>OX632358.1:19858439-19915334 GCA_951751655.1 Ophion costatus
AAAAAAATTCCAAAAATGTGCAGACTCAGTATAGTCTACACGATAAAATATATATACAGGGTGTTTGGCGTATGGACCGACACAATTTTTTGGGGGATCGGGGGCGTCATTTGCTATTTTTTTTTTCACCCTTAGACCCTGTGCCTTAAGTATCACGGGAATTAAGATGATTTTTTTTGTTTTCCTTTTAATTGCCCGAAATGTCGACCTTGAATCGTCATAAATATTTTGTTCGTGGTTGTAATAGCACGAAATAACTTCTGTTGTATTCTGCAATGTATGTTTATTATAAATAAATCATCATTTGATACGATTGGTTTCAAAAAAATGACTCATGAGCTTTCAAAGCCTCAAAAATGAGTAAGTGTTTGAAAAATGCCCACTTCTAAATTCATTATAAAAAAAAACTAAAAGCTACTTTGAACTTAGCTTTGTTTAAAAAAGTTCTCTATTTGATACCCTTTCCAACGGTTGGCTATATGTCATAGGAATCATTCATTATGCTGTAAAAATAAAAAGAATAAGTTTTTTTTTATAATGAATTTAGAAGTTGATATTTTTCATACATTTACACATTTTTAAGACTTTCGAAGCCCAAGAGTCATTTTCGGAAAACCAACTGTATCAAATAATGATCATTTATAATCAACATACATTGCAGAATACAACAGAAGTTATTTCGTACTATTACAACCACAAATGCAAAACGTCATGATGATTTAAAGGCGAAATTTCGGATCATTGAAAAAAGCAATAATAATCATATCTCAATTACCGTGAACTTAGCACATAGGGTCTAAGGGTGAATAAATTAGCAAATGACGCTGCATTTTTTTTTATTTTTAAATAAAGCAGTGTAACAAAGTTCCCCTCAAATACTCTTTTTTCGGCACGAAAATCGACATGTTTAACACCATGAAAAAAATTATTTATACTTCGGCGAAATGACACAATGAATTTCAAGCTTGCTTATAGTGCTTCATAGATGCGTTACGATGTTCAACTACACACACACGCACACAGTTATGGCAACGCAATCTGGGGAACAGCGAGAACTTATTCAACGTCCTAATATTTGTAATTGAACCTTTATTTTCCCCGTCTTACCCCATATGGGGGGCAAGATATGAAACAGCTCTGGGAGCATGATGGGGCACGAATTATTGTCATCTTTCGCATTTAAAGATGGTTTCATTCTCAATTCCAGCAATTTAATAAACCAAACGTCCAAGTTCTGTTGTATTTAGTCCGAATAATCTTGCTTCTATATCTTTTAAACAATCTGTTAGTTCTTCCTCCGATAAAAAGACCTAGTCCAATAAAGGAAACGAAAACCCAGCACTTTTGGCGTAGAATTATAATTTTTAACCGAAGCTAGATGGTTGCATACTGAAAGTAACCCCAATGAAATGTTAAATCTCAAAACGATCATTCTTACAAACAATTTTACAAATATCACCAACGTTTCTTTGGAAAATGTTTTTAATATTTGAAATCTTCGATATTTCAATAAAATTGAATCAAATTTTGTCAAATTCAACTTAATTTCTATTTTAATTCAATAAAAAGTTAATTTCATTTTCTCTTATTAACTTTGATAAGTAATTTTGAAGATTAAATTAAATTTGATTATATCCAATTAAATAGCTAACTAATTAAAATTCCTAGAATGCATTTAAATGAAAAATCTGCGAAAGAATTATACACTGTAAAAAAAGATACGAAGTTTACAATACATTTAAGATACAAAGGAATTGAATTTTACAAACTCAGTAGATGAATTTAAATTTGAAACACTTGTATCGTAAATTTAAAACAGGGACATGAAATTCTAACGTGAATATAGAATTTAATAGATGGAACATGGAATTTCAAAGACAAGTTTATAAATTTGTGGAAAATGTATTGCATTAACCCGTGTCTTCAATTGAAAATAACCACAGATGTATGATAAATCAACTATAAAAAATAGAGCATTGAAAATACAAAACAAGTTTGAAATTTATTTACAGCTGCCTGAAAAATATAATATATGTGAAACTGAATTTTACGATACGTACAATGCATGATCACAACAGATTTATTTAAAAGTGCGAAACTGGAATTGAAAAAAGAACTCATAAACGCTGATGAAAATCACATGAAACAACGTGAAAATTATATTAAATTTACACTACATTTAAGGGACAAAAGAATTGAATTTTACGAACTCAGTAAGTGAAATTGAATTTAAGACACTTGTACCGTAAATTTAAAACAGGAACATGAAATTCTAACGTGGATATAGAATTTAATAGATGCAACATGGAATTTCCAAGAAAAGTTTGCAAATTTATGGAAAATGTATTGCATCAACCCGTGCCTTTAATTAAAGATTACAACAGTTGTATATTAACTCAGATATAAAAAACAAAGTATTGAAAATACAAAACGCGCTCAACCCACCTCGGCCGCTCGCGACGACCGATGGTCGCGCGTAGTTCGCGTAGCGCCCGAGGGACGGCGCCTTGTTCCGCACTTTCCCATAGCCACTCGCAGCTTCGGTCGGGCATATAACCCGACCACCGGCTACGATCTTCCTGGGAAAAACAGACGCGTTTGCAACTCGTGCACGCGTCGGAGAGTGTCGCAAATTAGAATGTCGTTACCACCTCTCCATATCCACGCCAGAGTCGCAGTTCTTGAACTCGCCTATCCGGAAGGAAGTTATTTTTCCCTTTTTACGCCACCCGGTGTTGAAGGAAGAAATCTCACAAAAACCACCTATTTTTACCTCTAGCTCCCGTCGAAGAGGATAAATACGAGTCACATTTTCAGTGGGCTTAATTATCAATATCTGAAATAAACTTAATACTTAGGATCAGTAATTTTAATACACACCCGTATGTTGATATTACCAAATGGTTCTTGAATTTAATATACATGGATGTGAACATTTTTTTACACGTGCATTATTCTTCAAACGCACAAGTATATTAATATGACGGAGCTACACTTTCATTTTTCAAATAACCTGTTTTGGATTTTCAAAATCGTATCTGAAATTTCATAAGCGATATCCGCATAAAAACTTCCTACACTTGTATATTAATTTTTATACAGAAATATTTTACAGTGTAATTATAGAGCTACGTAACCATATTCTGCTCGATCCTACGTATATACGAATCGAGGAGAATATCGATGACGAGCTTGCAGCCCTGCCACACGGAAACGGTCTGTCTTCCGTTATCGACAAGCCATTACAAAGCCATCACGCGATACATGCATGTACCCATGAGTACGCCGTTATATATTTATGCGAAGAGAGGGAGAGAGTGGCGGGAGGGTGCAGAGGGAAGACGCAGAATGACTCGTTCGAACGTTAAGCAGCGGTACACACCCTTGTAACATGAAATCATAGACTATTTTTGGAAGGGCGAGCGAAAAAGGCAGGCTGGCTAATGGATCCTGGTGGACCATATACCGGGCGAGCAACGTGTGTACATACATCAAAAAAGCACCGCACAGGATTCGGGACAGGCCGCCCGCGTCAACCGGGAAAATCCGAGGAGCCATAGAACGTTCGCGTCAGAGGGCAAAAAATGAGAGAGAGAGAGAGAGAGAGAGAGAGAGAGAGAGGTGTTGAGAGAAGAGAAATATTTTCGTAACGAAAATTAGAGCCTTCGACCTCTATGATGTTCCATTAGACGAGTCGAACAATCCTTTCTTTTCTACCGAGCCACAATCGTACGAGCTCGAATGGAACGATGCGCTTTGGGAGCCTCCGAGTTTCCACCATCCGCGATATCTCAGAGAAGCCAGACGTTCGACGCTTTCAAAAAAAAATTCAAGAAACGTCCGCTGGCTCCTTTCGGTCCGTTGTTCTTTCGCTAATGGCTTGCCGACCAACTCGATCACCCGGGAACTACCAGCGATATTCTCAAACTCAAGTTTCGTATATTCTTTTCCCAGCCTCGGAACTGTTCAAGTTTGCATCGTTGGAATGCAGCGAATATTCATTTTATATTATTTTTCGCTTCACTTTTATCATCCACATCATTTTTGTCCTCCATATTGGGTTTGTTGATTACAATTGGACAATTGGAATTTCTGTGAAGATCTTTAAAAAAACGATCGTACGATTTTCGTAGCGTAAATCATGCCGTAGTTACCACACAGGTGCAAATTTGCACCACCTAAAATGTCTTGTTCGTGGCTCTTTGTAAATAATGTGTCTCTGTAAAATCTCAAAAAATCGATCGTACGATTTTCATACCGTAAATTTGGTACAGGGAAAATTCGTTTTTACATTCTTTCTTTCTTCTTTACTTTCATCACCCATATTTCATTATCAATATTTTGTTTCTGCAAATGCAGGGTGTTTGGGTTTGTTAATGACAATTTACAAATTGTAAATTCGGTGAAGATTCTCAAAAAAACGATGACATGAGTTTCGTAGCGCAAATTACATGTAGCAAATGTCATTTTTTGAATTATTTTTCTCTTCACTTTTATCATCCACTATATGTTTTTTTCTGCAGATTCAGGCTGTTTGGATTCTTTGGGCTTGATGATTCGTCTCCAAAGTTGAATTCTCCGTGAAGGTCCTCAAAAAACCGATCATATGATTTTCGTAGCGTAAATGGCATGCAGTGAAAATGCTTTTTTTCGTTATTTTTCTCTCCTTCACTTTTATAATGCACTATATGCTTTTTTCTGCAGATTCAGGGTGTTTTGATTATTTAAATTTGGGACCGGGTTGAAATTCCGAACTGTGAATGTTCTGGCGTTTTAAAATTCCGAATTTTAACGTTCCGAAATGACAAGTTTCGTAAGGATCATGCCAGCGAAAGTCTCGCAGTCAACTGTAAATGATACAGAACGTACAAAATTATTTAGACAAATTTTAAAACTTTTGTAAAATAACTCCTTAACGAAAACAAAATTCTTGAAATAATTCGTCGTTTTATTGAAAATTTTGGACCTTTTCGAAATTCCAACGCCGAATTATTTTGACGGGGTTCGGATTTTCGGAGTTTTGGTCTTTCGGGTAAAATTCTATCGGAGTTTTAATCGTTCGGGGTAGTATTACTTCGGAGTTTTGAGCGTTCTGACCATTCAAAGTTCGGAATTTCAACCCAGCCCCCATAGGTTTGTTGATTCACATCCAAAATTGCAATCTCGATAAAAATCGTTAAAAAAAATGGTCATATGATTTTTGTGACGTAAATCCGGCGAAAAAGAGTAGGCGAGCGAAAAAAAATGAAATCATTGCATTCCAGCGATGAAAACTCACCGACCGTCCTTGGAAAGTGTGTTAAAGAGCTACAATAATAATAATAATAATAATAATAATAATAATAATAATAATAATAATAATAACAACAACAACAACAACAACAATAATAACAATAATAATGATGAGAATAATAAGACTAAAAAAATAAAAATACTTGAGCAAATGTCACCCAAAGTGTACAACTACACTGAGAGAAATGTATGGTAACTTCAACCATATTTTATATTACCCTGATGGGCCAACAATATTTTACAGCCATGGTTACTACCTAAAATATAGTACTGCTTAGGATATTTTAGCAGTTGTGGTACCTATGCTCATATGTTAACGCAACCAACAATCTTACAAACATACGTTGACCGTTCAATCCTATACAGGTAGGTTTTCATAAAACGGATACTTCCTTACACTATCAAAAACAGTGATTTTTACCATATTAAATGGTATGTCTACTAAATGTATATATTTCATAAATTCAAAAATTATTAACCGAGAGTATTAATTGAGAGACCTTTATGATTGCTTATCATAATTCATCATTCCCTGACTTCCTGAAATGATTCCTATCGAAGAACATAATTCGTCTGAACATGAATTCGAACCTACGACCTACCTATCTATAACTACGCACGCTGCCGCTATGCCTCCGAGTACTTATTTTGATCGTAGATTTGGCGTAATAGATAAAAGTAATTCCAGCTGCAATCCGAGCAGCTGTTATCTCCGATATAGGTGGAATTTTGCACAGATTGTCTTTCGATAATATATGTCACTGCTTAAATGGATTTTTGACGCAAAGCAATAGTTTTCGAAATATCGAATTTTAAAAACTGATAAATTAATGCACTAACCTATCTATATCGATCATAGCGTGCTACCGCTGTCTCAACTTTATTGACACGTTCCACAAATGATTTACGTCTTCACTATAAGATTACCATAATTTTGTTCGTATAATCACTTTACGTAAGATCTTGTAACAGTTTGTACTCAACAAGTGTTAATGTTAACCATATAAATAGTACAAACTTGCACTGACAAAAATATCCATAGTATTTATAAAAAAACGCCCATGGTGAAAGTGGGCATAATTAAATTCCCTATAGTACATTGACACCGCAACCATAATATGGTTGACACAACTATGAGCGTCTATCTAATCATGCCGTTTTGGTAGTGTGTTTGATGATCTAGTATCCCCGAAATAACTATTAAGGCGTTACCCCCACTTGTAGCGCAAAAAAAGGCCTTTTTCATGAATTTTTTTGAAGAAAACTACAAAACTTTTTTAATCGATCAATATGCCATCTTGAAGAACTTTCAGTAATTTTTTTATTGAAAAATGTTACATTGTTTAGTGGCAAATGGCCGTCAATGAAATAATGTTTTTATATACACGGTTTGCGGTGACCAACATTGCGGCGAAGTGGACCATCTGAAAAAAAAATGCGGATGGATTTAGTCAAATATAAGTATAAACTAGTCTTCAATCGATGCATTTTTAAAAATATTAATTTTTCACAAAATGGCGGACAGTCAAAGTTAATGGTTCGATTTTAACGAAAAAAAACGGCCGTTTTTTGGCGATAAAACGGCTATTTTTTCGAAAAAAAAAATCGAACGATTGAAGACTACATTTTTATGTATTAAATAAGCCTGCAAAATTTCAAGAAGATCGGTTCATTGGTGTTCGCGTAATCTTGGTCACCGACTTCAGAAATGCCATTTTGAGAAAAACGCGTTTAAAGTTTCGCCTTCAGTTGACACGAAGAATGGATTCTTCTCTTTCAACGCTCATATCTCAGTCAATTTTGTTCGGATCGACTTGAAATTTTCCGGACATATTCTCAGATACTTATACTTCAAAAAAATGCAATGAAAAAAACGATTTTTTCAAAATCGCAAGTGGGGGTAACCCCTTAACTACTGTAAAAGTCTTTACAATATCGATATAGTTAATTCGATTAATATTCTTGCAATAGTTAGTATTCTTGCAATAGTTATTTCAGGGATAATGGATAGTTGAGCACGCCACCGAAGTTGCATATTTAGATATACATTTCGCATAAGCGACACAAGCATAAGCAACACAAATATAAATTTGTGTTAACCATATTATGATTACGGTGCTAATAAACTATACGGGATTTCACTATCCCCCCTTTTGCTGTGGGCGTCTTTCATAAATACCATGTACTTTGCTCTGACAAGGGGACAGTACGGCAGTCGGATTTTTGTAATTTTTCGTACTCGTGGTACGTGAAGTTCAGAGCTCGAATATTAATATCCTACAGCAGTTCGACGCCATATTCAGAAATTTTCGAGAAAATTGACTTTGAAGTTTTCGAGCGCACGCTTATCCCACAAAGATGCAACGATATTCGAGCCAGGCTCGTGGCTTACTCGGTAGCGCTCGAGTCTAGTAATCGCGGGGTCGCTGATTCAAGTCTCACTTCGAAATTTTTTTTTTTCATTTTTTCTAAATGAAAAAACGCAAGTCATATTTTTAATTATCTCTTGATTATAAACATACATTTTCAAGTATCAATATTTATAACCAACAACATTTTTAGGATGAAAATGAAAAACGTCGGGTTAGGAATTGAGTACTTTATTATTCGGTCTGTATTCGTTTGTTTTATATATCGGGTGTAATGTTACACGAGCCAGAGTGATAACCATCGTAAAAACAAGGAAAACAGTAGTTTTCATGGCATCTCGCACACCGTACAAACGCTGCATTGTTACATTCGCAATTTTTTTTTCAATACATCGTTCGGAAAACAAACTTCGCAATTTCAAGCAAGAGATAATCAAAAATAAGACTTGCATTTATCATTGACAATTATAATTACATATATGTAAATTAGCATAGATTTTATGATTTTTATCCCGGGATTATTTATTTATTTTTTTATAAATAATCACCTATTGTTATATATAAATAATATATGAGAAAATATATAATTATGTATAACTATAATGAATTTTGTACATAAATAACTATATATGGATTTTGTCCATATATAAACATATATAGATATATTATATTACTTATATATAATAATATGTGATTATATACAACAAAAATTTATCGGGATATTTAAATGACGGAGGTATGCGAATTTAAAAAAAATGAAAAAAAAATAAAAATTTCGAAGTGAGACTCGAACCAGCGACCCCGCGATTACTACACTCGAGCGCTACCGGGTACGCCACGAGCCCGGTTCGAATATCGTTGCATCTTTGTGGGATAAGCGTGCGCTCGAAAACTTCAAAGTCAATTTTCTCAAAAATTTCTGAATATGGCGTCGAACTGCTGTAGGATATTAATATTCGAGCTCTGAACTTCACGTACCATGAGTACGAAAAATTACAAAATTCCGACTGCCGTACTGTCCCCTTGTGAGTGCAGCATTGGTATTTGTGCACCGATTTTATGATATAGCTGAATTAGCCATACCGATATTGTCAAGCCTTTCCAATAATTTATAGTAATTTCGGAGATACTAGATAGTCAAACACGCCACCAAAGTGGCATGTTTACGTATAGTTTTCGCTTATAATTGTATTAACCATATTATGATTGCGGTGACAATAAACTATAGGAAATTCCACTATACTCTCTTTTACCATCCGCGTTTTTTTGTTGTAAATACCATACACTTTCCTCTCAGTGTATCTACGATTAAATCGCGCAGAAATCCACAAGGGTATAACCTCACTAAAAGAACCTACCTTATCATATATGAATTAAAAGCCAAAGTAGCTTTGCCTGTTTCATTTTTCGTTCCGTCCTCCTCGGTGCATGTGCCAAAGTGGGACAACACAATGGGGCGAGTCTTCCGCAATATCGCGACGTCGTGTGTCACTTGCCAAATTTAATTGCACGT
This sequence comes from Ophion costatus, assembly GCA_951751655.1. Lineage (NCBI taxonomy): Eukaryota > Metazoa > Arthropoda > Insecta > Hymenoptera > Ichneumonidae > Ophion > Ophion costatus. The sequence goes on from OX632358.1 coordinate 19,867,614, forward strand.
AAAGAGCCTTTACCGCCGAATGAAACGTGTGTTAGGAAAATGATTAATCGTTGTGCATGGATCAATTAAAATTCCTCGCGCCGAGCGTTGTCGCGCGACACCAAACGAATTTAGAGCGCCGAGACGACTTTTTCTTTCGTTTTTCTTCTTCGTCGTTTTTTCCCCTCTTTCTCTGATTGCTTTTTCGTTTCTTTTCGCCTTGGTATTTGCCACACGTCGAGTATACGAGAGCGAAGGACTCGCTCGTAAATATCCTCGTTGCCTCGGCCACTCTGACGAATCTCTGGGCGCGTTAAGAGAAGCAATTAATCTATAAACGTCTTGGCATTAGCTGTAAACTCGACGTACAGTTATGGCAACGAGAGAGTCAACGAGACGAAGGGGAACGGGGGGGGGCCGAGATTTGTTAAGTCCCCGGCCAATGCGATCACCGCGGAAGAGCACCGAGGGAGGAGACGTCTGCGATTAATCAATCGTCGGGAATCGCTGCTTTTCGATATTCGTTGCCAAGACTCGCGTCGAACGGCGATTCACCGCTGACCGACAGTACCGACGATCTCCGAAATAATGAGCGTCGCGTAGTGCGCGAAAAATCACTTCGTATCCGCTATTCATCATTGTTTCAAACGTCAGTGCCAGGAAACTTGGATTTTCGAATTCGCTTGAAGTTTCCAATTCAATTGCCGTCTAGGCTCGACTCGTTATCAACGCGCATACCGGAAAGAATAACGTTCGTGGCAGGTGGTATTGAATGTTTTTATTTTGCGAAATTTCCACAACAACAGGAAAATTCTATTGATATTACCTAACCGCGCGCATAGGTCGATGTGGGCGGCCAAACTTATTTTATTGTCTATATCGAGGTATAATAAGATATATAATGAAAATATATAGTTGTTTTTGCAAAACACAGTTTTATTTATGGAAATATTTAATAAAACTCGAAAAAAACAGCTTTTTTTTTTTAAGGAAAATCATCTTCATCGTTGTCCGAGTATTCTTAATTAGTTTCTTTATTTGGTTCAGCTGATATTAAAAGTTGAATAGCCTCGGGTGAAAATTCTTTGACTGATGTTTTTTTACCCGCCTCATACAGCTAATGAGTAGGTCTGAACTTAAGGGGTTACCCCCACTTGCGATTTTGAAATAATCGATTTTTTTTATTGCATTTTTTTGGAATATAAGTATGTGAGAATATGTCCTGAAAGTTTCAAGTCGATCCGAACAAAATTGACTGAGATATGAGCGTTGAAAGAGAAGAATCCGTGAATTGAAGAACTGAAATTGAAACTTTAAGGGGGGATTGTCTTTTTTTTTGCAAAATCTACTGCTTTTTGGGAATTTTTTTGTGAAGAAAGTATACAACGGAAAACTTGTGAAACTTGGCAAATAGTTTTATTGATCTGTTTACTACATACAAAAAAATTTTTAAACAATTTCATCAAAAAATCCGCCTCCCACCCCCCTCGACGCGCGATGGTCCTTTTTTGATGGTGTGCACGATTTCTCAAAAACTATTCAACCGATTGCCTTCAAATTTGGACAGAATGCTCAGCTGACATCCTTTTATCGTTTGATGAAGCAAAAAAGCAATACGTTCAATAGTTTTTTATTTATAACAAAAAATCGATCAATTTTTTTCGAAAAATCGATACTTCAAGTTCAAAACGTCACCAAATCGTCAATTTTTTTTTTCCCTTCATCGAACGATAGCTATATGTGTCTAAAGTAAAATGCTTTTTGGGTTTTTGTTGCAAGATGACCGTGAAGGCTGTAATCGTGCACACCATCAAAAAAGGACCATCGCGCGTCGCGGGGGGTGGGCGGCGGATTTTTTGATGAAATTGTTTAAAAATTTTTTTGTATGTAGTAAACAGATCAATAAAACTATATGCCAAGTTGCACAAGTTTTCCGTTGTATACTTTCTTCACAAAAAAATTCCCAAAAAGCGGTAAATTTTGCGAAAAAAAAGACAATCCCCCTTAAACGCGGTTTTCTCAAAATGGCATTTCTGAAGTCGGTGACCAAGATTACTCGAACACTAATGAACCGATCTTTTTGAAATTTTGCAGGCTTCTTTAATACATAAAAATGTAGTCTTTAATCGTTCGATTTTTTTTTTCGAAAAAAATGGCCGTTTTATAGCCAAAAAACGGCCGTTTTTTTTTTCGTTAAAATCGAACCATTAACTTTGACTGTCCGCCATTTTGTGAAAAATGAATATTTTTTAAAATCCTTCGATTAAAGACTAGTTTATACTTATATTTGACTCAATCCATCCGCATTTTTTTTCGGATGATCCACTTCGCCGCAATGATGGTCACCGCAAACCGTGTATATAAAAACATTATTTCATTGACGGCCATTTGCCACTAAACAATGTAATATTTTTCAATAAAAAAAATTACTGAAAGTTCTTCAAGATGTGTTCTTTAAGATGGTATATTGATCGATTAAAATTTTTTTGTAGTTTTCTTTAAAAAAATTCATGAAAAAGGCCTTTTTTGCGCTACAAGTGGGGGTAACGCGTTAACAGTAGTCTCTGGAAGATGCCTGAGTTACACTCTTCCCACGAAAACTTTCTGGCAAAATTTTGTCGGTAAGACTGGAAATGCTTGTTCCGCACGGAGAAAACAGGGGCCTCGGAGTTAAGAATTAATACTATGCTTCTAAAAAAAAATATCATTAAATATCAAAAAGTATTGAATGGAAGATAAAAATTGTAATTATGGTATAGTAATAATGAAGAAATTTAAATTTTAACCTACGATATGGCACGTTAACTCATACAAATAATACATTTTATTCGGCATATTGTGATTTTTCGTAGTATTCAAAAAATATTTGGCCCACGTAATGGGAACAATTAGTTTCCAGTATTCTACAAAAAGTACGCGGTATAAAGAGTCACATTTAACTAATCAACTTCGTAATATTTTTCGCTATACGTCGAAGATTAATGCTATGCGTATAGTAAAATCTATACATACATGAAGATTCATGCTATACGTATAGTAAAATCCATATGAAAATATAGCGCGTAATAAAGGTTGGTATTTTACAGAGCACGCATTATTTTTACTATACAGCGTATAGGACTCGCGCCTATGCGAGAATAGTTTCAAATGTAATATGCACGCATCATTTTTACTATACGGTGTGAGAATCATTTTTATACTTCTATAACAACAAGTCTTAGAATTTCCGAACTGGCAGTAAACTGCTATATTTTCTAGCACTGAATATTAGAATTCTAGCAACGAGTGCTATAATTTGAGGCCGTATTTTTCTCCGTGCGGGCTTCCACATCCTCTTCGGATAATTTCCCAATTGGTAATAGCGCATTCTCTATAATGCATGCGCCATGCACTAAAATGTTATGCATGGTTGGGGTCATTGGATGCCATCCATATAAATCAACCTACAACATTGCTGTATCAAGAGCATATTCATCATACTTTTTGGTATTGATTTTATGACCACTTGAAATCACTTCCAATATCACCTTTAATCTATAGATGAATGCCAAACTGATCCCAGTGATCTCAGCTGCTAATTCTGGATTCTCAAAGAATCGCCTGCTGGTGTTACCATAATTGGTATTACCAAAGTTGGCTTTTGGCATATCTATTAACAGGCCTGTTTCGTTTCTAAATCTTTCTTGAATTTCTGGCTTTCTTTGCTCTTCCAATAACTTTTCTTCTTGAGTCCTTTTTTTCCTGTATTTTTTTACAGGTAATTTATATGACAGATGCAGAATGCTTTCAAAAAGCCGGATTCTCGCATGTAAGACTGAGAGACCAAATTCGAGGGCATCTGAACGGGTATAGTTTTTCTTATTTAAATCATTGAAGTCTTTGGATGTAGCTCCGCATATGTAGCATCGACTTGTTGATTTAGTGTCGGTTGCTGCGTTACACACCTTTCTACCAACCATGGTCATTTTGTATACATGCTGAAACAAGTATTCTTTTTCCTTTAAATTGACTTTGGTAACGGTCAGGGACTTGGCAGCATCGTTCACGGAGTTTATTTTCTCTTTCGTCACATCTGTGTACTCCTTCAAATACCTACATCTGATTGGACGACAAAATCGTGGCGAAAACGGCGTTGGATTTTGCCAAACAATCTTATGGCCTTCTTCACCATAAACAATGTGTAAAGGCACAAATTTGGCTTAACACAAATTTGCGTCCGATTCAGCATCATCATCATAAAATCTTTGTTTAAATTTAGCTTGCTTAGAACAATCACAACCGCGTTTGAATATTATTTTTAATGATTTTCGTTCAGTCTCGTTGAGTGTTATCAGCACTTCTTCCACGAACATCGATAAGCGCGCATCAAGCATTGTAAATTACTTTCTGCGCAGGTAGCCGTAATCCGCAAGGATTCTTAGGGTGGATAGCAATCTCGCTTTGTTTTTAACAAAAGATCGTAGCAAGGGTAATGCCTTTTGTTCGTTGATCTTATTATTTCATATTGCCGTTTACTAAGATTGGCTTCTATAAACATTTGGAGTGCTTGCAATGGTCTCAAGGGGGCGATTGTTTCATTTGACTTGGAATAAGCTTTTCTATATTTACTAGCACGTGTTGTAGAGTTCGTAATATCCCTGAAGACTTTTGAGGCATCTCTTTTTCCACCTGTTTGTAATATCACTTGCGCAGCGTGGACAATGACTGCATAATTTATAGTGGAGCGAACTGCTTCGGTTTTTCTTCCCTTGCTTCGTTCACTCGATTGCTCAAACGATTTACATGATCGACTTTGTCGGTTAGGCGTTCGCGTTCCTATTGGAATTTTGAAAGTTCCTTCTAACCAAGATGCATTGTTTTTCAGAAATGTTTGTTCAACTTTATGCGCTTTCAACCATCTTTGTTTCATTTGACTCTTTATATAGGAGAAATTATGCTTCAGGTTATTTTTATTTTCTTCTGTCTCCCTCCATAGCACTGTGGTAGATGATTTTCTAAAAAGTCCAATTTATCAGTCAAACTTGGTAAATTCTGCCTTTGCATCTGCTCAAACAAATGCTTACGGGTAAATTCCTTACTATCCGAGCTACTAGAACACCCTGCAAGAAAGAAAAGAGAAAAATATTTGAACTAATTTTTCGAATTTTTTTACCTAAATATACTGCCCACCAAACAATCGGTCAACCTGCATTTTTACCGGAGATCACGTTTAAGCAGCACGTTCACGGAGAGCACTCTCAAGTGCTCTATAACTTGTATCGAACGAAGCGGCACACATTTTAACCAACCCATACTAATAAAGAAAAACTTTTCGTAACAGTACTCAGGTGAAACAATTGATAAATATTAAACAAAAAGCTGATGGACCGTTTTTTTTATGACCAGCATATTTAAATGCCTCTAATTCGAGAAACTGCGGGATTCTGCGATCAATTTTCCTGACATAATCAAGTAGAAAGTGTAAAGTATCCACTCTAAATTAAGGGATGGACACTGAGATATACCAAAATAGCTTTGTAAAAATACAATCTATGGAAAATGCCTTCACGAAACAAGATGTTTTTAACCATTTCAAAAGGTACTAAAAATATCAACAAAGAATGCGATTCATATCGTAGTATATCGATAATTACCTGGTTTATTAAAATCCATCCCTTTCACTTTAATAAGTAACCTATAACAAGCGATATGACGTTTGAAAAAGTTACCACACTGCGATTGCCGAGAACAGATGATTGTACCATGAGGAGCGATCAAATTTCAACCGGCTGATTATCGGCAAGGGCGCAAGGTCGGGAGGGGTGGGGTATAGTTCGTGAAACTGTCTACCATCTCAGGTAGATATTCGTTTATCTCTATATCAACTTTGATAAATTTACTTTTGGCCGCCTACATCGTTCAAATAATTTTTTTTTTAATAACTACATTTTTCGCAAAATTAAATTTTTCCTAATGCATTCCATTATTGGAATTATTTACTTTAAATATGTTCATTTATTCAAATCAAAATGTATTTGATATCGTCTAATATCTAACTATTTTATTTGATCTTAATGAATCTGTGATTCGCTTTCATCTGACAAAAAACAATTTCGTTGAATCCGCTAAATGTGTGTATTTCATTTTTTAAATTTACATTGAAAAGAATGTTCCTAGAGTCAACCATGTTTCTATTTGATTGAACTAATAGTTTGTCTTTATTGCAACACACACATCAAAGGGGGGTGGGGTGGAGAGAGAGGAATTGCGCGCACACACACACGCACGCACGCACGCACACATACACACATATTTTGGTTGTGTTTGAAAAATCTATAGCATGTTATTTGACAAAACGCTCATTATCACAATGATATTAGCTAATTGATATCGTTTATGTGATACAACAAGTAATTATAGGAATTCGTTTGGTCTCTTATGCCATATCTACGACTAGGATCTTGCAACCACTCGGTAGCATAGGGATAGCGTGCGTAGCTATAGGTAGGTAGGTTCGAAATTTGATTCCATATAGGCAAAATATGTTCTTAAAAAAAAAAAAAAAAACATTTCAGAAGGCCTGGGAATGACGAATTATGATGCAAAATCATTGTGGTAAAACTGTCAATTAAGTGTTTCATTTTATTTTGGATTTATGAAATATTTTATGTATACAGTACACTTGGATCTACAGTGTATATGGTAAGCACATAAAGATTTATTTTTCTCGAATCTTTATTCACCCAATTTGAATATATTTCATGTTTAAAAAGAATAGCTGAAACAAGTAACAAAATATCTTTGGAACAAGTACGATCGTAGGTAGTCAGGGTCTACCACAAGGAAAAAACCTATTTCATTTACACAGATCCTATTTGAATTAAACATGCTTCTGGAAGTGTAGCGAAATCGATTCGGACGGCGCGAACTTTTCTAACGCTTGGAAACGCTCAGTAGCATCAAGGATCGAAGGAGAGATCGGTAGGACGGTAGAAATTTTTTTCTTCAGTTTCGATTGAACGTGCACTTGTTGATATCGAACGGTGGAGAGGAAGGCAAGGGAGTGAGAGGAAATGGACGGACTTTTTTAAGGTAACGAGTTTTGCGGCGGGTCGAGTCGAGTGCATCGTGAATCCTGAAGGACCTCTATCTCTTGCACTCTCGGGCAGTAGGGATTGAAATGTGGTATAGGAAGACTACTCTTGTTTTGCGGCGATTCATTGAAGGCCCGAGTTCCGTAGCACGGCACCCTATACTTTTCTCTCTCCATCTCTCCATCTCTCTCTTCCTTTCATTCTACGTGACTGGATTCCCGAATGTTCTCCCGGGCAACGAGGCTGAATTACTCGCAGGTTCGGAAAAACCGTATTTCACCCGAAAATTCCAATATCAGTAGAAAGTTGGCAACTCTCGGCCGTGCACTGACGTAATTCGGGAATGCCCGTGAGGCATCGAAAGTTATGCCTCGTGTTGCGCGGAAAAAGAACAAAAGAAGAAAATTTGTGTCTGGTGGCATCGAATCGAGGCTTTTGGATCACCCCGCACAGAAGAGAAAGAGAGCAGCAGGAGGGAGAGAGCTCGCAGCTATTATTGCGAATAACCGCGGGCAATTCGGATTCGGATCGTTAAGTAGTCACGGTCGAAGCGCCGCGCGTAACAAACCGAGATAGGCTCCCGAGTCCGTAGCTATCCCGCAAATTATCGACGCGTTAAATTCTAGCATCGTTGTTCTTTCGTCTGGTCGGCGCTCGCGTGCCTCGGCATCGCCGGCTAACTCGGGCCAGCCTACTACGGTATCGCTCCGAAGACTACTTCTTGTCGCTCCCAACCGCCGAAAAAGCGGGGAATTCTCTTTCTCCAAATGAACAGAGGAATCGTCTTCCCCCAAACGAACAGACCAATTCTCTTCCTCCAAACCGGTGTTTTTCAACGTGTGGGTCCCGAAACCCCCCCCCAAAGGGCGTCTTGCTCGGGGGCTCGCGGTCGCAATTCAGGTAAAAGTGAAAAGCTAGAGTTGTAGATCCTACACTATACTACAAATACAACAATTTCAGTGAGAAGGCTGTGCCTGTTTATCTTTTAATAAGTTGTCGAATCGTGGTTCTATTTTTGAGACGCAAATAACTTGAATAACAAATGACAAAGAATCCTCCTCTTAGTTTCTATGTTCACCATTGAAGAGAACGTTATAGTCCAGTCAAGGGGCTGTACCAGTGTGAACGCTGAAAATTTGGGTGATTTTCGGGAATTTTTTGGAAGAAAAGTACTCAATCAAATGTTTCGGAAAATTAAGGATATATTTGCCTATATTTGACCTATATTACATCATTTTTTCATAGAAAAATATTGAGATCCAAGCGACTTATGCGCTGCTTTCGAAGGGGTAAAAAAAAAGTTCATCCACTGCTGACATGATTCCGGCCGATTGAGTAGCCGAAACCGAAAAAGGATTTTTTTTTGTTAAACTGGAAGGTATTTCCTGTACAGTGACGTAAGGTTTTCGACAAACATCAAAATCTCACAAAATGGCGCAGTTATGAAAAAAAAAGTATGTTTTCTTGCCTATAAAATGTTCTTTTTATTCAATGCCAAACCGTTAATTTTCATCCAATCCAAAATATCCTACGTCATTGTAGAGCAAATATATTCAAAAGTACTCAATTCAAATTTCAAGTCAAGGCCTTGACATTTTTACAGGATATTCTGTAATGTATAAACTGTCGAAAGAGGCAAAAAAAAATCGATTTTTTTAAAGTGTCACACTGGTATAGGCCCTTAAAGAGACGAAAACCCAGCACTTTTAGCGCAGAATCAGAATTTTCGACTGAAGCTAGATAGTTGCATACTGAAAGAAACCCCAATGCAATTTTGCCCCTCAACTCGCTCCGACCCTAAGGAAGAGGGGTTGACAACTCGAAAATCGCCGTATCTCGATAATTAATAGCCTAATCAAAAAAAGTGCCAAACAAAAGTTGTTTGGAACAATAAAATACGTATAAAGTTATCTGACGTCCAATCCCTTATCTCTGACAATAGCGGCACAAAACGCGAGAGCACCACTGACCCAGAATTTTCTAATTGTTTTTGTGACGCTATTTTCAAAGATAGGGGGTTGGACCTCAGACAACTTTATACCTATTTTATTGTTCCAAACAACTTTTGATTGAAACATTTTTCGATCGGGCTATTAATTATCGAGATACGGCGATTTTTCAGTTTTCAACCCCTGTTTCTTCATGGCTGGGGCGAATTGGGGGGCGAAATTTCATTGGAGTTACTTTCAGTATGCAATCATCTAGCTTCAGTCAAAAATTCTAATTCTACGCTAAAACTTCTGGGTTTTCGTCTCTTTTACTAGACGATTAGTTAACGTTGGTAGGAAGTGGCGAATGGCACGAATAATTTCAAAGCTTCCCTTACCAGCTCGAGGGGGGCGGGAGCAGATTTTTAGTCGTAAAGGGGGCGCGTATTCAAGAAGGTTTAAAAGCACTGCTCCAAACGAACAGGTGGATATTCTTTCTCCAAACGAACAGGGAGATTCCCTTTCTCTAAACGAACAGGTCAATTCACTTTTTTTAAACAAACAGGTCAATTGTCTTTCTCCAAACGATGAGGTCAATTGTCTTCCTGCGAACGAACAGTCCAATTCTCTTTCTCCCAGCGAACAGGTGAATTCTTGTCCTCCGAACTAACAGCCCAATACTCTTTCTTCGAATTAACAGTCCAATCCTGTTCCCCCGAAAGAACAGGTCAATTCTCTTTCTTCGTACCAGCAGGTCAGTTGTCTTTCTCCAAACGAACAGGTCAATTCTGTTTCTCGAAACAAAATAGTCAATTCTCTTTCCTCGGACGAACAGTCGAATTCCCTTCCTTCAAACGAACAGGACACTTTTCTTTCTCCAAACGAACATTTCAATTCTCTTTCTGCAGCCGAACAGGTCAATTCTCTTTCTCATACGAGCAGGTCAGTTGTCTTTTTCCCAACGAACAGGTCAATTCTCTGTCTCAAACGAACAGGTCAATTATTTTTCTCCATACGAAAAGGTCAATTCTCTTCCTCCAAACGAAACGGCCAATTATATTTCTTGATACGAAAAAGTCAACATTCTGTCTCCAAACGTTCAGGTCAATTTTTTCTCTCCATACAACCAGGTCAACTGTCTTTACCAAAACGATATGGTCGATTCTCTTTCTCCTAACAAGGTCAATTCTCTTTCTCCAAACGAACTTTTCGACATTTTACTCCCGAGTAGGCCCGGGTCGAAATTTCCCCACTCGACATTGAAAACTGAATTTAAAAAATACCGAATATCCGTTGCTTACCAACGATGCAAAATTCCACAGCGCATAAATCCGCTGGGAATATAAAGTAGCAACGTAACTCGCGGAATACTCACCGAGAACACTTCCTGCCAACAATATATGTCACTCTGGAGTTTGACAAACCGGAAGAGATATGAGAAGGGAATAGTTACGGATTTTCCCACCGTGGATTCGATCCTCAAGCGTCATGATATCGTTGATGCGACTGTTCTGATAAACTTTTAGCGAGGAAATGTCTGCGATTATGGCTAAATGGAAAATGAACGATTATATGTATATAACGGACCATAGGTGTTGGATCCGCGATACGGAGAGAGCTGTAACCGTAGGAAAAGTTGGAGCACAGGTGGTTCACGGAGTACGACTGTGCAGTATACTTGCTCCGTCTAGTTCGCTCCAATTCGGCTACTTTCCTATATGAAGCAGCGAAGACCGAACGATCCTACTTTTCCCTTCCCCCTGACAATTACAGCCGCCTGAAAAGCTTCAGGGTCCGATTGCAGTGTCGGCAAGTATTTTCTTTCTCCCTCGCTGTCTCACTCTTTCCATTTTCTATGGCAAACTTATACCGCGAAAAGCTCGGCCCCGTCGGATCTCATTTCGCTCCGTCTTTCTCTCTGTCCCACTCTCTCTCAGTCTCTCCGTCTCTGCCGCTGGTGATTTGCAATTCAAAACGTTCTATATCTCTCGAGAGCATAAAACAGGCTCTCTTTCTCGCTATCTCGCTCTGTCCTTTTTTTTTATTCGAAGCTTGGGTGTCCGTCACTCCTGCATTATTATAAACGGCAAGTTACCGAGAACAAATGGCAGCCGGGATGTCGGAGAATACGTACGAGGGGTATTGAAATAAATTAGTATGGAAATTTGTGGGTAAAAGAGTGGTAGGATGGAGTATGATTAAGCTCGGAATTTTGCGGGAAATTTTCGTCTGGATTGGACGTCGAGGTGTTCTCCAGTTCCCTTTCCTTCTCTGACATTTTATTTGATTCCAATATAAATGATTTCTTATTCCTTGGTTTTCAATATCTTTATATTTTAGTTTAAATTTTATATTTTATCTCTAGCTCTCTGTCACTCTCTCGCTTGTATTTGATTTATTCACGCTCCAATTTTTATTTAATATTTTAAATCTCTTCTTGACAATACCTTTTTTGTATAAGTGTTGTATTTATTCTCTCTCTCCCCTTCCATCTCTTTCTGACTCCTCTTCTCGTGGGTGTTCAATTTACTCACGCTAGAACTTCTATTTTATTTTGAAAGTTTCTTATCGTCAATGCCAACATTTTTCAATTTTTATCCATTCTCTCTCTCCCCCCCTCCCTCTCTCTTTCTCTCTCTTTATTCTTCTGCGTTATAATTTCATTTCATTATCAAATGATTGCTACCTTCATTTTCGAATTTCCTATTCGACGAATTTGCCATCGTCTTTTTCTCTCCCTCTCTTCGAAATCAGCTGTAAAATTTCGCATCGTCCCACACCAAAAAAAAAACGTCTCCAATTAATATCCGTAAGCTCGTAATTGCGCGTCATCGTCTCGTGATTAATATAATATTGCACAACCGCAAGACGACCCGAGAGTTGGCGGTATTAGGAACGCATCGGAAGGGCGAAAACTTCCTCGTTGCGCCCCAAAAGATGAAAAGTTCATTCGAAAGCCGGCGTATGCGCGGTTATAAGGGGGTACTTACGGAAAGAGCTTGCTCGCGTAAAACGGATATTGCCCCGCGCGCGCGCGTCATCAAGACGCGAAACTTAACGACCTCGCAAAATCCCCCATACGCCGGGATTCTTATCCTCTCTCGGTAAGCGCTTTTTGCCCCTTAATTAAAAACAAAAAGGGATTATTTCCGCGGTCTTTTGCAAATGCGTTAATTTGGGGATTTGGTTATGTAGAGCTAGCGAAAGAGAGAAAAAAATGCAGGCGAAGTATAAGAAAAAGAAAGGCCGAAGGGCGTGTTCTCAAGTTGTCGAGCACATAGGAGAAGGAAAATTCTCTCGACGCGAATTGGCTTTTTTTTTCGCCGTTTCGCAAAAGGCTCCCGGTAATTCCTGCGCCTCATTCTTCGCTCCTCTGAATGCGAATTACGTCGAATGAGAAAGAGAGAAAAAAAGAGGATGCAAAGCGAGAAAAATGAGTACGCAAGTAGGAGAAAAACGAGCGTAAGATATGAAAAGCAGAAACGCTTCGAGCGGAACTACCTTGAGAAACAAACATTTCTTGTTTTTTTTTCTTTCCTCTTCCACCAGTTTTATTACGACGTTCCCGATGTTTTAGAATAATGTCCAACACGCGAGTATACATCCGTACGCGTGCATCGCGTTTTTCCTACGTACAAACAATCGACGCTCGATTGTTTTTCTTTTTTCACTCTTTCATTCCAGTTCTTCCTTTTTCTTCGTTCTTTTCTCGCCGATGACACGCAACTGCACTCGACCAGTTTTGTTTTTTTTTCATCGATCCAGAAAACCACTGCCCGTGCTAAGCAAACGTCATCCTGTATTTGCATTTTTCCTTACCGCGGACGTGTAATTTTTACGAAGAAAAAATGGAACAAAAAATGGTGGAACTTTTGTGTTTGTTTTTCGAAATTGTGATTCGTTCGTTTTTCCTTGAGGGGGGGTTACCTTCATGATTTTTTTTAAAGGAAAAAATTCTTCACTGTTTTTGACACTTGAGGTATGTTTTATTACTACTTTTGGCTGTTACATGGTTATTTTTATCGTTAACCCTACGTTGACAGACTGGGTCATTTTGACCCGGACGAATTTTCAGTTGAATGCCCTTGTCCAACATTGAAAATTTCCATTAATTTCCAACAATTTAATTTGATATTTTCCGAATTTATCGGGCTGAAGTTTGCATCGTTGGAATGCAACGAAAGCGTTTTTATTTCAATTACCCAAATTTCTTTCGCCGACGCAAAATGACGCAAACATTTTTTAGGATTCTTATTTAGCGATCTTCAACGAATTTACAAAATATGATTTTGGATAATAACGGAAATAAAAAATGGAAAAGAATTTTCGTGGCGTTCCAACGAGGCAAACTTCAACCCCATCCGAATCTTCATGATGCAGACACCCTAAGGGGTCTTCTCACTTTAGACGCAAAAAAATGCTTTTTCATGAATTTGTTTGATAGGTTTCTATTATGGATATTGATATAAAAGTTGTTACACTTAAGGAGGTACGATCATTACTACGAATCCAACTTTCTTTGTATGTGGAAAGTTTATGTGCAGCAATTAGTCGTAAGTTCAATCCCAATTACAGTCTTCGTTATTTTTTACAACCATTTCATGTTCCTAACGTACAAACTCGTAAACTAGTAAACTACTAGTAACATCAATTAAAGACTAGAAAGTAGAAAATAATCGATAAGTAAAAAAATATTCAAAGAAAAAAGCTTTTATTTAATGTAATGAAGAGTAAAAAATAATTTTTACACCAAGTCACCTATATGTGACTATAAATAAAAGCTTGGGGCGCTCAAAATTTAGACATATATTCTTTAATTTATATAAATCCGTTAACGTGTTTACCGTATTTAATTGACTGTCAAACAACCTTAAATTTCTTTGAAAAATCCTGAAACTGGGTATCACCGTATGATATAATTTCTCTAATTACCATTGTTCCAAATTAAATACGGTTAATGAAACTGAATTGATCAAATTTATTAAACATCTGAATATTTGAGCGCCACAAGCTATTATTTCCAGTCACACATTGGTGACTTGATAACAAAAAAATGATTTTCTACTTTTCAGTACATTAGATGAAACCCGAGTAGAAATAATGTCAGGCTGGCCAGATATTTGATCCAGTCCTGATCACGTTGTAGTACGGAGACCTTACTTAAGGTATGCCTTAATTTGCCTGATCCGGCTGGTGTCAGGCAACTGGATGTACGGTCTCCTCCAGTTGCCTGATCCGGCTAGCTTCGAGCTGTGGTCAAGCAACTGGATGTACGGCTCAAGTCAATTCGCCTGCCCCGGCTAGAAACACGTGCCTAACTTCATCTTGTCAAATGCTCAAGACACACGAGAGAAAGACGAAACATATACATAAGTTAGGATAACAATTAATTTGTTTCAGACTTTTAAAATTCTGATATCTATAAGTATAAATTAGTTTAAATCAATGACCATGAATTTATTTTTAATTTATGACTATAAATTAACATATGACTATAGAATAATCATGTGCAGGTTAACCTGGACAGGATAAGCCAAGCAAATAATGGTAAGTTGACGTCGTAGTTTAGTTCAGTAAACGCAATGCCATTGGTGAAGGTTAGTCCATTCGAAATGCATTTCGAATGGACATTGCATTCACTGAACTGTACTATATAGTCAACTTACCATTGCTCGGTTGGTGCACTGATCAATGTGACGCCATCGGTGCAGGTTACCCCCGACAGCGTAGGCCAATTGAACAATAGTAAGTTGACTGCATAGTTCAGTCCAGTGGATTTAATGCCATCGGTGTAGGTTAGCCTGTACAGTATAGACCAAACAAATTATGGTGTTGATAGTGTAGTTCAGTTCAGTGAACGTACTGCCATCGGTGCAGGTTAGTCCACTCGAAATGCACTTCGAATAGACGTTACATTTACTGAATTGTACTACGCTGTCGACTTACCACTATTTGGCTGGCCTACGCTGTACAGACTAACCTGCACCGACTAACCTGCACCGATGGCATCACATTAACCGGACTGAATTATGCAGTCGACTTACCATTTTTCGGTTGGCCTCTGCTCTCTGGGCTAACCTGCACCAATGGCATTATAGCCATCGGTTGGCCTACACTGTCCCAGCTAACCTGGACCGATGGCATCACATTCATCGGTTGGCCTATGCTGTCCGGGTTAACCTGCACCGATGGCATCACAACCATCGGTTGGTCTATGCTGTCCGGGCTAACCTGCAGCGATGGCATTACATTCATCAGTTAGCCTATGCTGTCCAGGCTAACCTGCACCAATGGCATCACATTTATCAGTGCGGGTTAGCCGGACAGCGTAGGCCATCCAAATATTCTTTGTTTAATTTAATTTTGATTTAATTTTGATTTGATTTAATTTTTACTTTATTTAAGGCATTATTTACAATTTCGTGCTTTTTTCTATTTTGAATATTCATGGTACTTTTTATTTCAGCAATAAATAGGACCTCCTGAGCAGGGATTCATTTCATCATCCTGAGCAGACCACGGTTTTTCACTTTGATGAAGCCTTAAAAAAACGAAGCACTGATCAGGCCTTGATTTTGTACGCTGATCAGGCCTTGATGTTTTTACCCTGATCAGGCCTCGATGTTTTTACCCTGATCAGGCCTTGATTTTGTACCCTGACCAGGCCTTGATCTTTTACCTTGATCAGGCCGAAGTCAGGTATTGCGTTTCAAATATGATCAGGGCTTGACAAAAAATCCTGAACAAGGCCGGATAATGAAATCAGGATGCCTAATCAGGTCTTCATTGCAGCCGGAGCAAGATTTCTACTCGGGAAGTTTGTTTTTTTTTTAAATATTTTTTGTACACATAAATTTCTCGCCTAAAGGTTCCATTAATTTGGATGAATTCATCGGAGAGTCCCAGCGACGAGAGACCATCAACACACGTTGTATTTTGTGTCCAGTTGAATCGTACGGGAACGCGCCTCTATATAGCAGCCGCAGAGTCGAAGAGAGAGAGATGAAGAGACACCGAGAGAGAGGATGGGAAGAACGATCGATAGTTCGCGACTTGCGCGTGGTTCCGCGGACACCGAAGACCGGCGACGGACGCGAGAATTCCCTCCTACACTCGTGGCGGGCTCTCTCTCTCTCTCTTTCTCTCTATTTTTTTAAACCTCATTACGAATTTCATGACCTGTTTAGTAATTCCCACCGTTAATTAATGCACGGGTCTGAAGTGTGCATCGTTGCGATGCAACGGAATTCTTTTAAATTTCTCACATTCCTTGCACATTTGAGGTTAAGTCGCTCGTGAGAGATCGTAAAATACATTTCAAGGGTTATCGACCAGCGCACCCAGCGTTAGTGGGGACTGATAGTTGTAAAAAAAACATCGTATCGCCGGCAATTGCGAGATAAGGATTTTTTTTTATCGGCGCGGCTTATCCTGTTACCCTGTACGAGCCTCCGAAGAGACATTTGATTTTTTAGGGAACGCACCCTTATGGCGGGGGGCGGTGATAGTTGAGGAAGCTGAAAAACTTTCACACCCCTCTCCCTCCTAATTTCTAACCAATTTCGAAAGTTCTACTTTCAGCACCAATTTCGAAAGTTCCAGTTTCAGGACCAATTTCGGAAGTTCCAATTTAAGGATCAATTTCGAAAGTTCCAATTTCAGGACCAGGACCAATTTCGAAAGTTTTATTTTCAGGACCAATTTCGAAAGTTCTATTTTCAGGACCAAGTTCGAAAGTTCTATTTTCAGGACCAATATCGAAAGTTCTATGTCCAGGACCAATTTCGAAAGTTCTATTTTCAGGACCAATCTCGAACGTTCTATTTTCAGGACCAATTTCGCAAGTTCTATCTCCAGGACCAATTTCGAAAGTTCCAATTTCAGGACCTACTCCGAAAGTTCTACTTTCAGGACCAGGACCAATTTCGAGAGTTCTATTTTCAGGACCAATTTCGAAAATTCCAATTTCAGGACCAATTTCGAAAGATCCAATTTCAGGACCAATTTCGAAAGATCCAATTTCAGGACCTATTTCGAAAGATCCAATTTCAGGACCAATTTCGAAAGATCCAATTTCAGGACCTATTTCGAAAGTTCTACTTTCAGCACATTCCAAGGGCCTATTCGATAGGAAATTATCTACTGATTACGAATATTACCAAGTTGGTATCGAAAGCTCAAAATTTCGCCGAGTAAACACCGAAAACCCGTTTTCATCTATTTTCGACGATTTTCAATGGAAATTGAAGCCCGTCGGAAAAATAAATCGTGAATTGGTGATCAGAGGGTAAAGGTACATCGATATAAGCACCGAAAAAAAAATTAACAAAATGAAACTTTATTTGGCAACTTCGTAAAAATGCATGGCTTTACTAGATTGCTCGTCATTTTTTTTTGGTGCGCTATCCTGTGTTGATTCTCTTTGTTATCGTTTCCTCCTTAAAATATCATTTCATTTATTGACCTCCGTCTATTTTTCGATTTTTGGCAGTTTCTAAGTTGGAGCATCGATTGTTGCGAATCTTTTCATACACTGCGATTTTTTTTTCAACCACCCCCCCCCCCCCCCCTTTGCCCCCCAAATAAATCTCCGTAACTCAAATAGGACCGACGCTACGGGTGTTTGAAATTCCGGAAAAGTAGCCAAAAGGGCCAAAAAACTTTTAACGATTTTTAAGACACTTTAAGCATCCGTGTACTCTGAATTTTTTCGCCGATTATGAATATTGTCCGAGTTTTTCCCGAAAGATCAAAACTGAGCAGGGAAAACGCAAAAGAAACTCTTTTCACACATTGACGATTTTTTTTTTTTGTAAAAATGTTAGATTTTGGAAAAAAAAAGGTCAATCCGTGTTCAGGGGGTGAAAATACATCAATATAGAATTATATCGATATATTTCCGATAGCGAAAAAAAAAAAGTATATTGAAAATAAATAAAAAATTTTTAAAACACTATTTCGTCCAAAGATAAGTAGCTTCGCTGAACCGTCGATAATTTAATTTCATTTTCTTTTTGGAACTCCGCTTTGTGTGCCGTTTTTCGTAATTGTTTACTCTCCGAAGTGCCGTTCGATTCGTGGATTTTCGATGATTTTCGATTTTTGGGAGAATTTCAAAGATGGCCAATCATTTTCACCAATTTTTCCATATGCCCCTTTGCCTCTTC
Organism: Ophion costatus; assembly: GCA_951751655.1. Classification (NCBI taxonomy): domain Eukaryota; kingdom Metazoa; phylum Arthropoda; class Insecta; order Hymenoptera; family Ichneumonidae; genus Ophion; species Ophion costatus. Next base: position 19,885,761 of record OX632358.1, read on the forward strand.
TTGGGCCTTTCTTTAAGGGCACTTTTCGGGGAAACTAATCGATGTACTATATGGATGAATCAAGCGACATTCTCTAAGTCTATCAAAATTCCTCTTGAACCCTCCCACCCCCTGCATTAATTTAATGTCACTTACATAGCACCGCCGCTGCGGTTATTTGAAATTTCGTGATGTTGACGATTCTCCAAAAGTATCCACAAAAGAGTGGACATTTTTTTTCTACTTTTAGTATACTTCTAAAGTCTATTCGATCGGAACATTCCCGCTGATTACGAATATCATGGCGTTTTCGGCGAAAGCCCAAAATTACATCGGCTAAGCCCGAAAAACGTGTTTCCATAAATTTTCGACGATTGTCAATAAAAATTGAGGATTTGGGAGAAAATTAACGTTCATTTCGTATTCGGGTGATAAAAATACATCGATAAAGACTTGCAATAAAAATGATTAAAGGTCCACATTTCTTTGGAATCTCGGCGAAAAATAAATGGCTTCGCTGAGTCGTAATTTATTTTCTGTTTAGATTTGGTACTCCACAGTGCTAACAAGCATATTACGGAGCATATTAGCAACAAGAAAAACAACATCAACAACACTAATGTTGACAATTCCAAAGCATCAATAACAATAGTAATAATACCAATAGGAATAATAATGATGCTAAAAAGTTAATAACAATGGCGCCAATAAAGATAATACCGATAATAATAATAATAACACCAAACCGCAATAATAACGATAATTTATAGTTCGATCGCTAGAGAAATAAGAAAAGTTCGTCGAAGGAGTAGATTCGAAACTGCAAGCTCTCGGTTGATGTTGATAAACGAGAGCGCGCACGAGCACGGACAACGGAAGATGGTAAAGAGTGCTCAAACTGTCGTGAAAAGTTTTGATCCTTTTTGTCCTACGAGAGAACCGAAAGAGAGAATACGAGGTTCGACGGGCATAGTGTACCATTGCGAAAACGAGCGTTACGTGTCTGCGATTTCAACCAAAGTGTAATGGAGAAAAAGAGCGAGCGCAAGAGAGAGAAAGAGAGGGGGGGATTTCGTATGTATAAAACAGAGAGCGACGAATGCGACTGATTGAATACCAAAGTTTTCGTCATTGGAATTCCCAACGGAGCTTATTTGCCTTCGCTCGAGTTTCGATCTACCTGCAACTCTTTTTTTTCACCACCTCCGAACGTACCTCACCGCGACGCCACCCATGGGACTGCGAGAATTTTGCATAAAGGGGGTAGCCGGTTAAGGGGGGTCTGACGGCCCCCACCGAGTTTGATCGAATCGACCCAAAAACCTGAAAGAGGGCTGAAAAACAAAATTTTAGAGATATTTTTTAACCCCCTAAACCCTTATGAAAACACCATAATCGCAAAAAATGCGTTTTTTTGATGTTTAATTTTTTTTTGAGCTTTCAAATGCATTTTAAAGCGGTTTTAACACAACCAAAATTTTGTTTCAGATGTGTAGACATGCCCTGAATTTTTCCAGATTTTTTCGTAAAGTTAAATCATGTGCAACATAATTTTAATGGCAAAAAAACCGTAAAAAATCGTCATTTTTTGTATTTAATGCTATGGTTTTTATTGACGTATTAATGGTAAAAAATCGTGCACCATAGCATAGAAAGCTACTATCTTCCTCTACAAAATGACGCTAATTGGGCTCAATTCGGTCGTCTCTAGCGTCCGAAAATCAAACTTGAATAAATTCCGTTTTTATAATTTGAGCATTTTCAGTTACGAAAATGACACAAAATCATATTTTTCAATTATTTTTTTTAATAAAAGTACATTTTGGGGTTTCTGAGGTCGCCGATTACAAATTTGATGTCAAAAATTAGTTTTGTCACATGACAGCTGTCAAAACGAAGAAAAAATATTTTAATTTTTGAAATTTTTTAAAAAAGCTATGGGAACGATATTAATAAGGATTTTTTAGGTCGCTGATTATAAATTCATTCTTATACACGAATTTTTAATCGTAACAGCTGTCAATAGTTATATTAACAAACAAAAAATTACGTATTATTCAGAAAAAAAATTTGGAATTCCCCGACTAAACTGTCACCTGGCGGAGAAAATCCCAACTTGTACCTTATTAAGCCACGTACCCGAGTGCCTAAGGCCACCGTACCCACGTGGGCCTTAGGCTCGTATGCCCCTCCGCACGGTACTGCGCATGCCCACTACGCACTGACGCATCGAGAACCCCGCTCCACGCGGTCTCTCTTTCTCTCTGTGTTCAGCCGCCGTCCAGTACACACGTCATGCGACGCGCTCTGCTCCGTTAAACAAATCTATTTGTTTTGTTAACAGCGTTTTTTTAATTTATCGTTTAACCTGCCTATCTCAACACGAAGTGATTGAAGCAGTATTCTAAGGTGAGTTTGAATATCAATTTAAATATCAATCAACATAAAAATTGATTTATAATCATAACCTCAATCTACAATCGTTTGCCTCATAGTCGACTTGAAATCGTACAGAAGGTGGCCGTCAACTTCAAGTTGTTGTTTAGTTCACTCACATGAAAAGAATTAAAAAAAAGCAAAAAAAAAACAAAACTAAGACGAAACGATATTTCAATAAAAAAATGATTTGGAATACAATAATTTATTTCTGTTTTGTTTACCGATGTTTTCAACATTTTTTTTGTTTTGATTTACAATTTTTAATGTACTTTCGATTTTCGTTACTTTTGTTCTATTTGTTTTTTTAATTATGGTTTTTTTTTATTCCGGGTTTCAGTTACTTTTTTCATTTTTTTCAAAAAAAAAAAATAATTTGTTAATCATAATAAAAAAAATAACAATGTTCTTTTTTTTTCTTTAGGAAAAACTGTGCGATGCCACCGAAAAAACGAAAATGTACGGCTGGTGAAAGGTGCATAAGATGCAACAGATTGTTGCGTTATGATACCGGAAAACAGAAGTCCATTTCTTCAGATGATGACGTACACTTATATACTAAACTACTAGGTAAACGAGTAGAGAAAGGTGACGTTTTATGTCATCTGTGTCGTTCCGCAATCGCTAAATCCCGAACGGTTTCACCATCGACGAGCAGTGATTCTGATCCTGAAGAAAATCTTCAGTTGGATTTTAATCCCGAAGAAAATCCTCTGCCAAACGTCAATCCCGAGGAAAATCCTCTGCCAGATGTTGATCGCGAACAAAATTCTGTCGATCCTGTAGAGAGACATTCATCAACACTCTCCAATTTGACAGTATCAGATGACACAGAACAATCTTCGGAACAGTCTTCGCAACAATTGTCACGGTCGGAGTCTGGATCTTCCACAGGACAGTCATCACAATCTTCTAAGGACCCTCCTTACGTTCTTCGTCCAAGAGAACCGGACTATGAAATGATCGAGATGCCTTTCAACAGAGTTACCGCGACTCACGAATGTTGTTGCGTATGTCTTACTCCAATTACGACATCTCCGGTTGTTCCGTTTAAAGCGAGGTTACAGGTATTTATAAGTTCACGAATTTTCATTCCAAAAGGCAATCGCTGTTGTCCTGTACATCTTATCAGTGAACGTATGTACGTTGACGAAATTTCAAACTTGAAAATATTTTCGAATACTTGTACTATCAGTTCTCAAGAGTTGGCATTATTTTTGGATGCACTGTCCAAAAAATGCGACAACAGTATTTTAGACAGAGTAGATGATTACAATTTATCGGCAGAGCGCATAAAATCGCTAACTGGATACACAGTTGCAGAAATCAAGACTCTAAAAAACATGTTGGTCACTTTGCGAAATTCTCAAAATCGCAGTATTAATCAAGCTCTTTTAATATTCCTTTTTAAATTAAGAACTGGAAATTCCAACACAATCACTGCGTCAATTTTCGATATCAAATCTGAACAACTAGTATCTGCTTATTGCAAATCGGTTTTGGATTCATTCGCGAAAGACGTCTTTCCACTTCGTTTCGGAGCTCGGGCATGTTCTCGCGAAGATTTAATTGCTAATCACACGTCGCCTTACGTAAAAAAATTACACGGATTTGAAGATCGCCTGCTCTTGATTGCTGATGGTTCATACCTTCGACACCAAAAAAGTAGTAATAATTGTTACCAAAAAAAATCTTTCTCTGGTCAGAAAAAGTGTCCACTCTGTAAACCCTTCACAGTTTGTGCCACAGATGGATATGTAATAGATGTTTACGGACCGTACGAAGCAATTGTGAATGATGCGAAAATCTTACAACATGTACTAAGTGATCCGAACGGCTTGAGATCAATCCTCAAAAAAGGGGATGTTTTTATACTTGACAGGGGGTTCAGAGACGTCAAAGATTGGTTAGAATCTCAAGGGTTCGTTGTGTTGATGCCAGCGTTGAAAGGCAAAAGAAAGCAACTTCCAACAAATGAAGCAAACGAAAGTCGATTTGTTACGAAATTGAGGTGGGTGGTAGAGGCTGTCCACGGTATAATCGGTAGTAAATTCAAACTCTTGCATAATCAGTTTAACAACAACATGTTGGATTCAGCGATGCTTTATTGCAAAGTAGCGAATTTTTTGGTTAATGAGTTTGGAAAAAGACTGAATTGCGATACCGATTTACAAGATCAAATTGCCGAGCAAATGTTGAAAAGAAAAGACGTTGACAATTCTTTAGCGAAAGTTGTGGAAGAACAAAACTGGAATAGGAAGAAAAGGATCTTCAAACCGTTAACATCAAATGACGTATTAGACTTTCCGGAAATGACAGAGCAAGATTTGAAGATCCTTTTCACTGGCTCGTACCAGTTATCGCAAACTGTTTCATACTTAGCTGAAATGTATACCGAAGAAGGACTTTTGAATATGCAATACTTGTTGGAGGACGATACCATTTTGAAATGTGAAGTTAAATCAAGACATATAAACAAGAAAGTATACAGATGTTACGTTCAGTACGACCCTAACAGTATTGGATATAACGGTATAAAAAACTACGTATGTGATTGTGCAAATGGGCTAAGAACTGTTGGTTGCTGTGCCCACGTTGCAACAATCATTTACTTTTTAAGTCATGCACGGTATTTGTCCAAAATCATCCGCCCAGCTCAAATTCTAACGAATCTATTTCACGTTGATAATGTCGAACCTGTTATTGAAGAACACAGTGACGAAGATTAACAACATAACAATCATGTTGCAATGTATGTATTACTTGTGTCTGTTTAATGTATATATTAGATGAATGTATGTAATATTATTATAAATAAATAGATTTTTTAAAATACAATGACTTTTAATTATTGAAAAAACCGAAATAGCAAATACCATTTTCATTTGATGACATGTGTAATTTTTTTTTTTTGTTAGCTGTTTGACATCAAATTTGTAATCGGCGACCTCAGAAACCCCAAAATGTACTTTTATTAAGTAAAATAATTGAAAAATATGATTTTGTGTCATTTTCGTAACTGAAAATGCTCAAATTATAAAAACGGAATTTATTCAAGTTTGATTTTCGGACGCTAGAGACGACCGAATTGAGCCCAATTAGCGTCATTTTGTAGAGGAAGATAGTAGCTTTCTATGCTATGGTGCACGATTTTTTACCATTAATACGTCAATAAAAACCATAGCATTAAATACAAAAAATGACGATTTTTTACGGTTTTTATGCCATTAAAATTATGTTGCACATGATTTAACTTTACGAAAAAATCTGGAAAAATTCAGGGCATGTCTACACATCTGAAACAAAATTTTGGTTGTGTTAAAACCGCTTTAAAATGCATTTGAAAGCTCGAAAAAAAATTAAACATAAAAAAAACGCATTTTTTGCGATTATGGTGTTTTCATAAGGGTTTAGGGGGTTAAAAAATATCTCTAAAATTTTGTTTTTCAGCCCTCTTTCAGGTTTTTGGGTCGATCCGATCAAACTCGGTGGGGGCCGTCAGACCCCCCTTAACCGGCTACCCCCTTTTGTTACGCGGAGAAATTAGCGAGCCCCAAATCCACTTTTCATCCGGCAGCGTTAAATCGGAAAAAAGTAATGCTAAAAAAAGCCAATCGAATGCCGGGCTTCCGCATCGATTGGTCACCTACGCTGATATTCTCCAGGGAATTCTATATGTATATATGTGTGTGTATGTATGTATGTATGTATGTATGTATGTGTGTGTGTATATATATATAGCAGATCTCAGTCCCTGGGGACGATCAGCGTAGGTGGACATCGACCTAAAAGCGCGACATCCAATTAGTATTTTTTACCCCACTTTTCCTCCTTCACAATCCTCAATATAAGGAAAAACGTTTCAGTGATGTTCGTAGCCTAAATGAGGCCACAAAAAATTGGACGTCATGAATAAAAAAAAATGTGTGTGTGTGTGTGTGTGTGTGTGTGTGTGTGTGTGTGTGTGTGTGTGTGTGTGTGTGTGTGTGTGTGTGTGTGTGTGTGTGTGTGTGTTCATTGCATTCCAACGTTGAATATTTCAAGACAATGATTACTACACGTCGTTGAGGGTAAAGCACCAATGAAAAACAGGACTAGAATTAAGTTATAGCGAGAGAGACATTGTTTTTTTTTCGTCAGTAAATTCTTTATAGTTTCGGGGCGCGCACAATTTGGCTCGTTGTTCCGTGAGCTAGTGAGAGTTTCGTGCTCGAGTGTTGCAAGTAGTTTAACAGAAGCAAAGATATTAGCCTCGTACGACGACTTATGAGATCGCAAAGGGCTCGCGAGAAGAGAGACGCGCGATCGTTTGTCTCGGATGTCACGGGCTAAGCGCGAATTTCGCGCCCGACCTGACATCGAAATAGACTCGCTCTACCGCTACTCTCTCTCCCTCTCCCTCCCTCCATCTCTCTCTCTCTCTCTCTCTCTCTCTCTCTCTCCCTCTCTCTCTTTCTCTCTCTCCCTAGGAAACAGTCTATAAACGCGGACGTCTGCAAAAAATTCGTAAAATTTTCGCGCAATGGACACTGGTTTGAATAAAATTAATTACACGAGCCGAACGAGCTGGACGAGGGAATTATTCAGTCTATTAAAAGCTCGTAAGCTCGTGTTTTATTGGCCGGGGCAGCCGACACGTTCGTCCCTTTCTTCCCTATCGGAGATTGCCTTTTCTCGTTCATGTGCAAAAGAAAGAAAATAATGACCTTCTTTCTCGCAGATTGTTGTTTTTCATCTAGCTTGTAATTCTCGCGAAAAAAACATCGACTTACGCCCGAGCGTAAGCTACCTCGCGTAAGAAAAACAAAAATAACGGGGGGGGGGGGAGGGTGTACGCAGCGTTCGCGGCTAGTAAAGCAGAAAAAGAATTCGTCGAAGGCCTTACGAAGCGTGACCGTTTCGCCCGCGTATACAACTCGAGTTTGTTTTTTTTCTCGTTTACACGCTTTTCGGATCTTGCCATTATTCTTTGCAATATGGTGGAAGATTTCTTTTCCCGCTCTACGGACACGCAATATCGTTCTACAGAGTTCTCAACGTGTCACGGAAGCTCGAGAAACCTAGCGCGATATCGATCAGCTGTTTATCTTGCCGAGGCTCCTGTGTATGTGTGCGGTGGTGAACGACGAGGCGAACCGACGAGACACACCCTCGTCCCGCTCGATACACACGGACACACGTCGCATACGTACGCGCGGGAAGGGCAGCAGCAAAACGACGTAGCGGGGCACACGAACAGCAGCAGAGACACGTACACGTAGGGCGAAAGGGTGTACGGCAAGCTCTTCTGTATGGATTCGCTCTCAATCGCTCTTGGATATATCCTGATTTTCGTATTAATCCGAACGAGTGCACTAGCACGAAACCACCTAGTTTCTGCGAGATAACTTACGATCGTGCTCCCGTGGAAATGTATATTTGTACCTGTAAATTCATATCTACGATACAGTTGAAACCCGATTTCGGTATGGCGGTGAATCTTGCTCGTTCGGATGCAGGGAAAATTACTTTTCTTCATTTCTAAAATTTCCTTTGGCACTGGCGAGCTACGAAAGCCACGCATACCTTTTCTTCAGGATTCTTATTCAGTGATCCACTAGCCTAAATCTGTAACGTACGATGTTGGGGAATAATGAGAATAAGGTATTTAAAAGAATTTTCGTTGCATTCCAACGATGCAAGCTTCAAACGCGTTTTCCCCAGTTCAAACAAATTTTTATTGAACGCCTTCGTTGGAAATAGTGTATCATAGTCAAGACTAGAATAAGCTTATCAATGAATTTGAATGTTAGTTGATACTCGTCTTAACTGAGAAAGACTAGTTCCAACTAAATGAATCCTAATGTATGCGAATGGGGTGGAAGGTTCAGTTCGGGTTGGGTTGTCTGTTGGGTTTGTCCTAAAAAGTGGTTTTAACGGAATGAATACGTTGAAACAGTTTGCGAATGAGGTCAACGTTTGGTTTCGTTTGGTTTCGAATCGGCATGTTTGGGCTTGTTTTAGCAACTAGTCCTATGGAAATTAATCTGTTAAAACTGCTTCCGAATGAGTTTAAAGGTTAGGTTTGGGTTGGGTCATTTGGGATTGTTCCAAAAAAACTACTCCTAACGAAGTGAATCAAGTGAAACTGTTTTCGAATGAGGTCAAATTTTAGGTTTGTTTCAAAAACTCGTTCCAACGAAATGGATCCGTTGAACCTTCTCCAAGTGAGGTCAAAGTTTCGGTTTGTTCCGAAAACCAGTTCCAACTAAATGAATCAGCTAAAACTGCTTCTGAATGAGGTCAAAGTTTAACTTCGTTCCAAAAACTCGTTCAAACTAAATAAATCCGCTTAAACTCTTTCCGAATGAGGTCGAAGCTTGGGTCTGAGTTGCGCGTTGTTCGTTTGAGCTTGTTCCAAAAACTATTTCTAACAAAATAAATCCGTTAAAGCTGTAGGCAAATGAGATCAAAGTTTGGGGTTGTTTAGGTTGGCTTCAAAAACTAGTTCTAACAAAACGAATTCGTTAAAACTGTTACGAATGAGGTCAATGATAGGGATTGTTTTATAAACTGCTTCTAACCGAGTGAATCGGCTAAAATTGTTTCCGTATGAGGTCAAAGTTTGAGTTTGTTCCAAAAACTAGTTCTAACGAAATGTACCCGGCAAAACGGCTTTCGAATGAGGTCAATGATAGGGATTGTTTTATAAACTGCTTCTAACAAAGTGAATCAGCTAAAATTGTTTCCGTATGAGGTCAAAGTTTCGAGTTTGTTCCAAAAACTAGTGCTAACGAAATGGATCGGCTAAAACTGTTACCGAGTAAGGTCAAAGTTTGGGTTTGTTTGGGCTTCTAAACATAAATTCTATTTTTCGCTAGGAAAAACTAGTTGTAACGGAGGCGTTTAGTCAGGACTAGTTCTCACTAGGTGTAACGCGTTTAGACCACGATCTTGCAAACTTGGATCTTGCATCTTGGAAACTCTTGCGCGTTTCTAAGTGACGGGGAGTGTCACCGTTAGTGAGGCACAAACTTAGTACCTCATTAATCTCCTAGGAACACCGTCTCGTACGGGGCCTTGTAGATACATTGGATGTCTCAAAATTACCTGACATTTTAATTTATTAATCAAACGTATTATTTATTTGACAAGTACGAATATTTTTATTCGAATATGAGATACAAACATAGAGGTTATGTGTGGAACACAATATCCGATAAATGGCCGCTTGCCGGCTTTCAGAAAACTCCAAAGTCAGAAGTCCAATGACGTCAAATCGCACGATCTTGGTGGCCAATTCACATCGCCGCGGCGCGCGATAACACGACCGTGAAACTTCGTCTGCAATAACTGTTTCACCCTCAGTATGGCAGGTTACGCCATCTTGTTGAAAGAATATGTCTTCCAAGTCCAGGCCGTTTATGCCATTTATCGAATATTGTGTTCCACACATGACCTCCATTTTTGTACCTTATATTAAAATAATAATATTCGTACTTTTCAAATAAATAATACTTTTTATTAATAAATCAAAATATCAGGTCATTTTGAGCACCCTTTAGATATACAGCAATAGATAACTCCTTCAAAGTCTTGGAATCGTGTTTCCGTGTTCCATTGTAGGGTCGAAAAAAAAATAAACGTACTATTAAATTCAAAAATGCCTAAAGCGTGCATCATACCGAACTGTAAGAAAAGTTTCAAAAAGGCTAGTGGAAAGTGTTGAGTGTTTGAAGTTCCATAAAACGAGGAATTGCATCGAAAAAGGGAAGTCGCGTTGCCGCGCATTCAAGTGCTAAAGACGTCACTAGAATATGTTATATTTCACCGTCTCAAAACGCTTGTGCTCTCGTTTGATGTTTATAGATGCCATTAATGAACTTGAGAAATTTTTTAAATCACAAATCATAGTCATTCGCACTATAGAATCAGTACTAAAAAAACGACTAATTGTCCAATCATAGTGCTCTTGAATGTATTCTTTGTTCCGAAACAGCTGCACCCTTACACAGCTGTTCGGACCTGCTTTTGGTTGGCACACCCCAATAGTCCAAGCAATAAGCATAAAAGTAAGCACTTGTTAGATATAAATATGCAAAATTGATCTAAGGGTAATTGGATGTCGCTGAATCGAATGGCAATAAAAACATTGCAAGCAAACCCGGGAAAATATTTAGAAATCTTAAAAAATGTTAAAAAATCTTTAAAACCCGTTTTATCCGGAACCTAATAATTTTATTGAAAAATATGTCAAACAAAAGTGGTTTGGGCCATAAAAGTACGTAAAAAGGTATTGAACGTTCGTCTTCGTATCTTCAAAAATAAGGGAGAAAAAAAAGAAAGACCATTTAATTGGGGAACTATACCCTCGAAGTTTGAAAAAATATATAAAAATATTAAATTCGTAAGTATCTCGGGTTTTTTTGTTACACATTGCTTGAGTATGAGTAAATCTAACATTACAGAGATTTTTTGATTTTTATTCATTGTATAAGTATTAAAAACCGACGACTGAACATTGACATAATTGCTGGTTGAGGATCACTGTCAGAAAGGGACGCACTATATGGCTAAAGGCGCATGCGCGCAATGCACTCCATCGGGTATCTTGCGTCCCTTACACTCCCAGTGGTGCTGCGGCTGCGAAACGATTTTGTTTCGCAAACAAAATTTCATTCGTCTTTTTCTCCCTCGTTTTCGACGATACGAAAATGAACGTTCAATACTTTTTTACGTACTTTTATGCCTCAAACAACTTTTGTTTGACACGTTCTTGGATAAAATTGTTAGGCTCCGAATTAAACGGTTTTTAAACATCTTTAAACATTTTTAAACATTTTCACGAGGGTCGATAGCAAAATTATCTTTTTATATCTATTACAATTATCTATTTATATCTAAAAAGTGCTTACTTTGGAAACAGAATTGGGCAGCGGACATTACTTTTGTAATTTCTTTACCCACAAATTACAATTACTGTAAATAACTGCAATATTTAGTCACTAATTACAATTACGGGAAACAATTATACATTTTTATTCATCAATTACAGTTACTATAAACAATTGTAACTTTGTGATTATCAACTACAATTACTCGAAATAATTGTAATTTTTTTGTTGCCAAATGAAATTACTTGAACAAATAGTAATTTTTTGCTGCTAATTACAATTACTTGGAAGAATTGTAATTTTTCCGTTATCAATTACAATTACTGAAAAAAATAGTATTTTTTGTATTATTCATTACAATTACTTGGGAAAATTGTTATTTTTTTTATATCAATTACAATTTTCTTACGATTAACCCTTTAACGTCACAAAGACACTTTTCACAAGTCTTCTTTTCGACGTGATTATTTACCATGAAAATGTCGGGGAAAAAATTCCTAAAGTACCTAGTCGACTATTTTCAAGGCCGCTCTTTCGAATGGCGCAACTTAAATTTCGCTAAAATTATTTTTTATACAATTTTTTTTCAAAATATTGTATAAAAAAGCTTCGTTTTTACGAGAAAAAACGAGGTATTCATTTCGATGCATAGAATTCTCTCAAGCAAAAAAAAATGTAATGAAACCATATTGCGTGGTTCACTATTACTGAAAGTAATTTTAATAATTTCTGATTTAATTACAATCGCTGAAAATAATTGTAATGATTTCTGATTTAATTACAATCACTGAAAGTAATTTTAATGAACTTCGACTTAATTAAAATGACTCAATGTAATTTTAATTAACTCCAATTCAATCACAATTACTGTAAATAATTTCAATGGACTCTAATTCAATTACAATTATCGAAAGTAATTTCAATGAACTCCGATTCAATTATTATTACTAAAAGTAATTTTAATGGAACACGATTTAATTACAAATTACCTTTAGTAATTTGCAATTGTTAATTTTTTATTACAATTTTGCCCAGCACTGTTTGGAAATTCTTACTGGGCTGCGAGGTAGCGGCGCTTCAGATGGCAGAAGCGGGAACTACCGCTTTGTCTCATTAGCCGAGTCACTCCCCACCCTACCAGTTGTTTCCATACCTGCATGTAAAACCGTGGTTTAAACTGAAAACTGCTTTTAACTGTAACCCGTATACAGGCTGTCCCTCTTATCTCTGCCACCCGAAATAACTCGGTAATTATCGACGTCAGAAAAAAATGCTCCAGACAAAAGGTGTACGGTGTGAGGGGGGCCATCAAATGCGACAAATCTTTTTTATTCCGGTGGAGGCGCTAACGCACAATGATGGTCACATCCACATTTTCAAATGGAATGGTACATCTTCTTTCAACCATCTTGTGAAGCCCCTCAAGCCGCATACAAAACATAGGGGATCAAAGTCGTTCAAGGCCATTCAAGATCATTCAAGGTCAGTATCGATGATACAAATCAAAATATCTCGGATCATTGCCAAATATTTGGTAGTGATCCGAGATACTTAGATTCGTATTTCATTTTAATACCCGACCTTGAACGACCTCGAACGACCTTGAATGACCTTGAATGACCTTGAACGACTTTGACCTCCGAATGTTTTTTACGCGGCTTGAGGTGCTCCACAAGATGGTTGAAAAAAAATGTACCGTTCCATTGAAAAAAGCCGAGGTGACCTTCACTGTGCGTCAGTGCCTGCAACGAAATAAAAAAAAAAATTGGTCGCATTCGATGGCCCCTTTCACACCGTACAACTTCTGTCTGGAACGTTTTTTTGTGACGTCGATAATTACCGAGTTACTTCGGGTGGCAGAGATAAGAGGGACACCCTGTATATAGTAATATCATATAGTTCTATTATCGAATTCCGGACAATGCAAAAGAAATTGACAGTTTCAAAGAAAAAATAATACAAGGTCCTTGCGAGACGTTTTTTTATCGAGCAGTTGGGAGTCGCGGAATAAAATTCAAGTAATACCAACAGAGAGATTCTTGTCGATTTAATTTTTCAAGCGATTCTCGTAAGATTGAATCGACAACGTGAGAGGGGTGCGAGGGAAGAAGCAGAGATGAAGATAAAAGGTAATTCCATTGGGAAAATGATTCTCGGCTTTTCGAATATATTGTCGAGTCACGAAAGAGCTCGAGGTAGGAATAAAAGTGGATGCGCCAGGAACAAAGTGGAGGGGAGCAAGAGAGAAGATCAGGATCTCCGATTAACGCGACAGCTTCGGGCAAGCCCATATCCGTTTATTCCAACTAATCTCGAATCTCTCGGGCTTCTCCCCAATTTTTCACACGTTCTCGCAGGGCACGTTACGTCCTTCGCCGAATTTTGCACATACTCAATACGGAATAAAGTGTTCCAGGCTGTTTTAGGTTAAACATCGACGGGCGAATAGCTCGGAAAAAAAGCGAGTGTCTTGTTTGCAAAAGATTTGTATTTTTCGTTGTTCACTCACCTTGGCGAAGTCGATCTTGAGTGAGCAACATCCCGAGTAAATGTCCATTCCGTGGAGTGCCTCTTTTGCCCGGGTCGCAGAGTCCACCGAGTCGAACGTGATGAACGAACGAGATAAGGTTAAGGATTTTATAGAACGTGCGCGGGCACCGATACGGCGCGGGTATTATCGAATGAAAAATTATCAGCGATTTTTCTTTTCTTTTTTTAATACCTGAATAGGGCTACTTTAAATTGCACATTGCTGTCTTTATTTTAGGTGGGCAGATTGATTTTCGTATTTTTGTAAAGTTGAATATGTATGTATGCAATTTTACAAGAATGCGAAAATAAATATAGTAGAACAAACAGATAATAAAATAGATGCAGATATTATCTTTATCTATTAAATCAAATAAAATGAACCTATAAAAGAGATGAAGATATTATCTTTATTTCAATTCGATGAGTCATTAATAGTTAACGATATTATATTCGGTAGATAATCGTTAGTATAGATCAATATTTAGTATAGATAATAGATAAAGATAACAGTTAGATGAAGATATTATTTAACGTCTCACCAAATTTAATTTGACGAGACATTAATAGTTTGATAAAGATATTATCTTTATCTAACAAATATAGATATAGCTAATAATATAGATAAAACATGGAGTGCAAGGAGAAGGAAATTTCGGTAGGTATATAAAGTGTTATGAAAACGGAAGCTAATGTACAAAATTTGTAATAAAAAATGTAAATGGGAATAGAATGTAAGGGGAGACTATCGATAAACACCCTTAAAAGGTGCGACTATGGAAATGATAAACTTCTATTACTATATTCAACTTTACAACGATGCTTTACAAATGTGAAAAAACACCTAAATTTTAAATTCAAAAATTAACATTTTTTCATTTTAGTTCAAATGAATCGAATTTTTTTATTTACGAAGCCTCCAGCGACGAATGTTTAAAGGTAATGGTTTTTTTTTTTTCGTTTTTAAAGTGGAAAAAAGTCGATGAAAGTGCAGTTTCGCACTTTCAATAAATTTCACCGTATCGTTCTCCCTTTTTCGAGAAATGAAATTTATAATTTGCTTTTATATAAATACGTCCGCAAATACCTAACCCACCGAATAATTTTTTTGCATTTTCGTTTGGTTTCGGCATTTGCGAAGCCATTTACGCAGAGTTAATTAACACATTTCTTTTTTTTTAACTATAGAATGATTCGGTGGAATTTATAGAAACTTCGAAGTAAAACTTTCATCGGCTTTCATCTACTGAAAAGAAGGAAGAAAAAAAACAAATTCTGTACACTGTGACATTAATCGCACGATCCTTGTCGGTGGAGAGAATTGAATGGTAGCGCGGTGTTCATCGTACGTATGCTTTCAATAGGAGAGTTAAACGAGTCACGCTCGTGCCTCGTCGTGCATACAGTCCTTGCTTTACAATGATATCGAGCGAGCGAGCAAGCGAGGAAAAACACGGGGATCACAGAAAGCGCGGATCTCAATTCGCCCGAGTTCGCGTTCCCCAACAACAAAACCGCGGTAGTTAATTGAGTAAAGTTTCGCGAATAAACGATTTCCTTCCAGAAGTCGCGCTCGGTATTTTCCGTACAAGCGTGTGTGCGGGAGACAACACGACGAACTTCCGGCGACGTTGAGAAGAGTCTTTTTGAAACAACTCTCTAGCTTTCTCTAGCTTGACGATATCGAGCGAGCGCGAGGGAAAATCGAATAAACGATATTTCGACGTATGTGGCACTCTCGTGAATCCCGAGAAGGAAATTCCAAGCAACGAACGGGGAGCGAGGAAAATCTATTCGCGAACTTCGAGATATCCGGCTTATCCGTTCAATCGGCAAATTCTTCGCTTCTGTGCAATCCTCTCTTTGACTCTCGATAATCCGGGGATATCGATGTATCGATAACCCCGGCGATGCTTTGCAACAAAAAGAAAAAACCTTGGATCAAGTTCGTACAACCGTCGTGATGAATATAAATGTTCCGGGTGGACTCGAACGATCTTTACCGAACGTGGAATTTTGTGGAAATTGTGCATTTGCTTTTTTTATACGGAGTGTCTCCCCGTCCGGTTGTCGGACTGATAAGCGTATGTTTTTCGTCCGGATAGCGGCTCAGTTCACGCCGTATTTCCAGTAGACGCACATATTATTATGATTAGTGTAAGATAGAATGTGTCAAATTATTAAACAAACTATGCGGAAGAATCATTTACACGTAGTCATCCGAATGGAATCTTTATAATTTTGCTTGGGTTTGTTTGGTTTGGGCTGGCTGGTTGTATTTGGGTTTGTTTGGTTTGGGTCTATTTGGTTTGGTTTTTTGTTTTTTTTTTGTTTTGCGTTTGGGTTGGTCTGTTTGGGTGTGTTTGTTTGCGTTTGTCTGGTTTGGATTGGTTGGTTTTGTTTGGATTTTTTGTTGGTTTGCTTGGGTTTGGGTTTGTGTTTTGGGCTGGTTTGTTTGGGTTTTGTTCGTTTGCGTTTGTTATTTTCGGTTTGTTTGGGTTTTGTTTTGTTTTTTTGGGTTAATTTGATTGGGTTTGTGTTGTTTGGGTCGATTTGATTGGGTTTGTGTTGTTTGGGTTTGCCTGTTTGGGATTGTTTGTTTGGGGCGTTGTACGGCGTGAATCGAAATTCGTCCGATAAGCGGACGGCTAGCCGCCGCGTTTTATATATATATATATATAAGGACGTTGAGTGAGTTCTCGCTGTTTTCCAACAGATGGCGTTACCTGGACGCGTGTGGTTCAATCTGTGACCCCTAATTCTGACTACACAGTCTTCATATTTGACCGAAAATAAGACTTTTCAGGAGTGATTAAATTCGCAATTCGACCCTGAAGGGGGTGAAACGGGGGTTTTAATGTTTATGTGAGACAACATATTTTTTGGTCAGGTTTGCTTGAAACTTGGTATAAATACACTCCAATGCAAATAATTAAACATGTATTTGGTGTATTTATGCCAACCCAAACAAACCCAAGCAAACACATTTGGAGAGGGGAGGTGTTCGCACTTTGGAAAAATCGATTTTTTTTTGTCTTTTCTTATAGTTAAACATTTCAAGAATATAATATCAACATTTCAAGTCAACCAGAGCAAAACTCTCGAAGTTATTGACTATTTAATCCCGCTTCTCTACACGGAGAAAAATACGGCCTCAAATTATAACACTCGTTGCCAGAATTCTAATATTCAGTGCTAGAAAATATAGCAGTTTACTGCCAGTTCGGAAATTCTAAGACTTGTTGTTATAGAAGTGTAAAAATGGATCTCACACCGTATAGTAAAGATGATGCGTGCATATTACATTTGAAACTATTCTCGCATAGGCGCGAGTCCTATACGCTGTATAGTAAAAATAATTCGTGCTTTTTAAAATACCAACCTTTATTACACGCTATATTTTCATATGGATTTTACTATACGTATAGCATGAATCTTCGTGTATGTATAGATTTCACTATACGCATAGCATTAATCTTCGGCGTATAGCGAAAAATATTACGAAGTTGATTAGTAAAATGTGACTCTTTATGCCGTGTACTTTTTGTAGAATACTGAAAACTAATTGTTCCAATCACGTGGGCAAAATATTTTTTGAATACTACGAAAAATCACAATATGCCAAATAAACTGTAATATTTGTATCAGTTTACGTGCCATATCGTAGGTTAAAGTTTAAATTTCTTCATTATTACTATACCATAATTACAATGTTTATCTTCCATTCGATACTTTTTGATATTTAATGATATTTTTTTTTAGAAGCATAGTATTAATTCTTAACTCCGAGGCCCCTGTTTTCTCCGGGTAACACTGTAGCTCGCGTTTCAAACTGTAGCTAACACTTCAAATGCGTTTTTCTCGAAACCACTTTTTCAAAGTCCGTGCTCAAAAGGGCGGTATTTTTCGTGAAAAATAGCACTTTTCACTTTACATGACCAACAAAAATTTAGAAATGAAAGAAAAAAATTACCCAAGACCGTTGGGGGGAGGATTTGATAATACTTTGACTAAATTTTAATGGTACTTGATTTCCGATAATTTCTCGCTGAGATACAGTGAACACCGCACATCGTGATTTTCCAAAGGCGTTCGTGGAAAAGCTTTGTCACCGGTTTGTTTGTGGATATTTTCGCGTAAAAATTTCACGGAATGTTCTTGAAATGACACTTAACGACGTACAAAAGGTTTCAATAAATTTACTCTACCCATATAAATGAAAAAAATTCGCAAAAAAAGTGTTTTTTTCACGCTGAAACCCCTACCCTTCCCTTAAGGGGTTATAAGAACTACTTGACTGTCTACACGCACCGAACAGCGAGGGAAACATTTAGTGTTATATGTAAAATAAATTTGGTAAGTTTCCAAGTACATCTGGTCGAAAAGTATGTTTTCTCGTACAAACGTTAAAACTCCCGTTTAACCCCGTTAAAGGTTGAATTTTGGAAATTGCTGAAATACATGTTTAAGGATGTTGAGTCCCTACGAAACATGTTAATGTTAATTGTTCAATAAATAGCTTCTTAATCGTCATGAAATTTTTACACGACCTCCTGACTACTTCATGTAAAAACATACCAAATTTTCAGAATTCTATCATCATTACTTCAACCTCCTTAAGGGTTGAAACAAAAAATGATAAGAAAATTCTGAAAATTTGGTTTGTTTTTGTATGAAGTATTTAAGAGGTCGTGTTAAAATTTCACGACGATTAGGAAGCTCGTTATTAATAAATGAACATTTTGTTAAGAACAATTTTTAAAAGAAATGAAAAAAAAAATTATCAATAAACTTCGTTTTGTTTTCGTTGTTTTCAGTATATTGTAGATATTATAAAATTGAGAGGTCAAAAAAAAACTTATTGCAAAGTTACATCAGTTTCCATCAAACACCATTTAATTTGTGAATGTTAATTGTTCAATAACGAGCTTCCTAATTGTCGTGAAATTTTTACACGACCTCTGAAATACTTCATACAAAAACATACCAAATTTTCAGAATTTTATCGTCATTTGCGATTTGGGACTCAACATCCTTAACCCGTTCTGGGCATCGATCTTTTCGGCCCTAGTTAAGGGGTTCGTGGGTCGCTGAAGACCCGAGCCGTGTTAAAGCATATAATGTGCAATGAAAAAATCTGATAAAATTCCCGAACACTCTTCAATACTTCTACTTCAAGGACAGGGCATGAAAATTGCAAAAAAAATGTAAACAAATATTTTTTTTTTTTTCATAAACATACCCACTTCGCGTGAATGCGAGCATCGATTAAAAAATGGCTCGGGCCTCCAGCGATCCACGGTAGCCTGATCGGGTTAATTATTTGTATTTGAGTGTATTTATGCCAAGTTTTAAGTAAATATGACAAAGGAATATGCTGTCTCATACAAACTTTGATACTCCCGTTTAACCCTCTTAAGGGCCGAATTTTAGGAAATACTGAAATACGTGTACAATTATTTGTATCGGAGAGTATTTACGCCAAGTTTCAAGCATATCTGATCAAAAATATGTTGTCACATGCAAACTTTAAACCCCTGTTTCACCCCCTTAAGGGTCGACTTTCGTCTTCCACCACTCTTGAAAAGTCTTATTTTGGTCAAATATGAAGGCTGCGTGGTCAGGATTAGGAGCCACAGATATCGTAACACTCCCACATGTCAAACTTCTTGCCAAAAGAGTATTTGCGGGGAATTTTACTGCACTGCTATATTTTCTTTAGAAACTGCAGCCGAGGCATACATAATTCTCGTTGAGAACTACAGCGACCATGCTCTGTCGGAAACAACATGCAGAGATTGGTTTAGGCGCTTCAAAAATAATTATTTTGATGTGTTGAATTGAAGGCATCCACGAAGGCTCATGACAGACGCTTTGCTGAACTTGCAGAATCATTAGGAGTTGATCACACAATAGTTTCGAAATGTTTGAAAGCATTAGGAATGATTTTTTTTATATAAAGCATCAAGGGTTCATCACCGTGTCAATTTTTTTGTTATCCGTTAGTATAGACGGTTATAGACATGCAGTGCAATTTTGAGTTTATCTCGAAATGTCGTTTTTCAAAACGGTGTACAATCTCAAAGGAAGAGTTTTCAAGCTATTCGTCTCAAATTTTCACACAACAGTCTTCTTGCTATGGAAGCTTTTTTCTAAATCTTCATATTTTTGTAACGAAAAAGGATAAATTCGATCCTTTTTTTCGAAACGCCGTCATTTTGTCAATTTTGATTTTTAAAAAACCTCCATAGCAAGATAGCGGCGCTCATGCTGATTAATAATCTTTTGACAATGTTTGTTTCAAATAATATTCACGGCCACAACCGCGTACACCGTGAGGACTCCTTTTTTTCGAAGACCTTTTTGAACCGTTAAAAAACAATCAATAAAATATGAAAACTGTTAAAAAAATTTTTAATATAAAAACCGTCAAAATTTATAAATTTTATAAAAGCTAAAAAAATTTAAAACCTAAAAGTTGAAAAACTTAACTTAAACTTAAAAAACTTAATTTTAACTTAAAAGTTAAAAAAATGTTTAAAAATTTTTATTTAACTTTATAAAAGTTAAAAAATATAAAAACCGTTAAAAAAAAATAAACCGTGAAAAATCAATAAAAATAAGCGTTTAAAAATGTATTTTCCGTTCTTCACGAGTGCTTTGATTTTACATTTAAAAAATCAGACTCATTAGCGTATTTTAACCATCGAACAAAAAATCGCGAAAATCAGCTATTTTTCGACCTGTTACACTGTGATGATTCTTTGATTTTCACGAAAAAAACAAACGGCGAGAACTTATGCAACATCCCAATCCAAAAATCTTTCATCAGCTTCCCGTTTTTTTTCTCCACTCGACGAATGGACAATGCCTCTTCGGCAATTTTTCAATTTTCGTTGCCTCCCCTGCAAATTGTGCGACAAAAATCTCATATTTTTCGCACTCCCAACATCTTACTGATCCGAGTGGACGGACTTTTCGGTAATTTCGTAAATTCGCTGGAGCATCAAAAAAAGGATATTCGACCATGGCCTGGACTCCATTCTTCTTGAATATGACGATTCGTTGTACCTGGCCACTGGGAGCGCTGATAGTGTGCAACACGTCCTGAAACACAGAGAAGAGGAAGTGGCGATAATTCGGACGAGTCGCGTTGCAGCGTAGAAAAAGTCGAATACCTCACGGATGTGAGAGTGAGTCACGAGAGCGTGACACGTTTCTGTACGTCGTGAGCGATTTCCACCCGAAATTGCAGCGCGCTTTCGGATGGACGTTTGCCAGAAACAAAAAATATTGTGCGCGGATGACTCGGCCGCGAAACCGGAAGTCGGATTGATCATCGCGCATTTGTTTTCGCGCTACACGCTAGGGACAGAAATTCCGCCGCGAAAGTCGATTCGATTAATCGTCATAAATTTTTTCGCTATAGGGGAGCCGCAAGTTTTTATCAGCGAACAAACAGAAGACAAAAAATCGAATGAAGAAGACGAATGAAATGGGCAAAAAAATTAATAAAATAAAGAAGACAAAGAAAATAAATCAAATACGACAAATGAATGAAAAAAAAATAAAGACCAATGAGATAAATAAAGCATAGAAAATAAATCGAACGAATACGAGAAATATAATAAATAAAATAACATATGCAAATAATATTTTCGAAAATCGCGTTACATTTCTCAAGGAATTTCTTCTATATAATAATATTAATAAAAATAAGGTAATAAGAAATATAATAAATAAAGTTTTGATGGATTAAACATTTTCGTAATAAATGAAATTATCGAAAATCGCGTCACGTTACGGCAATTACTGTATTTATTATATTCCTTTATTTATTATTTTTCTCGTATTCGGTCGAGGCCACAGGCCTGGCAATTATTACTGTATTTATTATATTCCTTTATTTATTATATTACTATATTTTATTCTTTCAGTTTATTATATTAAGTTATTTTATTTATTCTATTTCTTCTATATAATATTTATATTTATATTTATATAGAAGAAATTCTTATTAATATATATAATAATATTAATAAGAATAAGGTAATAAGAAATATAATAAAGAAAGTTTTAATGAATTAAACATTTTCGAAATAAATGAAATTATCGAAAATCGCGTCACGTTTCTCAAAGAATTTCTTCATTAAGAAATGTGACGCGGTTTTCGAATATTTGATTTGTATATGTTATTTTATTTATTATTTTTCTCGTATTCGGTCGAGGCCACAGGCCTGCCAATGATTACTGTATTTATTATATTTCTTTATTTATTATATTACTATATTTTATTATTTAAATTTATTATATTAAGTTATTTTATTTGTTATATTTCCTCGTATTGCCACGGGCCTGGCAATTATTACTGCAATATACTTTTCCTTTGCATAATTATTCTTCCATCCCCGCCCTGACAGTTCCAGCGCAATAAAATACGAATGCAAAATAATCGGATGAAAAAAGAATTGAATTTCTTTTCTGATAATTCAACTGGAAGGCACTCGGATCACGGCAGAAAGGAAAAGAAAGAGGGCGAGCGCGAGAGTGCCAGAAATCTCGTGAAAAAGATATGAAACGAGAGGATTGCCGTACTCTCATTCTTGGCGAATGTACCGCTGTGCTGTGCACCTCTCGAAAGGCTCGACCGGCTGTTTCGCGCGGAGAGCAGCAGGTGGAAAAGGCACGCTACTTCCGTATCCGGCTGGTAGCTCGGGTGAATGTAGAGCAGGTTCGAGAGAGCGACAATTCGAATAGTATTATTTCCGCTTCTGACACCAGGTGAATTTCCCTCGGGTCTGACCTCACGCCCTTCTTTTTGCCCTAACGCCCTTACGCGCCCTCCCCTGCCAAATCTTGCTGGGGAACAAGCGGGGAATATCGTATACGTAATCAGCGATCCGGTAAACCCCGGAAGGATTTGAATTATCAATGATCGCGTAGGCGGGTGTTCCCTTCACTTTTTTCCTTTCTTACATTCAATTGACCCCTTGAGCCAATTGCTCGGAATTGGAGCTCCGTCCATCAAGAGGGACAAGGAGCTCGATCGTTGGAATACCGAGTAGAGTAATTCCATTCTGCTTGCGTTTATTTACGTTTATTTATTTCGAGAGAGGGCGATTTTTTTTTGCAACCACGTTTTTTTGATAAATATTTTATATTTTTTATAACATATTATTCGACGTATTTATAAAATTAGATATACAATTATTTTTATTTTTCAGGAACGGGTCGGAGAACAAGCGGTAAATGACCGGGGAAGTTGGAGGGAATAGATCGAGAAATAACCAGGACCGGACGAGGAAATTATAAATGACGTTTCAGCGTTTTTGGAATCCTTGAGGAGGTCAAATCGGGAGTGTATTCAATTCAGTATTTCGATAACATATTTTTGACAGAAAAACGTGACAGAAAAACGTACACAGATCAGTATCCGAACGAAAAAGGCCTGAGTGCAAAGGGTTATTTCACAAGTATCGCAATATCATACGCGTAAGTGCACGCTGCAAGCATATATATTCCTTTTCCGAGCGAAAATCGGCGATAGCGGATTATCGGGGATCTAAAGGCGGGTACAGTGATTGGAAACACTATGCGTTAGGGCCTCCGTTGAACCTTCGGTATGGCAGAAAGTAGACTTTTTGACTCAAAGGAGGTCAATGAGGTCCACAACTCAACCTACGGAACCTTAGATGGGCCTACGTTGAGCGCTCTCGCCGAACCTACTGGCTCCCCTTTCGACCTACTGTACACTACCAATATAAATCTTTATTTTTGCTTACAATGTACACTGTACGTCTACGTGTACTATATGCATAAAATATTTGATAAATCCAAAATAAAATGAAACTCTCAATTCAGAGTTTTACCACAACGATTTTTCATCGTAATTCGTCATTCTCTAGCCTATTGATGTGATTTTTTTCGAAGAAAATATTTCACCTACCTATATGAGATTCGAACCAAGTACCTTGCTATTCATAGCTACGCACGTTGCCCCTATGCTACCGAGTGCTTATAACATTTTAGTCGCAGATATGGGATAGGAGACCACATAAATACCTATAATTGTTTGTTGTATCACATGATCTATATCAATTAGTTAATATCATTGTGATAGGTAGAGAGTTTTATCGGATAACATCCTATACATTTTTCAAACATAACCTATATATGTGTATATAATTTCTCTCTCCACCCTTTCTACCCCCATGCCCGTTTGACTTAAGTTTGCAACAAAGACAGACCATTAGTTGAATCAAATAAAAAAAATGGTTTGCTCTACGAAAATTGTATTTAATTTAAATTTACAAAAATTACTAGATCCATTTGGTGAATTCAACTAAATTGTTTTTTGAACAGATCTAACGAAATCACAAATGCATGGAAATCAAATGAAATATTTAACTATTAGAGGTTATTAAATTTTGATTTGAATGAATGAATCATTTGAATATATTGAAAAAAATAATTATAATAATGGAATGCAATAGGAAAAATTTAGTTCTACGAAGAACCTAGTTAAATAAAAGAAAGTCAAATAGACGCGGTTAGTTAAAATAAATAGGGGTTTTCTGTCAGTGTAGGCGCACTGTAAACGCTCGGGACCCTCCATCTATAGATAGAGGCTCCAGGGGTTTATCTATACCGTCCATAAACGATAGGGTATTATTATTAATACGCTAACGTTATATAGATATCAACATTATATCTTATTTAGATATACACTGCCAGCGAAAAGTTTTCGGACACTTAACATAATAGCAAAACTGGTGAGCACTGGATAATTGCCAAATAATGTTAGAGTAATATACAATAAAGTATGAAATAAGTAATTTAGTATTTTACGAAGATACTATAGAGCTCTATGTAATTAATTATTCTAACATAATTTTGCAATTATTCAAAGTGATTGAAAGTTTTGCAATTATCTGAAGTGTCCGAAATTTTTTACCGGTAATGTATATTCGAATATATTAATGCAAACACATATTTCAAGAACAATATATGTATATATAGTATTATATAATATATAACTGCCGCTCAAAAGTTTGGATACACCAGTCGATATTTCTTGCCGCACTAAACGTTACATAGCTACGTAAAAAAAAGATAACCAAATTTACCGAACGGCGCTTTGGAGGGAACAAATCCAGCTTTATTTTACCTTTTTGAAATATTTTTTTAATGCATTTTTTTCGATCCAGTACGCATTTTTGTACGTGACTGTTTTTCGGCTTTTTTTCCGACCATCGAAAATTGAGAATTGTGGGAAATTTTTTTGTCATGCATATTCATGATAAACTTGAACGAGGTAGCAGGAGCTCAATTTTCATTTTTTGAAAAGTTTCGTACAATTCTTTTTCGCAAAGATATTTCATTTTTAGCTAAAAAAAGACATTCTGGCAAATTCAATGTAACTCAAGAACTATAGGGTTTAAGAGGAAATATCAAAGATGTAAAAAAGCAGCGTAAGTTTATACTGGATAGCCTGGAATTTTTGAAGAATTTTTCTGTGAGATTTTTTTCTCACCGGCAAACTTGTGACGTCCATAAATTCGATGGAACTGGAAGACTGCATACGCGAGCATTCTTCTATGAATCAGCTATAAAATGATCATAAACCGATATTGAGAAAATTAGATTGTTTTCGCATATTAATATTACACTAATAATTTGATAAGGTGACGATGTATTTTTATTAATTGTGTAGTATTTATTCATCATCTGATAACGCATATTTACCTGTGCCATTCTTCGGGGAATCAGGGAAAACGTATCTTCTTCGTCATCGAACGGGTTATCGATCAGGCCACAATGGAATGATGGTGGAGGAAATATGGAATTTGGGCCGCAAGCAGGTTAGGTGGGGTCGAGGCAACGGATTTGAGATCGAAAGCAGGGTAAGAAGGCCTTGTGCTCTGCACGTTCACTGAAACTAGCGGTCGAAAGAAGGTTTGGGAGGTCTAATAGAGGCTACACTGGACCAAGGGGAGGTCTGTTCATGGCACTGAACTCGACAAATGGGGTTTGGTAGGTTCAACGAAGGCCGGCGGCTTGTGCATTACAAAAGAAATAGGTCCTGCGAGGGTTCAAAGGAGGCTAAAAATTTCGGCACTTCCGTACGTGGTACAACTCACAGGACTAACTTTTATCCTCGTACGATGGCACCTTATTAGAGTTACCTTATACGAGTTATTAATATAATTTACTAATCCACGGGAGTGTTTTCCATTTCTTTAATTATGAATATTTTTTTATTAAATTTGGTGGGCAACTTTGTTAATGTAAATAAAAATAAATGCCCAAACGATTTTTCCATAATCTTACTTATTACTTGAAAATTCATTGTTTTTCTCCCATAACTCTCATTTCGCGACCGTCACATCAGCCTAACCCCTTAAAGATTCTTCAAGGTGCGTCCAATTTGAACGAGTCGCTGTGCCTTGACTTTAAAAAAAATAGACGACAGGAAGGAGATGAAGGATCAGAATCCAATCTGTTTGGGACTCGAAGAATTTTTTTTAAATTATGTTTTTTATCATTACTTGAAAAAAATGTAATAATATATTATTCATTTTTATTATTATATTATATATGGGGATATTACGATATCTGTGGCCTCTAGTTCTGACCACGCAGCCTTCATATTACACCCAAAATAAGAATGTTTTTAAGAGTGGTAAAATTCGAGATCCGACACTTAAGGGGGTGAAACAGCAGTTTTAACGTTTGTATGAGGCAACATATTTTTTGGTCAGATGTGCTTGAAACTCGGCATAAATACTCTACAATACCAATTATTGAACACGTAGTGCAGCATTTCCTAAAATTCGACCCTTAAGAGAGTTAAACGGGAATGTTAACGTTTGCATAAGAAAACATTTTTTGATGTCTCATATAAACTTTAAAACCCCCGTTTCACCCCCAAAAGGGTCGAATGTCGATTTTTACCACTCTTGAGGGTCTCACTTTGGGTCAAATATGGAGACTGCGTGGTCAGAATTAGGGACCATAGATATCGTAATACTGCCGTGTACATTATAAATTATTTATATATTATTAATATAATAATTATATTAATTTAACTATACATTATTATCTGCAGTTATATTTTTCCTTCGACAACCCTCTTGGCCCCTTAATCACAAAAAACGTCAAGGGCCCATAGGAAGTTAATAACAATCTGTAATTAAATATCTTCAAAAACATATCTCTAAGATTGAGTGGCTGGCCTTCGCTTTAAAAACGATACAAGACAGGAAGAAAGATAAAGGGCAAGGAACAAGAGAGCAAAAGAGCAAGAGAGAGAGAAGAAGAAACATTGTATACGAAAGCTCCGGTCCATAATCTCCAAACGCGATAGCGATAAGCCCGAGCAAAAATGTCCTTCCGGAGGGTACGTGTATGTTAGAATACACATATACAAAGACGACACACGTGCAGCGTGTTTTCGTATGCTCGCGAGTACACGAAGGACGTACACGAACTTACTAGCCCCATCGAGTGGCCATATATGAGAAAAGTAAATTTCAACCAGTCATATTTGTTTCCAACGTATCGTTGATTTCGAGAACGGTGCAAAGGAGCCTCCAAGAATCCAAGGGTTTTTTCAGGCCCCCAGGTTGTACGTAACGTTCAGTTTGGGGACAGCAGGGTATTTTGAGGACGGTCCGGGAAGTGGAGTCCTGCCAGTCATTTTCCGTGTGTATCCTTTCTCTCTCTCTCTCTCTCTCTCTCTCTCTCTCTCTCTCTCTCTCTCTCTCTCTCTCTCTCTCTCTCTCACACACACACACACACACACCCTCTCACGAATGCCCTTCACCGTTCCTCGAGTGTATCGAGTGTTCCCCTGCCGTGCGCGTCCCTCAATACGTGTATGTGTTGTACACACAAAAAACCACTTTACATCCACTCTCAGACGGTAAAACCTTCCTAAAGCGCTTTGTAGATAGCGCGCGAAGGGCGAGAAGAATTGAGGAAGCAAAGGGGCGGGGTGGAGGCGATACGAACGTAGACGCTTTTCATCAGCGTGAGGGATGAAAAGGAAAACCGGGACTAGCCGTATGTTGCGCTGATTCTTCGGCTTTCACCTCTCCGCACCTCATTTTTCCCCCCTTCAACCCCTCTTGTCCCATTTTTCGGATCGTTTTGCCTCGACGAAAAATGCATCCGCACGTTTTTTCCCACCCTGTCTATCTCTCTTTCGCTCGTTCTGCTTTTTTTCCCTCGCTATTACCACACACGCACACTTTATAGTTCCTCCCCCCCCCCCCGCCCCTCCCTCCCGCCACCCATATACGGGATGAGAAATCTTATCGTTTTTTTACCGAGAACTCGAGAGACTGAAAAATCCGCTCAAAATGATATATTCAGCCGTGCGGTATTATCACCGGTACTTCTTCAAAATACTTTGATGCCTGGTAAGTATATGTCGCTACGATAGTTCTCAACGAGATATAAAATTTCAATATATATATATATATATATATATATATATCGACACACACAAACGTATCTTCAGGTCACAAAAGCCCCTCAGTGGAAACTTGTTTATATTCGTATCACGTCCACGTCACTCTTTCTCTTTTTCTATCTTGCTGAATATACCTCTCCAGCCACTCCTTCCGCAAAGTTCAGCCGTTAAGTTTTATGCTCATGTATATATGTCTATGCACACAGGCGTTTACACGTGTATATCGGTGGAGCAAGTGACCCAGGTCGCAATATCAGCCCTCGTGGCTCGAATCTTTTTATTTTTGAGTCTCTTCCAGGCCGATAATTTTTTTTTTTTTTCGAGTTTCACTCGACGTATTGCGAGTGGTGAGATTGGAGATGACGTTGACGTTCGCATCGTCGGAATGCAACGAAAATAAATTCACTTTAATGAGCCGATTTTTTTTGTGGTCGATTTGGAGCGTGGAAATCGCTCACACGTTTCGACGTATTTTCAGAAGTTTACGACCTCAATATGCAAAATGAGCTTTGGATGACAAAAATGGAGGGATGAAAAATGGAAAAAATACTGCGGTATATTTCAACGATGCAAACTTCGTCGTGATATTTTGAGGGCTGATATAACAGAAATCTGAAAAAACGTATTTGGAAAACGATTTTGTTTTTATGATGAAGGGAGTTTTTATGATAAACGTCAAAGATGTGAGGCAGAACTTTTGTTGCACAACTACGACGGGAATTTCGACGTTATTTTGGGCAAACAATGATGCTGTTGACGTTTGCATCGTTGAAATGCAAAGGAAATTCTTTTGTTTCCATTTCTTCATTTTCATCGTCATCCAAGATATTTTCCGATAGAGTCAAGTTGTAGGTCTCCAGTGAGGACCTTAAAAAACCGTCTAACGTAGCTTCGATCCGCAAAAAAATGTGCAATTGAGAGAAAAAAAAATCGTTGCATTCCAAGCATGCAAATATCCAATGCAAATATCCAACAATGCTCAATATCCTAAAAGATGAATATGGCCAAATTCGAATGGGAGAACTTCAATTAACACACGTGGAGTTTTTTCCCATCTTTGGGGCTCTGCCGCCACATTTTTTCTGCCCGAGCGGGCAGATCGCAGAAGCAAAATTCACGGGTTAGGGTTAATCGAGGAAAAGCGTATCCTAGCGCCGCAAAAAATCGAGATTCAGAGAAATCGACGGGGCAATTCTCGGCTGTCAATTGGAAGTATCAACAATCACACTGGTGAAGAAGATGGATCACGTTCGGGGTTTTATATCTTGATCCTTCACGAAA
>OX632358.1:19915534-20126114 GCA_951751655.1 Ophion costatus
AGGAGTTCTGATTTGTCAAACATCCTCAAAATATATAAATCTTTATTATAAATAAAATATCCATACAGGAGTGAGATGCTGTAGCATAAATCCGAGTTTTGGGTCGTGTGAAGATTGAAAACGATAAGAAGAGGTCCCTTACACAAGGTGCGAAGGAGTTCTGGTCTTTCAACTATCCGCAATAATTATAAATCATTGTTATAAACAAAATATTGATACAGGAGTGAGATGCTGTAGTATAACTGCCATTTCTGGGTCGAATTAAGTTTTTAAACGAAAACTATAGCTTCCTCACACAAGATCCAAAAAAGTTCTGGTCCTTTAAACATCCTCACTATTATAAATTATTTTCATAAGTAATAGACCCATATAGCAGTGAGATGCTGTGGTATAACTGCCAGTTTTGGGTCGTATAAAGCTTTTGAACGATAACTTGAGGCCCCTCACACAAGATCCAAAAAAGTTCTGATCTTTCAAACATTCTCCATAATTATAAATCATTGGTATAAACAACATACCTATACAGGAGTGAGATGCTGTGATATAACTCCGAGTTTTGATTCGTGTAAAGATTGCAAACGATAACAAGAGGTCCCTCACACAAGGTCCGAAGGAGTTCCGATCTGTCAAACATCCTCAATAATTATAAATCATTGTTATAATCAAAATATCGATACAGGAGTGAGATGCTGTAGTATAACTGCCAGTTCTGTGTTGTATGAAGTTTTCAAACGAAAACTAGAGCGTCCTCACACAAAATCCAAAAAAGTAATGTTCCTTCAAACATCCCCAATAATTATCAATCATTTTTATAAACAAAATACCCATACAGGAGTGAGATGCTGTGGTATAACTGCGAGTTTTGGGTCGTGTACAGATTGTAAACGATAACAGGAGGTCCCTTACACAAGGTCCGAAGGAGTTCTGGTCTTTCGAACAGTCTCAATAATTATAAATCATTGTCATAAACAAAATATCGATTCAGGAGTGAGGTGCTGTAGTATAACTCCCAGTTCTGGGTCGAATGAAGTTTTTAGACGAAAACTATAGCTTCCTCACACAAGATCCAAAAAAGTTCTGGTCCTTCAATCATCCTCACTATTATAAATTATTTTTCTAAATGAAAGACCATATAGCAGTGAGATGCTGTGGTATAACTGCCAGTTTTGGGTCGTATAAAGCGTTTAAACGATAACTAGAGGTCCCTCACACAAGGTCCGAAAACGTTCTGATCTTTTAAACATTCTCCATAATTATAAATCATTGTTATAAACAAAATATCGATACAGGAGTGAGATGCTGTAGTATAACTGCCATTTCTGGGTCGAATTAAGTTTTTAAACGAAAACTATAGCTTCCTCACACAAGATCCAAAAAAGTTCTGGTCCTTCAAACACCCTCAGTATTATAAATTATTTTGATAATTCAAAGACCCATATAGCAGTGAGATGCTGTGGTATAACTGCCAGTTTTGGGTCGTATAAAGCTTTTAAACGATAACTAGATGTCCCTCACACAAGATCCAAAAAAGTTCTGATCTTTTAAACATTCTCCATAATTATAAATCATTGGTATAAAAGAAATATCCATACAGGAGTAAGATGCTGTGTTATAACTTCGAGTTTTGGGTTGTGTAAAGATTGCAAACGATAGCAAGAGGTCCCTTACACAAGGTCCGAAGGTGTTCCGGTCTTTCAAACATCCTCAAAAATTATAAATCACTGATATAAACAAAATATCGATACAGCAGTGAGATGCTGTAGTATAACTACCATTTCTGGGCCGAATTATGTTATTAAACGAAAACTGTAGCTTCCTCACACAAGATCCAAAAAAGTTCTGGTCCTTCAAACATCCTCGCTATTATAAATTATTTTCATAAATAAAAGACCCATATAGCAGTGAGATGCTGTGGTATAACTGCCAGTTTTGGGTCGTATAAAGCTTTTAAACGATAACTACAGGTCTCTCACACAAGATCCAAAAAAAGTCCTGGTCTTTCAAACATCCTCAATTATTATAAATCATTGTTATAAACAAATTATCGATACAGAAGTGAGATGATGTAGTATAACTGCCAGTTCTGGGTCGAATGAAGTTTTTAAACGAAAACTAGAGCTTCCTCACACAAGATCCGAAAAAGTTATGGTCCTTCAAACATCCTCACTATTATAAATCATTTTTATAAACAAAACACTCATATAGGAGTGAGATTCTGTGGTATAACTGCGAGTTTTGGGTCGTATAACGCTTTTAAACGATAACTAGAGGTTTCTGAAACAAGGTCTTAAGGAGTTCTGGTCTATCAAACATCCTCAAAACTATAAATCATTATTATAACAAAATATCCCTACAGGAATGAGATGCTGCGGTATAACGGCCACTTCTGGGTAGTATGAAGTTTTCAGACGAAAACTAGACCTTCTTCTCACAAGATCCAAAAATGTTCTGGTCCTTCAAACGTCCTCAAGAATTATAAATCATTTTTATAAACAAAATACCCATATAGGAGTGAGATGCTGTGGTATAACTGCGAGTTTTCGGCCGCATAAAGCTTTCAAACGATAACTAGAGGTCCCTCACAAAAGGTCCAAAGGAGTTCTGGTCTTTCAGACATCCTCAAAAAACTACAAATCATTATTATTAACAAAATATCCATACAGGAGTGAGATGCTGTTCTCTAACTGCGAGTTCTGGGTCGTATGAAGTTTTTAAACGAAAATTAGAACTTCCTCACACAAGATGCAAAAAAGTTCCGGTCTCTCAAACATCCTCCATAATTACAAATCATTTTTGTAAACGAACCATCTATATGGGAGTGAAATGCTGAGGTATAACTGCGAGTTTTGGGTCGTATAAAGCTTTTAAATGATAACTAGAGGTCACTCACACAAGATCCTAAGGAGTTCTGGTTTTTCAAACATCCTCAAATAGTATAAACTCGTATTATTAACAAAATATCCATACAGGAGTGAGACGCTGTTGAATAACCGCCACTTCTGGTTCGTTTAAAGTTTTTAAACGAAAACTAAAGCTTCCTTGCACAAGATCCAAAAAAGTTCTGATCTTTTAAACATTCTCAATAATTATAAATCATTGGTATAAACAAAATATCCATACAGGAGTGAGATGCTGTGGTGTAACTGCGAGTTTTGGGTCGTATAAAGCTTTTAAACGATAACTAGAGGTCCGTCACACAAGGTCCTAAGGAGTTCTAATCTTTCTAACATCCCCATAAATTATAAATCATTAATATAAACAAAATATCCATACACGAGTGAGATGCTGTCGTATAACTGCGAATTTGTTTGGGTCGTATAAACCTTTTAAACGGTAACCAGAGCTCCCTCACAATGTCCAAAAAATTATGGTTTTTTAAACATCCTCAATAATTATAAATCATTGGTATAAATATAATATCTATACAGGACTGAGATTTTGTGGTATAACTGCGAGTTTGTTTGGGTCGTGTAAAGATTTCAACCGATAAGTAGAGCTCCCTCACACACCGTCCAAAAAAGTTCTGGTCTTTTAGACATTTCCAACAACTTCGGCTGATTGTTATAAACAAACTATGCTTACAGGAGTGAGATGGTCAGGTGTCACTGCGAGTTTCGGGCCGTATGAAGTTTTGAAGCGATAACTAGAGGTTCGTCACACTAGATCCGAAAGCGTTCTAGTCTTTCAAACATCCTCAATAATTATGAATCAATATTATAAACAAAATGTCCGTACAGGAGTGGGATGTGCCTGAAGTTTGCATCGTTGCTATCCAACGATTTCATTTTTTTTTTTAACTTTTTAATTTCCTACAATTTCTTACTCAGTTCGGCTCTAGTGACTAAAAAAACATGGTAAAATGAATTTAAAATATTTTCGACCATCCGGACCAACCCTTATGGGGGGGTGAAATTTGAAGAATTCTATCTCCCGCACGTTTGATATAATCTATTTTTTTTTTGGCGTCGATGTAAGGTGGCATGAAAAGGGCCACGAAAAAAAAATCTCAACCCCCAGAATGTTCCGGAACGCAGTCATATAGGAGGGAGAACGGGGGGGTGAAATTCGAAAACATTTTTTATTTCCGATGCATTCGACATAATCGATTTTTTTATTGATGGAGCCTGTAGGGTGGCTCGAAAGACGCCTCCAATAAAAAAATCAACCCTCTAAATGTTCCGGAACGCAGTCATATTGGGGCGGAAGGAGGTGGGGGAAATTCGAAATTTTTTTAAATTTCCGATGCATTCGACATAATCGATTTTTTTATTGATGGAGCCTGTAGGGTGGCTCAAAAGACAACTCCAATAAAAAAATCAACCCTCTAAATGTTCCGGAACGCAGTCATATGGCGGGGAGAACGAGGGGGGTGAAATTCAAAAACATTTTCTATTTCCGCTGCATTCGACATAATCGATTTTTTTATTCATGGAGCCTGTAGGGTGGCTCAAAAGACGCCTCCAATAAAAAAATCAACCCTCTAAATGTTCCGGAACGCAGTCATATGGGGGGAGGAAGGAGGTGGGGGAAAATCGAAATTTTTTTTTTTCCGATGCATTCGACATAATCGATTTTTTTATTGATGGAGCCTGTAGGGTAGCTCAAAAGACGCCTCCAATAAAAAAATCAACCCTCTAAATGTTCCGGAACGCAGTCATATGGGGGGCGGAAGGAGGTGGCGGAAATTCGAATTTTTTATTTATTTCCGATGCATTCGACATAATCGATTTTTTTATTGATGGAGCCTGTAGGGTAGCTCAAAAGACGCCTCCAATAAAAAAAATCAACCCTCTAAATGTTCCGGAACGCAGTCATATGGGGGGCGGAAGGAGGTGGGGGAAAATCGATTTTTTTTTTATTTCCGATGCATTCGACATAACCGATTTTTTGATTGATGGAGCCTGAAGGGTGGCTCAAAAGACGCCTCCAATAAAAAAATCAACCCTCTAAATGTTCCGGAACGCAGTCATATGGGGGGTGGAAGGTGGTGGGGGAAATTCGAATTTTTTTTTTATTTCCGATGCATTCGACATAATCAATTTTTTTATTGATGGAGCCTGTAGGGTGGCTCAGCAGACGCCTCCAATAAAAAAATCAGCCCTCTAAATGTTCCGGAACGCAGTCATATGGGGGGCGGAAGGAGGTGGGGGAAAATCGATTTTTTTTTTAATTTCCGATGAATTCGACATAATCTATTTTTTTATTGATGGAGCCTGTAGGGTGGCTCAAAAGACGCCTCCAATAAAAAAATCAACCCTCCAAATGTTCCGGAACGCAGTCATATGGGGGGCGGAAGGTGGTGGGGGAAATTCGAAATTTTTTATTATTTCCGATGCATTCGACATAATCGATTTTTTTATTGATGGAGCCTGTAGGGTGGCTCAAAAGACGACTCCAATAAAAAAAATCAACCCTCTAAATGTTCCGGAACGCAGTCATATGGCGGGGAGAACGAGGGGGGTGAAATTCAAAAACATTTTCTATTTCCGCTGCATTCGACATAATCGATTTTTTTATTCATGGAGCCTGTAGGGTGGCTCAAAAGACGCCTCCAATAAAAAAATCAACCCTGTAAATGTTCCGGAACGCAGTCATATGGGGGGCGGAAGGAGGTGGGGGAAAATCGAAATTTTTTTTTTTTCCGATGCATTCGACATAATCGATTTTTTTATTGATAGAGCCTGTAGGGTAGCTCAAAAGACGCCTCCAATAAAAAAATCAACCCTCTAAATGTTCCGGAACGCAGTCATATGGGGGGCGGAAGGAGGTGGCGGAAATTCGAATTTTTTATTTATTTCCGATGCATTCGACATAATCGATTTTTTTATTGATGGAGCCTGTAGGGTAGCTCAAAAGACGCCTCCAATAAAAAAAATCAACCCTCTAAATGTTCCGGAACGCAGTCATATGGGGGGCGGAAGGAGGTGGGAGAAAATCGATTTTTTTTTTATTTCCGATGCATTCGACATAACCGATTTTTTGATTGATGGAGCCTGAAGGGTGGCTCAAAAGACGCCTCCAATAAAAAAATCAACCCTCTAAATGTTCCGGAACGCAGTCATATGGGGGGTGGAAGGTGGTGGGGGAAATGCGAATTTTTTTGTTATTTCCGATGCATTCGACATAATAAATTTTTTTATTGATGGAGCCTGTAGGGTGGCTCAGCAGACGCCTCCAATAAAAAAATCAGCCCTCTAAATGTTCCGGAACGCAGTCATATGGGGGGCGGAAGAAGGTGGGGGAAAATCGATTTTTTTTTTAATTTCCGATGAATTCGACATAATCTATTTTTTTATTGATGGAGCCTGTAGGGTGGCTCAAAAGACGCCTCCAATAAAAAAAACAACCCTCCAAATGTTCCGGAACGCAGTCATATGGGGGGCGGAAGGTGGTGGGGGAAATTCGAAATTTTTTATTATTTCCGATGCATTCGACATAATCGATTTTTTTATTGATGGAGCCTGTAGGGTGGCTCAAAAGACGACTCCAATAAAAAAAATCAACCCTCTAAATGTTCCGGAACGCAGTCATATGGCGGGGAGAACGAGGGGGGTGAAATTCAAAAACATTTTCTATTTCCGCTGCATTCGACATAATCGATTTTTTTATTCATGGAGCCTGTAGGGTGGCTCAAAAGACGCCTTCAATAAAAAAATCAACCCTCTAAATGTTCCGGAACGCAGTCATATGGGGGGCGGAAGGAGGTGGGGGAAAATCGAAATTTTTTTTTTTCCGATGCATTCGACATAATCGATTTTTTTATTGATGGAGCCTGTAGGGTGGCTCAAAAGACGCCTCCAATAAAAAAATCAGCCCTCTAAATGTTCCGGAACGCAGTCATATGGGGGGCGGAAGGAGGTGAGGGAAAATCGATTTTTTTTTAAATTTCCGATGCATTCGACATAATCGATTTTTTTATTGATGGAGCCTGTAGGGTGGCTCAAAAGACGCCTCCAATAAAAAAATCAACCCTCTAAATGTTCCGGAGCGCAGTCATATGGGGGGTGGAAGGTGGTGGGGGAAATTCGAAATTTTTTTTTATTTCCGATGCATTCGACATAATCGATTTTTTTATTGATGGAGCCTGTAGGGTGGCTCAAAAGACGCCTCCAATAAAAAAATCAACCCTCTAAATGTTCCGGAACGCAGTCATATGGGGGCCGGCAGGAGGTGGGGGAAATTCGAATTTTTTATTTATTTCCGATGCATTCGACATAATCGATTTTTTTATTGGTGGAGCCTGTAGGGTAGCTCAAAAGACGCCTCCAATAAAAAAAATCAACCCTCTAAATGTTCCGGAACGCAGTCATATGGGGGGCGGAAGGAGGTGGGGGAAAATCGATTTTTTTTAAATTTCCGATGCATTCGACATAATCGATTTTTTTATTGATGGAGCCTGTAGGGTGGCTCAAAAGACGCCTCTAATAAAAAAATTAACCCTCTAAATGTTCCGAAACGCAGTCATATGGGGGGTGGAAGGTGGTGGGGGAAATTCGAAATTTTTTTTTATTTCCGATGCATTCGACATAATCGATTTTTTTATTGATGGAGCCTGTAGGGTGGCTCAAAAGACGCCTCCAATAAAAAAATCAGCCCTCTAAATGTTCCGGAACGCAGTCATATGGGGGGCGGAAGGAGGTGGGGGAAATTCGAATTTTTTATTTATTTCCGATGCATTCGACATAATCGATTTTTTTTTTATGGAGCCTGTAGGGTGGCTCAAAAGACGCCTCCAAGAAAAAAATCAACCCTCTAAATGTTCCGGAACGCAGTCATATGGGGGGCGGAAGGAAGTGGGGGAAAATCGATTTTTTTTTAAATTTCCGATGCATTCGACATAATCGATTTTTTTATTGATGGAGCCTGTCGGGTGGCTCAAAAGACGCCTCCAATAAAAAAATCAACCCTCTAAATGTTCCGGAACGCAGTCATATGGAGGGCGGAAGGAGGTGGGGGAAAATCGAAATTTTTTTTTTTCCGATGCATTCGACATAATCGATTTTTTTATTGATGGAGCCTGTAGGGTGGCTCAAAAGACGCCTCCAATAAAAAAATCAACCCTCTAAATGTTCCGGAACGCAGTCATATGGGGGGCGGAAGGTGGTGGGGGAAATTCGAAATTTTTTATTATTTCCGATGCATTCGACATAATCGATTTTTTTATTGATGGAGCCTATAGGGTGGCTCAAAAGACGACTCCAATAAAAAAAATCAACCCTCTAAATGTTCCAGAACGCAGTCATATGGCGGGGAGAACGAGGGGGGTGAAATTCAAAAACATTTTCTATTTTCGCTGCATTCGACATAATCGATTTTTTTATTCATGGAGCCTGTAGGGTGGCTCAAAACACGCCTCCAATAAAAAAATCAACCCTCTAAATGTTCCGGAACGCAGTCATATGGGGGGCGGAAGGAGGTGGGGGAAAATCGAAATTTTTTTTTTTCCGATGCATTCGACATAATCGATTTTTTTATTGATGGAGCCTGTAGGGTGGCTCAAAAGACGCCTCCAATAAAAAAATCAGCCCTCTAAATGTTCCGGAACGCAGTCATATGGGGGGCGGAAGGAGGTGAGGGAAAATCGATTTTTTTTTAAATTTCCGATGCATTCGACATAATCGATTTTTTTATTGATGGAGCCTGTAGGGTGGCTCAAAAGACGCCTCCAATAAAAAAATCAACCCTCTAAATGTTCCGGAGCGCAGTCATATGGGGGGTGGAAGGTGGTGGGGGAAATTCGAAATTTTTTTTTATTTCCGATGCATTCGACATAATCGATTTTTTTATTGATGGAGCCTGTAGGGTGGCTCAAAAGACGCCTCCAATAAAAAAAATCAACCCTCTAAATGTTCCGGAACGCAGTCATATGGGGGCCGGCAGGAGGTGGGGGAAATTCGATTTTTTTATTTATTTCCGATGCATTCGACATAATCGATTTTTTTATTGGTGGAGCCTGTAGGGTAGCTCAAAAGACGCCTCCAATAAAAAAAATCAACCCTCTAAATGTTCCGGAACGCAGTCATATGGGGGGCGGAAGGAGGTGGGGGAAAATCGATTTTTTTTAAATTTCC
Source organism: Ophion costatus (assembly GCA_951751655.1). NCBI lineage: Eukaryota > Metazoa > Arthropoda > Insecta > Hymenoptera > Ichneumonidae > Ophion > Ophion costatus. Next base: position 19,924,606 of record OX632358.1, read on the forward strand.
GATGCATTCGACATAATCGATTTTTTTATTGATGGAGCCTGTAGGGTGGCTCAAAAGACGCCTCTAATAAAAAAATTAACCCTCTAAATGTTCCGAAACGCAGTCATATGGGGGGTGGAAGGTGGTGGGGGAAATTCGAAATTTTTTTTTATTTCCGATGCATTCGACATAATCGATTTTTTTATTGATGGAGCCTGTAGGGTGGCTCAAAAGACGCCTCCAATAAAAAAATCAGCCCTCTAAATGTTCCGGAACGCAGTCATATGGGGGGCGGAAGGAGGTGGGGGAAATTCGAATTTTTTATTTATTTCCGATGCATTCGACATAATCGATTTTTTTTTATGGAGCCTGTAGGGTGGCTCAAAAGACGCCTCCAAGAAAAAAATCAACCCTCTAAATGTTCCGGAACGCAGTCATATGGGGGGCGGAAGGAAGTGGGGGAAAATCGATTTTTTTTTAAATTTCCGATGCATTCGACATAATCGATTTTTTTATTGATGGAGCCTGTCGGGTGGCTCAAAAGACGCCTCCAATAAAAAAATCAACCCTCTAAATGTTCCGGAACGCAGTCATATGGAGGGCGGAAGGAGGTGGGGGAAAATCGAAATTTTTTTTTTTCCGATGCATTCGACATAATCGATTTTTTTATTGATGGAGCCTGTAGGGTGGCTCAAAAGACGCCTCCAATAAAAAAATCAACCCTCTAAATGTTCCGGAACGCAGTCATATGGGGGGCGGAAGGTGGTGGGGGAAATTCGAAATTTTTTATTATTTCCGATGCATTCGACATAATCGATTTTTTTATTGATGGAGCCTATAGGGTGGCTCAAAAGACGACTCCAATAAAAAAAATCAACCCTCTAAATGTTCCAGAACGCAGTCATATGGCGGGGAGAACGAGGGGGGTGAAATTCAAAAACATTTTCTATTTTCGCTGCATTCGACATAATCGATTTTTTTATTCATGGAGCCTGTAGGGTGGCTCAAAACACGCCTCCAATAAAAAAATCAACCCTCTAAATGTTCCGGAACGCAGTCATATGGGGGGCGGAAGGAGGTCGGGGAAAATCGAAATTTTTTTTTATTTCCGATGCATTCGACATAATCGATTTTTTTATTGATGGAGCCTGTAGGGTGGCTCAAAAGACGCCTCCAATAAAAAAATCAGCCCTCTAAATGTTCCGGAACGCAGTCATATGGGGGGCGGAAGGAGGTGGGGGAAATTCGAAATTTTTTTACATTTCCGATGCATTCGACATAATCGATTTTTTTATTGATGGAGCCTGTAGGGTGGCTCAAAAGACGCCTCCAATAAAAAAATCAATCCCCTAAATGTTCCGGAACGCAGTCATATGGGGGGTGGAAGGTGGTGGGGGAAATTCGAAGTTTTCTTTTATTTCCGATGCATTCGACATAATCGATTTTTTTATTGATGGAGTCTGTAGGGTGGCTCAAAAGACGCCTCCAATAAAAAAATCAGCCCTCTAAATGTTCCGGAACGCAGTCATATGGGGGGCGGATGGAGGTGGGGGAAATTCGAATTTTTTATTTATTTCCAATGCATTCGACATAATCGATTTTTTTATTGATGGAGCCTGTAGGGTAGCTCAAACGACGCCTCCAATAAAAAAATCAACCCTCTAAATGTTCCGGAACGCAGTCATATAGGGGGCGGAAGGTGGTGGGGGAAATTCGAAATTTTTTATTATTTCCGATGCATTCGACATAATCGATTTTTTTATTGATGGAGCCTGTATGGTGGCCCAAAAGAGGCATCCAAAAAAAAATCGGCCCTCTAAATATTCCGGAACGCAGTCATATTGGGGGGGTGGAGGAGGTGGGGGAAATTCGAATTTTTTAAAAATTTTCGATGCATTCGACAAAATCGATTATTTTATTGATGGAGTCTGTAGGTAGGCCCAAAAGACGCCGCCAAAAAAAAATCGGCCCTCCAAATGTTTCGGAACGCAGTCATATTGGGGTGGAAGGAAAGGGGGAAATTCGAAAAAAACCTTCATCTTTGAATGATGTTGAATTTTGCATCGTTGGAACGCAATGAAAATTCTCTTCTGTTTTCGTATTTCCTCATTTCCATTATTATCCAGCAACTTTACTCACGTATTTAGGCTGGAGATTTCTAATGAGTATGCTGAAAAACGTTTCAGTGAATTTGGACAGCTGAACCTGCGAAAAAAAATTGGCCCACAAACCTTTCGTTGTGTTCTAACAATGCAAACTTCAATATCATTATCTCCGGTGCATTAAAAATGACCCAACTTAACCCAACTTAGCCCATCTTAACCCATCTTGACCCATCTTGACCCATCTTGACCCATCTTGACCCATCTTGACCCATCTTGACCCATCTTGACCCATCTTGACCCATCTTGACCCATCTTGACCCATCTTGACCCATCTTGACCCATCTTGACCCATCTTGACCCATCTTGACCCATCTTGACCCATCTTGACCCATCTTGACCCATCTTGACCCATCTTGACCCATCTTGACCCATCTTGACCCATCTTGACCCATCTTGACCCATCTTGACCCATCTTGACCCATCTTGACCCATCTTGACCCATCTTGACCCATCTTGACCCATCTTGACCCATCTTGACCCATCTTGACCCATCTTGACCCATCTTGACCCATCTTGACCCATCTTGACCCATCTTGACCCATCTTGACCCATCTTGACCCATCTTGACCCATCTTGACCTATCTTGACCCATCTTGACCCATCTTGACCCATCTTGACCCATCTTGACCCATCTTGACCCATCTTGACCCATCTTGACCCATCTTGACCCATCTTGACCCATCTTGACCCATCTTGACCCATCTTGACCCATCTTGACCCATCTTGACCCATCTTGACCCATCTTGACCCATCTTGACCCATCTTGACCCATCTTGACCCATCTTGACCCATCTTGACCCATCTTGACCCATCTTGACCCATCTTGACCCATCTTGACCCATCTTGACCCATCTTGACCCATCTTGACCCATCTTGACCCATCTTGACCCATCTTGACCCATCTTGACCCATCTTGACCCATCTTGACCCATCTTGACCCATCTTGACCCATCTTGACCCATCTTGACCCATCTTGACCCATCTTGACCCATCTTGACCCATCTTGACCCATCTTGACCCATCTTGACCCATCTTGACCCATCTTGACCCATCTTGACCCATCTTGACCCATCTTGACCCATCTTGACCCATCTTGACCCATCTTGACCCATCTTGACCCATCTTGACCCATCTTGACCCATCTTGACCCATCTTGACCCATCTTGACCCATCTTGACCCATCTTGACCCATCTTGACCCATCTTGACCCATCTTGACCCATCTTGACCCATCTTGACCCATCTTGACCCATCTTGACCCATCTTGACCCATCTTGACCCATCTTGACCCATCTTGACCCATCTTGACCCATCTTGACCCATCTTGACCCATCTTGACCCATCTTGACCCATCTTGACCCATCTTGACCCATCTTGACCCATCTTGACCCATCTTGACCCATCTTGACCCATCTTGACCCATCTTGACCCATCTTGACCCATCTTGACCCATCTTGACCCATCTTGACCCATCTTGACCCATCTTGACCCATCTTGACCCATCTTGACCCATCTTGACCCATCTTGACCCATCTTGACCCATCTTGACCCATCTTGACCCATCTTGACCCATCTTGACCCATCTTGACCCATCTTGACCCATCTTGACCCATCTTGACCCATCTTGACCCATCTTGACCCATCTTGACCCATCTTGACCCATCTTGACCCATCTTGACCCATCTTGACCCATCTTGACCCATCTTGACCCATCTTGACCCATCTTGACCCATCTTGACCCATCTTGACCCATCTTGACCCATCTTGACCCATCTTGACCCATCTTGACCCATCTTGACCCATCTTGACCCATCTTGACCCATCTTGACCCATCTTGACCCATCTTGACCCATCTTGACCCATCTTGACCCATCTTGACCCATCTTGACCCATCTTGACCCATCTTGACCCATCTTGACCCATCTTGACCCATCTTGACCCATCTTGACCCATCTTAACCCATCTTGACCCATCTTGACCCATCTTAACCCATCTTGACCCATCTTGACCCATCTTGACCCATCTTAACCCATCTTAACCCATCTTAACCCATCTTAACCCATCTTAACCCATCTTAACCCATCTTAACCCATCTTAACCCATCTTAACCCATCTTAACCCATCTTAACCCATCTTAACCCATCTTAACCCATCTTAACCCATCTTAACCCATCTTAACCCATCTTAACCCATCTTAACCCATCTTAACCCATCTTAACCCATCTTAACCCATCTTAACCCATCTTAACCCATCTTAACCCATCTTAACCCATCTTAACCCATCTTAACCCATCTTAACCCATCTTAACCCATCTTAACCCATCTTAACCCATCTTAACCCATCTTAACCCATCTTAACCCATCTTAACCCATCTTAACCCATCTTAACCCATCTTAACCCATCTTAACCCATCTTAACCCAAACAAGCCCATCTAAACCCAAACAAACCCAAACCAGCCCGAGCTAACCCAAACAACCCCATCTAAACGCAAACGAACCCATCTTAACCCAAACAAACCCGACTTAACCCAACTTAAGACCCAACTTATTGGCTTATTGGGTTAAGACCCAACTTAACCCAATAAGCTGGGTTAAGTTGGGTCTTAACCCAACTTAACCCAGCTTATTGGGTTAAGTCGGGTTTGTTTGGGTTTGTTTGGGTTTGTTTGGGTTAATATGGGTTTGTTTGGGTTAAGATGGGTTTGTTTGGGTTAAGATGGGTTAAGATGGGTTAAGATGGGTTAAGATGGGTTAAGATGGGTTAAGATGGGTTAAGATGGGTTAAGATGGGTAAAGATGGGTAAAGATGGGTAAAGATGGGTAAAGATGGGTTTGTTTGGGTTAAGATGGGTTTGTTTGGGTTGGTTTAAGATGGGGTTGTTTGGGTTTGTTTGCGTTAAGATGGGTTAAGATGGGCTGTTTGGGCTGGTTTGGGTTTGTTTGGGTTAAGATGGGTTAACAATTCGTTTAATTGTCCAAAAGTGACGAAAACTGAGGAAAGTGACTGAAGCGCGTTCCGAATTGTAGGGCGTATAAATTTATAAATCTTGATTGTTTCGTTAAAATATCTTAAGGTCGTTTTGTAGAAAATGTTATTCCCTTCAAAAATGGAACAATCATTTTTATTCACCACCCACACCTTTTCGGTGATATTTGCGCGATAATGAGAAAAAACGTGTTTTTCCGATGGTTTTTTGCATATTGTTTAAAAATAAACGACTTTCGAGGTTGTACCAAATTTTTGGTCGTATAAATTAAGATCTGAAACAACTGACGCTGGTCCCATCCATCGTAGATTTTTTCTGAGTTTGGCCGCAGTATCGTCTTCGTTTCCTGGCCTATTATAAAGGCCGTACGAAATCGTACTACGCTACGCTTATGCATGGAGAGGGGGCAGTGGGGATATCCGACGCCGGATCGCCAATGCGAAGCAGCTAGCTAGTGCAGCCAGATCGCGCGTAAAAGTTACCCCCTCTCTAGTCTCTTACGCGCCCATCACACAATCATAGTAGCGCGTGTCCGTGGGCGAGCGACGCTCGGACATCTTCGGAAACAGCCGAGTGCGGTCGAACTGTCCCAACCGCGCCTTCAGCAGCTACACCAACACATGGACGCTGAGCAAGTTCATGTGCGGCCAAGCCGAACGAAGGCTTCGAGGGAAAAGGCAATCTGAGCACGGCTCGCGCGTGACGTCACGCGACGGCACGCGCGAGGCTTTTAGATGATTTCAATGCTTATTTAGCTCTTGATTCTCTGCGTTATTAATGTATACAAAAAAATGTATCGCGCACTCTGAACGCTTCTTTTTTTAGGTTATACGTTGATTTAAAGATAATAATAAATCTAAATTACAACTATTTATCTTCTAAAAAATTGTTAACGCTTTACTCACACCCGTCCTTATGCCAAATAAATTATAATTCAGAAAAGTAAGCGAAAATATATTTATATTCGTATTATTATATTAATTCTCATATACTTTCATCAAGCGATAAAGCATTATCCCCAAAAACAATCATCCATCCGGCCGCGAATCGTAAGTACCAGAAAGTGAACATAAATTGACACAAAAAATTAAGGGAGCAAGAAAAGGTGAACTTCGTCAAAAATGGTCGTACAAAAAAAAAAGGATTATGAAGCTTCAAGTTTCTAGTTTTAGTTCCGACAATGTTTTTTTTTTTGAGAATCACTGATTGCGCGGTCGGAAGAAATATCACGGCAAAAAAAATTTTGCAAATTTTTACGTTTTTCAAAGTTCTGCGCGGGTTTTGGTGATTTTTTTCGGACTTCACCAATATCGAGGTATTGAGCCCATTCAATTCACTTCAATTTGCTTTTTTTAATCTCCTTACGACCATTTTTCGCTGGGATATCTCAGGAACTAATGGTCGTACGGGAATTCCATCGGTGGTTATGGAAACATGAATACATACACTACAAGCTCTGATTATTATTGTAGTGAAACTTTTATTTTTTATTTTTGTCATTAGTTTTAGCAAAGTACAAAAGAAACGATGTTTTGTTGGTTTTTATGAAATCTACCGCTACTTTGCAAATATTGCGATAAACACTAATGTTTATGGACGGTCATTCAGCTCAATATGTCCCCAAGAGCCATGCAAAATGCCAAGTTGATCCGATTATCGGTCTTTCTTGCCCGATTGACCAAAATTTGAAAAAAAATTAAAGGAACAAGTTTCCCCCTTTTCAGACATCATTTCAGGTTATTAACAGAAAAAAAACTTTTCATTACTTTTCATACAATTGGGTATTGAGCACGCATTAAATGTTGGAAAAGAACCCTGAAAATCGTATTGACTAATAAGTTTTGAAAAAAGAATTCTTTAATAAAAAAAATATTGAAAGTCTTTTTTTTCCAAAAAAATCGATTTCGAATTTTTTTTTAAATGTTAACATTTTTTTCAAATCAACATTGTACCGCCAGCATTAGAATTACCCAAAGCGTACCACGGGGAGGTACGCTTTGGGTAATTCTACGTACGCTTTGGGTAATTCTAATGCTGGCGGTACAATGTTGAATCGAGAAAAATGTAAAAATTAATTTAAAAAAAATTCGAAAATTTCTAGTCAATATGATTTTCAGGGTTCTTTTCCAACATTTAATGCGTACTCAATACCCAATTGTCCAAAAAATAGTGAAAATTTTTTTTTCCTCTTAATAATCATGAAATGATGTTTGAGAAGGAGGAAGGCTCCTTTAATTTTTTTTCATATTTTGGTCAATCGGGCAAGAAAGACCGATGAACGGATCAATTTGGAATTTTGCATGGCTCTTGGGAACATATTGAGCTGAATGACCGTCCATAAACATTAGTGTTTATCGCAATATTTTCAAAGTAGCGGTGGATTTTATAAAAACCAAGAAAACATCGTTTTTTTGTAATTCTTTAAAACTGATGGCAAAAATAATTTTTTTTAACCTACAATAATAATCAGAACTTGTAGAGTATGTATTCACGTTTCCAAAACTGCCGGTCGAATTCCCGTACGACCATTAGTTCCTGAGATATCGATGACTGAAGACAAAAGGACGTTTTTTCATTCAAAGGCCGATATCTCAGCGAAAAATGGTCATACGGAGATTGAAAAAAAAAGCAAATTGAAGGAAATTAAATAGGTTCAATGACCTTGATAATGGTCAAGTCCGAAAAAAATCTCCAAAACCCGTGCACAACTTTGAAAAACGTAAAAATTTGCAAAAATTTTTTTTGCCGTGATATTTCTTCCGACCGCGCAATCAGTGATTCTCAACAAAAAAAATCATAGTCGGGACTAGAACTAGAAACTTGAAGCTTCAACATGCTTTTTTTGTACGACCACTTTTGACGAAGTTCAACTTTTCTTGCTCCCATTTTCTGTGTCAATGTATGTTCACTTTCTGGTACTTACGATTCGCGGCCGGATGGATGATTGTTTTTGGGGATAATACTTTATCGCTTGATGAAAGTATATGAGAATGAATATAATAATACGAAGGTAAATAGATTTCCGCTTACTTTTATGAATGACAATTTATTTGGCATAGGGACGGGTGTGAGTAAAGCGCAAACAATTTTTTAGACGATAAATAAGTTGTATTTTAGATTTATTGTTATATTTAAATTAACGTAAAAACTAATAAAATAAGCGGTCAGAGTGCGCGATAAATTTTTCGACACTAAAGATAACTAATAAAAATGACTAATCAAATAAGAATTAATAGTAATCATGATGAAAAAAAGCGCTGAGCGTGAGGAACGATCCTGCGCCCTGAAGCCATGAACGTTACCAACGGGACGATCCTACCACTTGTGTTAAAAATGCACTTTCTGGCACTTACGATTGGCGGCCGGATGGATGATTGACTTGTTCTTGGGGGTTCTTGGGGATAATGCTTTATCGCATGATGAAAATATGAGAATTAATATAATAATACGCTTCGTTATTATATTATCGTTGGTTCGCTATTTTCGCTTACTTTCCTGAATTATAATTTATTTGGCATAAGGACGGGTGTGAGTAAAGCGTAAACAATTTTTTAGAAAAAAAATAAGTCGTAATTTAGATTTATTATTATATTTAAATTAACGTATAAACTAAAAAAATAAGCGTTCAGAGTGCGCGATACATTTTTGTATACATTAATAACGCAGAGAATCAAGAGCTAAATAAACGTTGAAATCATCTAAAAGCCTCGCGCGTGACGTCACCCGACGGCACGCGCGAGTCGTGCTCAAATTTCTTTTTCCCTCGAAGCCTTCGTTCGGCTTGGCCGCACATTAACGTAGTCAGCGTCTATGGATTGGTGTAGCTGCCGAAGGCGCGGTCGGGACACTTCGACCGCACTCGGCTCTTCCCGAAGTTGTCCAAGCGTCGCTCGCTTACGGACACGCGCTACTATGATTGTGTGACGAGCGCGTAAGAGACTAGAGAGGGGGTAACGTTTACGCGCGATCTGGCTGCACTACGCTACCAAACGAGAGGACCTGTGCTGGGCGTTCGACGCTCCGACGAGAGGTAAGGAGAGGTAGGCGAACATTGCCGACGATGCACGAGCGAGAGAGGCAGTGCAGCCATATCGCGCGAAACGTTACCCCCTCTCTAGTCTCTTACGCGCCCATGCAATCATAGTGCGCGTGTCCGTGAGCGAACGACGCTTGGACACTTCGGAAAGAGCCGAGTGCGGTCGAGCTATCCCGACCGCGCCTTAGGCAGCGACACCAATGCATGGACGCTGAGACGTTCATGCGCGGCCAAGCCGAAACGAAGGCTTCGAGGCAAAAAGCAATCTGAGCACGACTCGCGCGTGACGTCACCCGACGACACGCGCGGGGCTTCTAGATGATTTCAAAGCTTATTTAGCTCTTGCTTTTCTGCGTCGTTAACGCTCTAAACGCTTATTTTTTTAGTGTATACGTTAATTTAAATATAATAATAAATATAATTACAACTTATTTATCTTGTAAAAAATTGTTTACGCTTCACTCACACCCGTCCCTTTACCAAATAAATTGTAGTTCATAAAGGTAGGCGGAAATATATTTATATTCGTATTATTATATTCATTCTCATATACTATCATCAAGCGATAAAGTATTATCCCCAAAGAACGATCGTCCATCCGGCCGCGAATCGTAAGTACCAGAAAGTGAACATCCACTGACATAAAAAATGAAAGGGGCAAGAAAAGTTGACCACTTTTTCCGTGCTTTTCGAAAGGCTGTAACTTTGTCGAAAAATGGTCATACAAAAAAAAGGATTTTGAAGCTTGAAATTTCTAGTTTTTAGTTCCGAGAATGATTTTTTTTTATAATCACTGATTGCGCGGTCGGAAAAAATATGACGACAAAATAAATGGTGCAAATTTTTACTTTTTTCAAAGTTCTATACGGGTTTCGGAGATTTTTTCCAGACTTAACCAATATCAAGGTCATTGAGCCTATTTAATTCACTTCAATTTGCTTTTTTTAAATCTCCGTACGACCATTTTTCGCTGAGATATCGGCCTTTGAATGAAAAAACGTCCGTTTGTCTTCAGTCATCGATATCTCAGGAACTAATGGTCATACGGGAATTCGAGGGTTGATTTTTGTATTGGAGGCGTCTTTTGAGCTACCCTACAGGCTCCATGAATAAATAAATCGATTATGTCGAATGCATCGGAAATAAAAAAAAATTTCGAATTTCCCCCACCTCCTTCCGCCCCCCATATGACTGCGTTCCGGAACATTTAGAGGGTTGATTTTTGTATTGGAGGCGTCTTTTGAGCTACCCTACAGGCTCCATGAATAAAAAAATCGATTATGTCGAATGCATCGGAAATAAAAAAAAATTTCGAATTTCCCCCACCTCCTTCCGCCCCCCATATGACTGCGTTCCGGAACATTTAGAGGGTTGATTTTTGTATTGGAGGCGTCTTTTGAGCTACCCTACAGGCTCCATGAATAAAAAAATCGATTATGTCGAATGCATCGGAAATAAAAAAAAATTTCGAATTTCCCCCACCTCCTTCCGCCCCCCATTTGACTGCGTTCCGGAACATTTAGAGAGCTGATTTTTTCATTGGAGGCGTCTTTTGAGCCACCCTACAGGCTCCATGAATAAAAAAATCGATTATGTCGAATGCATCGGAAATAAAAAAAAATTTCGAATTTCCCCCACCTCCTTCCGCCCCCCATATGACTGCGTTCCGGAACATTTAGAGGGTTGATTTTTGTATTGGAGGCGTCTTTTGAGCTACCCTACAGGCTCCATGAATAAAAAAATCGATTATGTCGAATGCATCGGAAATAAAAAAAAAATTCGAATTTCCCCCACCTCCTTCCGCCCCCCATTTGACTGCGTTCCGGAACATTTAGAGGGCTGATTTTTTCATTGGAGGCGTCTTTTGAGCCACCCTACAGGCTCCATGAATAAAAAAATCGATTATGTCGAATGCATCGGAAATAAAAAAAAATTTCGAATTTCCCCCACCTCCTTCCGCCCCCCGTATGACTGCGTTCCGGAACATTTAGAGGGTTGATTTTTGTATTCGAGGCGTCTTTTGAGCTACCCTACAGGCTCCATGAATAAAAAAATCGATTATGTCGAATGCATCGGAAATAAAAAAAAATTTCGAATTTCCCCCACCTCCTTCCGCCCCCCATATGACTGCGTTCCGGAACATTTAGAGGGTTGATTTTTGTATTGGAGGCGTCTTTTGAGCTACCCTACAGGCTCCATGAATAAAAAAATCGATTATGTCGAATGCATCGGAAATAAAAAAAAATTCCGAATTTCCCCCACCTCCTTCCGCCCCCCATTTGACTGCGTTCCGGAACATTTAGAGGGTTGATTTTTGTATTGGAGGCGTCTTTTGAGCTACCCTACAGGCTCCATGAATAAAAAAATCGATTATGTCGAATGCATCGGAAATTAAAAAAAATTTCGAATTTCCCCCACCTCCTTCCGCCCCCCATATGACTGCGTTCCGGAACATTTAGAGGGTTGATTTTTGTATTGGAGGCGTCTTTTGAGCTACCCTACAGGCTCCATGAATAAAAAAATCGATTATGTCGAATGCATCGGAAATAAAAAAAAATTTCGAATTTCCCCCACCTCCTTCCGCCCCCCATTTGACTGCGTTCCGGAACATTTAGAGGGCTGATTTTTTCATTGGAGGCGTCTTTTCAGCCACCCTACAGGCTCCATCAATAAAAAAAATCGATTATGTCGAATGCATCGGAAATAAAAAAAAATTTCGAATTTCCCCCACCTCCTTCCGCCCCCCATATGACTGCGTTCCGGAACATTTAGAGGGTTGATTTTTGTATTCGAGGCGTCTTTTGAGCTACCCTACAGGCTCCATGAATAAAAAAATCGATTATGTCGAATGCATCGGAAATAAAAAAAAATTTCGAATGTCCCCCACCTCCTTCCGCCCCCCATATGACTGCGTTCCGGAACATTTAGAGGGTTGATTTTTGTATTCGAGGCGTCTTTTGAGCTACCCTACAGGCTCCATGAATTAAAAAATCGATTATGTCGAATGCATCGGAAATAAAAAAAAATTTCGAATTTCCCCCACCTCCTTCCGCCCCCCATTTGACTGCGTTCCGGAACATTTAGAGGGTTGATTTTTGTATTGGAGGCGTCTTTTGAGCTACCCTACAGGCTCCATGAATAAAAAAATCGATTATGTCGAATGCATCGGAAATAAAAAAAAATTTCGAATTTCCCCCACCTCCTTCCGCCCCCCATATGACTGCGTTCCGGAACATTTAGAGGGTTGATTTTTGTATTGGAGGCGTCTTTTGAGCTACCCTACAGGCTCCATGAATAAAAAAATCGATTATGTCGAATGCATCGGAAATAAAAAAAAATTTCGAATTTCCCCCACCTCCTTCCGCCCCCCATTTGACTGCGTTCCGGAACATTTAGAGGGCTGATTTTTTCATTGGAGGCGTCTTTTGAGCCACCCTACAGGCTCCATCAATAAAAAAATCGATTATGTCGAATGCATCGGAAATAAAAAAAAATTTCGAATTTCCCCCACCTCCTTCCGCCCCCCATATGACTGCGTTCCGGAACATTTAGAGGGTTGATTTTTGTATTGGAGGCGTCTTTTGAGCTACCCTACAGGCTCCATGAATAAAAAAATCGATTATGTCGAATGCATCGGAAATAAAAAAAAATTTCGAATTTCCCCCACCTCCTTCCGCCCCCCATTTGACTGCGTTCCGGAACATTTAGAGGGCTGATTTTTTCATTGGAGGCGTCTTTTGAGCCACCCTACAGGCTCCATCAATAAAAAAATCGATTATGTCGAATGCATCGGAAATTTAAAAAAATTTCGAATTTCCCCCACCTCCTTCCGCCCCCCATTTGACTGCGTTCCGGAACATTTAGAGGGTTGATTTTTGTATTCGAGGCGTCTTTTGAGCTACCCTACAGGCTCCATGAATAAAAAAATCGATTATGTCGAATGCATCGGAAATAAAAAAAAATTTCGAATTTCCCCCACCTCCTTCCGCCCCCCATATGACTGCGTTCCGGAACATTTAGAGGGTTGATTTTTGTATTGGAGGCGTCTTTTGAGCTACCCTACAGGCTCCATGAATTAAAAAATCGATTATGTCGAATGCATCGGAAATTAAAAAGAATTTCGAATTTCCCCCACCTCCTTCCGCCCCCCATTTGACTGCGTTCCGGAACATTTAGAGGGTTGATTTTTGTATTGGAGGCGTCTTTTGAGCTACCCTACAGGCTCCATGAATAAAAAAATCGATTATGTCGAATGCATCGGAAATTAAAAAAAAATTCCGAATTTCCCCCACCTCCTTCCGCCCCCCATATGACTGCGTTCCGGAACATTTAGAGGGTTGATTTTTGTATTGGAGGCGTCTTTTGAGCTACCCTACAGGCTCCATGAATAAAAAAATCGATTATGTCGAATGCATCGGAAATAAAAAAAAATTTCGAATTTCCCCCACCTCCTTCCGCCCCCCATTTGACTGCGTTCCGGAACATTTAGAGGGTTGATTTTTGTATTGGAGGCGTCTTTTGAGCCACCCTACAGGCTCCATGAATAAAAAAATCGATTATGTCGAATGCATCGGAAATAAAAAAAAATTTCGAATTTCCCCCACCTCCTTCCGCCCCCCATATGACTGCGTTCCGGAACATTTAGAGGGTTGATTTTTGTATTGGAGGCGTCTTTTGAGCTACCCTACAGGCTCCATGAATAAAAAAATCGATTATGTCGAATGCATCGGAAATAAAAAAAAATTTCGAATTTCCCCCACCTCCTTCCGCCCCCCATTTGACTGCGTTCCGGAACATTTAGAGGGCTGATTTTTTCATTGGAGGCGTCTTTTGAGCCACCCTACAGGCTCCATCAATAAAAAAATCGATTATGTCGAATGCATCGGAAATAAAAAAAAATTTTGAATTTCCCCCACCTCCTTCCGCCCCCCATATGACTGCGTTCCGGAACATTTAGAGGGTTGATTTTTGTATTGGAGGCGTCTTTTGAGCTACCCTACAGGCTCCATGAATAAAAAAATCGATTATGTCGAATGCATCGGAAATAAAAAAAAATTTCGAATTTCCCCCACCTCCTTCCGCCCCCCATTTGACTGCGTTCCGGAACATTTAGAGGGCTGATTTTTTCATTGGAGGCGTCTTTTGAGCCACCCTACAGGCTCCATGAATAAAAAAATCGATTATGTCGAATGCATCGGAAATAAAAAAAAATTTCGAATTTCCCCCACCTCCTTCCGCCCCCCATATGACTGCGTTCCGGAACATTTAGAGGGTTGATTTTTGTATTCGAGACGTCTTTTGAGCTACCCTACAGGCTCCATGAATAAAAAAATCGATTATGTCGAATGCATCGGAAATAAAAACAAATTTCGAATTTCCCCCACCTCCTTCCGCCCCCCATATGACTGCGTTCCGGAACATTTAGAGGGTTGATTTTTGTATTGGAGGCGTCTTTTGAGCTACCCTACAGGCTCCATGAATAAAAAAATCGATTATGTCGAATGCATCGGAAATAAAAAAAAATTTCGAATTTCCCCCACCTCCTTCCGCGCCCCATTTGACTGCGTTCCGGAACATTTAGAGGGTTGATTTTTGTATTGGAGGCGTCTTTTGAGCCACCCTACAGGCTCCATGAATAAAAAAATCGATTATGTTGAATGCATCGGAAATAAAAAAAAATTTCGAATTTCCCCCACCTCCTTCCGCCCCCCATATGACTGCGTTCCGGAACATTTAGAGGGTTGATTTTTGTATTGGAGGCGTCTTTTGAGCTACCCTACAGGCTCCATGAATAAAAAAATCGATTATGTCGAATGCATCGGAAATAAAAAAAAATTTCGAATTTCCCCCACCTCCTTCCGCCCCCCATTTGATTGCGTTCCGGAACATTTAGAGGGCTGATTTTTTCATTGGAGGCGTCTTTTGAGCCACCCTACAGGCTCCATCAATAAAAAAATCGATTATGTCGAATGCATCGGAAATAAATTTAAAAAAATCGATTTTCCCCCACCTCCTTCCACCCCCCATATGACTGCGTTCCGGAACATTTAGAGGGTTGATTTTTGTATTGGAGGCGTCTTTTGAGCTACCCTACAGGCTCCATGAATAAAAAAATCGATTATGTCGAATGCATCGGAAATAAAAAAAAATTTCGAATTTCCCCCACCTTTTTCCACCCCCCATATGACTGCGTTCCGGAACATTTAGAGGGTTGATTTTTGTATTGGAGGCGTCTTTTGAGCTACCCTACAGGCTCCATGAATAAAAAAATCGATTATGTCGAATGCATCGGAAATAAAAAAAAATTTCGAATTTCCCCCACCTTTTTCCGCCCCCCATTTGACTGCGTTCCGGAACATTTAGAGTGTTGATTTTTGTATTGGAGGCGTCTTTTGAGCTACCCTACAGGCTCTATGAATAAAAAAATCGATTATGTCGAATGCATCGGAAATAACAAATGTTTTCGAATTTCACCCCCCCGTTCTCCCTCCTATATGACTGCGTTCCGGAACATTTTGGGGGTTGAGATTTTTTTTTCGTGGCCCTTTTCATGCCACCTTACATTGACGCCAAAAAAAAAATCGATTATATCAAACGTGCGGGAGATAGAATTCTTCAAATTTCACCCCCCTATAAGGGTTGGTTCGGATGGTCGAAAATATTTTAAATTCATTTTACCATGTTTTTTTACTCACTAGAGCCGAACTGAGTAAGAAATTGTAGGAAATTAAAAAGTTTAAAAAAAAAATGAAATCGTTGGATAGCAACGATGCAAACTTCAGGCACATCCCTGCACCCCACTTCCATTATTAATTTACTAATGTGTTTACTTATTTATTCATTTGTAACGAACAACACTTATTTTTGAGAGCGTACGTAGACTCGTAGTCCGGACGATCCTCATTGACGACTACATGGGAACGAGAAGGACGGAGAAGCGACAGGGAGGAAGAGAAAGCAATTTTGGGGGAGAATTTTGTCGAAGCCTTTGAGGAGCGTACGCGAGAAAAACACGCGTAGAGGCAATTCTCCGAGAATCGAGAGCCGACTCGCGCTCTCTCTCTCTCTCTCTCTCTCTCTCTCTCTCTCTCTCTCTCTCTCTTCATCTATTATTGGAGCGAAACAGAAATAAAGTGGGCAGTTGGGAGACCACAAAGTCGGGACATCCAGTGGCGAGAGCGCGAGTGAGAAAGGGAGAGTAAAGCCGCGAGTCGCGGGAGCAAAAGAGAGGTCTCCTTTGCTCCGATAATCCACGGGTGACCCCCGTGAAACCGTCTCTCGGCTAACTTGACGAACGAGGCGATTTCTATCCCTCGCTCCTTCTATCTCTGTCTCGGCGAACCTTTAAGGGGTTACCCCCATTTGCGATTTTGAAAAAATCGTTTTTTTTATTGCATTTTTTTGATGTATAAGTATCTGAGAATATGTCCTGAAAGTTTCAAGTCGATCCGAACCAAATTGACTGAGATATGAGCGTTGAAAGAGAAGAATCCGTTCTTCGTGTAAACTGAAATTGAAACTTTAAACGCGTTTTTCTCAAAATGGCATTTCTGAAGTCGGTGACCAAGATTACTCGAACACTAATGAACCGATCTTCTTGAAATTTTGCAAGCTTATTTAATACATAAAAATGTAGTCTTTAATCGTTCGATTTTTTTTTTCGAAAAAAAAATGGCCGTTTTATAGCCAAAAAAACGGCCGTTTTTTTCGTTAAAATCGAACCATTAACTTTGACTGTCCGCCATTTTGTGAAAAATGAATATTTTTTAAAATCGTTCGATTAAAGACTAGTTTATACTTATATTTGACTAAATCCATCCGCATTTTTTTTTCAGATGATCCACTTCGCCGCAATGTTGGTCACCGCAAACCGTGTATATAAAAACATTATTTCATTGACGGCCTTTTGCCACTAAACAATGTAATATTTTTCAATAAAAAAATTACTGAAAGTTCTTCAAGATGTGTTCTTTAAGATGGTATATTGATCGATTAAAAAAGTTTTGTAGTTTTCTTTAAAAAAATTCACGAAAAAGGCCTTTTTTGCGCTACAAGTGGGGGTAACGCCTTAAACCGAGCGAATACGACAATTCTATTGCCTATTGTTGGCTTTTTCTCCTCGCGAGACTTCCTTTTCTTTAGCCACAATCGATTTTTTCCCCACCGATTTCACTCTTCCGTACTTGGGGCGTATATACTTGAACTTTACGGCCGACGAACGGTGCAAATTTGAAAAAAAAAATCGCTCGCTGTTTAGACAAACTCGTTATTCCTACTTCATTGTCGAGCATGTTTTTCAACTGTTCCTTTCGCGTTGTGAATGGAATTGCGTAAGGCAGAAGTGATGCGCGAGAACTTTTTTCCAGGCAAATGGGTACACTTTTTTGTTGCTGATGTAAATCCTGTATAAACAGAGGTTTTACATTTTTTCTAGATATCGCGGTTTGGTAACGATAATATATATATTGATATATAATTATATATATATATATATATATTAGGGTGGCCGTTATTTGGGCTTTGGCTAAGAAAATTCGATGCCCCCCTGCCCCAAACATAATCAAGGTGTACAAAAAAAATCTGTATAAAGTTTGGAGGCGCTCGGAAAATTGGAACACGCTCCACCGAGCGATTGAAATTTTAAATGTAAAATACATGTATTTATCCCGCGCATCAATGATTTTTTTCCGAGTATAATATTAATGAGAAAAATTTGAAACTTTGTACACTTATTGTGCATAGTATGGTGTACAAAACCAAATTTTTTTCAGTCATAATTTTGTTAATGACAAGCTCTGTAGAGATGCTCATATTTCGTTTTTTTAAAAAATATTTGTTTTCAAATAAATTTCAAATAAAATAAAAAATAAATGTTCAATTCGAAAATGTAATGTCTGCAGAGAAGAAGACATAGAAGAATTTTTTTTTTTTTCGTAACACATATTTACGAGCTATCGTTGTTTGCACCGTTACAAGAGCATTTTTGTGTTCCACTAAACAATGTAATATTTTTCAATAAAAAAATTACTGAAAGTTCTTCAAGATGTGTCCTTTAAAATGGTATATTGATCGATGAGAAAAGTTTTGGAGTTTCCTTTAAAAAAATTAATGAAAAAGGCCTTGGGGGTAACGCCTTAAATACTTCGTACAAAAACATACCAAATTTTCAGAATTTTCTGATCATTTTTTATTTCAACCCTCAAAGAGGTTGAAGTAATGATGATAGAATTCTGAAAATTTTGTATGTTTTTACATGGAGTATTCAGGAGGTCGTGTAAAAATTTCATGACGATTAAGAAGCTATTTATCGAACAATTAACATTAACATGTTTCATAGGGACTCAACATCCTTAAACCCTTTCCCATCACCCTCGACTTCTACTTTGCTAATCTAATCCAAGTATAGTAACAAAAAGTACGAAATTGTGGAAAATCGAAAGAAAGTCGAAAAAAATGACGAAACTTGGAACTTAAGGTAGTACGAGCGGATTGACTAATCAACAGAAAATCTATAAAAGATCGAATGTCAAAAGGGTAAAATATAATACATTTGGGTATAATAATAAACATGATAAGGATAATAATGATTTGAGAAGCGTATGTCATAACTGTGTATCGTATTATGAAAATAAAGTATTAAAATAGCGTGTGTAAAATGTGCATATTGTAAAAGGAGAGATGACAGACGGGGCTAGCGGACGCAAAAATTAGTCGACTCAATCGATAATATTTGCTCGAAATGTCCCGTAACCTATATTTTCCATGAAGCATACGCGACCGCGACAGTTTTCTTGTTATTTATCGCTTTTCGCGTAGCTCCGATCTAATCGCGAACTATTATTATTTCCGTTCCAATGTTTGACCGCACGGATTCTCTATAAGGTGCCGGTTGAATGCATTGATTTCGTGAATTAATTACTATTGTATTTAGCCGGTAAGGCATGCAGAGTTTTCGCGGACGTCATTCTGTATGTCTATACTACAGCATATAAAAAAATCAATTTTCTTTCTAATGAGGAGGTACGTGCACGTACTACCTTAACTTTTAAAACCATGCCAAAAATTCAATTTTCGATATTTTTACTTTACTCTAGTTCCTGCGATAGCCTCAGGTCTACAAATTAAACTGCCGGTTGATTTTTTATGTTGCATATGGGCAAAACCTCTGGAATCGGGGCAGCCGCAACCAATTTTTTATTTTCACACTCGAGTGTCTTCCGCACGGTGCAAAGGCGATTCATCTCGTTACTTTTCTTTGATAACATTCTGAGCGATTGTAAAAATGTTAATAAATGTGCGGTGAAAATTCAAAGATAGTGCGTTTTAATGTTTCATAAAAAAAAAATCCTAAGAAAGCGGGAAAAAATGACAATCCCGTTAACTCGAAGTATGACGAGAACCGAACCCTGACTGCCCATCCACCAGTGTCGATGTATATACCTAATATTATATTAAAGGGCCAATCTACTGTGATGGCTAAACAAAGAAGCTATTTTAAATCATTTCTTTCTGTAAACTGTGGCATGTATCGGTACAAACATTTTTTTCGCTTAAAGGTGCACTATTATAGCATGCAAAACAATTTTTTGTTGTTGCATACAAATGTATTTTTTTTTAACAATTTATAATCGTGTAAAGGCATGAAAAAAGTATGTTGCTGGCGTTGATGATTTGCGCTCCTCAGGTAATCGGAAACAAAAAATTCAAAAAGATTCATAAGGGGCTATACCAGTGTGACACTTTCAAAAAATCAATTACAGGGAGTACAAATATTTATCCGCCGTTTTAGGAATTCATCTGATCAATTCAACTCATCTGATTACATCTGATAAATTCAACCGTAGCCTCTTAGTGGGGCCATCTTTTGTCAAACGGCGGAGACTTGTACTCCCAATATATAAAATGCATCATTATCGAATAGTATTTGTTGATATATATATATATTAGTAATTCTCCTTTAATACGGTTTGGTAATGATAAGTTTAAGCTATAATATCAATAAATATATATATCATTTTAAATATTATACTTTTTTAATATAAATGTTTCGTAAATCTTTTTCGTAAATCATGAGCGTATTGTACTTGACATATTTACCGTTTATGTATGATTTGACGTTTGTTTTTTTTTTTCTTCAAATTTCGTGCAGAGTAATTAAAAGATATATGTTTTGATGACTAGGCTTCGAGAGTCTGTCACGTCCCGATAAACAAATATATTTATATATACATACGTATGAGAAAAATGCAAAGTACTCACCACAGTGATTGGGTAGACCGGATTTATTATCGTGAACAAGAGTACGTGATTCGGCTTGTTATTGTCTTCCCTGCGAAAAAGAAGAAATTGGCCGTAAGTAACGGCTGATGTTTTAATTCGATTTTTTTTTTCGAGATTCGCGCGCACATTTTCATCGTTTGGCTGGCATACATTGTCCGTCCCCGGATAACAGGACGGGAAATCGAGTTTCGCCGGGTTCCTCATATCGAAATTACAATGAAGAAACGATCGCGTTCAGCCGGTGCGCGACGAGGGAGAATGGGAGACCGGTCGAGCGTGGAATTGGCTGCCGATAACGCCGCCCTCTCTCGAGATTCGAGAGCGACAATGTTTCCCGTGCATAAAGTGCAGACGAGATTAATTAAAACGCGCCGCGCTATTCCGCTCCGTCCAAATGAAGAGTGCAGGAGAGAGAGAGAGAGGGGGGGGACGAACGTTCGGTAAAGTTCGAGGTCGACTAATTTGTGACATTTTTCTATGCATTTTCCAATTAAGGGAGCTTTCCAGTGTGAAATTTTCAAAAAATCGATTTTTTTTTTTGCTTTATCGAATAGTATACACTCTTCCGAATATTCCCTGAAATTTTCATGCCGAAATTCAGATTATTTCGGTTACTGTACAGCATTTCTTGGAAGAAGGCAACGGAGCGCTACAGCTACAGCGAAACTTTGAACGCGTTTTTCTCGAAACAGCATTTTTCAAAACGGTGTCCAACTTGGAGGGCAGAGTTTTAAAGCTATCGAGTTGAATTTTTTACACAATATTCTTAACGTCATTGTTTATCGTGCTATGGAAGCTTTTTTTTTTTTGACATCTTCCTATTTTTTTGTAAAAAAAACTGCCAAAAAAATGCTAAAATCGATACTTTTTGTTCAAACCGGCGCCATTTTTGCAAAAAAAAAAGCCTCCATAGCACGAAAGCCAATTATATACCGATCAATAATCTTTTTGTGTTTTTTGTTTCAGATCAAAATTGTGACCCCCAACGTGGACACCACATCCAAGTGCATTTTCTGCAACAATTGTTTCATCATTTTTATAGATATTAATTAATAAATAAATCGATCTTTAAAAAATTGTTTTGTATTCTTCAATACCCAATTAATATACAAAAAAAAACCAGACCGATTAGATTATTTTTTCTTTAAAAAAAAAAATCGCGAAAAACAGCGATTTTTCGGGCTGTCACACTGGAAAGCTTCCTTAATCATATATATATATATATATATATATATATATATATATATATATATATATATATATATATATATATATATATATATATAATTTCCAAATAATCCAAGAACCCTCCAGAAATTAATCAAATATAATTTCAATTAATTCAGAACGGCTTTTAGCTTTTTCATAATTCATGTGGGATAATGAAAATAATGTTGATTAACAATAAAAGCATTTTATAGAAAATACGCCGAAGTTTCCGAAACCGTCCGTCCATTTCCTGTACGATTGAGTTAGTTCATGAGTGATCCGTCGTCAGAGTCAAAAGTGTCATTTTTTCCTCAGCAGCTGATATCTCGGCGATAAATCATCGTACAGAGCTCATCAACCGATCAAATTAAAGTGGAAGCACCAATCTAAAGTTTTCCGGATGAAAAGGTGGTGGAAAAAATGTATCCACGACCGTGGACCTTCCGAAAGTTAGGGGAATGATTCGAACATATTGCTTTCGCTGTTTTTCTTATGATGTCTCAGCAACGACTGACCAAGTGAAAAGTTTAAGGGGTCTTCTCACTTTAGACGCTAAAAATGCTATTTTCGTGAATTTTTTTATAGGTTTATATTATAAATATTGATATAAAAAGTGGTTACACTTGATACACTTTCGAAATACATTTAAACATGTCTATGTATTAACGTAACCCAAACTTTGAACGCGTTTTTCTTGAAACAACGATTTACGACGGCTTGTTGATAAAATCTTCGAAACTACTGAACCGATCCTTATGAAATTTTAACCACATATCATTTACAACTATGGCTGTAGCGCATATCAGGGATTTTTTTTAATATTGATATTTACTTTTTTGCCAAAAACGCAGAAGAAAACACGTTTATTTTGTATTTCTTTTTTTTTTTTTTCGAAAAAAATGTCCGTCATTTTGTTATTTTTGCATACATCATAAATCAAAAAATATATTTTTTATAGATTTGATTTACCGATTTATCGATTACCGATAGTTTTGATTTACCGAAAACCGTTTGATTTTTTTTGTTTCGGATGACCCATCTCCGAGATTTCATCAACAGTGCAGACCTACAATATTTTCGGACATTTTTTTAACTACCATTTTCGTCTATAAATAGTGACTTGAATAAATAAAATAAAAGTTTTTGACGTGTTTCGAAGGTGTACTTATTAAGTGTAACAACTTTGATATCAATATCTATAATATAAACCTATCAAAACAATTCATGAAAATAGCCTTTTTTCGCGTCTGAAGTGAGAACACCCCTACTTCAAAAACCGTAAAGTATAAACTTGAAAATGCTTTTTTTCATTAGTCTCGATCATGTTTACCTGAGTTACAGCGCATCGAAAATCGCTAAAAGTTTGCGGAACATTTTTTGATACTTAAATTTTTGAGTAGTGTATGTGTAGTACGAGTGCGTATTCTCGTCTGCGTTCCTTCGTTCGGCTTCGGCTGAGTCTAAGAATAAAAGGATTGAACTCTTCTCTCGTCCTCTCTCTCTCTCTCTCTCTCTCTCTCTCACTCTCTCTTTCTCTCTCCTCTTCTCTCTAGTTGCAAAAAAGACGACACACGGAAGTTCTCCCGGCTGGGTAAAGTGCGAAATTACAAAGGCAGAGTTGAGACCAAAAGGCGGTCCCGAGAACGAAAATCAATCCATTTGCCATTTCGCTCTTCACTCATCGATTTTACGAGACGCGTTAGTCCGTATAGTTTCGCGAAAAAGAAAAAAAAGGAAGAAAAAAAAACGAAAGCGCTCGCTCGCTTTTGCTACGCTCGTTCGAAACAAATTGACTTCGTCACCGCGACCGATCGCGTACGAGAGCCAAATCTCCCTCGTAAAATAGCAGAGCTCGTTTTGAGATTTTTTTTTGTTTTGCAGCGCGTTGCTTTTTTTTTCTTGTAACGAATATCGGTAAAGCGTTATCTCGAATCGAATACGGGGGTTTGGGTGTGGATGAAAAACGTACCGTTTGCGTCGCGGTTCTTCGCCGTAGCCACTGTACTCGTGATTCTGAAAATTGAAAAAAAAAACAATGAAAAATAACATAGCGGTACAGAGAGATCTCGCAATAATTAAGTATCCTCATTATTTTTTTACGCTTTGAAATAGTGGGCTGTCACATTATAACCGGATGATATTGAAATAAAGTCGTAATACTGAGGGGTTAGGCTACTGTACATTTTTTTTATCGTTCGTCGCATGAGGCAATTCAAATTGAAGAAGAAGGTCCAACATATGGTGCAGGAATCGCAGATCGGAGGTAAACTTATGATTACAACGATAGAATAGCGAGTAAAACTTTAAAACCGTTTTTCTCGAAACTATGTTTTCCGAAATTATGTACACGATTTTTCGACATCCAATGAGGGGATTGACTAGAAATTTTGTACGCTAATTTATTATAACAGTAGTGTAGTATTGATCGACTTTTGTCTTCTCAGCGTTTTTGTTCTCATTGGTTATTGGCAACAATTATGCAATTTTCCTCGAAAAAAACGAGAAAAAAAATGGATTTTTTTTTCTTTAAAAAATTGAAATACGATGACAAAAAAATGTGCCTGAAGTTTGCATCGTTGCTATCCAACGATTTCATTTTTTTTTTTAACTTTTTAATTTCCTACAATTTCTTGCTCAGTTCGGCTCTAGTGACTAAAAAAACATGGTAAAATGAATTTAAAATATTTTCGACCATCCGGACCAACCCTTATAGGGGGGTGAAATTTGAAGAATTCTATCTCCCACACGTTTGATATAATCGCTTTTTTTTTTTGGCGTCGATGTAAGGTGGCATGAAAAGGGCCACGAAAAAAAATCTCAACCCTCAAAATGTTCCGGAACGCAGTCATATAGGAGGGAGAACCTGGGGGTGAAATACGAAAACATTTTTTATTTCCGATGCATTCGACATAATCGTTTTTTTTATTGATGGAGCCTGTAGGGTGGCTCAAAAGACGCCTCCAATAAAAAAATCAACCCTCTAAATGTTCCGGAACGCAGTCATATTGGGGCGGAAGGAGGTGGGGGAAATTCCAAATTTTTTTAAATTTCCGATGCATTTGACATAATCGATTTTTTTATTGATGGAGCCTGTAGGGTGGCTCAAAAGACGCCTCCAATAAAAAAAATCAACCCTGTAAATGTTCCGGAACGCAGTCATATGGGGGGGAGAAAGGGGGGATGAAATTCAGAAACATTTTCTATTTCCGATGCATTCGACATAATCGATTTTTTTATGGATGGAGCCTGTAGGGTGGCTCAAAGGACGCAACGGAACATTAGGTTTGATTAGCGAAGTGCCAATTGATAAGGATTCAATTGGAAAGGGTATTACGTAAAAACCCTCAAAGGTATACGTTGGAACTCGGAAGAATGAGAGGATACAAAAAGTATATAAAATATAAGGTAAAAATTAAAAACTATATAAATTTGTACCTTGATGGATTTTTACTGTATAAAATAGTAAAAGTACCATGGTAAAAATATATTGAGGTACAAATTTCTATAGTTTTTCATTTTTACCTTATATTTTATATTCTTTTTGTATGCTCTTATTCTTTTGAATACACACACACACACACACGCACGCACGCACGCACGCACACACACGCACGCACGCACACACGCACGCACGCACGCACGCACGCACACACACACACACACACACACACACAAGCTCATTTTCGCTATATTTACATCTATCTTGAGGGATAGAGGAGAGTAAACCGATAGAAAGCTACAGACGATGCTGAGAATGAAGTCTGTGACTGAACTATGTATATGCATAAAACACTTCGAGAAACTAATTGGGAAAATAGTAAACGAGGAAGCGAAAGCGAGACGAAACGAAAGGCAAAGCAACAATAGAATATAAGTTAGCAAGAAAATTTTGTGAGGGGAAACATGTATGTAGGGGGGGGGGGCCAACGTGTAAACACTCTGGAGGGGTATACCTGAAATAATGAATACTGCTACATCTATTTTTTCAGTATTGCATTTTTTATTGATTCAAATTTTAGAATTTCTTATGAGCTTACAAACACATACATTTGAAAACGTATTCAAAATTCTTCCCTATATGTATACGGAGGCTCTCCATATTTACATCCATCCCCTGAATATCGAATTATTTATTTCCACATACATTATGTGTTCAATTTCTTTTTCAATCAAATTTAAGATGTTTATATCAATCGTTTGAGAGTCACTGAATGATAATTCAGCTGGCTCGCGTTGCATGTCTGGTATCCTGCAAATGTACGAGGGAAAGAGAGAGGGAGAACAAGAAAGAGACCGTAGACCGTTGTAGACCGTACTTCTACAGGGAAAATAGGGTTGTTTTCTACCTTATTTTTGATTTTTCTTTTTTTTCAATAAACTCTAAGTGAAAAAAATTATCTTGGGCGGGACGCAAACGACCTACGTTTGCGAATTGCGGGTTAACATTTTCTACGCAATCGGTCAGATTGAGTCGAGAAGTCTGACGATCTTGCGACAACGACGGAACCATAGCATTATTTAGTTAACGATGATAACATCGGTGCTCCTACCGGTTCTCGGAGCACAAAATGCCACAAAATGCCATGAAAATCAGAAAATCTCGTGAAAATCACGAAATTTCATGAAAATCACCAAGTCTCATGAAAATCTAAAATTGTCACGAAAATCTCAAAATGTCACGAAAATCTCAAAATGTCACGAAAATATCATAATTGCATGAAAATAAAAAATTGGGGGTGTTTGGGTTTGTTTGGGTTGGTTTGGGTTATATCCCAAAGAAGCCTAAACAATCCTGAACAGACCTAAACAAACCTAAACAAACCTAAACAAACCTAAGCAAACCTAAACAAACCCCAGCACCCCCAATTTTTTATTTTCATGCAATTATGAGAGTTTCGTGACCTTTTGAGATTTTCTCCCAAACAAACCCAAACAAGCCTAAACAAACCTAAACAAACCTAAACAGCCCTAAACAAGCCTAAACAAACCTTAACAAACCTTAACAAACCTTAACAAACCTTAACAAACCTTAACAAACCTTAACAAACCTTAACAAACCTTAACAAACCTTAACAAACCTTAACAAACCTTAACAAACCTTAACAAACCTTAACAAACCTTAACAAACCTTAACAAACCTTAACAAACCTTAACAAACCTTAACAAACCTTAACAAACCTTAACAAACCTTAACAAACCTTAACAAACCTTAACAAACCTTAACAAACCTTAACAAACCTTAACAAACCTTAACAAACCTTAACAAACCTTAACAAACCTTAACAAACCTTAACAAACCTTAACAAACCTTAACAAACCTTAACAAACCTAAACAAACCTTAACAAACCTGAACAAACCTGAACAGACCTAAACAAACCTGAACAGACCTAAACAAACCCAAACAAACCCAAACAAACCCCAGCACCCCCAATTTTTTATTTTCATGCAATTCTGAGATTTTCGTGACCTTTTGAGATTTTCTCCCAAACAAACCCGAACAAGCCTAAACAAACCCAAACAAACCCAAACAAACCCAAACAAACCCAAACAAACCCAAACAAACCCAAACAAACCCAAACAAACCCAAACAAACCCAAACAAACCCAAACAAACCCAAACAAACCCAAACAAACCCAAACAAACCCAAACAAACCCAAACAAACCCAAACAAACCCAAACCTCGCCAATTTTTTATTTTCATGCAATTATGATATTTTCGTAACATTTTGAGATTTTCTCCCAAACAAACCCAAACAAACCTAAACAGCCCTAAACAAACGTAAACAAACCTTAACAAACCTTAACAAACCTTAACAAACCTTAACAAACCTTAACAAACCTTAACAAACCTTAACAAACCTTAACAAACCTTAACAAACCTTAACAAACCTTAACAAACCTTGACAAACCTTAACAAACCCTAACAAACCCAAACAAACCCAATTTTTTTATTTTCATGCAATTATGATATTTTCGTAACATTTTGAGATTTTCTCCCAAACAAACCCAAACAAACCTAAACAAACCTAAACAGCCCTAAACAAACGTAAACTAACCTTAACAAACCTTAACAAACCTTAACAAACCTTAACAAACCTTAACAAACCTTAACAAACCTTAACAAACCTTAACAAACCTTAACAAACCTTAACAAACCTTAACAAACCTTAACAAACCTTAACAAACCTTAACAAACCTTAACAAACCGTAACAAACCTTAACAAACCTTAACAAACCTTAACAAACCTTAACAAACCTTAACAAACCTTAACAAACCTTAACAAACCTTAACAAACCTTAACAAACCTTAACAAACCTTAACAAACCTTAACAAACCTTAACAAACCTTAACAAACCTTAACAAACCTTAACAAACCTTAACAAACCTTAACAAACCTAAACAAACCTAAACAAACCTAAACAAACCTAAACAAACCTAAACAAACCTAAACAAACCTAAACAAACCTAAACAACCCTTAACGAACCTTAACGAACGTAAACAAACCCAAACAAACCTGAACAAACCCAAACAAACCCAACCCCAAACCCAAACCCAAACCCAAACCCCAACAAACAAACCCAAACAAACCTGAAAACTTGAAAACCCCAAACAAACCTAAACAAACCTAAACAAACCTAAACAGACCTAAACAGACCTAAACAGACCTTGACAGACCTTGACAAACGTAAACGAACGTAAAGAAACCTAAACAAACCTAAACAAACCTGAACAGCCCTAAACAAACCTAAACAACCGTAAACACACCTAAACAAACCTAAGGGGGGGGGGTGAAATTTATTAATTTCACCCCCCCCCCCCATATGACTGCGTTCCGGAACATTTAGAGGGCTGATTTTTTTATTGGAGGCGTCGTTTTGAGCCACCCTGCAGGCTCCATCAATAAAAAAATCGATTATGTCGAATGCATCGGAAATAGAAAAGTTTCTGAATTTCATCCCCCCTTTCCCCCCCCCCATATGACTGCGTTCCGGATTATTTAGAGGGTTGATTTTTTTTATTGGAGGCGTCTTTTGAGCCACCTTACAGGCTCCATCAATAAAAAAATCGATTATGTCGAATGCATCGGAAATTTTAAAAAATTTCGAATTTCCCCCACCTCCTTCCGCCCCAATATGTCTGCGTTCCGGAACATTTAGAGGGTTGATTTTTTTATTGGAGGCGTCTTTTGAGCCACCCTACAGGCTCCATCAATAAAAAAAATCGATTATGTCGAATGCATCGGAAATAAAAAATGTTTTCGTATTTCACCCCCCGGTTCTCCCTCCTATATGACTGCGTTCCGGAACATTTTGAGGGTTGAGATTTTTTTTTCGTGGCCCTTTTCATGCCACCTTACATCGACGCCAAAAAAAAAAGCGATTATATCAAACGTGCGGGAGATAGAATTCTTCAAATTTCACCCCCCTATAAGGGTTGGTCCGGATGGTCGAAAATATTTTAAATTCATTTTACCATGTTTTTTTAGTCACTAGAGCCGAACTGAGCAAGAAATTGTAGGAAATTAAAAAGTTTAAAAAAAAAATGAAATCGTTGGATAGCAACGATGCAAACTTCAGGCACATGACAAAAAAGCTCGCTTATGTTGTAGCCAATATTATCGATTTAAGGGCGTACATACACCTGAGACAGCTAAAAGTAGGGTTATGTTTAAGAATTTTTTTGTGTGTATAACTGAATTTTATTGAACAACCATGGTATACATTTTAGGTATGACATTTTATCTATATTATGTGAAAATTTGGTTAAAAAATTTCAAACGGTAAATACGTTACGGTCGTTTTCTTGGCAAGTGTTTTTGTTGGCAGGGCTTGCAGTACCAGACGTGCCTCTGCCATTTTTTTACATACGAGGGTTGTTTGATAAGTCCATGCAAAGATGTAAACTGCTTGATTTTTTGGAATAAACTTTTTTTATTTTTCAACATCGTCTCCTTTTAGGCTTATACACTTCATCCAACGCTGCTCTAGTTTGTTGATCCCTTCCGTATAATAGGATTTGTCTAAGACTGCAAAATAGCCAATGATACTGAAGTTTGCATCGTTGCAGACGCAAGGAAATTTTTTTTTCACTTCTGGTTTTTTGATGATCAACTAGTTGATTTAGGTGTTTAATGAAGAAAAAAAAAACATGTATCCGCTATGTACGTCTCGCGGAACTCACCCTTAGGGGGGGGTGAAATTTTAAAAACATCGTATCTGCCGAGTTGCGTCGATTGCACACTTTGTTTTTCGATATTCGCATTGAGGAGCTCGAAAAAGGAGCCTGGCAACAAGTTGTATGATTTTCGAGTTCCGGAAGCCACCCTTAGGGGGAGGGGTGAACTTTGAAAAAAATCGTATCTGCCGAGGTGCGTCGATTGCAAAGTTTGTTTTTCGATATTCGCATTGAGGACCTCGAAAAAGAAGCCTGGGAACAGTTTGTATGATTTTCGAGTTCCGGAAGCCAGCCTTAGGATGGCGGGGTGAAATTTGAAAAAAATCGTCTCTGCCGAGGTGCATCGATTGCACGCTTTGTTTTTCGATATTCGCATTGAGGAGCTCGAAAAAGGAGCCGGGGAACAAGTTGTATGTTTTTCGAGTTTCGGAAGCCACCCTTAGGGAGAGGGGTGAACTTTGAAAAAAATCGTATCTGCCGAGGTGCGTCGATTGCACACTTTGTTTTTCGATATTCGCATTGAGGAGCTCGAAAAAGGAGCCTGGGGACAGTTTGTATAATTTTCATACAAATTGTTTCCAGGCTTCTTTTTAGAGCTCCTCAATGCGAACATCGAAAAAAAAAGTGTGCAATCGACACACCTCGGCAGATACGATTCTTTTCAAATTTCACCCCCCGCCCCCTAAGGGTGGCTTCCGGAACTCGAAAATCATACAAATTGTTCCCAGGCTTCTTTTTAGAGGTCCTCAATGCGAATATCGAAAAACAAAGTGTGCAATCGACGCACCTCGGCTGATACGATTTTTTTCAAAATTCACCCCCCTAAGGGTGGCTTCCGGAACTCGAAAATCATACAACTTGTTCCCAGGCTCCTTTTTCGAGCTCCTCAATGCGAATATCGAAAAACAAAGTGTGCAATCGACGCACCTCGGCAGATACGATTTTTTTCAAAGTTCACCCCTCCCCCTAAGGGAGGCTTCCGGAACTCGAAAATCATATAACTTGTTCCCAGGCTCCTTTTTCGAGCTCCTCAATGCGAATATCGAAAAACAAAGTGTGCAATCGACGCACCTCGCTAGATACGATTTTTTTCAAAGTTCACCCCTCCCCCTAAGGGTGGCTTCCGGAACTCGAAAATCATACAAATTGTTCCCAGGTTTCTTTTTAGAGCTCCTCAATGCGAATATCGAAAAACAAAGTGTGCAATCGATGCACCTCGGCAGATACGATTTTTTTTTAAAGTTCACCCCTCCCCCTAAGGGTGGCTTCCGGAACTCGAAAATCATACATATTGTTCCCAGGCTTCTTTTTCGAGCTCCGCAATGCGAATATCGAACAACAAAGTGTGTAATCGACGCACCTCGGCTGATACGATGTTTTTCAAATTTCACCCCCCCCCCCCCTAAGGGTGAGTTCCGGGAGACATACATAGCGGATACATGTTTTTTTTCTTCATTAAACATCTAAATCAACTAGTTAATCATCAAAAAACCAGAAGTGGAAAAAAAAATTTCGATGCGTCTGCAACGATGCAAACTTCAGTATCATAAATAGCCATTCGTTTCTGCAATCGCCTCCTCGTTTGAAAAAAAATCTTTTTCCCGCTATCCATGGCCGTCTAGATCCCGCTAGAACGGTCTTCGCCTTTTTTGGTGCTGATTCCCCCTTGCCAACCCATTGTTTAGATTGTTCTTTGGTCTCAGGAGTGTAGTGATGTATCCATGTTTCATCCACAGTGATGAAACGACGCTTAACGTCCTGCGGGTTCTTTCGAAACTGCTGCAAACCGTCCTTGCAGCACTTGACACGATTTCGTTTTTGGTCAATCGTGAGCAATCGCGGCACCCATCTTGCGGATAGCTTTTTCATGTCCAAGTGTTGGTGCAAAATATTATGTACCCGTTCATTCGAGATGCCCACTGCACTAGCAATCCCACGCACCTTCACGCTCCTGTTATCCGCCACCATATCATGGATTTCATCAATGATTTCTGGAGTAGTGACCTCAACAGGGCGTCCAGAACATTCAGCGTCGCTTATGCCCATATGGCCACTCCGAAAATTTTGAAACCACTTATAAACTGTTCTCATCGAAGGTGCACAGTCATCATAATGTTTATCAAGCTTCTCTTTAGTCTCCTGAGGCGTTTTGCCTTTCATAAAGTAATTCTTAATCAACACACGAAATTCTTTTTCGTCCATTTTTGTAAATCACTCGACTTCCTCGGTTTAAACGAATGCCAAACACATAGAAATACACTGATCTAGCTGAAACTTGGTACGTTTTCTTCCAAGAGATGCTACTAACTGAAAATAACCTCGATACGCACCAGTAGTGCCGTCTCCCTGACTTTGCGTGAACTTTTCGAACGACCCTCGTACAAAAAACATATAACTGTTTCTTGAAGTAGATAGATAAAACTAGTACTTATCAAGCCGGAATTTAAAAATTAAATTTTTTCCGGTCATGGCAGTCACTGAAATAAATCATGCGATTTTTCACCTCAAAATTGTGTAGTACGTAGGATAAAAAAGAACAGTGCCAGGTATCGAAAAAACGGGTCAATAAGTACTAGATTATTGTGTGAAGCATAACTGTGCACGGAGAAAAATACGGCCCAAATTATAACACTCATTGCCAGAATTCTAATATTCAGTGCTAGAAAATATAGCAGTTTACTGCCAGTTCGGAAATGCTAAGACTTGTTATAGAAGTGTAAAAATCATTCTCACACCGTATAGTAAAAATGATGCGTGCATATTACATTTGAAAGTATTCTCGCATAGGCGCGAGTCCTATACGCTGCATATTAAAAATAATGCGTGCTTTGTAAAATACCAACCTTTATTACACGCTATATTTTCATATGGATTTTACTATACGTATAGCATGAATCTTCGTGTATGTATAGATTTTACTATACCCATAGCATTAATCTTCGGCGTATAGCGAAAAATATTACGAAGTTGATGAGTAAAATGTGCCTCTTTATACCGTACTTTTTGTAGAATACTGGAAACTAATTGTTCCAATCACGTGGGCAAAATATTTTTTGAATACTACGAAAAATCACAATATGCCGAATAAAATGTATTATTTGTATCAGTTTACGTGCTATATCGTAGGTTAAAATTTAAATTTCTTCATTATTACTATACCATAATTACAATTTTTATCTTCCATTCAATACTTTTTGTTATTTAATGATATTTTTTTTAGAAGCATAGTATTAATTCTAAGCTTCGAGGCTCCTGTATTCTCCATCACGTTCGAGGTCCTTCAAGAGATGGTTTATAACTTCTTTAATAGTATAATTCTTTATTGCCAAGTGCAAAAACCTTTGCGGCTTTTTGCACCCCCCCCCCCCCCACCCATGTATATAAGCTTTTACACGTTTCCTTCTTTTTTTTTGTACACATTTATCTTTCATCCTTTTTCTCCTTTACGCTTCCTATCTTACCATGCATTCGAAGGCTCTCGCAGACTCGCACAGTTCTTGAATCGGGCTCCCTTTTATTACTGTATTGATTTTTCCTTTTAGTGCCTCCCTCTTGTAGCCTCTTCGCTACTTTTCCCAACCATCTACCACTTCTTTATTCATTTTCCCGCATTCAAGTACGTGTTCCAAACTTTCTTCTTCCTTCCTACAACACCGGCATAGAGTATCTGCGTATCCGTTTTTACCTCCATTTCTATACGTTGTTTTCGATTTTTGTACCCCCTAAAATACATCGAATTGTCAGTTTTGTTCGCCTTGTTGCAAATGGTGTCTCAAAATGACCTGACATTTAACATTGCGCGCCTTTTTTTTTACCGCGAACATAAAGTACTAATGATTGACAACTGGCACCGGGAAGTATTGAGGTTTAGTCATGGAGAATGACACGATCGAGCAACGCATAGAAATGATTATTCTTTCGGGTTTGCTGAAAGGAAACGAGTATGCCAATGATCCACAGGCCATTCTGGAGCTCGAGGAAGGAATTGGACGCACCATTAATGAAAGTAGCCCGCAATTATATCAAAATGTTGTCGAAAATGTCGTCAAAAGAGTGAACGTTTGCAAACAGGAACGAGGCGGCTATTTTTGGATATTGTATTACAGACATAACCTCGATGTTTGTACCTTATATGAAAACAAAAATATTGGTACTTTTCACATCATTTTGAGACACCCTATATTTCCTGGTCAGTTTTCATTCACATAACTCTTTCGATCATTTTTCTTACTTCCTCTATATCTTCGTCTCTTATCCTTTGCCATATTGCTCGCACTCCTACCTCCTCCACGGCTCCCTTCATTTCCAGTCCGATTTTGATAGGTTTGCATTCAATATCGCAGAGCTTCTTCTTTCAAGCACTTTTTTGGGCACCTGTCTTCCGAGATTTCCATCATGTCACATAGGTGTTTGCTGGCCTATGCTTCCATTCCTATGCCCCGTTTTCCCGATAAGACTTTTCATCTATGCTTATAACAAAGTAGCAGTCTGCCTGTCCGTCTGTCCTATGTCCTCGCGTTACTTAAAAACTACTGAACCGAATGAAATATGGTTTTCTCTGTTGTATAGCTTAAAATGCCGCGAAGGTAATGGTATATGTTTCATTCAAATCGAACGAGTATATAAGTTGAGCAATAGATTGCATTACAACAAAACGTCATCGGGGGAGAAGTTCTGACGGGGTGCGGACGGGGTGAGACGGTGTTTATACCGCCGATACGACTTATTCCCAATAACTTTCCGTTTCGATCCAAGCGAGTTCCCTGTATCCGTCTGCTTTGCGATGACGATTAAGGGGTTACCCCCAATTGCGATTTTGAAAAAATTGTTTTTTTTATTGCATTTTTTTGAAGTATAAGTATCTGAGAATATGTCCTGAAAATTTCAAGTCGATCCGCACAAAATTGACTGAGATATAAGCGTTGAAAGAGAAGAATCCGTTCTTCGTGTAAACTAAAATTGAAACTTCATACGCGTTTTTCTTAAAATGGCATTGCTGAAGTCGCTGACCAAGATTACTCGAACACTAATGAACCGATCTTCTTGAACTTTTGCAGGCTTATTTAATACATAAAAATGTAGTCTTTAATCGTTCGATTTTTTTCGTTAAAATCGAACCATTAACTTTGACTGACCGCCATTTTGTGAAAAATGAATATTTTTTAGAATCCTTCGATTAAAGACTAGTTTATACTTATATTTGACTAAATCCATCCGCATTTTTTTTTCAGATGATCCACTTCGCCACAATGTTGGTCATCGCAAACCGTGTATATAAAAACATTATTCCATTGACGGCCATTTGCCACTAAACAATGTAATATTTTTCAATAAAAAAATCACTGAAAGTTCTTCAAGATGTGTTCTTTAAGATGGTATATTGATCGATTAAAAAAGTTTTGTAGTTTTCTTTAAAAAAATTCATGAAAAAGGCCTTTTTGCGCTACAAGTGGGGGTGACGCCTTAATAAATCGCAAGGACAAATTCTACAAGCGGCTGGAGTCGACATACGAAAAGCCTGTTTCTCGCATGGTCAGCTCTATGTCGCCTGCTCTAGAGTAACCAACCGCGAAAATCTTTTCATTTCAAACGACGGGGAAGAAAGAAAAATGCGAAACGTAGTGTATAATGAAATTTTGGAAGATCGATTAAATTTTAATTTTAGACAACTCGTTTAAAAAAATAACATATCCAAAAGCCAAAGGTTTCATTGTAGTAATTTTTTATTTAGTAAATTATAACTGTGATTTCCATTGAAATTTTCGTGAGTAAATACTCAATCTATCTATACTTATAATAAAGTTGTAAGGGACAAACGGTCGGGATATACGGAGTATAAATGTAAAAAAAATTACCAATGTGAGTCATAAAAAACTGTAGACCAGGTAGTCAGAATCACTATTTCAACCGTCCAAGCGCGGGCCGAACCGCGGGCCTAGGCTAGTTATTAATATTTTGTTATGAAATGTGGTACACAACTTTGTTAAGGCCTTAGGTCACAGTAACGGGTATAAAATCATGTGCGAATTTAACAAAAAAATTTCGCATGAAAAAGTGATTCACTCATAAAATTAATTACACATCTTTTTAGCATGAATATCAAGCTGTTAGAAAATATATATATTTTTTGTATCTACCAAATGACAGACCACTCGAAACTTCTCGAAACAGCATTTTTCCAATTGGGGTAACAAATAACTTCACTAATTTTCACTCGCTTTACTTCAAATTTAAAAGTGACGTTCCCAATTGCATTTCGCAGAGAAGTATGTACGGAATTTCTGATTAATCGAAAACTTTTCATTTTATGAGCAGTTTATGAGCAGTTATAACGAAATTTTTCACTGAAAATTCATTTCTTAAGTTTAAATACTTACAACTTTTGAATAAAACAATATTTTTTAAATTCCGTACGTACTCCTCTAGGTATTTTAAT
This sequence comes from Ophion costatus, assembly GCA_951751655.1. Lineage (NCBI taxonomy): Eukaryota > Metazoa > Arthropoda > Insecta > Hymenoptera > Ichneumonidae > Ophion > Ophion costatus. The sequence continues at coordinate 19,960,876 of OX632358.1, forward strand.
TTAGATTGACGAGAATTTTTGTTTCTTGTTCTAGGTAAAAAATTGTGGACGCTAAATTCCACGCCGTGCAGCGCCTAAAATAAGATAACAAAAGAAAATATTAGTAGTCGGCCATTTTGTACATGGATAAAAAAATATATATTTTCTAACATCTTGATATTCATACTGATGTGTAATTAATTTAATGAGTAAATCGCTTTTTCATACGAAAAAAAAATTGTTAAATTCGCACATGATTTTATACCCGTTATTGTGGCGTAAGGCCTTAATGTACATCAAATAAATGTCTAAACGATTTTTCTCGGCCATCTTACTTGCTCTTTCGAAATAGATTTTTTCCATAACCCGGATTTTCGGATCGCCACAGTAGCCTAAGCCCTCAACACCGCTCATATTATTCTTTACTCGTATATATAGCTTGAGGAACACAGCTGGGCAGTTTTTGGGGCGATCAGTAGAACGGGCCGCCGTTTACCGAGCGACGAGGCACAAATCGTTGCCGCACGTTAGACGCAATTATAAACGTAACTTTATGAGACGGAAGCGAGCCTGCGGCGGGGAGGGAATTGGGATGGTATGAAAAGGCGAGAGGGAGGTAAGAGTGCCGCCTCCGTGGGTCGAATCGGCGAATCTGATTTTCGAGTATGAGACACGCGAACATACGTTGGCAAAGTGCCAGCCACGTGGTTTGCTGTGCGGCTTCAATGGACCGCGTGCACCGACTCTATACTTTACACCTTTTTCCACTTCTCGCAAACACGCATTCTTGCCCCACCGTTTTATATACGTGTCGCGCTCGTGAAAATTCACTCAGTCACGAAATTCACCTTTTTCAGCTGTTCTTTTTTCATCCGTCGCTTCAAGTGCTGCAAATTAATGGGAAATTTACGGAAAATCCACAAAATCTAGACACACTACAGTGAAAATTCCGAACGAGCCTCGATACTCGCGTTAATTTATAATCGCACGTGTCACGCGAAGACTCTGGAGTGCAAGAGGGAAAGATGGAGGGGGAGAGAGAGAGAGAGGGAGCGAGCGAAGAGCGTAGTAAAGAACGACCGGTCGTATACACGCTTGTATCCGCGAGAGAGTTGCAATTCGTCGGAGTTTTGGCCTCCCGCCAAACACGCGCCGATAAAGAGATTAGGTGTGGGAGGAGCAGAAACGAGCGGGAGAACAATGTTTACGTTTTATCGTCACCTGTGGACCGGGCAAGATGAGCTTTTAATCTCTCAACGCTTTCTAGCTTGTATTATTGCCTCGTGCTTCAAAAGCGTTTATCCGAGATCAACCGATTCCACGTAAATCGAGATCAATTATTTAACTTCGAATAAGGTCAATCACTTTCACGTAAACTAAGGTCAATATTTTTTTTCACGGCTCCTGATGTGCATTTTTTGCGTAATGTAAGGTCAATCTTTTTTACGTTAAATAAGACGAATATATATTGCACATAAAATAAGGTCAATTCAGATTTTTCGCGTAAAATGAGGTCGATGTAGATTTTTTCGCGAAAAAATGGGGTCCATGTGATTTTTTCGCGTAAAACAAGGTCTATATATATCCATAAAATGAGGGTCATTTTTGCGTAAAGTAAGGTCGATGCATAGATTCACATAAAATGAGGTCAATATTTTCTTTGCAATTTCGGGTTAGTGTATATATTACGTAAAATAAGGTCAATCGAGATTTTGCGTAAAATGAGGTCAGTATATTTTTTTACATAGCATAAGGTCGATATATGTATCCATAAAATGAGATTAATACATTTTACGTAAAATAAGGTCGATATATATATTTAATTTCAGGTCAATGTACATTTTACGAAAAATAAGGTCAACATAGATTTTTCGCATAAAATGAGGTCAATATATTTTATTTACTTGGCATAAGGTCTATATATATTTTTCCATAAAATGATATTAATACATTTTTACGTAAAATAAGGTCAATCTTTTTTACGTAAATTAAGGTCGCTGAGGGTGTATGTGTGTGTGTGTGCCTGTCGTGGCGTGATTTTTCGGAATGCATCACAAACGTCCGCTACCAACCACAATTTTTTGTTTCTTCGCCGCGAGTGCTACCGTTGCGTCACTGTTAGGGCCTTTTCTCCTTGATCTGTGCTTCTGCTAGGTTTCGGTTACGTTTTGGGTTTGTGTAGGTTGGTTTGTAAAACTCGGTCGAGCGGCGTATCGCTCAACATTCCGACCGGTTGGATGCACCCAATAAGGACTCTCCGAGAATCGCTGCATGCCCGGCTGGGACGCCGGTGGCCCACCGTTGAGGTGCATCGTGCTGGAGAGCCGGCGGTTTTCGTTACGGGCTGCGATACTGGAGACTCTCAAGACTAACACTGGAGAAAAGTGCACGGTCAGTTACCGCTTCGTTTGCGAGGCAACTCGAAAAAAAACTATCGTTTCCTATGAGACATTTTATTTGATAAAATTTCAGCTTCCGTGATTCGTACGATTAGGTTTTCGAGAGAATCGCCGTTAGCCCGGTTCGATCACGCGAGTGTGTTCACATTTTTTTTCCATCAGCGCGCGCTCGGTTTCGCTCTCGTACAGTTGAGTCGCGTTTTGGGTCCCGTCGCGCGAACTCTAGTCGCGTTCGGGCTCTCGCGTGGCGTTTTCTCTCTCGCTCCCGCACGCGTCACTTCAATTCCATATTAAAGTTTGCATCGTTGGAATGCAACGAAAATATATTTTTTTCGCATTACCAAATGTTTTGGCACATTTACGCTACGAAAGTCACTGAAACGTTTTCGAGAATGCTTAGTAGAAATTATGAGCCAAAAACTGCAAAAAAAAGATTTAAAAGAATAATAATAATGAAAAACTAAAAAATGTTCGTTGCATTCCAACAATGAAAACTTCATCGTCATGTAACGCTCTTTCGCAGTCCGTGTTCACGTTGAAGATACAGTGTGGTAAATCCACTAGTTCTCGCACGGTGAAATAAAACTTATTTTATTTTATAGTGAAGATCCCGGTCTCGCGACCGGGTGATCGGAAACTTGTTGATCAACAAGTTTAGATGATTGAAAAGGAAGGCTGCATGGTTGCAAAGGCTTCAATTTGGGGTTATAAACCCCTTTGCTATGTATAATAATCCCACTGATTGGTTCAGACCACTCATTGATTGTATCTATCGAAAATGATTTGCATAGGAAAAGAAAACGTTAATTTATCACGTGTCAATCAAATGGAGAATAAACAAACCTCATGAGTCGCCTGTTAGAATTAACCTACAAGCTGCTCATTTCACGAGCTTCTTTGTTTCATTATCGAGTAATATTTCAAGGGGTAAGAGCCCAAATGGGGCATTTTTATTTCTTTGGCCCATCATATATATACACACATATATATATGAGGTATTCCACGTGAATCCGGTGGACTTTTCCCCTGACCCCGCCAATTCGATTTTTTTTAAATCTGATTCCATTGACTTTAAAAGACACCCTGAATTTTTAAAACATTTTTCGAAACAACCCTTAGTTTTAAAAAAATCCGTTTTTGTAGTCAATGGTTCTTATTTTATGGCCGCCGATTTTTTGTTTTTCTAAGAAAAACAAAAACTAATTGCCCAAACATTCGTTCATAGATGTTCATGGATGGAAGATGCGTTGGAAAATACGTACTTCCACGAAGCAGAAAATGAGGTCAAAATGACCCAGTGTTCAGTCCAAGGGTAAAGATCAATAAATTTGTATTTAAAAAAAAATTACAAACTTGACAAAATAAATTCCCGATAAAGATTCCTACTATTCCTGCCTACACGTAAATCCCGTCCAAGACGAAGCAAACTTCGCGTGCATCAATCGCGAGAGTGACAAAAATAAAATGGAAAAAAAAGAGCGATAGCCTGGGACAAAAAAATGCGCGGAAACAAAGAGTCGAGTACATATGTGCAGCAGCATCAGCAGGAGTAGCAAAAATGGAGAAAAGCTCGCAAAAATGTTGGCTAGGTCTAAGCTGACAGGGCGGCGAAGATACGAAGATGAGCGGGGAGGGGGAAGGAGGAGGCGAGGGAGGAACGGTCCCGCGGATGACCGTAAGTGCGCATAGGCGAAGATATTTTTGACTCGATGACACATACGTGAATCTCTCAACGAATTTTCGGTCTTGACGAGCTTTTTGCGAAATGCGCGAAGATCTATATAAACGGTGTCCTGTTATGAATGGATAATACTGCCACTGTCGATAGGTCAGATCGTGTCCTACTATATGTTGGAATTTAAGTTTAGTAAAAGTACCACGGTTTTCGAGATTTTGGACTCTATGTTATTTTATGGCAGTTTAATGACGGGCAGCGTAATATCCGACGTACGTCGACTCATCAGGCACACCCGATTGGCCCGCCTTTAACAATTAATAATAATTCAGGGGTTGATCTGAGACCCACACATGCTTATATCAATCGACTCGGAATTTCACCCCCAACCCCTCATTTCAGGGAACGCATACAGTGCTGGGACACCCTGTATATAATACACACATATGTGTTTATAAAGCATGTAAAAATGTATCCTTTAACTGGACAGGCTACTGTCCTGAACTGAAGTAACTCAATCGGCACCGCTGATACAATTATTATTACGATTTATTGTACTGATTATTATTAAGTACGTATCCATGATACTGACGACGTTAAAGTTTGCATCATTGGAACGCAACGATTTGTTTTCCTTTCATTTTTAATTTCATCAACTTAATCACTATCCAAAGCCGTTTTTATTCGCGAATTGAGGTCATAAATCATGCGGTTAAAGTTTGCGTCGTTGGAGTGCCACGGAATTTTTGTTATTCCCTTTTCCTCCACTTTTATTGTCATCGAACATATTTTTCCATAGAATTAGATTGTCGGTCTCTAACGAGGATCTTAATAAAAATTGTATCGTAGCTTCGATCTGGCAATAAACAACGCGCAATTATAAAGAAAAGAAAAATGTCGTTGCATTCCAACGATGCAAACGTCAATATCGTCACAAATTTCTAATAAGAATACGCGCAAAAGTTTGCGTGATATTCAAAACTGGAAACGTGCAAAAATAAATTTTAAAAATCAAAAATAATAAGTTTTCGTTGCATTTCAACAATGCAAAATTGAAAGTCATTGAAAGTGTCGGGATTTTTTTATCTTTCGATAACGGTAGTGTCCAAGTTTTACCGCCATAATTTTGCTGCATGAATTTTCGGCTGGTTGCGAATAGCATGAAATTTTTTCCCCAAAATTTCGAATAAACGCGATTAATATTATTCTATACGATTCGAATATTTTTATCGAAAATTCTATTTGCACGCTATCCAAGCCGGAGCTTGAATCCCACTAATTATATATTACGACTTATATGCGATACATAAAAGAACTGTGTAAAAAAGAAGGTAAAAAAGTTAAATTTTCTTAAGGGGTCTTTTCACTTTAGACGCTAAAAAAACGCTATTTTCATGATTTTTTTTGATAGGCTTATATTATAAATATTGATATAACAGTTGTTACGCTTCATAAATACTTTCGAAATACATGTTTTAAAAATTATTTATCCAAGTCACTATTTATAGACGGAAATATAGCTGAAAAAATGTCCTAAAAAATTTGTAGGTCCGCAATGTTGATGAAGTCTCGGCGATGGACCATCCGAAACAGAAAAAAATCAAACTCAAAAAAAATTATGTTAATGGCCGTAGCGCATACTATACGATTTTTCATATATGCAAAAATAACAAAATGGTCGTCATTTTTCGTAAAAACAAAAAGAAACGTGTTTTTCACCGTTTTTTGGCGAAAAAAGTAGTAGATATCAAAATTTTTTTAATCCTTGATATGCGCTATAGCTACAGTTGTAAATATGTGGTTAAAATTTCATAAGAATCGGTTTAGTAGTTTCCAAGATTTTATCAACAATCCGTCGAAAAACGTTGTTTCGAGAAAAACGCGTTTAAAGTTTGTTTGGCTTACATAAATACATTAAAAAAAATTTTTAATGTATTTCGAAAGTGCATTTATTAAGTGTAACAACTTTTATATTCCATATTTATTTATAACTTATTATTATATTTAATATCACTTATTATATATTTATATTTAATATAACTATTGAATACATTATTATATGTATTTCGAAAGTGTATTCATTACGTGTAACAATTTTTATATCAATATCTATAATATAAACATATCAAAAAAATTCATGAAAATAGCCTTTTTTAGCGTCTAAAGTGAGAAGGCCCATTAAGGGGTTACCCCCACTTGCGATTTTGAAAAAATCGATTTTTTTTATTGCATTTTTTTGAAGGATAACTATCTCAAAATATGTCCTGAAAATTTCAAGTCGATCCGCACAAAATTGACTGAGATATGAGCGTTGAAAGAGAAGAATATTTTCTTCGTGTAAACTGAAATTGAAACTTTAAACGCGTTTTTCTCAAAATAGCATTTCTGAAGTCGGTGACCAAGATTACTCGAACACTAATGCACCGATCTTCTTGAAATTTTGCAGGATTATTTAATACATAAAAATGTAGTCTTTAATCGTTCGATTTTTTTCGTTAAAATCGAACCATTAACTTTGACTGTGCGCCATTTTGTGAAAAATGAATATTTCTTAAAATCCTTCGATTAAAGACTAGTTTATACTTATATTTGACTAAATCCATCCCCATTTTTTTTCAGATGATCCACTTCGCCGCAATGTTGGTCACCGCAAACCGTGTATATAAAAACATTATTTCATTGACGGCCATTTGCCACTAAACAATGTAATATTTTTCAATAAAAAAATTACTGAAAGTTCTTCAAGATGTGTTCTTCAAGATGGTCTATTGATCGATTAAAAAAGTTTTGTAGTTTTCTTTTAAAAAATTCATGAAAAAGGCCTTTTTTGCGCTACAAGTGGGGGTAACGCCTTAAGCTCGTGAGGAGCACGAGAGCCCGAATAAATATTACACATTATGTCTGAATATCAATATCTCTATTAGTGTCTGTAAACGTGCGAGGCATCGCGAGATGTTTTGCCTGCCACCACCCCCCTACGCCCCCCCCCCCCCCCCCCGAAATTTCTTCTGCGAGATAGGCGAGAGAAGATACGCCATTCGGGCTGCACGTATAGAACATGGAGAAAAAAGAAAAACAAAAAATAGGAGAATTCGCGGCCGAGCAAACGTGGAAAATTTATGTGTATACAAGTCATCTCTGGAAGGCGTCGTGAGCGAGAAGAGTGCCCCGATCGAAGCCACGTGTTCGTAACTCCTGGTTGTTATTTTTATTATGATGATGATGATTATTATTGTTATTATAGGACACTCGGTGGCGCACCGCTAGCGCGGGTTACGCGCGAATGAAGAACGGCGCCGGGCGCACAGCCGGGAGAGAAATTCAACAGTAACGCAGAGAAGCGTGTGTAGTGTGATGTGGCATGGCCATACGGACGTAGAAAACTCGACTGGCAGTGCAATAAGAGCGTCCTATGAATTTGCGCGAAACGCTCGTAACGATCTGCTCGCTGCGAATCGTCAATTTCGCGCAACCACCACCCGCTTAACAGTCGTACACCGTTTTCGCAAACACTCGTAATACCCGCGAGCGTTCGTGTAAAGACGTCACGAAGAATGTCGATCTTCGTGGGGCGCCAGAGCGCGACCGCAGGAATCAACGATCTCCGAATTTACGTACGGCACTCTCGTAGATTGGAGAACCGTTTTGTTCTTTCTCAACGCTTTATAATTCAACAACGCGACAATTTAAAAATCGTTAACATTATACTAGGTTTTAATGAAAAAGAAAAAAAAAACACGTTCGGTTTTTAAAAATTTAAGGGATTTTCAGTGTAAAATTTTCAAAAAATTGATTTTTTTTTGCATTATCCGATGATATAGGCGGTTATAAACATGCTGGGCATATACTTACATCAACGTGAGAAGACAATTTATATGAAAATTCTGCATTTTTAAGCTATCCGTCTAAAATTTTGACAGAACCTTCTTCACGCCATTTTTTATCGTGCTATGGAAGTTTTTTTGTTCGAAACATTACTTTTTTTTTTAACAAAGACTCAAAAAAATATGATAAATTCGATAGTTTTTTTTTGTCAAACCACTGCCATTTTGCCAATTCTGATTTTTTTAATACGTCCATAGCAAGATAGCGGCTTTCATACTGAATAATATTCTTTTTACAAATTTCGTTTCAGATAATATTTACGGCCACAACCGTGTACACCGTGAGACCTCCTTGACGAAAATGTAGAAAATAAAATAAGAAATTGAAAATTGAAATTCAATTTCTTGATGAAAAATTGATATTCCGTTGAAAAATTGATGTTCTGTTCTTCGTGCACGCTTTGATTTGACACAGAAAAATGAGACTGATTAGCGCTTCTTAACCATCGAAGAAAAAATCGCGAAAATCACCTATTTTTCGACCCGTTACACTGTGATTATTCCTCAATCAGCGGTACTGAAGTTTGCATCGACGGACCGCAACAAAAATATATTTTCTCCGTATAGCCGATTTTTTGTTTTCATACATTTAGGATACGAAAATTACTGGAACGTTTTCGAGAATCCTTTTTGAAAGTCTACAACTAAAGCCTTCAAGATCATATTTTATATAATAATGAAAATAGAGAAAAGGAGAAAATCATGAAGAATTTTCGTTGCATTGCAACGATGCAAACTTCAGAACCATCCTCAATCATGGGCCCACTTATGAAGCAATAAATATAACGTTGAAGTCTGCATCGTTGGAATGCAGCGATATTTTTTTTTTTAAGTCTCCAAATTTTCTTCAGCAGATTTGAGCTACGAAAATCACGCGAATATTTTTTTCGATTCTTATTTAGCGTTTTACAAGTTTCCAAAGTGCGGTTTTGGATAATAATGAAAATGAGAAATTGAAAATAATTTCCGTTGCATCCCAACGATGCAAACTTCAACGCCATTAATAAACGTTGCTGAAGTTTGCATCGTTGGCATGCGACAACATTTCTTTTTTATTTTCCTCCATTTTCATTGTTACCCAGAATAACTTTTGATAGATTTAGGTTGTAGGTCTCTAATAAGAATCTTAGAAAAGTCCACAGTAGCTTTGAATTGCGGGGGGAAAAATCGGCAATGGGGAAAAAAATTATTAATAATAATAATAATAATAATAATAATAATAATAAACGTTATTTTCTTCGCATTCCAACGATTGAAACTTCAACATCATGATGTTTAACCCTTCGCGGTCACACGGTCTAGCTGTAACACGATGGTCACTGGGGGGTCGCAATGACCCCAGCCATGCTTCAAATGACTTCCGCGTTGATCGTATCGTTCCGAATGACTCGAAAAAAAATTGCGCATGTTTGAATATTCTAGAATGTGGCATTCTCGGTATTATTAGGTGTACAACTTAATGCGGTTCGTTTTTTTGCTTAAAATACGCACTTATTTGAATGATAAAATGAATTAATACATTAATCAAAATATTGTCCATCGCTAACCACTACTTTTCCCCATCTTTTTGGTAATTTATGAATTCCGTCGCGGAAGAAGCGTTCAACTTTTAAAGCCAAGAATAAATCAAGCCAACTTTTGATACCCTGTTGTGAGGTGAAGCGTATTCCAGTCAAAGCGTTCTGCATCGATCAAAACAAATGGTAGTCGGAAGGGGCAAGGTCTGGGCTATAAGGCGGGTAAGCCAGAATGAAACAGAAAATCAACACTTGCCGCAAATGGTGCTTATGTGGGACGAAATTCTACATTTTCACGGCAGTAAAAATTAGACTTGATGCGCAAAACTCAAAGGTCTGTAAACGATATTTGGTTAAGAGATATTGATACTCCACGATACCGTAAAAAACAGCTGTTGCCGTCAACCATTTATAGCGCCTAGAGCCATCTTTTGAAAACGGACCGAACTAAGTTGTACGCCTAATATATTTTTAATGAATTTTAAAATGGCAGCAAAAAATCAGAAATTGGTCAATGCGTACAAAAGCCCTTTTTTTCCTAAGAAAAATAATAACGCCAGCAATTTACAATTTTTTTCCATAAAATTTAAGAGTGGTACTTGCGAGGGATGATAGTTTAAGGGGAAAAATAGCTCCACGTCCGACCCTAGTCTGCACTAAGAAAGGGTAAACTAAAGTACCGCTAGAAGGCAGGCCAGTCGCCTTGGCCGCTACCAACTTAAAATAGTAATTTTCATTGGGTCCTTTTGACCCCGGGTGACCGCGGAGGGTTAAGGCCTTATATAAGCGAAAAACTTTAAAAAATTTTCCATTTTTTTATTCCATTAGCTTGAACGGTTAGAAATATTTTAAGCTTTACAGAATTGAAAAATTCGAAAAATTCTTAAAGTTGCAGCATTTAAAGCGTAAAATAGATACCGCGCGGCGCGCCCGACCGCCCACTTCAGAGCCATTTTTCCACGTTTCACTTTTTTTAACCTTGTGAAAGTTCTAACTCTTGAACGAAGGTTCAGATCGCTTTGAAATTTTTACAACATATTCTTACTACCATCACCTATCGTGTAAACCACAGAAACAAAAATTTCAATGACACAAAAAAATATACAAAATAAAATACCGACAGAAAATTGAGTAAAAAAATGTTAAGTTTCGAATTTTTATCATAATAATGTTTTTTAAATAATATTGTTGGTTCACATTAAAGATACATTCATTATGCAATTATAAATATGTTCATTTTTTTTTTCAACCGCCAACATCGATGCCGAGAACTTTCACCATCAACGTGCGCGAAAAAAAATACATTGCTTTATTATGTTATATCCCCACCGTTTGTTAATATTTCTGATTTTTTTTCACATATACAGGGTTGTTACGCATTATTGACTCAGAAATTCCCCGACTTTTCCAGGTCTTCCATACAGGTTTTGCAAAAATTCCAGGCTTTGCAGACTAGCCAGCTTAGGGTCAAATAAAGAACACTTTCTTTTCACCAAACCTATATTTTTCGAGTTAGAGAGATATTAGTCTTTGTCAACGTCACAAACTATACGGGAAAATTATATACGTAAAAATAGCAATGACTTATTTTTGTGAACAAAAAACGACTTTTTTAACCGATATGAAGAAACAAAGGAAATTCTCAACTCGATCCTTCTATTAAAGAATTATGTTGAACTGGATAATATAATTTTTTAAGACTAAATATATGGAAATTTGATAAAATTGATATTTCTTTTTTAAAACTGAAATTCGAAACATAATTTAAACATTATAAAGTCAAAAAAAGACATGAAAAGCAAATACAGAACCTGTTCTTCGTTATAAACGAAAGCTTTTACGCCGGCGAAAATCAACAAAAAATAAATATAAATACTTATGTATAATGATAATGATGTGGCTGTGTATCGAGAGATCAAATACAAATGTATTTTTGTAGCTTTACTTTTAATTTACTTTCATTTACAAATGTATCTTTACAGTAAATTACTATTCAGTTTTTTAAATCCTCAATGTTTGGCACTGACATAACTTTCTTTTGTGTGTAATGAGGAATAATATAAATATTAAAGATATACAAAAATATTAATTTTTATACTGTTCAGTTTTTTTGTCAAGTCGGTTTCACTTTTCGTATCTCTTTCAAAAAGTAAATTGTGAGAAAATTCCAGAAGATTTCCAAAATTCCCTGACTTTTCCCTGATTGTTCTGGGAGGAATGAAATTACCTGAGTTTTCCGATGGTACTGAAGTTTGCATCGTTGGAATGCAACGAAAATATATTTCTTTCGATTTCCCGTATGTTTTTTAAGGACATCAAGGCTGTGGAAGTCGCCGAAACTTTCCTGACAATCTTTCAACATTATAACCAAAAGTTGCAAAAAATTTTTTTTGGGAAATAGCAAAAATTAAGAAGTAAAAAAATCAAAAAAAATTTCGTTGCATTCCAACGATGCAAACTTCAGCACCATGTTTTCCATGTGCGTAACAACCCTGATATACTTAACCATGTGCATAAATGATCGGTAAAAAAACATGTCAATATATGCGTCTATTTTTTGCGTCTAATTTTTTTAACCGCGTCTAGGAAGGTACCTTTGAAAAACGGCGACATCGCGGATATAAGGCCTTGACGGTGCAACAGCTTTGTCAAAAGCCGAAAAGGCGTTGCACATAAAACTTCTTACTACTACCACCATACGATTATTGTTATCATCATCACGTATCATATCCATCGGTTTTGGCGACGACGGAGCGCCGAACGACCAAAATAAATTGCCTCTCGTTAGTGCGAGCTAGTCGCCAATGTTTTTTGTATCTTTTTTTTTCATATCAATTATCCCGGTGGCTTTTTTTTCGTGTCGTTGTTGTTTTTGGTGAAGATTGGGTCACTCGATATGGTCTCGGGGACACATTCGCGTGTCTAGCACGGGCGCCCATCCACCTATGGACTTTGGGTAATAATGCTCTTATCTGGCCCGCGACACTCGCGGGAGAGCGCGCCCGGGACGGAGCAATCGAATCGGTCTCGCGCTGACTTTATTGATTTTTCTCAACGAGTAATAACACGAGCGCGCAAAGCCCGATGAAAAGAAAACACACGGGAAGTACGCGTCCCGCACGCTCCCGGGAAAAGAGAAAAGGCCGATAAAAAGGTGGCCCCTTGTTTTGCTCCTCATCCCGCAAACCCCTTCTCGATTACTCGGCCGAGAAAGGAGCGACGTATGAAAAAGTGATTCACTCGTAAAATTAATTACACATCTATTTAGTATAAATATCACGCTGTTAAAAATATATATATATTTTTTTTCGATGTACAAAATGGCCGACTACTGATATTTTATTTTGTTATATTTTTTTCCAATCGGCGTGACAAATAACTTCAACAATTTTCACTCGATCTACTTCCAATTTAAAAGATATGCTCCTCATTGCATTTCGCAGAGAAGATGACGTCGAAGTTTGCATCGCTGGGATCCAACGAAATATTTATTTCCTGAATTTATCGAATTTTCTTTGGCCGGTTTGAGCTATAAAAATTGCGTGGACTTTTTTTCGGGATCTTTATTTAGCAACCTACACCCTAAATCTACGAAATATAATTTTCAATAAAAGTGAAAATAAGGAATCGAAAAGAATTTTCGTTGCGTGCCAACGATGCAAACTTCAATCTCATCAGAGAAGTACGTACGGAATTTCTGATTAATCGAAAACTTTTCATTTTATCAGCGGTTTCATACGAAATTTTTCACTGAAAATTCATTTCTTAAGTTCAAATACCTACAATTTTTTAATAAAACAATATTTTTTTCATTCCGTACGTACTAGGTATCCTAATGTAGATTGACGAGAATTTTTGCTTTTTGTTCTAGGTAAAAAATTGTGAATGCTAAATGTCACGCCGCGGAGCGCCTAAAAAAAGATAACAAAAGAAAATATTAGTAGTCGGCCATTTTGTACATCGAAAAAAGTATATATATTTTTTCCAACAGCTAAATAGATGTGTTATTAATTTTATGAGTCAATCACTTTTTCATACGAACAAAAAAAATGTTAAATTCGTCAAATTCGCACATGATTTTGTACCCCTTACTGTGGCTTAGGGCCTTAATTGTTATTACTCTTTTTCGAGTGTATTGGATTGTTTAGAAAATCGAAATTGCAATTTTGTACGCTTCTTCTTTTTCTTGGATGAGTTGGATCAATCGTATGCACTATTTGCGTAACGCGCTTTCACGATCGTAATTTTTTGCGAATGAAGTAACCAGTAGGAGTATAATTATTATAATTATGTTCAATAATTGCCATTATTACGGAATAATCACAACGAGGCATCCAGTACAAGAATAATAATAATAATTTTGTGTAATAATTGACATTATTATTATTGTTTCTCGAATTATTATTCTTTTTTTGTATGTCAAATGATTGTGTCTGGAATTATTATTATTATTGTAAATTACGGTGTTGAAGTTTGCATCGTTCGAATGCAACCAAAAATCACTTTAATTATTTTATTGCCTCATTTCCATTACCATCAAAAATGTTTTTTTTTTTTTACATATTCGGGGTTGAGATCATTAATACGGACCCTGAAAAACATTTGAGTGTTTTTGCAAGCACAAAATTTCCAAAAACAATTGGGCTATGGAATTTTCTTTGCGTTCCAACGATGCAAACTTCAGTATCATTGTATATTAGTGTTTCTGACATAATTTTTTTATCTTAATTTATTGTTTTCTGGATGTACTTTAATTATTTGTATTACTTCAAATTATTGCTTCCGAAATGATTATTATTATTATTTCAAATAAGTTTTTCTGTAGTTATTATTATTATTATTATTATTATTATTATTATTATTTCAAATAATTGTTTCTGAAATGAATATAGTTATAATATTCCATTCATTTATAATTTTAATATTATAACATAATATTCTATTGTCATGATACTTTTCACTATTATTTTTATTATTATACCTATCTCGTTATATTACACATGGCTGTAAAAATAACAACGACGTTAAAGTTTGCATCGTTGGAACGCAACAATATTTTTGCTTCATTTTTCATTCCTTTATTTTCATCATGACCCGAAGCCTTTTTTGCACATTGAGGTCGTAAATCTCTAATAAGAATACCCAAAAACGTTTCATCGATTTCTCCAGCCTAAATCGACCGCATAAGATTTGTGGATTGGAGAAATAAATTAATTTTCGTTGCGTTCCAAGCATGCAAACTTCGTCATAAATTATTTGGACAAATACTTCTTTTTTTTCCCCTCACGGTCGTAAACGAAAAACGAGGGACGAAAGATCGGGAGAGTGTTTTTTGTTCCTGGTTCCGTAAGTAAAGTAGCACGTGAGAGATTTTTTCTCGTCTGGCAAGAAAAATAGAAGTCCCTTTTTCGTACTGTGTTAACCTTCGTAATGGGCTACGCGTGAGATACCGCTTTGTGCACTATATATATATATATATATATACACACATACACACACGCGTATACACACGTGTCGCACTCGCGACAAAAATAGAAGAACAAGTGGCGAAGCGTGTGCTCCAGGAAATAATCAATATGGTATAGCAATCGTGACGAGGCTCCACACACACACATACATATATATATATAACGACCGTCGGAAAGTGACACAATGGGCACATATGTAGACGCAGCGCGATATACGGCTAAAATATTTCTACCTAATTCTTTAGTATACGCGCGCGCAACTGCCAATGCCATTAATCTCGGATACACCTGGAGCGGAGCGTAAGTTGAATTTCCCAAATTTTAGAGTATAGTTATATATACATATATATACGGATACATGAAATGCATATGCCAAGCGATGACGCGGTGGGGATGCCGTGCCGTAAAAACGGCGCTAAAAAGAACGTTGACCGGCGATGCCCCCTCCAGGCCGGGCGGCGTAACGTAAAATTCAACTGTATCACATCGGCGAGATCCCGTGGCGTTGTTCCTCGCCAGACGAGAAACAGACGCGGAGTCGCGATCGCAAGCGGCGGGGGCAGCGGGGTGAAAAAAAAATGAAAATGCGCAAAAAACGATAGCGTCGTTCACGCGCGAGCGCATTCTCGGAGAAAATGAATGATAACGATAATAGGGAGGTCGCGAGGCTAACAAACGAGCGAGAAAGATCGTGGACTTTTTTCTCGAAGGATCCGCGCTGCTGCTACTGCTCGTTACCACGGGGATGCGCGCGTGTTTCGCGCTGTGCAGTGAATTAATGGCGTCCCATGGCGACGAAGACCGCGCGAGGCTGCTCGCGAGGGCGTTGATTCTACGTCCCTACGTATGGCATGCGTGCACGAGCGAACGGCGCAGCGCCGCGATACAGGGGAGAATGGAAGAAAAAAAAAAAAGAAGGGCGAAAAGAGAATAAAATGTCGACCGTTTGCTCGGAAGAGTACAACGTTGCCGCCGCTGGGCTCAGTGTCGGCACGCCGCTTCGCAACCACCGCCTCCTACGCGACTGCATCGCTGTATACTTGTATATACCCGACACGTAACGTCACTACTCACCCGTACGAAAGACGGGAGAGAACGAAAAGGCTCACGAGCGGTCGACGTTTGTTTTTTTATGTTTGCCGCTTCGAAAAAATACGTGTTTACGATAGATGAATCTTACCCTGTGGCCGGACTCCTCGAGTCGCTGTCTCTTGGAGTGTGGTCCGTCCCCGTTGAACGCCATCCTGAAATCCTCGACTTTCTTCTCCCTGCTAGCACCGAGCCGCGAATTTGCTACCTTTATCGTTATCCTCGGGCTTCACGGGCGTGATAACGATTATTTCTCGCTTATCTATCGTACACACGCGAGGGACTTTTTCGTTTCGTTATACTTGCGATTTTTTTTATCAACGTGTGTACACTGCTGCGGGATCTCGAGAACTTGGTCGCGACGTACGATTGGGAATAATCCTTTTTCTTTTTTTTCGGCTTTATCCGCGGAGGATCCGGCTGCTCCTCGTCGTTTACACGAGCGCGCGCGCGAGAGAGGCTCGTTGACAAAAGCGGCACGATATCGCTGTCCGGCTCGGCTTGACGCGCGAGGTTAGGTGTGTCACACGAACGCGATTTGACGGGAGAAGATGAAGAAAAAAAAACAAACGGCGGGACGAACGAGAACGCGACGTCGAAACTCACGTTCCCTGCCTCTCTCTCTCGCACTCTTTTCTCTCTCGCTCTCCACGTAAACCGGGAGCGAACGCGCGAGCGGCTTGAAGGAAACTAGGAATGCGATGGATCTCGGGCTCTCTCTCCACTCTTTCTTTCCCCCCGCAAGCTTTGTCGGACGCGATATCGCGAGCACGAACGTATCGCCTCTTTCGTACCTGACGACAACGAGGGGAAGCTCTGGTCGGCCGTGTGCGCGCTCGCACTGCCACTGCGCCGCCGAAACCCTCAACTATTCTACTTCCGTTCGATCGCGCGGTTGTAATTGGCCCGCGCGCCCCGCGAGTTTCCCCTCTCGCGCGTCGCGCGCCAGCGACGGATTCTTTCCAAGCCAATCCCACCGGGCCGAACGCAGCTGCGTGTCACTGAGTGGTCAAGTATGAACGAATGATGCGTAGTACTGACGCACGCGGCAAGCTCCGACGCTGCGCCTTTGCCGCAAACCGCGCTCGTGCTCAAATACTTTGCGTATGGTGACTTATGATCGATAGTTGAAGTTTTAGAGGGCCAGTAGGCTTATTCTGTAACTCGGTACCGACAGTCTTCGCTGGCGACAGCCAATCGCATGCAAGATTACAGAAGTCAGGGAGCCTCTTATTGGCTGTCGCTAGCTAACGATAACGAAAGTTGCCGTTACGAGTTATGGCCTCTGCACACTGCGCGCGATGAGCGACGAGCGATGAGCGATATCCAATAGGAGCTTCAGTCTCCTAGGGGTTTTCCAGAATACCTGAGCTCCCATTGGATATCGCTCATCGTTCGTCGCTCATCGCGCGCAGTGTGCAGAGGCCATTACAGAATAGGCCTATTGTGGTTCGTATTGGCGATAGCCAATAAGAGGCACCCTTTCTTCTGTAATCATGCATGCGATTGGCTGGCGCTAGCTAACGATAGTGAAAACTAACTATCGAGTTATAGAATAGGCCAAAGTAGCGGCATTCTGTCCACGACTATCGCTAGTTAACGATATCGATAACCGCCTTTAACGACAAGTGTCGCTACGAGCGATTCTGTAAACCCAAGGTAGCGACGTTTGTCGGTAGAGAGCGTCGTTACTGAACGAATAACGTCGTTAACGTATCGATGGGTCCCAGAGGCATCGCTAACGCTTAGCGACGTTCGGTAACCTCATGTGTAACAAAAAAGTATTTCGAAAATTCCAGAACAATGTATATTTGAACCGAGTCAATACACGTAATTCATATGTAGGTAAGTACAATGTTTTTGACGATAATGAAACTTGACGATTGGTCGGCGAACGTGTGGAAATATGTGTACCTTTTAGGTTATGTACACATTGTGTTATTTTTATTAGAGCAAAAGCTTACATTTTTATAATCTTGCACAATGTTTTGGATGCATGTTTTTTTTAAAGCAACCTAAATGTATATTGGGATCTTTTTTATTTTAAATTCGATTTTTTCTTCAAAAAGGTGACGTCGAGATACGGCTGCATTTCTTGGTTGCATCCACTCATTGTTGCGGTATGGCGTGCCCTGTATGGAATTTACAAAATTTGGAGCCTCGTTAATTATCCTTCTACTGCCGATATCTTTAATTACAGGTGATCAAGGATACACCCTTGAACCATGGCTGATGACTCCACTACCAAACGAACCTATCGGAACACCAAGGTTTATGTACAATACGAATCTCTGTAGTGCGAGAAATTGTGTTGAACGTCTCTTTGGAGTAATGAAATCGATATGGAGGTGCCTGTCAAAACACAGTCTTGCAGTACGAGCCTGGTATGGCAGAAAAAATCGTGAATGCGTGCGCAGTTTTACATCATATGCGTATTCAAAATGGAATACAAATGGATGAAGCCGAAATGGTAGACAACAACTTGGTGGAGGAATCCCCCCAAAACGACGGATTAGAAAATCTTCGAACCCTTGCTGTAGCACGCCGCATTCAAAACCGAATGACACTGCAGCGATATGGCGTTTAATTCGCCCAATAATAATGATCCTGCGACTTTCAATTCGACTGTACACCTAAGAATCACCGTTAAATTGTGGATATCAATTAGGGGGTTCGGAATAATCCAATCATGAAATTAAAATGTAATGAATATGACGAGCATTGTCAGTATGCAACATGTTGTATTTTCAACAATCACAAAAATATATTACATTATTATATCTTTCATATAAAACATTATTCGGCGTACTGTGGCAGAAGTTATGCCAAAACAGCAGTCAACTGCTTGAACACTGCCACTCTAGCAGCATCATTAGCAGCTTATTGCCGAGCTGCCTCGGCAGCAACGAGGGATGCTTGCGCGTGCATTTTCATAGCATCAGCTATGACCTGTTAGGAATTACATCTCAATGTTAAAAACTAAGATTACTTTTATATTGATAGAATTATATTGATACTATATTCATACCTCCATTGCGTTTGCCTGTATGAGGGCGATTTGCATAAACTCTTTCCTAGAATCATCAAGCTGTGCACTGAGCCTCGTTCGATTACCTATTGTATTTCATGTACTGAATTATTCATTTGTAAATAAAGTTAGGTATTTCATTGCCTAAAGAGTGTAATCATTAACAACTTATCTAATTGATGTATATACGTACGCGATCGTTCTGCCCGTATGGTTTGCGCTTTTGCTGGTTGCTGATCGCGCGAAACGTCGACGGAACGGGGCTTTATTCCGGCCGAAACTTCGTTGTCCAATACGCTTGACTCCCTATCAACCATTATATCCTGTAAATCTTTACAATTTACAAAATAAATATTCGTTGCATAGAATTATTATACGTTGTCTTGATTCAAACATAATATCAACCTGAACTGTTGATCCCATCTAGATCCCTGCCCTCGGTGCGTCTGCTGTTTGGAACCATAGCGAGTGTTGTTGGTCGCTCGAGTAATGCGGTATCGTCGCCAGCCGCAAGGCGGTCAGGTAATTCCTGTAGACATTTTTTTACTTTTCTTCATATTGATCAATTGATATTTCGTTTTGTATAATGCATGTGCGGTGTATTTAAATTATTATTTCGTTAGTCAGCAAGGCTACAAGTATAAAATCACATAATTATTCAATTTACTTGTTCTTCCGGTGTGCTGTCTGGACAGTCTTCACTTCCCTCGACGTAGGTCCTTCCGATCAAACCAACAACTCGTTCGTCGATTGTTGTTAGTTCCCCCGTGGTTATTTGTTTATTCCCTGTCGCAGCTCTGGCATTTCTTAAATTCCGAATTTTGATTGATGTGCGGCTCTTCAAATCTCTCCAAGCCTGCACACAAAAAGCATAAAATGATAACAGGCAAATTTATAAAGGTTTTCTACAAAATGAAGACTTAAACGCACAATTTATTCACAAAGCATACATACCACTTGCCATTGTAAGGTACTTTTCTTTGCACTGCTCATCGTGTTAAGGTGATCCGTTAAGTCAGTCCACTTTTTTCTCAACTCATCTCACCCATTCATACCAGGAAATTTTCCCGTGGCCAAACTACGGTTTAATTCCATATAATCGAGCATTTCACGAATTTGTGCTTCCGTCACCCGTGAACCCCTCGATTTCTTTGAATCTAAATAACATGGTTCATTATTCTTTCATTATTCACATCTCTTTCTATGGCCATGTATCATATTTTTTCGTTCACTTTAATAATGAATTTGTTATCGTTAAAAATGAATAGCATACTTACGCAGCGAACAATTCATTACATATTTTTTCAATCACGTCACGGCCCGATCAATCAAATTCCGATCAGAGAACAAAGACGGTGTCGGATATAATGCTCAAAATTTTTGTCATATTCGTGGACCAGACAATATACATAGATAGGAACACAGATTTTAAATACTTCATCTTAGGCATTTCCCCTGGCAAAATAACTAGTATTATGTTGGCTACGATCCGCGCTGTTGCCATTTTACGGAAAAATGTTAACGATTATCGATACCAGCTTTTTAACAAGTCTTGTTAACTGCTTCGTACAGAATCGCACGCATCGATACTACAAGCGAAAACTGTCGATAGCTAACGTCGCTAGCTATCGATAGTCATGGACAGAATCCCGCTGCAGCGCCGGGATCCTATTACGTCTTAGCGACAGTTGTCGTTATCGTTAGCCAGCGACAGCCAGTCGCATGGAGAATTACAGAAGAAGGGGCGCCTCTCATTGGCTGTCGCTAGCTAACGATAACGAGAACTGTCGCTAAAAAGTTAAAGAATTCCGGCACAGGTCAAAATTATACCACTGAGCTGAATTTTTTTCGGCATGTAGGGTGAAGTGACCTCATTTTGGCACCGCGTCATTTATTGACACTTCTCTCCTACCTACACAGTGGTTCTTAAAGTGTCAATAATTGGGCCCTTAAAGTGCCAATAATCGGACCCTCGAAGTGCCAATAGTTAAGCCTTTAAAGTGCCTCTAATTGGGCATCTTACCCTATTCGCGATGCCTGAACATTTTGCCGTCTCTCGCGGTTTAAGGCAGAAGCTCCACTAGTATAGTAAACTTGGTCAAAATACATTGATACCAATGACCAAAATTAAAAAAAAAAACGAAAAATGACTTGAGATTCTGCTGTTTTCTAGGGTGCAAGACGGATAACAAAAGCGAATTGTCATTTCATAACCCACCTAAAGATAAGTCTTTAAAAGAACGTGGTTGGTGGCTCTAACGATGACTATCTTTAGGGCATCGAGGCGCGTTTGTAGTCAATATTGTGACTATTGCACAATATACAAATATTGTATCTTTTATACACAATGAATAAATATAATTTTAGACATGCCTTGTAAAAAATATTCTCTAAAAAATAGAATCACTCGCCTTCTCGAAACCTGCGAGTAAGTCTCATAACCTCAAAAAAATCTAAATCGCGAATTTGTGCGAAAACCAGAAACAATGGTACCTACCTTATCCACATTCGATCATTACGCCCGAGGATCGTAAACTACTTACAAGAAACATCATTTAAGTGTCCGCTTTTGAGTTTGTTGAAACTCACACATGTGATAAAGCATTAAAAAGTATTGGACACGTATTTTTTTAATCGCCGGCAAAATCTACTTAAGGACATGGGTCACACGTCCGGTCGGTAAAAATCCTAGTGCCAAGTTCTCTCTCACGTGTCACATTCCGGGAAAACGAAGAGAAAGACGTTGTTCATCGTTCAACAGAGCGGAAGGTGTTTCTTTTCTGTTTTCCAAAAAATCAACCATTTAAGAGAACACTGGGAAACTGAAAATCAGCTATCTCTCTCGCACTCGTGGCCGCTCGGTCGGTGGACACATTGCATTAAGGGGGGAAACCACCCCTTAAGGAAAGGCGTGACGAGGCGCAATTTTGCAGTTTCACCCACAAGCAGTCCACCGTTCCGAATGAAACAAAAACCAAAATTCTTCTAATGTAAATCCATGCAAAATCGACTGTAGAAGTTTTGAACAAAAAAATTAAGTCCCCCCTATCAAATCCCCCCCCCCCCTTATCAAATCATTTTTCCACCGATAAAAGTTCGTTTTCCAATAGTTTCCAATGCTTTATCACATATATGAGTTTCAACAAAATCAAAGGCGGACACTTAGGTGGTGTTGCTTGTTAGTCAGGATAATTAACGCGGAATATTACTTGTTCTCATTTTCTTAAGTAGCCATATTTACTTAATATTGATACCAGATCGATGTTCAAAAATTATAAGTTTCTAGAAGTATCTAGGAAAAGACTAAATACTTCCACTGGATTTTGTCTTCTCCTAGTTACTTTTTTATACAAAGGATTTTTAGTAATATTGAAAAATGATTAGTTTTTTTATTTCTTTCGGATTATAAGCAGGTGCAGTACACACTTTCCCGTTCCATTGAAATAATTGAATTCTTTACTCGGACCGATATTCATTGTTGTCAATTTTGAGGTTATGAACGAGACGCGTATGTCTCTAACTTCACGACGATTGTGCAAGCCTGAACACTATCATATACGATTTACGGCGTTACCAATTCGACCCGTCTTAATTAATCGACAAAGAATTATAAAAAATAATTGTACAAAGCAATGAAAGCATTTCATGTACTCATCGCAAGTTTGAAAATGCGTTGTTTTATAAAGAGGTATAAAAAAATTGTTCGAAAACGTAATTTTAATATGACGATTATTCTATAGCTAAAAGGTTGGTAACAATCAATTAGCTAGACGCCATAGCAACCTCCATTTTACCGAACGCACATTTTTTTTTTCTTCTTTTTTTATTGATACTTTTCACATTCCCAAGATATTTGATTTCGTGATACAATTCGGCGGCATCCGTGTCCATTACGTCAAACGTCTCATTTTCTCCCTCACAATTTTCTCCTCCTCCTCCTCGCCCCTGCTTCTCTAAGTGCACGCACCTATAAATCCGAACACATCCAAATCCTTGATTGGCATGTTCGTACACATCGAGAAACTTTTCGATTTTTTTCACTCGCAGCGCCCTCCCAGCGCGCTCTCTCGGCAACTTCCGGGAGCCAAACTTTACGCGAGTTCCATCGCGTATGAATACGAAAGAAAAGAATGAAGGCAAACAAATGGACGAAACAAAAACACACACTTTTCGCGATGACGACGCGTGTGATTTATTGCCGACGATTATGCAATCGTGTAACTCTAAATAATATCAGATGATAAATGTGCAATCGAATGTCCATATGAGTCAGAGAGGTGAACGACCACACACGTTATTATTGATGAATGCCCTCGTGCGATCGATTTCTATTGCATTTTTTACATCATATCGACCCCCCCCCCCCCCCGCTTCTCCCTGTACCGCGAGAAATTCGATTGGTGCTATTATCATTATTAATCCCAGTATCACAGCATCGATGATGCGATGTACACACCAAAGAAGCGTTTTCTTTCTGTGGCCCTTAACTTAGACGATTTATACCCGACTGCAAAATTATTTGCGTATGTACAAGCATGCCCGACCATCGTCACATCCGAAAGTTTTCTTTCCTTTCCAACTCGTCGGGGATTTACTCTACGGAAATGTTTGATCGGTTTTTTTTTTCATCTTGGGTACAATGAGATCGCTTGTTTGTTTTTTAAATTACTCTCTCTCTCTCGATATTGAAACGTGTGTGTGTGTAGTGCGCATGCGCCGTTCGTAACTTCCGGTGAAATCGGGCGCGATGTATGACGATGACTTCAAGTTGTACAAATAATATAGCGCAAGCGGTGTATAGATGTACGTTCCTGGCTGTTATTCTTGCTCGCCTGGGGCGTTCGTCTATCGTAAATATCAATGGAGTCGCGACTGAAACACACTCGCGTATTCATTCGTTTCAATATTGCTCGGCTTCGTTTAACTAAAATTCTGGAAGACTGTACGATACACTGCACTACAAATAGCCCAGAATGCATATGAGCGCCCTCTATGCATGCACAGTAGGGTGGCAAAATGTGGGCTCTATTTTTTTCCCTCTTTCTCACCATCCAAGTATCTACTTTAAAGAAAAAAAATTGTCGCGAGAGCTCTGAGGGGTCAAAAACTATTTGAAGGCCGCTTAAGCCTCCCAAAAATTCAAATTTTCACTAAAAAACGATTCTTTTCGTTCACTTCTCACCCATGAATTTTACGCTTTATAATTTTTAAATTAAACTCACGAAAGCTCTAATCGGCCAATTATTATTTAGTCGTCGCTCAAGAGCTTCAAAATTCCCAATTGTCGCGAATTTTTTTCTCTTCTCACTCATAAATCTGACTTTGTGAAATCTTCAAAACAATTAATCCTTTTTATCTTTAGAAAGGGATTTTTTAAATTTACCTCACACTTCTAACCCAACAAAACGGGGGCCTATAATTTTGTTTGCGGACAAGAGCTTTCAAGAACTATTTTACGAGAACAAAGGTTATAATTCTTGGGTTAGTAGTGTGAGGTAAGTTTGAGAAATCTGTTTCCAAAGAAAAACGGCTAATTGTTTTGAAAATTTCACAAAGCGTCAAATTTATGAGTGAGACGAGAAAAAAATTGGCGAAAATTAGAAATTTCGGAGCTCTTGAGCGACCACTAAATATTCCTTAGTGAGGTTAGAGCTTTCATGAGGTTAATTTAAAATGTATAAGTCGTAAAATTTACAGGTGAGAAGTGAAGGAAAAAAATGGATGTTTTAATGAAAATTTGAATTCTTGGGGGACTTGAGCGATCTCTAAATATTTTTTGACCGCTCGCAGATTTCGCGTCAACTTTTTTTTTCCTTTAAAGATGATAATTGGTTGGTGAGAAAAAGGAGAAAAAAGCTCAAATTTGTGGCATCCGAATATACAGAGTGGTCCACAACTGTTGGGGTTCGTTTGACCAGCTTTGAGATGTCGTCGGGAGCGAAACGATTTTTTTTTCACGCGCGACAAAAATTGGACGAGATATTCGCCCAGTAGAGATTTTCTTCTTCTTCGAGGATCGAATAATAAACGAAAATTTTTAAATCGTATTATCGCCTTGCAAAGGGAGCACAGTGTTCGTTATTTCACAACGAAAAAGTAAATGTGAAAAAGAAAATCACTTTTCCGTAGGGGGCCTTTGGACTTTGAACGCGAATATCTGAGTCATTTTATGTCGCAAGGTATTTGAAGAAGAAGAAAAGCGCTTTGCTCGCAATGACACACCCCGAACCCTCGCAAAAAGAACGTCGATAGCGAAACACCCGGTACATTAGGGTAATTTTGAAAAATCGACTATTTTTTTCAAATTCCTCTTTGAGGTAGTTGCAGAAAGGTGAAATAAGGCGCCTGTTAAAGTGTGAGCCCTTAATATCGATATTTCGAGGTTATTTGTCGCAATTTTCTATTTCCCTCGCTAATACCACGGAGAAAAATTTCCTTGCTACTTTTGAATGTTATAACTCGCAGACGGGTAGGGTGGGGGAAAAAATGTCGAACGACGAATATGCAGATGGGCCAAAATGTCGAATTCGAAAATGACGAATGTTCGAATATAGATAGATCAATCTTACTAGAGTCTGCGAAGTCGAAAATAACAATTACGAATATGAACATCTCGGAAGTTGATATATAGCGAAAAACAAAAATCGGATTTAATAAAATATCGAAAAACATAAGATCGATGGGCCTGTATGCATAACACCAAATAATTCGAGACGACAATTCTCCAAATTAAAAAAATGGCGATGGTTCACAATGCAGAAAATCATTAAAGCGAACGGCCAAAAAGTCGACTGGTTGAAATCGCGGAGGGTCAAAATGTAGAACGGCCCGGATGGCGAAACGAGCAATACGTTACTTGCGCCTCAGAGTGAAGCTGCGAGATGGCGCTGTCGGTCAGTCGACTGAAATATCGTAAGGCAGTCATCCCACGTGACGGGCACCACCACGTTCGCCATTTTTGCCGTTCGAACTTTCGGCGTTCGACATTTCAGGCCATCGACATTTTGCGTTTCGATACATTGCTTTTCGCCGTAGACGGTATTACGCATATTAGGCACTCGCTATTTTCTGTTTCGGAGGTATGGGTGTTCTACATCTTTCGATTCTGTATTTTTATGTTCCGAATTGCGGACAATCTGAATATTCGTTTTAGAATAAATTAGCTCTCCAATAAATAATGGTTCGATTTAGTCATTCGATTTTTTGATCAGTCGAAAGATAAAATTTCGAATAATTTAACCTTCGTTATTTTTGAGAGTTCATAATTCTGCCGTTCCGAAATCTTTGTCGTTCTATATTTGGTCATTCGACATTTTTACCCCCACCCGACGGGTAGAGACGTACAATGCACTAGACATATTTTTGTAGAGAATTAAACGCTCTGTATAAGATGTCTCTTATGGTTTCACGATAAATGTACTCTTTCAAAAGTTATTCAAGATGAAAGTAGAATTTATAGTAAATTTCAGGATTCTTTCACTTTTACGGCTAAACTATCAGACTTATCACAAAATGACATAGGACCTTTTTTGCAGATCGCTTTGTTTTCTACAAAGGCATATTAAATAATTTAAAATTTTAACACTTCAGTCGTTAACAGCCTTACGAATTAATTTTTTTTGAGAAAACTTGCTACTTCCCTAACATTAATTGTTACAATAACCAAAAATATAAATAAAGACGCAGTTTTTAATAAAATCACTTTCAATTGTTTATTTGCAGTACGAAAAGGTTATTGAGGCATCTTTTTCGTAACTTTTATATTTAAAATTGAAAAATGTAGTTGCAAAACGAAAAAAATACCGGTATGGTCTATTTTTCATCAACAGTAAACATTAAAAAGTAACTTGACAAAAATTAGCTCCTTTTTATTTACATTTTTGGTTAATATAACAATTAATTTGACGGAAACGGAAACTTTTCTCCAAAAAATGAATTCGTAATGCCGTTACCTGTTAAAGTATGGAATTGTTAAATTACTCAATGACATGATTTTGTACAAAATGAAGTGATCTACAAAAAAGGGCCGATGCCATTTTGCGACGAGTCTGTTTCGCCGGAGAAGTGAAAAACTTGAAAATTTACTGTAAATTCAACTTTGACCTTGAATAACTTTTGAAAGAGTAGATTTATCATAAAACGATTTTAAAAACCTGCTTTTATAAAGCGTTCAATTCCCTACGAAAATATATCTTGGGTATTATCGTACGTTTACGCGTCTCCGAGTTGCAAAATTCAAAAGTAGCAAGGAAAGTTTTCTCCTTTGCATTACTTCTCCATTAGCAGTGGAGATTTCGACGAGGAGCTTCTGAATATTAATATTAAGGGCTCACATTTCAACAGACGTCTTATTTCGTCTCACTGCAACTACCGAATAGGACAAACCAAAAAACATTCGACTTTTATCAATCCTCTAAATACGTGCACGCGCACAGATTAGCATTCAATACGGCCCTACAACGATCAGTCCCAACAGTGGCTCCGCAAAGAAATAAAGTGCCCATCGATAATCCTTCCGGCTGATGACGTTTAAATTTGCATCGATGGAATGCAGCGTCATTTTTCTTCAATTTTTCTTCTTTACTTCTATCATTATCCAAAGCCTCTTCTGCACATTGAGGACGTGAATTTCTACTAAGAATATCTAGAACCGTGCGAGATATTTTCACAGCCCGAATCGGCCAAAAAAAACATTCGAGTAATTATAGAGAATTAAATATCATTGCATTCCAACGATGCAATCTTCAGCGTAATTTTGGCCGAGGTTTGCCCTGCGTTGCTCGGCATTCGCGTACCTTCAACGCTGACGAAAAATCGTTATCAGTCGAAACAACGATCGAGGACGATCGCGCGATCGATCGTCCCCAGGACACTCGCACGCATTCGTCATTATCGTCGCGCTCATTCGTTCGCACTTAACAACTAAATACATACAGGTGTATACGCACGATTATTCCGCGATTAACGAATCTTTCTAGGATTCTTACGCTGTGTATATTTGCGCGGAAGAAAAGAAAACTTTACGCGCGTTTCGTGACGAATTTCTTATTATCATCGATGAAGTTCTAGTACGTCTAATAATGTATTTACAAATGACGTTTTCGCTGGCAAATGAATATCAACGAGAGCAAGGGCGCGTTATTTCGTCTACTCCTTTTGTCAATGTCCAGACATGACTTTTTTCTTGTCGTCAGTCGCCGCGAAACATTAAGTACCATGTGTGTCGATGAGGCGACGAATTCGGAATTACCTACTGTGTGTATGTGTGGTGGGGCGCTAAACGCATCGCAACTTCGCGTTGAAGGGCACTTTTGCATTACGCGCTTGTTCGGCGAGTCGAAGAAATCGCCTCGTTCTTCCCTCGCGCGGTGCCAAGTCACAAATCGTGCCTCCATTCTTCCATCTTCGATAAGCGGGAAAGCAAAACACCCGGCAACTATTGTTGGTACTTTTGAAAGTCGAATACGAGCTCGCAACTCGGTCCCCGATAATTGTAACTTCCGTTATCTTCGTAGACTTTGGGGAAGCTTTGGAGATCGATCGAGCAATCGTGTTCGCCGCACTCTCAGGAGCAATAATATCAAATGCCAAATTGAGTAAACTTATTGACTAATTGCCACGCGAGGAACAATTATTTACAAGCGACCGCGCTCTTTCATCGAGACATTGGTACTGGCACGACGATCGGCGTCATTGCCTACGTTTGTCGTTATTGATGAGCGTCCAAGCTACGTGTACACATCGCGGGTTTCGGTCGGTAAGTGATCGAGGATTATCCTTAGGTGCGTTCCATGCGGTCTCTTTCCCGACTCGTTTAGCTCGTGGATAATTGGCAAATAAGATTGCGCTATACGCCCGTGGGCCGTTATTGCTACTTTGGTTCGAGTCCGATTCCACCTCCGAAGCTTCGCACCGCGATTTAATTCGAATTAAATGCATCGCGTGGAAGCGACGCTTCGAAATGGCGCTCCGAGTACAGTTGCGAAGAGATCGTCTCTCTCCCAACGAGCGGATATACTGTCGGAATACGATATATATATATATATATATATATATATATATATATATATATATATATATATATATATATATATATATATATATACATATGTATATATATGAGGCATCCCACACCATTTCGCTCGGCCGTGATCGTGACCATGTTGAATTTTTTTGATTTTTTTTTTATAAAATAGTATGCTACGCAAGGAGTATATTCACAAATTTTTTAATTTTCATTGCATGTTTTTCAGAAGTTACAATTTTTCGAAAAATCTGCATTTCAGAAAGTTCGGAAACGTTCTAACGCCGATATCTCTTAAATTAATCGATATATCGAAAAATGTCTATAGATTGATTTTTTTCATATTAGTTCAAACTTTCATTAGAAAAAGGGAAAAAATTTTAAATCATCGTTGTCAACACTTTTTCAGCATGTAAAGTGAAAACTATTTTTTTTTAAGATGATTGCCATTTTTTATTTTTTTTAAAAAATTCTCTAAAATAATTTGATGAATTATATGAATTTTAACGCAAGTCCCATTGTGGGCCCATTTTTGCTTGTATTTTTTTTATGAATTCAATTTTTTTTCACGAAAATTTCGAGTGTTTCGTTTGAATTACTAATAATTTTGATTACTAATAATACTCGTAAATAATAATGACGGTACTTATTTACAACTGGTAATTGTAGTGATAATTTTACAATTAGTAGCCCGATCTAATATGTCGAAGAATTACTTTTCGCTTGCCATGTGTACGCGTGATTTTTCTTAGAAATGGTACAAAAACATAAAAAAAAATATTGCGAATACGATAAATATGATTCATACGAAACACTCGAAATTTTCGTGAAAAAAATTAAAATTATTATTAAAAAAATACAAGGAAAAATGGGCCCACAATGGGACTAGCGTTAAAATTCATATTATTCATCATATTATTTTAGAGTATTTTTTGAAAAAAAAAAAAAAAAATGGCAATCATCTTTAAAAAAAATAGTTTTCACTTTACACGCTGAAAAAATGTTGACAACGATGATTAAAATTTTTTTTCATTTTTTTAATGAAAATGTGAACTAATATGAAAAAAAATCGATCTATAGACATTTTTCGATATATCGATTAATTGAAGAGATATCGGCGTTAGAACGTTTCCGAACTTTCTGAAATCCAAATTTTTCGAAAAATTGTAACTTCTGAAATACGTGCGAAAAAAATGAAAAAATTCGTGAAAATACTCCTTGCTCAGCATGCTATTTTATAAAAAAAATTAAAAATGGTCAGGTTCACGGCCGAGCGAAATAGCATGGAATGCCTCATATATAGACAAGGTGTATCTTAACTACTAGTTTTCCGTTCGTGAGCATATAGGGTGTCTGTTTCCAAGCAAAACGCTCTTTTTTTAAATGTCGTGCGCCAAAATTTGGCCGAGATATTCACGAGTAAAGTTCAACGGTGAGTAAACAATGGCACAGTAGTTTTGGCGTTCAAGCGAGCGCGGGCGCGGGTTCGAATCCGCATTCGCGCAAGTGGATTTAAATCCATTGATTTTTGTTAAATTGAAATTGGAATTGTAAGTTGAACCTTTCAATTTCGAATGTTGAAATTTGAATTTCGAACCTTATCCGGTTACCCAAATAAAGTATTAAATAATAAATAAAAAGTGTTAAACAATATTGTCCATTGTTTACTTGAAAGATCTAAAGATCTAAAGATCTTTTGAGTAAACAATGGATAACATTGTTTAAATATTTTTTATTTACTATTGAATACCTTATTTGGACGAACGGATAACGTTCAAAACTCAAATTTCAAAATTCAAAATTGAAAGTTCAAATCCCCTAGCCCGAATGTGGATTCGAATCCACACCCACGCTCGCTTGGACGCCGGAACTACTGTGCCGTTGTTGACTCACCGTTGGACTTTACTCGTGAATATCTCGGCCAATTTTTGTCGCATATTTAAAAAAAAAGCGTTTTGCTTGGAAAGAGACAACCTATATGCTCACGAACGGAAAACTAGTAGTTAAGATACACCGTGTATATATACACTGCCGGCCAAAAGTTTGAGTACACCAATCGAAATTTCTTGCCCCACTAAAAGTCAGATAGCGGACTCAAAAATAAAGATAATTAAATTTCCCAACCGGCGTTTTCAACAGGACAAATTTACCTTCATTTTGCCGTTTTAGAAAATTAAATTTTTTTTTTTTAGGCCCGGTGCGCTTTTTTTAAATTGGCTATTTTTCAGCTTTTTTTGCACGTCTAAAACTGCCCGCATAATTCCTGGCAAATTTGTCTGCTCGTTTTTTCCATGACAAACTTGAAGAGGGTATGAAAACCGACATTTTCCTTTTTTTTTAAGTTTCGTACGATTTTTTTTCGCCCCAGTATTGCATTTTTATCTAAAAAAGACATGTTTTAGAAAAATAGGCGTAGTCCTATTGGGGTTTCAGAGAAAATGTCAGAAGGGTAAAAAGTCGCAAAGGTTCACACTGAAGTAGCCAAAATTTTTCCGAAAATTTTCTGTTTACAATTTTCGGTCCGGACTCTGATGAGTGGAGGGAATAAACTCATTTGGGAATAACGAAGTCTAGGACAATCTATCGAGAAAGAAAATTTGTTTATTTTTTCATTTTCAATTAACTACGATTTTTCGGAATTAAACAAAATTATTTTATCATTTTTGTCAGAATTTTTTTAAATATCATTTTAACAATTTTTTCGACTAGAACTCGGAGAATCATCCCCTGTTGAG
Organism: Ophion costatus; assembly: GCA_951751655.1. Lineage (NCBI taxonomy): Eukaryota > Metazoa > Arthropoda > Insecta > Hymenoptera > Ichneumonidae > Ophion > Ophion costatus. The sequence goes on from OX632358.1 coordinate 19,992,674, forward strand.
TTGTGTCTCAAGATCTATCGGATTTTGGACCAATCATTGAAAAGGACGACTTTTGAACTTTGAACGCAAAAAATATAGTCAATCTAAAAAATCTCAAATCATCTAAAAAATAGTCAATCTCTTACCTCATTTATACCAGTTTTTCGTTGAAAAAACCGCCATTTTGTTTCATCACCGAGTTAACGAGGCATGAGTATTGCTTTATGCAATCAAGGCATATCACATCGAATTATCGCGAAAAAATGAGTATATCGATGAATATAGTCTAACCAGCGCAAAGGCGATTTTTTTCTCGACGAAAAACTCATATCGATAAGGTAAGAGACGAGATAGACTTTTTTTGCCTTAAAAAGCAAGTTCGGAAGTTAAAGTTTTTTCTCTTTAATATTTGGTCTTGAATCCGATAGGTCTTGAGACACAGGAATTCAACCGAGGATGATTCTCCGGGTTCTAGTCGAAAAAATAGAATAATATATTTTTTTTAATGTGACAAATTTGTTAAAATTAAAAAAAAAATCTGCAAAAATTGCAGTTGATTACAAATTAACGAGTAAACCAGTCTTCTTCCTTGATAGATTGTCCTAGGTCGCATAATTCCCAACTGGAGCCCCTGCAGAGTCCCGAACAAAAATTGTAAAAAAAAACGTTCAAAGATTCTTAAAAATTCTGGCTACTCCAGTGTCAACCTATGCAACTTTTTACTCCCTTGACATTTTCTCTGAAGCCCCATAGTACGCCTATTTTTTTAAACCATATTTTTTTTAGTTAAAAACGAAATACTGGGGGGAAAATAAATCGTACGAAACTTTATAAAAAACGAAAATGTAGGTTTTGCTCCCCTTTTTATGTTTGTCATGGGAAAAACCAGCGAAGAAATTTTCCACAAGTTATGCGGGCAGTTTTAGACGTACAAAAAAAAGCTGATCATTTGCCATTTTCAAGAAAGCGTAACGAACCCAAATAAAATCGTAAAAAATGTTCTAAAAAAGCAAAATGAAGGTAAATTCGTCCTCTTTAGAGCGCCGCTTGGGAAATTTGATTACCTTTATTTTTGAGTCTGCTATCTAACTCTTAGAGCGGCAAGAAATTTCGACTGGAGTACTCAAACTTTTGCCCGGCAGTATATATACACATATACATATATATTTTAGTTGTTTCGTTATCCGCAGAGGGCGACTTCGCGTTCACGATTACGAATTTTCTACGGGATGGATCGAGTACGTGTATTCTCGGATCGCCATTTTCTCCTCCCTCGTCAGCCCGCGAGCCATTGTTTCTTCATCTTCATATTTTTGTATACCAGAGAAACAGGAACTATAACGGAACGTAATCGCTCGAAATTCGGTAGAATTTCCTTACGGATGTCGCGACTCGTCGATGTTGGGAACCGTAAGTGGCGCCACCGTCGATTGCAAGCTCGTCGATTGTTGGGCCGTTGGAGGCGCGATACCGGGGTTACTTCCGGTCGATGGAGGAGCTCCCGGCAAGCTGGGAGCTTGAACCTTCGGGAATTTGGCGGCTTCGGGTACAGCGGTGACGGTCTCCGTTCTACGAAGATAAGCCGCGGCCTCTTTCTTCGGTGGTACGACCGGTTTGTTCGGTGGCACGGGAGGCGGCACACCTCGCGAGATCATCGGCTTTTTCGCTAGCCCCGTTGACGTCGGCCCGGGCGTTGCGTTCGTTCCGCCGATCATCGTTTGCCCGACTGTCCCCGTTGGTGGATTCATCGCCGGTGCGCCGTGATACTTGTTCGCAGATGGCGCACCCGTCGTTCCTCCCATACCCACCGCGGCGCTGCTCAACTTTACGATCCCACTCGCTGCGGTTGGATTCGTCGCGATCATCGCCGACGTTGCGACTCTCTTGTCCGTCGTAGCCGCCTGAAAAAATGAGAATCAAACGGCGCACACCCGCACAGCCACGTCATTAGAATGTTTCTTTACTTTTGCACGACGATCGCGAAACTTCCTCGCGTTCGTTCGATCACTGGAAATTTTCGAAAAATACGTTAGCGCGCAATCGTGTAACAGATAGAAAGAGGCGCTGCGAAGCTCGACACGTTGCTCGCGGCGCACCGCAGAGGCGCCTCGGACATTCGCCTGCTAGTCCAGAGCCCGCCAATCCGAACGGAAATTACGTTGAACATTTTACGAATTACGGGGTCGTCTCACTTTAAACGATAAAAAGAGGCTAGTTTCGTGAATTTTTTTATAGGACTTCAGATATTGATATAAAACTTGTTACACTTAATAAATACACTTTCGAGATACATAAAATTTTTTTTTATCTATTTATGGTACCCAAACAAACTTTAAACGCGTTTTTCTCGAAACAACGTTTTTCGACGGCTTGTTGATGAAATCTCCGTAACTACTGAACCGATCCTTATCAAATTTTAACCACATATTCTTTACAACTATAGCTATAGTGCACATCAAGGATTTTTTAACCTCCAATCCGTGAAGGTATTTGAGGCACCTTAGTGACGTGAACCTGGGTCGTTCTCGTTTTTGCACTACCAAACAAATAATTGTCAATTTAATAAATCTGAAAAAATTCTCAAGGAAACTCCCTCTCTCAACTTTTGGGGAAAATAGGGTCTTTTTTTTCTTTCTTATTTTTAATATATATTTTTTTTTCATTAAATATTAAGCAACCTGCGAAGAAAATGATTTTGGGCAGGACGAAAACGACCCAGGTTCACGGATTGAGGGTTAAATTCTGATATTTACTATTTTTTGCCAAAATCGGTGAAAAAACGTTTTTTTTTTTTTAATGTCCGCCCTCTTGTTATTTTTGCATATATAAAAAAAATCGTACGTTATGCGCTGTACCCATTAACATGCTGAATCTCAAACCGTTTGATTTTTTTTGTTTCGGATGATCCATCTCCAAGATTTCATCAACAGGGCAGATCTACAATTTTTTAGAACATTTTTAACTACCATTTTCGTCTATAATTAGCGACTTGAATAAATAATTTTTTTAATGTATTTCGAAAGTGTATTCTTTAAGCGTAACAACTTTTATATCAATATCTATAATATAAACCTATAAAGGAAGTTCATGAAAATAGCCTTTTTTAGCGTGTAAAGTGAGAAGATCCCTTAAGGTCGTCGTCTAATATGATGGGTCGAAAAAAATTGATGTTTCAATTGCATTCTCTGACCGTGTAATTACGTCCGAATATTTGCGTTTTTGAGCCATTAGAAAGTTGGAAAAAATTACTCGAGTTATGGGCCTTTATAGAGGTCGCGGCAGTCGGAGTAACCGACCACCTGACCTGCACGGCGCGCACGACCTTTTTTGAGCGCCCTATCCACCTTTCGTCTATCGAGATTTGTTATTATTATTCGGGGCACCTGGGAAAATCCGAATGAGTGCCATTGTTCGGGACGACGAGGGATCTTGAGGCAATTGAGTAAAAAACAAGGGTGAAAAATAAATGGTACCTCTTTGGGACTGTCGGGACTGAAGAATAGCTCGTATTCTTCTTTTGGTTTGGCATTGTTTGGGTTTTGGTGAAAAAAATTGAAAAAGAATTACGTAAAAATGGGTTTTGGTAAAAAGAAATTGAGCAAGGAAATTTACATGGAAAGCAAAGTTATTTTTGAAAAAAAATCTCTTATTTCATGTACTGAAAAGTAAAAAATATTTTTTTTACTAAGAAGGAACATCCCTCAGGTCACACCCTTCGATTTTGTTGAAATTTGGATATGTTGTAAAGCACCGAAAAGTAAGCGATACGTATTTTTTTGTTATCGGCGGAAAAACGGTTTTACGGGGTGAAACCACCCTTCGAAAAAAGGCATCTCTAGGGGTAATATAGCAGTTTCACACACAAGGAGTCCACCGATTTTAATTAAACAAAAACGAAAATTCTTCTAATCCGAAGCAATGGAAAATCCACTATAGTGACATTGCAAAAAAAAATTAAGGGGTGAACCACCCCAGAGATGCCTTTTCTCGAGGGGTGGTTTCACCCCTTAAAACCGTTTTTCCGCCGAATAAAAAAAAATACGTATCGCTTACTCTTCGGTGCTTTATAACATATCCAAATTTCAACAAAATCGGAGGGTGTCACCTGAGGGATGTTCCCTGTGAGTGTAAGCTTGAAGCTTTCATCATATTTGTGCATTTGCCATACTTCAAACTTAAGGCCTTAGACCACAATAACGGGTATAAAATCATTTGCGAATTAAACCATTTTTTTCGCATGAAAAAGTGATTCACTCATAAAATTAATTACACATCTTTTTAGTAGGAATATCAAGCTGTTAGAATATATATATATATATATTTTTTTTTTTTCGATGTACAAAATGGCCGACTACTCGAAACTTCTCGAGACAGCTTTTGTCCAATGTGACAAATAACTTCAACAATTTTCACTCGATTTACTTCAAATTTAAATGTTATGTTCCTAACTGCATTTCGCAAAGAATTACGTACGGAATTTCTGATTAATCGAAAACTTTTCATTTTATGAGCAGTTATAACGAAATTTTTCATCGAAAATTCATTTCTCAAGTGCAAATACCTACAACTTTTGAATGAAACAATATTCTTTAAATTCCGTACGTACTTCTCTAGGTATTCTAATGTAGATTGACGAAAATTTTTGTTTTTTGTTCTAGGTAAAAAATTGTGGATGCTAAATGTCACGCCGCGGAGCGCCTAAAAAAGATAAAAGAAAATATTAATAATCGGCCATTTTATAGATCGAAAAAAATATATATATATATTCTAACAGCTCGATATTCATACTAAACAGATGTGTAATTGATTTTATGAGCGAATCACTTTTTCATACGAAAAAAAATTGTTAAGTTCGCAGATGATTTTATACCTGCTACTGTGGCGTAAGGCCTTAAATGCGTTTTTTCTCAAAACTGTATTCGTCAATTTTTTGGGTAAAATATTACGAAAACGAATCGACCAACTTGCTTCAAATTTAAACCACGTGTAGTGTATCCTGTCTATTGCGTATACTAGAATCAACTCGATAAAAATATATTAACTATTCTTAGCATGCATCATAATTTACAATTATTGCATGAAAAATCGTTATGTTCGATTACACCGTCGGCACTCTCTCAAATTTTATTTTTTCTCTTCTATTTAAGTAAGCGTAATAACGACATGCTTACAGACTATGAAAATTTTCTAATTTTTCGTTTCGGGCCACTGGAAGCTGAGATATGCCCAAAAAACGGCGACGGTAATTCTGTAGATGAGGGACTGTACCGAAAAATGAGCCCAACATTTTTTATTTGCTATTTTCTCATTTATTGGGTTACAAGTGATATTCAGTCAAGGAAAGCTGAATTTCACCTCCCCCCCCATAAAGAGTTATGGGGTTTTTAAGTTCGCGAAAACACATGAGAAAATGGGGCAGTTTTTTGACAAAAATGTGTTTTCGTATGTGCGCGAACTTCAAAACCCCATAACTTTTTATGGGGGGGGGGGGGGGGTTGATTTCAGCTTCCCCCGATTGAATATTATAACTTATAACCCAATAAATGAAAAAATAGCAAGAAAAATATTAGAAATGTTCATTTCGACGCCTATATTGGGGGTGGAGGGTGGGGGGATGAAAGAAGCCTTCGTCCATACGAACAAACCCCCTTCGACTCGAGGGGGTTGGGTTTGTTTGTATTCAGGAAGGCTTTTTTTATCAATCCCCCCACATTTGAGTTTCAATACAGGCGTTTTTTAAAACTTCGAAAATAGTTTTAACGATTTTTTGCTCGTAAAAAATATGTTAATGATAAATGTCAGCTTCCTCCGACTGAATGTCATCATTTATAACCCAATAAATGGGGTAATAGCAACAAACAAAGAATTCTAGATTTATTTTTCGGCAAAGTCATTTATCTAAAGAATTACCACGACGACATCCATTTTTTTCTCCTCACATTAATATACGCGTAACTTCCTTAATAATTGACATTTTTTCAATGAGTTAAAACGAATGTGTTCTTCATTTTTTGTTCGATAACCAACAAAAACACGTAATGTCCTATGTCTGATGTTTTTCGAGAAAAAAATTCAAATAATAACTGCGTTTTTCTATCTTCACACTGAACGACGGCCTTAAAACGTAAATCCATTCCTCCAACGAAAATAAAGTCCCATCACGTCCAAAGCGAATAAAGAGAAAAAAGCTGCATACACCGCATCTCCGTTCCACAGGCAGAGGAGTGTTTTTTTAGCGGTGCGTATTATTGACAGAAGCCTAAGTCCAGTTTTTGTACACCTCCGTCTTTGCGACCTTTCATCCGAGGCTCGATTGAAAAAAAAACACCTTACCTCGTTGCGACAGTTTGTTTTATTTTATTTCATTAACCTTTTATCGCGAGTGTCCGCGACAGTTGGTATGCAAATCAGGAGTGATAACCCAGCACACGAGGAGGTGGGCGGAAAAAACAGTCGAAGAAGAAACGACGCCCGTGGGTATCGTCCGAGGGTGAGGTAACAAAATATACAAGGGGCAAGCAGGTAAGATGTGTAAATAAAGCTCAGAAGTGAGAGTTGCGTACGACGTTTTTAATTAAGGAATTAATTAATCATACATACTAAATAATAATAATAATAATAATAATAATAATAATAATAATAATAATAATTCTTATGTACACGCTGCGAAATTCGATATAACAAAGTGTACTCGTCCGTAGGTATTAATGTGTTTGCTTTAAAAATGTTTCTCGTTAACTTAGCCAAAAGGTAGGTTGAGTGTGTAGCAGCCGCGAGAATAGAGGGCTCGGGATGGGGCAAAGACGTGGGGAGATCGTACGAAACCGTAAGTACCATTAGTCACGTTCGATCGTGAGGGTCTCGCAGACCGGAAGACGATGCACAAGCGGTAACACTCTCGGCATACTCGAACGCCCTATAATCTCTCGTAAACTCGAATCTTCGGTAAAGTTTAAAGCGTAAAACCGTATCGTACAGCCGTCGTAACGCCTCTACTCCTATACACACGTCAATCACAATAATAGTTTCGCAAAAGTCTCTTGCAATAATTGCCAAACGCTCGATCGTATCATGAACGTAAATTGGAAAGAGAATTCCAACGTTAATAATCGTTACGATATTAATAACAACAGACGATTGTAGTATATAGTTTCGACGCACTTTGGACGAAACGCTAAAATAAAAATGGTTGGTTTGAAACAAAAGACTAGACGCGATCCTGGAGGATTTTTATTCGTATCCAACGAGACGTAAAGGAAGAACTAATGTCGTACTTTGAACGTTGTCGTGTGTCGAGTAATTTCGGGGCGGTTTGCGGTGGAGAAAAGGCTCGAGATGGGGAGGAAAATAAATAAGAGTTCCGATGCTCCGTTTTTGGCTCGTTTGTTCTAAATGAGTGTAGAATGTGGTGGGAATTGTTGGATTACCTGTGCCTCCATGGGAGCGGAAGTTTCGACCGGTGTTGCCTGCTGAGGCCCGCTGGCCCCGTAAGCCACTCCGCGTATCGCCTGACCCGGAGTCACGGAACGGGCGATCCCCGTAGCTGCGGAGAAACGGGCGAGAAGGCATGAGTATCGTTTCGTTGCAGCTGAGATAGTAAGGGGAGAAAGAGGTGGGGGTTGGTACGTACTGGGACCACTAACGGGCACACTGGTGACCGTAGCCGTAGGTTGAACGACTTTGCTGCTGACCATGGGTGTCCCCGTGCCCAAGACGGCTCCCTTGACTGTAAAAGCGAAAGGGAGGTTGAGTCGATCGGAACAACGTTGCGCATGTGACAAGGGATTGACGATAGGTGGAGGAAGTCTCGATGGCGACTTACTTGTACCCTGAGCACTGGCCGGTCTCAAGGTCGGCATCGCGATCAGATTGGCCGGTTTGGCAGGTGGCGGAGGCGGCGTCGCACCGACGCCACGTGCGACGACTCCTCGAATCGCTCCCGATCCCTTCCACGACTCCATTTCCGCCTTGACTCTCTCCAACTCGCTTTCCAATTCTTTGCCCCGTTTTTCCTCTTTGGCGAGTGCCTGTCTGTACTGCTGTCTCTCTATGTCGAATTGGGCAAGTTGCTTCTCTAATTCGGCCTCCATCTGCAACGACTTCTTGCTCTCCTCCTCCAGCCCCTCGGCCATCGAGTCTATTCTGACCTTTTCCTCGCTCAATATCTGGGCGAGATCCTCCGAACGTTTGCGCTCCTCGATGTACTTCATTATGATCTTCTTACGCTCGGCCAACAACAGAAGAACGATTTGCTTCTTTTGATTCTTTTCCTCCTCGAGAGCCTCGTTCTCCTTCTTGAGCTCGAGCTCGAGATGCTTCTTCTCCTGCCTCTCGAGCTCGAGCTCCTTCTTCAAACGCGTTCTCTCCTTCTCAAGACCGTACGTTATGTCGTCACCTTGGGCCGTGTCGTGCTCGTGCTTTCGCTTCTCCTCCTCAAGCTCCTTGATCACCTGCAAACGCGGCAATCGTTTTTGACTTGTTGCTTCTTCTTCTCGTTATTCGGAAAATACTCCGAGGAAGACGAGTCTACTCACCGATCTGTGCCTTATCTCGGCGTCCTTGAGAACCTTCGCCATCCTGCACTGCGTACGTCGCTGCTGCGTGACGAGGGCCTCCAGACTCGCCACTTGCTGGTCCACCTGATTGCCGTCCGAATCCATCATCGAACCGCCGACTATCGCGACGTCCCTCATCAGAGCCACGTGCGGGTCCGATGTTCCACTCCGATAACGCGAGCTCAACAGATTTTTCATCTTCTCCGACTGAAAATCACAAGGGTTGAACACATCGGTACTCGAACGGAGAGACGTCAGACAGAGATCACGTTTTGTATGGAAATTGGTCCATTTGCAGTGAGATCAACATTGCGGAAATGAAAGGTTACGAAGATGTTGAAGTTTGCATAGCTCGAATGCAGCAAATGTCAATTTTTTCTTCTATCGCTCACTTTTCATTCGTTTATTTAGGGTACGAAGACCGCTCAAATGGTTTTTCTTGTCTTCATTGGAGATCTACGACCTCAAGACAGTTATCCCATGTGACGGGTCAGAAAAATCGCAAATTTTTTTTTGCAAAAATGTGCGCCTGTTATATAGACCTGCATAGCAGGTGAGTCAACCTTTTTTTGTGTAAATCGTACTTGAACTCTTCAACGCATTTTTCTCAAAACTGTATTTTTCAAATTGGCTTCCATATCTCAAAAAGTATCAAACGGATGTCGCTCAAATTTGTATGGTATAGTTTTGAAACTTTAAAATTCTCACCCAAACTAGAATATTCCTAATATCTGGCACAGTCTTTTTTAAGCTGAAAAGGTCAAAAAGAAATGACGAAACTCGGCACAAACCTTTTAAAACCGTGCCAAAAAGTTAATTTTCGATATTTTTGCTTTACTCTAGTTCCGGCGTTAGTCTCAGACCTACAAATAAAAATGCCGTTTCATTTTTTAATTTCCCATGAGCAAAACGTCCGGAACCACGGCAGCCGTCAACCAGCTGTTTTTTACACACGAGTGTCTTCCGAACGCTGTAAAGTCGATTCCACTCGTCATTTTAGTTTGATAAAATTCCGAGGGGGTGTAAAAATGTTAATAAATGTGTGGTAAAAATTCAAAGATACTGTGTGTTTAATGGTAGATAAAAAAAAAGACCAAAAAAAGCAAAAAACGATAGCTGTCGCATGGAATGATTCCGTTAATCCGTACAAATTGTACAGAGCGCGATGGTCAAAGAAATTTGATAAAATAGAAAAGAACTTTCGTCGCGCTCCACTATGTAAACTTGGGCGCCATGCCTTCGGGCATTTTTATGTCTGTAAAAATCTCGCCGTCTCACCTTCAGCGCAGCTATGACGATGTCCCTCGCCTGAAGCTCGCCCTCCAGGTATCCCAACAATTTGAGCAAGTCCGTTTTGCTCAACTCCATCTTTGGATTGCGCTGAGTATTAAAAAAGAAACGAATAAGATAAATTGCCTCCGACATGCGTTCCGAGTCTAAAGTCACCGGTCGCTCGAGTCCGAAGAATGTGAGAATTTCCGTCATTCCGTGGTAACGAACCTTGAGCGTGTTGGAGGAGCTTTTGTCCAGAGGCTCAAAGTTGTTGGACTTTTGCTGCTGCTGATTTTGTTGGATATTTTGGAAATTTGGAGATTGGGTAACTTTGGCGGCGGCTTGCTGGGTATTGGCGACGACGACGACGGCAGCCGGCTGTACCGGGCTCGCCGGAGCTTGGGTATTCGTCAAGCTCTGGCTCTGCGATGCCATTTCGATCTCTGCGGGACTCTTGTGACGTCGTCGCTTGCGACTCTTCTCGGCTGATGCGGCGAGCGAAATTTTGCCGCCGCTACGAGCCAACGACGACAAAAATACAGCTGGGAATGTTGCTGACGACGAGGTGGACTTGCCGGGCTCGGTTATCGCGGGATACGTTGTGAGATTGACCGTTCCTCGGGCACTCCTCCATCACCTCTGCGTCTACACGAGGGCTGTGAAAGTCTCAACCCGCGGGCGCGGATCTACTCGTCAACAGCGGGACGATAATTTCACGTCGCGAAAGCCGCGTCGACGGCGACGAGCATCGCAACTTTTCGACATGTTCGTTCGTGGTAATGGAGATAGAGGACGATAAAAACGTGTGGTAAACTACGAGACGAACGTCATGCGTTTGCGAGCGAAAAAACCGATCAATTCGTATTCTCTACGGGAGGCTCTTGTGGTAGAGGCTAAAAACTCGGCCGTTTTCCCCTAATGTTCGACGTACGAACGTGTCGCTGTGTGTACCGCTGGGGATTCAGCGAAGCGAACCAGACGAACGATTCCTCCTTAGATTTTCACATTGTCGGGATTCGCCTCGAAATACGGCCGAATGACAAAAAAATGAGAGACGTACGGCGGAGGGAGAGGGAGAGAGAGAGAAAATGAGGTAGAACGCGAATCAGGCGGATGGCACAAAGCGCGTTTGCCTCGTCCGACACACACTGCAAACGTCCTCCAGGCCAGTTGTATATACTCTACACATGTATATTCCTCCCTCGTACACTTTGTGTGTAGTATCACTGAACTCACCCACGCACACAACGCACGCTTCAACTACTCATAACCCCCACCCCTGTAGCCGAGTGAAGTTCTTTCGTTCCCTTCTCCCTCCACTATCGCGACAGAAGCGAACTCTCCGTGACTTTTCCTTCTCCTCCCGCGCTCCGCGGGCCGAGAAAAAAGTATCGCAAACCCTCCCCGTCCGAGGCTTTTATTTTACGTACGCGCAAGCCTGAAACGAGCTACACGCGTGCGGATTAATCGCGACACGATAAACTGCGCCTATGAGAAGCGAGGAACCTTTTTTTTCGTCCGAATAGTCAATTATCTTCATTCTAGCTGACTAGCTGCGAGGATCGCCTCGCTTTAACGCCTGACCGGCTCTCGACGCATCCGCAGACTTTGCGGAGAAAAAGTACAGAAATATATGTATACGCGTGTCAGACACCCGCCAATTTCAAGTATTTTTCGTTTCGCGAAAACGCAGGCTTCGATCGCACAAGCTCGTGTCTCAATCCCTTTTCTCGAGCATTTCGAAATTTTCCGACTCGCACGTTTGCCGAGAGGATTTTTTTTTCAATCGCGCCGGGAATTTGTCATCGGACGATTTAAAAATTATCCAAAGAGCAGAAGACGAGTGGTTGGAGTCGTCGCCGCGTGGCGCCGCTATCGCACGGTTCACGGTGACTAGCAATTCGGAGTCGACGGGTATCCTAACCTCCGAAAGCTTGACGGTTCGCAACGGCATACCCGATCACTTTCCAAATACACTCGTTGTTTGGATCTCAGTTTTAAGATAAATATTCGATAGTAACGTCAAGTATGCCCGAAAGTACGAAGATCGAGGCAAAACCGAGTAAAGAGACGGGGAAAAATGGAAAGGAAGAAGAGAAGAACGATCTGGTAAGCTTTAATTGGTGGATCGCCGCCTCTATGATTTCTCGAATCAAGCGCCGAGTACACTCTCCTTGTCGCGATGCTTGTATGTTTTTTTTGACACTTATCCGTGGTTCCTTTGTTTCGCGCAATTCGCTCCTATCTGCCGAGTATTCTTTCCCTAGCGTGTATTTCATAATTACGGGACAATGAGATCGCGATCGCTCGCGCAGGTTGCTGCGGATCCTCTCGATCGGATCGTCACCCAGGACGTCCTGCCTCCTTCCAAAGTCTCGTATTTTCCCCTATATGTATCACAGCGGCACTGTCAAGGCCATGAATATCCATAAACATCTTCATGCGTCAATGGCGTCAAACAACTTTTGAATGACGAATAAAAATGGATGTCCGCCATTCGTGGAGCCATGAAAAAAAAACGTTGAAATATGTTGACATTAAAGAAACGATAGAATGTAAAGAGCAGTAAAGACGCGTTCACTTTCAGTCGGAGGAGGACAAGCTTCTCCAGGAGGAATTAGGAAACTTGGTGGAGCGTCTTCAGAGCGGCAGCACCAAGCAGCACTTCACGGCGCTAGAGGCGCTCTCGTCGCAAATCCGAGCGTCCACGACTTCCATGACGAGCGTGCCGAAGCCGCTGAAATTCATGAGGCCTCATTACGACACGATGAAGAAGGTTTACGAGTCGCTGCACGATACCAAGGCCAGGGAGCTCTGCTCGGACATAATATCCATACTGGCGATGACGATGGGTGAGGGTAGGGAGTGTCTGAAGTACAGATTGACGGGTTCCGCGCTGGAATTGGGCGAATGGGGTCATGAGTACGTGAGGCACTTGTCGGGTGAATTAGCCGGCGAGTGGGACGAGACGACGGGCGAAGATACCGTGGCGATGAACAAAAAATTGATCGGTCTGGTGCATGAGATCGTTCCTTACAACATGGCGCACAACGCGGAGACGGAGGCTTGCGACTTGCTCATGGAGATCGAGCGACTCGATCTTCTGGAGCAGTACGTGGACGAGAGCGCTTATCAGAGGGTGTGCCTCTATCTGACAAGTTGCGTGCCTTACGTCGCTGATCCCGAGAACCGTACGCTCCTTCACGAAGCCTCCAAACTCTACAAAAAATTCAATCAGTATCCCCAGGCTCTGAGGCTTGCCATGCAGCTCAACGATTTGCCCCTTATAGAAAAACTCTTCCTCAACTGCAAGGACTTGTAAGTACTTCATCTTTTCCGTATGTCTGTTTTTCCGATTCAAAATTTGTAATCCGTTTTTCAAGAACTGGCATTCGATTGAGCTGAAATTTGGCTTACCTATGTAACTTCGGTGACAATGCGATAATATGGTATCATGGAGCTCGTATGATGATGGAGGTGGGAGGTGGGCAATGCAACTCCTTAAGGAGGTACAATCACTTCCACAGGGTCAAAAAAGAGTCTAAATTTATTTTACCCACAGCTGCTCTGATTGATGTTTACTTATGTTGATTATTCGTAGTATCGATTATAGTGTGTCAAATGTTGTGGTAAATGATGAATTTATTGCACGTGAACAGTAAAAACTGAAAAATTAGATTGTCAACGACTCGGTAGTAATCTTCGTAATAATATTAACGTAAAAAAATTCAAGCCTATTAAAGTAGGCTTGAATTACCTCAGCGGAATTAATACGATAGGCAGAATTATTGATACGTGACAAATGATAAAACTCCATAAATTATGTTTGCATATTTTGTGGCGACTTCTGTTCATATTCATTTCATAACGAAGCTGGGTTATGTTCGCCAAACGCTTCAGCTGTTACTCGCGACGTTGCTAAGTCTGTGGGTGCTATTGCGTCGTTCTGACAATTTTCAACCGGAAATTGAAACTTGTAATGTAGTGCTTTAACTACGCGGTGAAGGTTGATTTTCTTATTTTTTACAATATCTATTATATCTAATTTATCGAATTTCAGTTTTCCAACGGGTTTAGTTGGATACGTGAGCAGAAAAACCACGATCACCGCACTTCCGGTTGACCGTCTCCATAAGACGACGTGTTTCGGTAACTCAAAGTGCTCGACTTTGCAGTTTTGTTGCGAAAAAAAAACTAAACGGTCAAAATAGCCCAAATTTTGGCAATAGGCGCAAAAAATATTCGTCAAAATCGTATAAAAATTTCAAATCCGAAAGTTGGATTCGTAGTAATGATCGTACCTCCTTGATAGTAGATACTAGGACAGTCGAGTTTGGGCTCAGTTGTTCTGTTATTATGAGCACAATTCATTACACATAATGACGAGAGTCTGATGATGGAAGTGGGAGGTGCACACTGGAACTCTATAACGACATATGTTAGGACAGTCGAGTTGGTGCTCATTTGTTTTGTTATCATGAGGAGTTTTCATTGCACATGATAACGAGAGAATGGTAATGGCGGTCGCAGGCGAGAACTGAAATTTCCTAATGGCAAATGGTAGGACAATCGAGTTTGGGCTCATTAACTTTGTTGACTTGAGCACTATTTTTAATCACACTATTATAAAGTTTCTCGCGAAACCTTTGTAACCTAAGGCAAGGTTTTTGATTCTATCAATGTCTGAATGGCACGAGGCTCTGGCATGGCAAATAAATAAACAAATTCTGATACTCAAAAGTATAAAATAAAATAAACGTAAAAATTCCTTGAAAAAAGCTTTTATTTATAAATTATTGAACCAAGAAGTAAAAAATAATATTTAGTGTTTGAAGTCAAATGGTAAAGCTACAGCAGAACCCCATACTTCGTCACTGATCGAAGGTGCAGGCAGTGCATACCTGACAAAACTTACATAAAGATAGAACTTTAAAATTTTTAAATATTTTCTTAACGGGTTACACCTAGTTTTTTCTTTTGGGAGATGGTTGCAGGTTTTTAACTTTTTTTTCATAGTAAAGGATATCATTTCAAGTATCTTTGACAATTTTTTTATTGGGAAATATTTATATACAATGGAGATACAGTAATTGCTCAGACCGCTGTGCACAAAAAGTTCTTCGCGGAGACCACTCCTGCTCGGCAACAAATAATCTGGAATAAAAAAACTAAATGAATTCAGTTTTTGTACCGTATTATCTAGTCTTCGATCGAAGGATCCGATAAAATAATGATTTTTTTAAAAATGTTCGCCGACCAAGAGTGATCGTCAAAATTTCGAAGAAAAAAAAACTTTTCCTTGATGTAAAAAAAACGTATGCATTGGAAAAAAATAATACAAAAAAAAATATATGCAAAAAATGTCTGTGAAATTTGAAGCAGATCGGTTTAGATGTTTTTGAAATTTCTTGGTCACCGATTCTGAAAAAGTCATTCCGAGAAAAACGCGTTTAAAGTTTGACGTCAGGTGATTTTCAACGGACCGACTTGAAATTTTTAGAGAATATTTTTGAACGTTTATATTATAAGAATCCGTCGAAAACGAAAAAACGATTTTTTTTCAACAATCCCAACTAGGCGTAACCCCTTAAAGGGTTGAAGTGTGAAACGACACATTTGAAACAAAGCCTTAAGCATTAAAGAAAATATTTTAATTTTCCAAAAGTTCTATGTTTATGTAAGTTACATTAACCTCCAGGCGGCCGGCATTTATGAATGTGCCCAAGTGCATCATCCCAGCCGCCTTGAGGATAAGTATGTACTGCCTGCGCCTTTGATCAGTGGCCAAGGATGATGTTCTTCTGTAGCTTTACTATTTAACGCTTGACATTATTTTTTACTTTTTAATTCAGTAGTTCATACATAAAAGCCTGTTTTCAAAACGATTTTTTACGTTCACTTTTTCGTCATTGATTTCTCGATTTTCTTCATTTTTTTTTGTTGTCCATAATCGTTGCAGATCGGTACAAAAGCAATTGGCGTTCATGCTCGGCCGTCAGCAGATATTTCTCGAGTTGCCCGAGACGACGCTCGAGTACGACGACCTCATCGAGATTATGTCGAATTCCCATTTGAACAATCATTTTCTGAATCTTGCTCGGGAGCTCGACATAATGGAGCCAAAAACGCCGGAGGACGTGTACAAGTCGCATTTGGAAAATTCGCGTCCCCCGTTCGGTGGTGGTCAGCTGGACTCGGCGAGGCAAAATCTCGCGGCGAGTTTCGTAAACGGTTTCGTGAATGCGGCCTTCGGTCACGACAAGCTGCTGATCGAGGACGGCAACAAGTGGCTCTACAAGAACAAGGAGCACGGAATGTTGAGCGCCACCGCGTCGCTGGGTCTCGTTTTGCTCTGGGACGTGGACGGTGGTCTGACGCCCATCGACAAGTATCTCTACTCGTCCGAGGATTACATCAAGTCGGGCGCACTGTTGGCGTGCGGTATCGTCAATTGCGGTGTTAGAAACGAGTGCGATCCGGCGCTGGCTCTGCTCTCGGATTACGTGCTGCACAGTAGCAACACGATGAGGATCGGTGCGATAGTGGGCCTCGGTCTGGCCTACGCCGGCTCGAATCGCGAGGCCGTGCTCAGCCTGCTGGCGCCCGTTCTCACCGATCCGAAATCCAGCTGGGAAGTCATAGGCGTGGCTGGTCTCGCCCTCGGCATGGTCGCCGTTGGTTCTTGCAACGCCTACGTCACAACCACCATCATTCACACGCTCATGGAAAAAACGGAGAACGACCTGAAGGACACGTACGCGAGATTTTTGCCCCTCGGCCTCGGTCTCTGTTTCCTCGGCAAGCAGGAAGCCGCCGAGGCGATCATCGCGGCCCTCGAGGTCGTACCCGAGCCCTTCAAGTCCATGTCGACCACCCTCGTGGAGGTTTGCGCTTACGCCGGCACCGGCAATGTCCTCAAGATACAGCACCTTCTGCACATTTGCTCGGAGCATCACGAGCCCGCCAACGAGAAGGACGACAAGGCCGAGCGCAAGGACAAGGACAAGGAGAAGAAGGAGGAGAAGAAGGACGAGAAGGAGAAGGATCTGAGCTCGCGTCAAGCCATAGCCGTGCTCGGTATCGCGCTCATATCGATGGGCGAGGAAATCGGCGCCGAAATGGCCTACAGAACTTTCGGACATTTGCTTCGTTACTGCGAGCCCGTCATACGTCGCTCGGTTCCGCTCGCACTAGGCCTCATATCCGTTTCCAATCCGAAACTCAATATTCTCGATACGCTTTCGAAATTCTCGCACGACAGCGATCCGGAGGTTGCTCACAACGCGATATTCGCGATGGGCCTCGTGGGCGCGGGCACGAACAATGCGCGGCTAGCCGCCATGCTGCGACAGCTGGCGCAATTTCACGCCAAAGATCCCAACAACTTGTTCATGGTACGAATCGCTCAGGGCTTGACCCACCTGGGCAAAGGTACCCTCACACTGTCGCCATATCACAGCGATAGACAGTTGCTCAGCCCGGTTGCCCTCGCCGGACTCTTGGCTACGCTCGTCGGTTGCCTCGACGTCAAGCACAGTAAGTCCAACTATCTCACCGTTAGGCGACCCCTAAACGATCCATTCCATCGCTCTTTATTACGAATTGCGCAATGGTTTTGACCGTTGAGGGTTAGCTAGATTGTGCAATGAGTGAACAAAGGTTTGAGCTAGTCCAAGGGGGGAAGAACATTTGGAAGGTAAAAAATTCGTTTTTTCGCAATTTTTTTCCTGTTAAGAGTACTCATGGCAATTTGTAACTCTCCGTCTTATTTATTTGATGTTTTAAGGCCTTAGGCCACAGTTACGGGTATAAAATCATGTGCGAATTTAACAATTTTTTTTTGCATGAATAAGTGATTCACTCATTAAATTAATTACATATCTATTTAGTATGAATATCAAGCTTTTAGAATTTTTTTTTTCGATCTACAAAATGGTCGACTGTTAATATTGTATTGTATTGTATTTCACTTCCTCTTGTACAACGCTTTGCGCTTTTTACATTTCCCTCGCCACTCTCGTACACTTTTCGCCGACTATTAATATTTTCTCTTTTTAGGCGCTCCGCGGCGTGACATTTAGCATCCACAATTTTTGACCTAGAACAAAAAACAAAAGTTCTCGTCAATTTACATTAGAATACCTTGAGAAGTACGTAGGGAATGTAACAAATATTGTTTTATTCAAAAGTTGTAGGTATTTGAACTTGAGACATGAATTTTCAATGAAAAATGTCGTTATAACTGCTCGTGAACTGCTCATAAAATGAAAAGTTTTCGATTAATCAGAAATTCCGTAAGTATTTCTCTGCGAAATTCAATAAGGAACATAACTTTTAAATTTGAAGTAAATCGAGTGAACATTGTTGAAGTTATGTGTCATGCCAATTGGAAAAAAAGCTGTTTCGAGAAGTTTCGAGTAGTCGGCCATTTTGAACATCGAAAGAAAAAAAAGAAAAGAATTCTAACAGCTTGATGTTCATACTAAATAGATGTGTAATTAATTTATGAGTGAATAACTTTTACATACGAAAAAAAATTGTTAAATTCGCAGATGATTTTATACCCGTTACTGTGGCCTACGGCCTTAAGTATACAAAAATATTTTTTGTTTTTTAAATGCAATTTGCCAGTCGTGCGCATTGATGTCCAGAGGAAGTCGCTCGAAAAGTTTGCGCACTGCTGGAGTTCTCTCTCGGGCGGTAATGGTGTGAAACAAAAAAAATCAAAGTAATTCTTAAAGGTAACACCCATACGCTGTCGGTGAAGCAGGATTTAGCAAATATATGCAAAATTCACGAAATGACAGTTCAATAAAATCAATTTTGTGATTCTTCGTGAAATTTTTTCTATATCTTCTTTTTCTTCTTCTATTCTTCTTTTCTTCTTCTTTTTAACTTCACTGACAAAACTGATGGTACAAGGAAGATATGTGACACATTTTACCAAAATCGGTTGTATAGTTTTGAGAAAACCACCAGTTGCGAAAAATACAGTTTTGAGAAAAACGCGCTCAAAGTTGCAACAGCGGAAAACCTAATCATTTTCATGTCT
Source organism: Ophion costatus (assembly GCA_951751655.1). Lineage (NCBI taxonomy): Eukaryota > Metazoa > Arthropoda > Insecta > Hymenoptera > Ichneumonidae > Ophion > Ophion costatus. The sequence continues at coordinate 20,011,532 of OX632358.1, forward strand.
TACCGGCTAATCAGCGATTCCAGCGCCATACAGGATTCCTTCGACTTCCTCGTAAAAACGATTTCGCTACTGCTGCCCTCTATTGGCTTTTCGACCCGAAATTCAATAAACCGATAGGTCAACAGGGGATAAAAGCTGCCAAAACTCAGGCAATTCTTCGAATTTTGCTTAAAAAATTGGACACAATATTCTTAAGGCATTGAACTAAAAATTTAGAGAAAGAAAAAAAATCGATTTTTTTTAAATTTATAAATGGTCTTCCACCCTTGAATATTGCACCATATTTTTTCATTGCACCGGGTAGGATTAGTATCATGCCATACACTAGGGAGGTCCTGCTCACGCAAAAACATTGACGCTTCGGGGCCGTCAAAGTTATTGCGTGATGATAATTGATCGTTTGGGTCCAAGGTGTTATTCGATATTGCACAATGAAAGCATTGTACAACCTTGTTGCATGTCTAGGGTCCGCCTTGTGCCAATCCCCGATTTCACTATCTCAATGTAAACATTTTCAGTAATACTCGGACGCTCCCACTACCTGCTGTACACCCTCGCAGCCGCGATGCAGCCAAGAATGCTCGTCACCTTCGACGAGGAATTGAATCCACTCGCGGTACCGGTGCGTGTCGGCGTAGCCGTCGATGTGGTGGGACAAGCCGGCAATCCAAAAACCATCACGGGATTCCAAACTCACACGACCCCGGTACTGCTGGCGTTCGGCGAGAGGGCGGAACTCGCGACCGAGGAATATCTCCCGCTAACCCCCATCATGGAGGGCTTCGTCATCCTCAGAAAGAATCCAGACTTCGTTCCCTAATCGCGCGGTAAACACAACAATTTAATATGCAAAAAATGTATTAACGCTTAATTTCTAATAAAAAAAAAAACACATTAAAACGACAAAACAACCTGAACTTCCTTGCGCGCTTCGAACACATGGCGACGTGAGGAATCTCGCGAAGGAAATTCGAGAAATACGAAAATTTCGTTTGTATTATTATTTGTAAAAAAAATCCATCGTTGATAAAAAATACATTGTAAAGATTACATATGAAATGTACGATATCGATATAGGTACGTTAGAGTGTACTTCAGTTTCAGATTTACGCTTTGAACAAGCGTGTACATGGCGCTTGTTGAGCCTCTCTCTTTCTCTCCGTCACTCGAATTTTTACAAAATCATGCAACGATATATGAACACCCAAGTGCGCGGCGCAATTCCGCAACGGCAAGATGGACAAATCTACATTTAATTCTTTGCGTGGCAAGTTTCGGTTTTCGTTCATATTCACAGTAGATTTGCACTTTTGAGATTACGAATTCAAGTTAAATGCTCCAAAAGTATGGAAATCGAAAAAACAAATTGTTCTTCAAATGGCAGAAAAGATGACAGTAGAAAATTGGGTTCGTGTATAAAAATCTGTATACTTCTTTCCCAGCGGAGGAGAGAGATGTGTAAGATCAACCGATTCGATTGTATCTCCTCTCCGCCTGCGTATAATAAACCAGCGGTCCCAAACCGCAACTTGCCCAACGAAAGGTGCAAAAACCTGCAGGACCGGCGATCAAAACAACATCAGTCGTTGTCGTTGGAAATTTTCAAAAGTTACGAAAATGTACGATACCAAACGAAAACTGTTGTAAGAAAATTGCACTTTTTCCCCCAATTTTTCATAAACCGTCAAAGATCAGACGCGACTGGATTCAACCGGTGCAGGTTTTTCGACACAACATTGTTCGGCAAATTTACACACGACGAAAGCTTTCGCCAACTCTCCCAACGAGGCTCGAGTTCTCAACACGTATACGTACGAGGCCAGAAAAATATAGAGCTTTGTATTTGTGATAGGACACCGACGTACCGCAAATACTATCGAAAAATATGTCAGCACTCTCGCGTTTTCTCTTCCGCATGCACGCGCACACTCACACATCTTACACTTTCACAATGATCAGTGCGCTTGTCGATTGGCACACTCGAGGTCAGCTTAAGATTCTACAATCTCGTAGACAGGTACGAACAATACTCTCACGTTTGTTTACTGAACAACTTCGTTTTGCGAGGAATAAGTTAGAAAAAAAAAAGGAAAGCATAGAAAATCTGGGGATACGATATTGTACTCGCACTGGAGACACGACGGGAAATCCTCAAGACATCTTCACTGATACAATATCCTACAAACTATACCTTACCAGGGATATTAAAAAATAACAGAGGATCTTAAGAGTAAAACGTCACGCGGTCTAAACGTAGCACCGTGCTTCGAGGAAGCGGCATCAATAATTAGTACGAGACGAACAAAACGCCCGAGGGACAAACACAGAACTAATCGAGTTGGGAGTTAACAAAAATTGGGCTCCATGTCGCGATGTACGGTGACAGGAGCGAGAACGTGGTGTGGCGAGCTGAGATGAGTCGTGGGTGAGCATGTTTGAGGAACGTTGCGTCGCGCGATTTCCGGCTCGGCGTTGACGCCGCCTACGAGGAGCGGCTCGACGAAGGTTTGCTGCTCGGAATCATCGTGCGGGGTCATGGTGCTATAGCCGTGATCGCTGTCGCCGCCGGGCGGTCTCCGGTAATTCGTCGACACGCGATAGGGTGATATCGGAGCGACGCTCTCGGGCAGCAGCGAGTCCAAATTGTTCTTCGACTGCTCGTACTCCGTGGGATCGTTGTCCGCGTCCAGGTGGGTCATTCGTAAATTGTCGGGCGACGCGTGAACGTGCAGACACTGATGCTCAAGTCCCGATTGTACGCTTCGTAGTCTGTAGCAGAAGAGCGTTATACCGAGGATCAGAACTATCGCGAGTATTCCCCCGGCGACCGGGCCAACCGACGGCCATTCCCGAGAAACGCCCTCGTCCGTGGATTGCGAATCTGCGGATTAGAAGGCAAATTATTCAAGCGTCGCGACGCTAAAATCTTCACGAAGCGAAGAAACTCACTGTAGGTACCGTCGGCGTAGGGTAAAAAAGATCCGAGCACGCCTTTGAAGCAGAGATTCATGTCCGAACAGAAAGGTCTCTGCAGGAGGGATTCCCCGTCGCTGTCGATCGAACACCACTGACAGCCCACGATACCCATGCACTCGCTCGCGGTCTCGTAATTCTTGCAATTCACAGCGGGACAGGGTTTCAACGAGGCGAGCTGGGCCCAATCGGCGCTCGAGCTGAGGCCTTGCTCGTACGGAGGCGCACAAGTCTCCAAATGGCTCGTGTTCGGTTGGGTGCAGCCGGTGGTGTAGAGGGAACATTCGCAGGGGCATTCGCACTCGGTTTGCTCCATTCTCTTGCAGTTCAGGCAGAGTCGGTCCATCTGTGCCAAGAGTCAGCTCGTGAATGGCCGGCACGAGTTGGAGGGTAAAAGGCGAAATTGTGAATCACTAGGCTCTCACCGTACTGCAGGGACAAAAAGCTCTGAGGCTGCAGGTCTCGTTGATTACGCCAAGGAAAACGTTCGTGCCGGGAACAGCCGCTACCTGATACTTGACGCAATGTTCACCGTGTACGATATTCGTCAAGACCTCGTCCAGCGAGGTATTGAACTGATAATAACGCTGGGCGGTGCCGTCCAAGTGATTGGCGCAAAGCTTCTTCTTAATGAACAACTCGTGATTGAGAATGTCATTGGCGACGAGAAGCTCTTTGTGCGTTAGATGCTGGGGTTGCTCGAGTTTGCTGCCGGGCTCGAGAAGAGCGGCGTGAGAGACGAGCCAGCCCTTGTCGTCCATAAGAAAACACTTGATCGTCGACTCGTTGCAGAAGGGAAACATCTCGCGGAGCAAACGAGCCAGGTAGCTCATCGGCAAATCCATCGACATCGTGGCGTAAACGGGATCGTCGTTCGAGTGCAGAGACGCCGAACGACCCTCGTAAATCGTGTGACTGAGGCTCACCACGTAACCGGCTCCTCCCGCGTCCAAATAAGGAGGCGTCAGTATTATTTTACCCGGATGCTCGAGACTCTTGAAGTACCAAGCTCGTCTCATAGGGTCGAGACTCGAGTCCAATACCATTCCCGGGTACACGACGAGAGCACCGCTGTCCGCGGCCACCACGTATCTGTCGATTTGGATATTCGTTATTCCCATGTAATAATGATATTAGGACGTTGAATAAGTTCTCGCTGATTGCCAACAGATGGCGTTACCAGAACTGCGTGCGTCTAGTTCAAGGAAGAATGGCACTGTAGAATTTTCAAAAAATTATTTGTTACGTTCGCTTAAGAGATGCTTTGAACCATCCAAAATAAAGGGGGGATAGTTTGGTACCTGTGCGATAAAGTTATGACTTGAAAAAAACACCATTTTAGACGTTTACAGTGGTTTAAGTCCTTAAGATGGTGGCGCATCTGTAAAGAAGTACTATAAGCAAGCTTGAAATTCAGCGTATATCATTTCGCTGAAGTGTAAACAACTTTTTTTCCATACTGTTAAACATGCCAAATTTCGTGCCAACAAGAATATTCGTGGGGAACTATACTGCACTACTTTACTTTTTTTTAAATCTGCATTTGAAGCACACAGAATTCTAGTTGAGACTTATGGCGCCCATGCTCTGCCGGAAACAACATGCAGAGATTGGTTTAGACGCTTCCAAAGAAATTGTTTTGGTGTGTTGAATTGGAGGCATTACTTCATGAAGACTCATGGCAGAGACTAGCTGAACTTGCAGAATCATTAGAAGTTGATCACACAACACTTTCGAAACGTTTGAAAGCATGAAGAATGATACAAAAAAAATAAAGCATTCATTTTCACGAAAAAAAACAGCGAGAACTTATTCAACATCCCAATAATTACGGAAAATAATTTTTCGTGATTTTTCGGTACGTACATTCGTACCTCCGGACGATAAATTTGCGAAAGCGACTGCCAACGTGGCGCTCCTTAAAGCGATTAAAGATCTACGCAGAAAAAGAGTATCTGCGGGAAATTTTACTGCACTACTATAGTTTTTTTAAATCTGCAGCTGAAGCACACAGAATTCTTGTTCAGAAGCTTCAAGAATAATTATTTTGGTGAGTTGAATTGGAGGCATTACCTCATGAAGACTCATGTCAGACGCTAGCTGAACTTGCAGGATCATTAGGAGTTGATCACCCAACAGTTCCGAAACGTTTGAAAGCATTCGGAGTTATTTTCTTTTTAATAAAGCATTAATTTTCACGAAAAAAAAACAGCGAAAACTTATTTAACATCCTAATAATTACGGCAAACAATTTTTCGTGATTTTTCGGTAGGTAAATTCGTACCTCCGGACGATAAATTTGTGAAAGGGACTGTCAACGTGGCGTTCCTTGAAGTGATCCAAGATCTGCGCAAGCGTGGCAACGTCCGATCTCACGGACGCGCGTAGGCCAGGATTCGTCAAGAGTCTCGTGGTGTCCTTGATATAAGCCATGTAACTCTGCACGGTCACTACCGAGCCAGTTTCCAGAAGTTCCAATTGCTCCATTGGCGATTTGAAGCACCACGGTGACAGATAAACTACTCCGGTGGCTGGAGAATTGAGGTATTTTTTTTTCTTCTTCCTGATTGAATGGCCGGCTCGTGATAAAGTACGATTCGTCGGATATCTTACCCAGAGTGGCGATGTTATTCTGGTAGGAGCACAGATCGTCTTTGCCGATGAGCGAGTGAGGCTGAATGAGATCCAATCGATGGTGCAAAATATTCGAGGGCAAACGCGGTGCGGTTCGAGATGGCGGACGGGGTTCTTCGTTATTCTCGGAGACGACGCAGGCTATCAGGTCCCGATAGGCCAAGTGTATCCATCTGAATTGCCTCTGAACGAAGAAACATCGTTGATTGTAAAAGGTAGTTTTCCGTTGATTGTAAAAGGTAGTTTGAAAACTGATGATTTTTGCGCATTTTCACCTTGATCCCGGAGTCGTTCGTCGCTTCCAGCGTTCCCTCAGTCTCGTTGATCATTCTGTCAACGTCCACGTTTTCCATGTCGCGAAGGTGAACTTTGAGCGGTTGCTCGGGCAGTGTCTCGACCCGAGGAAAATACTTGTGCATCCAGACTATACCCTTTTTGTCGAAGAGAATCGAGTAGACGTTCGGTCCGGCGTTGAAGTACGTGAAGTCTTCGAGAAAATCGCGAAGTTTTACGTCCAGCGAGAGAAGCGCCGTGTTCGTTATGCGACCGATGGAAACGGTCATAGATTTGCCATAGTGCTCCAAATACGGATCTGAGAGATAGTAACTCTTTTTGTTCTCGTTAGGACACTGAAGACCGGAGAAAAGTCTAGCCAACTCGTAGCCGAGAACGTTCTCCGTTGGTAACGTGATGACGCTGCCGTGTGACGACGTTTCCCTTATGTTGATGTGAGGCTTGAGATCTGCTTGAAAAATAAAAAGAACGCTGAAGAACGCCAAAATGAAAGTTTATTTTTTCATTCTCTCTATTTGTACCTGAGAGAATGAGAACCGTTCGAAGTTGCGGCGTCAACCGAACGTTCGCGATCGTATCCACGATATTTTTAACGTTCGATAAGTCCTCCAGGGTGTTCGTCAAGTGTATCATTACAAGATCACCGCTAAGATCGTCGGTCAGAACCCGGAAGTCGATGTCGAGCGTTTCATTGGAGTCTGCGATAACACGTTCGTTTTGAGCATAGGACTAGTGCGACAAATTAAAAACAAAATGTCTTACCAGTTCTGGTGATGCCGTCGACGTGTCGCGCCAATTGAAATTTATTGATATCGTTGGCTCTCATGAGGCCTTTCCGACATTGGATGCGACCGCGTCCCGCCAATCCGACTACCGTAACTCTATCCAACTCGGACAGCATGTCGACTATGGTCTTGGCGGTGACTTGGGCCAGGGCAAAGTCTCCCTCGGACATGAAAGTTCCATGCTCCAACAGCAGAACGACGTTCTTAGGCTCGTCGCACTGCGAAAGCAAGAGGGGCCCGATGTTGTGCGCCAAGCTGGCTGGCCCGCACATCAACCCAGGATACCTGACCGGCAGGACGTGAAGATTCTTCCACCTGCCGTTCTTCACGTGCGTCACCAGAGCTGCGAGACGGATAGAAATGAATCATCGGATCGGAGAATGGGGAATGGACGTACCAACCTTCTTCTATCCGTGAGCAAAGATCGGCGGACTCTCTCGACGAGCGAGTCACATCCGCGCTCTCCTCTGGATAGACGTAGTAACGTTCGTTCAGCAATATGTCCTGTATAGCTTTGTCGCATTGTTCCAAAAGACGATCGTAAGAGCTCAGCTTGGCTTCGAGTCTGTCCACCAGATCGCTCAGCGCTTTGTCGGGGCTCGCGACGCTCTTTGCCAGGTCCAGCCTGTCCAGCATCTCTTGGAAGGCGATCAGGCCCATCTCTTCGGTGCCTATCGAGCGCAGAGCTTTGGAGAAACGCACGACTATGTCCTTGAGGCACATACCGGCCAGCGGTTCCGCCTCCACTTGCTTCCGCAGCGGCCTACGAATCTGACAGTCGTTGCCGCCGCCCGTGCCATTTCTCACGCCGGCGACTATCGTCAAGTGCACTAGCAGGCCGACAGACAGGTATACGCTTCTCGAGGAAAACATTCTCAGTCGCGGAGCATCGACGAGCCAAAGTGCTACCAACGAATATCACGATCTCTCATTGCTCGCTCGGATGGGCAAAAAATCTCGTTGAGGCTGTTTTTTTTTTACGAAAAACGATACGAAAGTAGAAAAGCGCAGGGTAGATTGGATATCTTGTTGAATGCTTTTGTTATTCGTGCATCACTCCTACGCAAAGAACGCGCGATCTTTCTTCTTGTATGGTTAGACGCGAACATGAGGTAAAAGCCGATTTACACAAATTTGTTACAAACGCACGAGATTCGATGGACTTCCATGGTTTCAAATCATCCGAATTTCGAGCAGAATGACGCTTTGAAAAAAAGTGCTGAAACGCATTCAAACGAAAGATACACGGGTACGACGAAAAAATGGCGTCGCTTTTAGGTTAGGGAGGTCCCGTAGAAAGCACAGACCACGATCGGTGCAGAGATGGGTAGGGAGATCTCCGATGGCCGAGTTTTCGGTGATCCGTTCGGAACATTTTCGACATCGTCGTTCACCCTCGCAATGTTCACAACGAGCAGTCAACGGAAAATCATCGTCCTTACGCGAATAATTTTATCTAACATTTCGTTGAAAAATGCAACGAATTTTTTTTTTTCGTAAAATCATATCGGCTGCCGTATCATGTCGCTGTCAGTGACAATCGCGAAAAAAAATAATCCAGCGGTCGTCTCCAACACGTTTTTACCTATATGCCGCGATCGTATTTCAGCGGCCATATTGCGTTTGAATTCTGGCGCGAAAACCTTCACTTGGCACACGAAATTGATAAGAATTGCATCTCTATTGCTCGACGATACGCATGTGACTATTGCAACGCAAATCGTAGCGTGAAAATTCGGAAAATCATTGTAAACGTTTATCCAACGAGAAACAACCAAACTCATATCATTCGTATAGCTTTATTATTGTATACAGTCGTGCGATTCGCATATCGCTTGTTTATCAGGATAGTATTACACAACCATTGTCTGAGCTCGCACAACGGTCGTCTTTCATTATTTTTTGTACAAAATTTATCTGGCCATCGCGATGTGTATTACGGCATAGTCGAATATCCTCAACGCGTAAACGTAAACAAAAATCATAAAATTGTCACACTCTTTCTCAATCACTTTTAATTTTTGCTCGCACGTATCCACAGACATTGATTGGTCACGCGTTCTTCGGGTTCTTAGCGCGGAAACGAAGGAAATTAACGAAAAAAAAAGAAAAAAAATATATATATATATATATATATATATAATCATTACAACACCTATTGAGCCCACGTCGTTTGTCCTTGTATAGAAATTGTCAAAGTAGGAAATACGAGAATACGGTCAGTGGTATACAAAATGGAGTCTGCATGAGAGTCGATTAAAAAGACGATTATATTAACAATAGAAGCAGTGGCGGCGTTGAGCTAATCTTATATCTATGGGGTATTTCGCGTATGATACCTTAGAATCAATGAATAAACGAGAATGCGTTTGTTGTGTCGGGAGTCGTCGTTGATTCTCCGATAGCCAGAGATCGGATAATAAATAAATTATATTATATTATATTATATATATATATATATATATATATATATATATATATATATATATATATATAAACAGGAACGGGACGGAGGACAGATATAGGCGAGAAAAATATTCGATCATATTTTGCTATTCCGACCGTACTCCAGAATTTGTTTGTGGTAGAAGAGTAGATATCTGCAAAAAAAGATAAAAAATAGTCGGTATCATTGCTTTCAATAATAATTATTATTGATAGTAATAATTTATTTATTGCTTCAATAATAATAATTCAATAATAATAGTTATTGATAATAATAATAATTATTGTTATTATTACATAAGAATGAGATAATGCTAATATGATGCTATATTCTCTGTAATATATTATATAATATTCTTCTATATATATATATATATATATATATATATATATATATATATATATATATATATATATATATATATATATATATATATATATATATATATATGATTATTAATAACAATTGTAATAGATAATGCTATTGTTGTTGTTGTTGCCTTACTCACCCCTCGCTCGTCAAGACATCCTTGAGTCTTGCCCTCGTAATAAGATGATCATCGCACTTGAACCACTGATCCCTCTGTTGCCGTATGAAAGCCGTGTAATGTCCGGTCTCGAGGGAGCCCTCGTGATTGATAACGGCAAAGAGCGAATATCTGTTATCGCTGAAGGTTCCGTCCTCGCCGTTCATAGCCAATCGATCGATGGTCGAGCTGTTGTTATTGGCGTTGCGCCGATGAGACATAAAGGGGGTCATGTCGAGTTGTTCCGGAAAGGAGATGAAAGTCGATATCTTCTTGTCCTGTATGCTCGAGTGTTCGAAACGCTTCAGATGAAAGCTGGCGACAATCGGCAATTGTTTCATGGTGAGTTGTTTCGTTGATTCCTGATAGGTCTGACACTTGCTGCATTTGATCTTGGCGCTCGAGCCGAGATGCTCGGCGCGCGTGAATCTCTCGAGGCAATCGAGCAACGAGGTCGGTGGCCCGTTACTGTCGGCGCCGGTTGCACCGGCCGTGGGCCCGAGATCGAGGGATATGTCCCAAAAGGGATCTATCGTGGTCGATACTCCGCTGGGGAATGAAAAAGCGATTTAATTGAGTCCTCGGGATTTTTCGGCTCCAAAGAGGGCGCTTTTGTTTGGTGGGGGAGGGACTAACTCACTTGCAGGATTGACACACGACGTCGCTCTGCAGACCACCGGTGAAAATTTGATCGATTATGCAGTTGCAATGATGGGGATTGTCCTTTACGAGGATCGGCGCGGCCTCGCAATGTCGATGCAACACGTCGAGGGTCGCGATGAAAAACTCGTGAGCGTCCTGCTGCTCGTAACCCGCGAGGTGCCTCGCGTGCGTCCATATCAGATGCAAAAGCTTGTGGAGTGTCAGCGGTGCCTTGCTGCCCGAATAGAATTCCTGAAAGAGATGCGACACCTCGCATACGAGACAACGGCTTGGCTGCGGGCAGTGATGACGGTCAGCTAGAAAATAGTCTCGCAGCAGAGGCGTGTGCGTGAGCGCCTGAACGATGCAATTCATGAAACACGTGCTTCCTAGATTGATGAGACCCCTCAGACCTGCCATAAACACAAAGACTCATCAACGTCTCCTCCGCGCAATTACCATCGTATCGTATTTGTTTGTTGTCAAGTACCTATCGTCGAATTCTCGATAATGCGACGACGTCGCGGATGCTTTCTTAATAATTCCGCCTCTGTCTGAGTCGGCTCCCAGGCGCGGTAGAACTCTCCCAGGCTCAGGGACTTTGCGGATTCGCTCCATTGCGATTTGGCGACTGCGAGCAGTTCGCGGTCATAAACGTAGTCGCCGCATTGAAAGCACAAAATATTGCCGTAGCAAAGATCCACCGCTGCGAAGTTGGAACATGATGATATTATTTATCGCACAAGAATTGTCTTCTCTTGATTTCCAAGCGTCCGGAGGACTTACCCAAAAAGTGCTTCTTGGTCTTGGCGTGTTCCTGGATGTGACCGTTGCCGTAGCAGCCGAAGAATATGCAATGGAGACACGAGTGGAGACGATCCTTGTACGTCTGACAAGTGTGACAGAGACAGCTCACCGCCTGGAAGATTCGGAGATGTTACTATCGGCTCGGGTGGCTCATACGAAGATATTCATGAAAAAATTTCGTCATACGTTTTTCCATAGTTTGGAAAATTATTTATTTGTGATTTTATTCTTTCATCAAAGCTTCCAGTGCACAATTTTTTCATTATTTGCGAGATTGCGATAAAAATTATTTTACTCATCATCGTAAAAATAATGATTATCTTGAATGAATAGACAAAGCTCGGTTGCGATTGAGGATTTCTCGGCGACCTCGGATTGACCTTGGAACCGACAGCGCTATACAGTGACAGTCCCAGTAATACAACATTAATTTCATTGTGAATCGAGACTTTCGGGCATCTCGTAATTCCAAATGTATTTGGTGCCGAATTTGGGCATAAGTGGGCTGAAAGGTTTTAGGGACGATCGGGGTGCCCGAGCGGCACAGTGTCGATCCTGCTAAAAGTGACGTGCGTGTGACGACTGGAGCTTGGGGGGGGGGGGAGCTCGAAAAACGATTCGCTCGGAGATAGAGTGAAAGAGACGAAAGAGTCAACGTGGCCGTGCGAAATGGACATTGAAACATGTGCAGAGCCGGTGTAATAAAAAAGAGAGGGGCCCACTCCGACTCGCACTTTCGAGCACGTTCAGATAAAACGAACGAAAATTCATTTTAAAGCAAACATTTTGTTCCGTCGCCCGCAGCCTTGTAATCGCCACAAATTTTCAGAAAAAGTGTCCTACTCTCGAGGAGGACCTTTTATCATATCAATTTCTTTAACTTAATTTTCCTATTAATTCAATTTCATTCGTATATTCCAGCTTTCTCAACGAATGTCTCGAATTTTTTTTACAATCGAAAAGCTTTTACGGAGAGCGCGAACTGGCGGATAAAAGAGCGGGCAAGAGAGAAATGTGGAGAAAAAAGTCGGATACGTGAGGATCCCTGTATTATCGGCATTTTCGCACCTTTCTCACGCGTGCCTCGGCCGAGGTGCTCGTCACGAAGTACGAGTGTATAATTTTGTACGGTTGTATTCCCTTCGCAGCTTTGAAATTATTCAAGTGTATGCAGCCATGGTCGTTCATCTCAGTCCTAATTTGACAATGTTTGATACAAAGATCGTGTCCCGCCGCTGTTGGCCGATTCCCCGGGACAGAGCGAGAGCTCTGCTGTTGCTCGCCTCACAGTCGCTTTTCGCGTTCAGCGGCGAGACGATCGTAGCACGAACGAATCGCCGGCCACTGCTCCGTAATCGCTTATTTTTTTCCGACTCGTCACACAGCGTATCGCGAGCCTGAGGATTCTCGAGTCGGTACAGTTCTCAAATTGTCCGAGACGCTGGTAATTGTCGGAGAAGGAGGAGGAACAGCAAGCGGCCCGATTGTACGGGAAAACGGGCCTGTACCTGGGATATTGGTCCTCGGTCAGAGGGGCGTAGCACGCTGGCCTTGGCAGGGTCGCGCGTGTCGTTGACATGGAAAACCTCGTAAACCTCTTTGTACAAAAAATTAATCGTTTTGCTCGTTTTTCACGGAATCAATCGTTTTCTGGGCTTCTCGGTGTTGCTTCGGAGAAGAGAGTGGAAGGGTCGGGGAGTACTCGAATGTCCTGAGCTCCGAACGTTCGGATGTTTTTTCAAAATTTATTTATTTTTTTTATTATTTTCCATCGTCATCGAAGTTACGTAGGATCTTGTTTGTTATTAACAATTAACGAGACGCATCGTAGTTCGTGTTGACGCGAAGCCTCCTCCGACAGCTCGACGTCTCGTCACTGAACAATCCTCACCACACACCTACACATTATTCACGCACCTATGCACGACACACGCACACACATACACCGGGGCGCTCTCTCTCGTGGCGGAGAGGGAGAGAGAAAGCAGTGTTTTCGGGGGGCCCGCACGTTTCGACACCCGGGCGCTCACGGACACCAGCCGGTCACTGCAGCCGTGCCGGTAACCATCGAGCCCCCCCACCTACTCACGCGCGAACCCTTTCCCCTCTCCGACGACTTTTCTTACACGCTTGCCAATTCCAAACGTCCGTGATGCAGGGCCGGACGCACTCTGGCGTCGTCACGGTACTTGATGACGAAAATGCGAAAATTTCATAAAGGCGTGGACGTCACGAGTAGCGCTTCAATTTGGGAGAATTTTTATTTGGAGATTTTGAAAAACCGGCGTCGAGTACTCGCGTGATATGGAGCGGCAGAGCAGTCGTGACGCGTCGCGTGATGCCGAAGCCGAGGGGCCCAGGCTATCGCCGTAGGTACGGGTCTGGGCAACGCGAAATTCCCCGGCGCCGGTTTCCCCTTATCCGCAAGTAACAGCTGCTCGAGTCCACATTGCGGTGCAACATCCATTTCGTCCTACCCCCTCTGAGACTCGTAGCATTGACGAATTTATTTTATTCAACATTTATCGGTCCATGTTGGTGATTTTATTTTATTTCAAACATTTATTTTAATTGCAGCGCTTTCTCGCAGTCTCGATGTTTTATTAAGTTACCAGCAATTAAACATTTCGAATTTTCACTAAGAACTGCGAAGCTACGACTGCGACTGAGAAAGAATTGTTGGCCTTCAGAATTTCGCTTTTTTTTGTACTTTGTGCTTGCATTTCAAGCGTGATTGCCGTTTTCGGTAAGAATTTGCACGTTCTGCAACTTTGTGCCGCGAGCTGAACCGTTCCGCTATCTACCGGCTAACCGCTCGAGCTTGGGACAACTCCTCCGTCGATAACACAGGTATCTATGTTATTGACTGATAACATAAATCTGTGTGATGAGGTGCCACCACCTTATCATCAAGAGGCAAAATAGAACACGTTATCACAGCATAGTACTTCATCTTACCGACTGACGGTAAGCCCTAAGCCGGTAAAAAGATCCCGCGTTATTGGCGAAAATTCCACACGTAAACTCCGACCACATGTCAGCGATTTATTTAAATTTTACGAGTAATTGGTAGGTGGACAAGATTGATTGACCAGACGCGATACACGTGGTGATGTTATCGATGACAGTTTTATTGGCTCGTTTGGTTGCATCCAATGTGCATACCAACGGCAAAGTATACATGATAATACGAATACACAAAGATAATATAATATTATATTATAATTAGACATAAATCATACAACGTGTACTATACATATCTATAAATAAATCTCCCTACGATTTAACGTAAAATCTAACCTGCTAAATTCGAATTCCTGCGTGGCTACTTCGATAGAAAATATATTAATTTTATTCTGTATATTATTCTTCTTGTATTAAGATATAAGTGCGCGTACGTTTTGAACGAAGCAGTACCTTTGATTTTTTTTTCGACTGTATGCCTTCGCTTAACCCCTGCATTTTCTCTTACAAAAAAAAGACGTCGAAAGTCATTTGATTTCTAGTCTAAAAATACTCTATTGTATATGTTTATCTATAACGCTTGCACCCCATGCGCAGCACTGTCCAAGCGTTATTAATTCACGAGATAAAATCTTCTTCTTCTGTAGTACGTACAAGGGCAACTCTTTTTTCGCGAACAGCTTCACTAGTGTGCACGTTACACTGACGTTTTTGTCTTTTTTCGTACGAACAATATATATATATATATATATATATATATATATATATATATATATATATATATATATATATAACTAGAAAACGAGCCCTTTGGATTTGCGGTGAGAACACAATGCTTGACAAGGCAACGTATCGTCCAATGGTAGACGGTGAGTGTTGAGGCTAATAAGAAAAGGTGTCTGAATAAATACGAAGATACGCAAGATTGATTCGAGTGATGTGCGTTTTTTTTTAAAGTCACCTCCAATGACTTTCAATCTATCATATACACAGGTTGATTGGAAATTCAAGCTATTCCTTGACAGGGGTTATAGTCTAGTATCATGTACTCTAAGGGTTATGGTCTAGGGGCTATATTCTCATACGTAGAGTAAAGGTAATTTGAAGCAAATTAACTCCTGTTAACTAGGGGTCAAAAGTGAGTGATTCACGAGTTATGATGGTTTTAAGATTGTTTAGACATTTTCGAACTTGCTATCAGACAACTATTTGTAAAAAAAAAAACTTCTCCACTCTGGACACTTAATTAGTACTTTGGTGAAAGTTGTGATTTCTACGCCGTGTCATACTTTTTTCGAGTAATTTTTGTTAATTTTCCAAAAATTCCCAAAAAAAGAATGATTTTTGTCACTTAAGATGCTTCATTTCTAACATTATGAGAATTTTGGGAATACAATTTTTGAAAAGTGATACTTCTTTTATCAGCCTTCAAAAAAGTATTAATTAAGTGCCCAGAGTCGAGTAGTTTCGTTTACAATTATTCGTTTTTGGAAACAAGTCAGAAAACTTCACAAAAATCTAGACATCACCCTAACTCGAAAACTACTCGTTTTCAATCCCTAGTTGACGAAGGTTAATTTGTTGCAAATAACCTCAAGTGTAACGCCGTCGATAGAATATGTGTGTGTGTGTGTATATATATATATATATATATATATATATATATATATATATATATATATATATATATATATATATATATATATATATATATATATATATATATATATATATATATATATATATATATATATATATATATATATATATATATATATATATATACAGTTCCGGTTAAAAGTTTTCGATCACTTTTGATAATTGCAAAATCGTATTAGAATAATATAATTCGTGCTATATAACTATGTAGTATAATACGAAAATAACTATATAGTAATATATACCAAACTAAAATAGTAAGATAAGAAATAAAATGAATTATATTATTCTAATATATAATTTAGCAATTATCCAAAGTGAGCGAAAACTTTTAACCGGCTGGGTATATGCTGTGTGTGCGTGTGTGTGTGTGTGTGTGTGCGTGTGTGTGCGCGCCCGCCCGCGTGTGCATATGTGTGTGTACACGAAGGTTACGCACGTGAACCTAACTTCGGGATAAGCACGACGTACGAATTACGCAGGCACCGCCCGGTGGGTCTATCATCGTTCTTTTAGAGTTTTGTCCCATCCGGCGTACAAATACACGCGTTGGGAATATTCTCTCTCGTCTCCGTCGTCACACTTTGTCTCCTTCGCACGTATAACGCGACGACGGAATCACCGTCGTACATGTACACAAAGGCAGAGGAAGGGAGAAAGAGAAACATCAAAATTCCGATTTACGTCCGTTCAAGGCTTCACGATCGTTTCTTTCCTGCTGTACCTTTTTTTTGTACTCTCGCGGATATAATCGCGCATCGTTCAATGCCTCGCGCGCACGTACACGCGATACACATGTACACAGCCTCGGGAAAATTAATTCTGAATAGACGCACGCGCAGTGTTCGCATGAGTCACGCTTGCGCTCAAGAATGCCACGAATGAGAAAAAAAAAAATTATCGCTTTCATGTAACAATGATCATAATGATAAGAATCGTTTTCATCAATTGTAATTTACAATTATGCCAATGCTAGTTTCACGCGTTTTCGTGCTGGGAAAGAGAGTGAAAGCTCGCGCGCATGGCATAAATGATTTATTCTGTTTTGGTTTTAGGAGCCGGAAGGAGCAACGCCGATGAAGAGCTATGAGATAGGGGAGGGGGGGAGAGAGAGAGAGAAACATTAGGTTGGATTATATTTATTAGTGCTCTAGGACCAAAACGTCCTCTAGCACACAATCCTCATACTACGTACACGAAAGAATACAACGGAATAAGAAATAAACTTAATGCGAAAAGAAAGATGACTCTATATAAACAAAAGAAATATAAAATAAAAAACGCAAATGGAAAACAACACGCAGAGACAGAATCGCGATGTAAAATAAAGTAAATGGTACTGAGAAGAAAAATGCACAAAATTACAGAAACTATACAAAGACAAAATATATGCAAAAGTGAAATGAAATGAACAAAAAATGAAATTAATGAAAAAGTGCAATAAACGAAAAAAACAAAGTATGTGTGTGTGTGTGTGTGTGTGTGTGTGTGTGTGTGTGTGAGAGAGAGAGAGAGAGAGAGAGAGAGAGAGAGAGAGAGAGAGAGAGAGAGAGAGAGAGAGAGAGAGAGAGAGAGAGAGAGAGAGAGAGAGAGAGAGAGAGAGAGAGAGAGAGAGAGAGAGAGAGAGAGAGAGAGAGAGAGAGAAATAGCGGAAGAGAGCAACAGCTAGGAACGAACAGTCTCGGTGGATGGACTCCCATATATCGTTTCAAAGAGTGAAGTATAAATCTGACAATTGTGTATGGATGATACGTTCGTGTGTGTGGGTGTGGGTGTGAGTAAGTGAGACGAGCTGTTTTAGACACTATAATAAGAACGCCGATCACACGAACAAATCACGAGGCATACGTTTTCCCCAATTACTTGGGAGGATTTAAATCTCGACCAGATTATCTCTGCCGCCATGCGCATACGTCCGCGCATGACGAAAATCGGCGAGCTCGTGATCGCACAAAAATCTTTTACGCGCGCTATATATATGTGTGTGTGTATATATATAGGGAAGTAAGATTTTCATCAGTGTCAGCTCGCCGATTTCTCACAAGAGGGTTGCGTACATTGACTCACGGTTCACGGCTATTCGAATCGTTCTCTTCTTTTTGCATTGAAATCTACGTGACACATGCGAGGCGCATAATACAATGTGTATAGAGATAGAGAGAGAGAGAGCCATTCACGTGCGAGCAAACAAGCTCGTTCGCGAGTCCATTGTGCGTACGCGGCGGTTCTTTGGAAAACTGGGACAAACGCGGGACGAAAGAGACCCCGAGGGGAGTTCAGAAAATTGCGCGAATGCGTGCGGTACTGATGTACAGAGGCGCGTCGCTGCGTAATCGCAACGCGCGCGCGCGCGACCGGGCGTAAACAATTGTGGGAAAAAAATGGCGCCGCGGATTACTCCTGCAGCATTCGTGTTACGTGTGTATGTGGGTGGAGTGCTGAAAAGCAGAAAGCCGTAAACCGCGTGTCCGAATCGAAGCGATGTGTTCGTGTGAATGTGGCCATCAGGCTCTCGCGTGGAAAAAAAGAGGGCGGAAATTTCAGCGAAGCTGATGAATTGACGATTTTTTCGTAACCAGAAATGTTTTTGATTATTTTTGTAAATTTCTTCCATGTTCATCGGAATTACTGTAGTTCGAGAGAAACAAAAGTCTAGAGATGGAAGCATCGTGTGCAGCCGTCGAAAACGCTTGCCCGCGTTTATCCTCCTCCACGTCTACATCGCGCGGAATTTCTTTACTGATACGCGACTCTTAGTTACATAAATTGCGTGCAACATCGTCGTTAACCTCGCGAGCGCCTCAGCCGCCGAGTGCACGTATCGATTACAGCGCCCTCTGGTGTTCCCTTTGCGGAACTCTCGAGCAATTGATCAATTTGCCTACTCGCGATTCACGATCTCGTGAATTATTAAATTTCTCTCGCCCGCTCTCTAGTCTTCCCAGCGTTTTCTTTCGCATGGTAAGTATCACTCGATACTCTTGTACGACGGTGCCGAACGAAGGGGGTTGAACTCCGTGATTGGATGGCGTGAACGTTTCGATGCGTCGAATGATGACACGCGGGACGATTCATATCGATCCTGGCGTTCTCTGTCACCCGATATAATTTACGTTGAATTATTGAAATTGAATGTTTCGGCCGCGCGGCTGCGTCTTGTATACGCAATTGCCAGGATAATCAACGCGAGATCGACTTGAGATGGAGAAATGCTGAGATCGCGAAATGCCTAGAATCAGGACGATTCCCGATTCCGGGAACGATAATTCCTGTCCCTCGTCTCTCGTTCGATAACAGTTTATTTTCCGTACAAGCTCCGTCGAGGCCCCGAGTGCAAAATTCGCGAGGAGCTTATTCGTGAGGTGGCGCGAAATGAGAAAAGAAATTGGCGATCGCGTAGTCGTAGTTCCGTTTGCGGGTGGCGCCCTCGGGCGTTGGCCAAGCGAATCGTCGTGCAATATCGCGTTACTTCATAGCGAAAGCGAGAAGCACAACGAGGCAGGTGGCGAGTGCGAGGTTTACGCGATCAGCGCCGGCGACGATATCCGGCAGATCGGGCGCCATGGAATCGTTGTAATACTGATAACTTCTCGCGGACGTTCTCAAGCGTACGACCCGATAGTTGGGCACGGTCACGTTTACTCGGCCGACGATGAAATTTTGCAGAGAATTCGTGACGCAGTAGAGATTGCCGTGTTCGTCGAATGCAAAAGTGTCGGGCCACTGCATTTTCTCGTGATCGCGGGATATGAGACGTTGTCCGGTCACGAAGGAGTGCATCATCGACGAGGCGTTCCACCTGGCGATGCCGTCGTCTGCCAGCAGCCCGTAATAGAGTTCACCCGCGGATGACATCATCATGCCGTCAGTTTGGGAAGTTTTCCGACCCCAGTCGCGCACGTACGAGCGTACATCGGTTACGGAACGTTTTATCAGCCACGTTGGAAGGGAATAGAGATAAAAGGATGACAGAGGAGAATAAAAGAGATGGCGTTCGCGTACGCTGGCGGGCGACAGGGCGATCCCGTCAACGTGAACCGGCTGTATGACGTTGACACTGAGGACCTTGAAGCCAACCGCATCCTGAGCGGCCCTCATCGAGTCGTCGCGAATCTTCCACGAGGTGCCGTTTTTCAACGAGTAAACGATTATTCCAGGGTCGCTCTCGGCCGTGTCGGTTATGTAAGCCATGCCGCCGTCCTCGTGATCGAGAACGATGTCGTTCAGATACGAGGCGTCCGGCGGTGTCACCTCTGCCGGAAACTCGTAATTGCGCAACACACGACCGTTTTTCTCGAGATCGAGTATAACGAGACGGGGCGGACAGCGTGCCTTAGCTTGAAGCGTCATAGTTTCCGTTCTACCGGAATCCAAAACCCACATGCGTCCACGAGGATCGATCTCCATGCTCTGGACGAATTGGAAGGCCCGACAGTCGCCTATCTGCTGCATCTCCCAGCTCGGATAAGCCTCGAGTTTAGGATTGTATACACCGCCGATCGGCGTTACCGACGTGACGCCCAGCGTCACCGGCACACCCTCCTTCCACCTTGGCACGGTCAGATACATCCTCTCCTTCCATACCTTTATACCGGCGATCGGATTGTTCTCGGCTATGTACTCGTTGCGCTCGAGGGCTCGGGCCTGCGCCTCCTCCGACGGCCACGCCACCTCGATCGTATTCCAGCGGAATATCTCCTGGAACTTTTCCTCAGCCGATACGCAACAACAGGCGACGATCAACGTCAGCCCGAGGATTATTCTTCTCGACATTCTCCTCATCATTGTTTTACTTTTTCTATTTCGTATCTAGGGATATTTTGTACTTTCGTATCGACCGGTCTCTTAATTCACGTTATTTCACGTATACGTACGGAACGCGAAGATCGCGCGGCCACTTGTTTCGCGCACCCGCCGCTGAAATTCTTCCGGAGCCCGCGCACGCATAAAGCTATTTTTATCACCGCTTGGAAGATGCGAAAGATCGTATTCCCGTTGCGGATTTTGAACGCAGCGCTAGCCGAGCAAGTTGGCCAAGTGTTACTCAATCGCGAGAAAGGGGACACGTTGCTTTGACGAGTCGCACGGGCAAGCAGGACACTGGGATGAAGCTTCCTGGTTTATGTGTTAATGCAATGCTCAAGTTGAGCTTGGTCAATGCGCGTTTGTGCTTCACGCCGAATTTGCGAGACGCGTACCGAGATCCATAGCGTCGGACACTCTGGCTATGACTGACTACGAATAATCGTGAAGCGCGCGAGAACCACGCCGGTAGGTGTACACACAACGGACTGAGGGAGCGCGACGAAGAGACCGCGCCGCTCTTCGCGAAGAGACGTTTCGACTCTCCCGCTCCCTGAGCCCACTAACCTCGACACACGCATATCACGTGTGCGTGCGTGTGTGTGTGTGTGTGTGTACACCGCACGCTATGCTACCAGTCTCTTTGACTCAGTGTCGTTCGCCTTTCGTATTTTTTCCGTTTATCTACCACCCCGAGCGGCTCTGCTTTTCTCGCCCCTTTGGCTTTTCTTTGTACGCGCTCCACCCCATTGGAGGGCGCCAATTCCAATTCGTCTCGCGATCTACGCGCTGCTTGTTCACCCTGCCGCAAGGGCGACAACTGGTTCACTAATTTCGTGGTCGTTTCGCAACCATGTCCTGCTGTCGATTGGATTTGGGGGAAAAATTTGTCGGGGCTGTCGGATCGGAAGTAATTGAGTACCGAAATAAAAAGGAAATAACAGGAAGTGGCGCTGTGCACTGTCAGGACTTGTTCAGAACGTTTGATTCACGAACTCCAAAAGTATTGGCGCTTCTTGCGCCCTAAGGCAGAAGATCCGACAGCATAGTTAACTTTGTCAAAATGCATTGATAACAATGGACAAAATTTGAAAAACGAAGGATTACTCGAAATTCTGCTGTGTTCCAGGGTGCAAGACGGATAATAAAAGTGAATTGTTCCGTAAGCTTCCTAAAGATAGTCTTTAAAAAAAATGGTTGGTGGCTCTGAAAATGAGTCTCTTTAGGCCATCAAGGCGCGTTCTTAGTCGCTCCACAAGATTTTTTCTTTCCAAGCTTTTATCTTTATAAATAATAATTCGAGCAACATTAAAAGTTATTTCTGTTATATACAATGTATAAATACAATTGCAAACGTCCCTTGTGAAAAGTATGCTCTGAAAAATAGAATCGCTCCTTCTCGAAAACTGCGAGTCACTTTTATAACCTTAATAGTCTAAATCCAGAGCTGACAGAGCTAAAAAAAAGAGCGGAAAATAAATATTCACTACAGTAACATCCAAACGATATACCATGGGGGTGAATTCATAGCCAACTCGCAGGAAATCAAGAACGAAGTCATTGTTTACGTTTAAGGCCATACTTTGCCGGCTATATTGAAATATCGCTGCGCCATCTCTAGGACGTGAAAACCGCCAATAGACGCCTGTGGGCGGCCACCGGAAACTCGTACGCTCGTTGCAGGGCGACTCTTGCCGCGCAATCGTCGATCGACTCTCCTAAACAATCGCGACCTTTTCAATCATTACTATTTTTCTTCCTTACGCTCATTGTCTTGAACTATTCTATTATCGAGAATCGTGCCGTTCATCGTGTTGACCTCCCAATAGGTGCATCATTGTTAATGCCGAGTGAATAATAGCTCAATCAGGAGATATAGGCTAGCCCGGCTAATTTTTTGCGCGGGCGTTTCTATCCGTTCGTTGTTACGTAGTCATGGGCGTGTGAGAGGTGAATTCACGATTTCTATAACTCCCCATCCGTACGTTATTATATTTCATACGACTGGTCGATCTGTAACGCCATCTGCTGCTGTTAACTTCAAGCCCTCGCGCCCCCCGGCCCTTTGTTTCGTGTGAACGTTCTTCGCAAGGGTTGCTCCGCGCACCGTCGGGGGCTAGAGATTAGGGGCCTTCGAATATTGCTTGAATCTCTGTACCAACCGGATCGTTGCGATTTTCAACGGGGAATTTCAATTATATACCGGAGAGGACTCGGGTAAAAAAAACGCGGGGTAGAGTTGCTGCTTCAATCGACATCTGGGGGGCTGTTATGGTTCTCAGTTGGGTGAAAATGCCAAACGTGAGCAGCCCGCCCTATTACGGCTTTTTTATCAAGTGAAAATGTGACATTATTCGCCACGAAATGTCCTGTCGAAAATCGTAGTGCGCTTGCGTTAACGTACTTTTGTGAAGGAATCCCGAGACGACATACAAAAACCCAATTTTCGGTGGCTACAAAAGTGTATACAGTAGTGAGAATCCGTCAGATTGTTAAAAATAATCAGATTAACATACTTAACACTTGTAGTAATCCAATGCTCTCAGAAAAAAATACGCTTATTGACCTAATTTTCATGTAATACCAAGTTTAATGTGAACTTCCGGTATTGGATTTATTACCACTTGCTACGATAAAGAGACGCGACAGCAAGACAACAGCTGACTGTAGTCGTAACCTCCTCATACTCATTCGAATTCCCACACATATTTCACTATTAACCGACATATTTCGCCGACACAAATTTTCCACGCTTTTTTTACCAGTCGTGGCCCGGATACAATGCTTTTCATTTCCCGCACCTGACATTGTTTTGACAGATCGACGTTGAAAATCATGGAGGTTAAACTCGCCAGAATGAGTAAAAAGAGAGTAAGATAGAACCAATGTTGCCAAATATCAAACCTATAAATACTACGCAAATCGTTGGAATAGCTATTTTTTCATTTTTCCAATTAAATGTGACCGTTCATTAAACCGTTTACTAATGGAAAATTTGGGTTATTACAAATGATTCTTTTTGCATATGTTAAAGATATAAATTGTACAGGTCTCAAGTATGACTAGCGTGAAGCGATAGGACTACTTTAAGCAGCAAAAATATTTTCATATACAAGACTTTACCAGTATTTTTTATTTGATCTCCTCGATCGCGTCTGCCTCGGGGTAATTCTTCATGTTGGTTCATCAAATCTAATAACGTTTTTCTTGTTTTTCTTCAGGAAATTTTGGGACAATTGACTTTCTCTGTCATATATTGAATGCACCCTCCACATTTTAAATCTATCGTCTACACCGTTTTTATAAAATTTACAATTGAAGAAACACTTTTTAACATAGAGAAATGCCAACCGCTGCGATGGTCTAGTGGTTAGCGTGTTTGCCACTAAACCTGCGGAACGGGAGGTCCCGGGTTCGAATCCCAGTCGCTTACATTTCGTCGTGAAATGTTTTTCTTCGGTATTTCGCGGCGAAATAAGACTAGTTCCATGACTGGGGGGCGAACTGATGACCGGCTGTATTGTGGTATAGGTTTTCCGCAGTTTCCCTATACCCATGACAGAAATGTCATGATGAATATGATATAGAGGCGGAAGTCGGCTGCGGCTGCAAGGAGGGGTGGGGGAGGGGGAGGAAATACGGACAAAAAAGTGAAGAATGGAGTGTAGAAAAGAAAACAGTGAAGGAACGAAGAAACAGACACAGCGGAGGGAAATAATAGGTATTTATAACAAACGCGAACAGCGTGTACCTTAAGAAAAAACAAATATAACATCGGGAGATGCCTACGCTCATTGCTGAATGGCAGTTTTACACACGAAATAGTGTGAAAAAGATTTTAAATGTTGTGATAAGCTGTCAAATCGTTCAGTACATTGCGACAATTTCGTTCCCCTTTAGATTATGACGATTAGGCATCTTCCTATGTTAAAGAGTGTTTCTTCAATTGTACATTTTATAGAGATGGTGTAGACGATCGATTTAGAAATGTAGACGGTACATTCAGTATACGATAAGGAATTTACTGTATAAATTTGACTTAAATGTTAATATATCGTCAATTGTCCCGAAACTTCTAAACGATCTTGGGGCAGTCTTATATTCTATTTTGGCTTTCCGTTTATCCTAGTAAAGTGGTTATGTTGTCATTGATGTAGACGTACTTTGTTTTGGGCTGGGTTCTATTGGCGTGCCTCGAGCATGGATATCGGTTTTCGATAATATCGAAAAACCGGAATATCGAACCAAAAATCCAAGGAAGTATTCATCCGAGAACCGCAATAGCCTTCTGGTGAGGTGCGCTACAACTATCCGTACAAGAAGAAGGTTCTCAGGGCATTTAATTTTCGGCTGCGGATTGCCTCGACTTTATTTATTGTACAATATTATGAATTGAAAAATCACGGAAAACAGTCATTTCTTGAGTATTTAAACGACAGAATGTATACATATGTGATTAGGGAATTTTCGGAGATATGGACGCTCGCCAACATACGGGCGGCTCGAGCGAAGGCAGCGCCACCGTCGCGATCTAGCAAGCGATAAATAAGTCTGACGAACTCGGCACGAGTTTCTCATCCATACACACACACACACACACACACACACACACACACACACACACACACACACACACACACACACACACACACACACACACACACACACACACACACACACACACACACACACACACCCACACACACACACACACACACACACACACACACACACACACACACACACACACACACACACACACACACACACACACCGGGTGTCCCATTTTAATCTTACACCTAATTTATCTCGAAAAAATAATGCTCCCATCAAGTATTGAGTATAATAAATCTTTTTTTGTCCAAAATTCAAAATGGCGACGTCAAGATAGCCGACATGTTTTTCTTTAAATGGAATCATAAATTCGTTGTTCATCAAAAAAATATTCAGGACAAAACTAACTTTTGTAGGAAAGGACATCCGGTATATAGATTTAAAGGGTGTCGCAAAATGACCTTACATATGAATTCATCAATAAAATGTATTGTTTATTTACAAAGTAGGAGTATTTTAATTTTAATGAAAGTTATAAACATCAAGACTATGTGTAGAACACACATATCAATGTTACGCACATGTCTGTCAATTGGATCTGGTAAGCACGCATATGCAGATGTTTCGTCAAATTCGCTGCAGAGAGAATCTTGAAATGTTCTATTGCTAAGCATAATGGCGAGTCGAGATGGAAGGACTTTCGCCAACATTCGCACTGACTGCGGCTATGTGTTCATTCGATCGACCAGCACGAGGACGGCCACTGCTTTTCGCAGTCAGAATTGAATCACTAACCTCAAATTCTGAGATGAAATTCACCACAGTGTTGCGAGATTATGCGGTATGATGACCAAAGACGTGCAGACGTTTCAAACCGTTTCTGAAAAACTTTCGCGCGTGTCCGCGTGTCCGTGTGTGTGTGCGCGCGCGCGCACACACACACACACACAGTTCAGAAAAAGTTGAGAAACTCGTACAAAGAGAAGAGATACATTAAGGCCACTGTAAATTTTTTGAAAAATCGATTTTTTTTTATTGGCTTAAAAAATAGTTTAAACCCTCTAGAATAAGAAAAAAAAGGTCCTGTGCGAAAAAAAATTTGTTGTCCTTAGGAAATGAAGGTCGCCGCCAAGCGTGTCAAACCTTGCTCCGAAACGACTGCAATTATATCGGAGATGGCGATTCCAAAACTTTCAAAGGCATCGTGGATTCGAAGCCTTATGAAAATGTTGATGTTAAAAAAAAAGAGTCCATAGATCACGTGCAAAAAAGAATGGGCACTCGATTGAGAAACTTAAAAAAAGGAACAAAAGGTCTCGGGGGAAGAGGAAAACTCACTGCCAAATTGATTGACGAACTAAGCATTTATTACGGCTTAGCAATCCGTCGAAATTCCGATTCCATCAAAAATATGAAAAATGAGATCTGGGCAACCCTTTTTCACAAAATGTCAACGGATGAAAAGCCTCAGCACGAAAAATGTTCGGAGAATTGGTGCAGTTGGAAGAAAGCGAAAGCAGAAAATGCCTTGGATGCGTATCATCACAATCAGCCAATGAGTGAGGAGGTTTATCAAGCCATCAAACCTATCTACATGGAATTGAGCCGGGACGAGTTGCTGGAGCGTTGCTTGGGGGCCTATACTCAAAACAATAACGAAAGTTTCAACGCTACCGTTTGGAGTTTGGCCCCCAAATCATCCTCAAGCGGAAAAACTGTACTAGATATTGCGACGGATATCGCTGTTTGCATATTCAATGGCGGCCTTACCAACGTCTTGCAAATATTCAAGATGTTGGAGGTGGAAATTGGTGTACAGTTATATAATTTCTGCATCGAAGCCGACGCCAAACGCATCACGCACGCGGAGACATCTCTGAGCGACGCGGCCAAAAGTGCGCGCGCGCTCCAAAAATCAACCAGGAAAGACGAAGAAGACGAAAATTTGGCTATCGAAGGACAAATGTATGGTGCTGGGATTGCAGACTAACGGTAAAAATTTTTTTTAACTTCTTTTTTTAATTTTTTCCAATAAAAAACTATTCGCAAAACTTTAAACGCGTTTTTCTCGAAACATGGTTTTTCAAAATGGCACGCAGCATAACTCGAACAATTTTCATTTTTTTTACTTGAAATTTTAACCAGATGTGAACATTTACATTATCTTGAGAATGTCGATCGGAATTTTCAAGAACTTTATTTATTGATTTTTTATTAACAAAAAACGCCGTTTTTTTCGTCAAAAATCAATTTTTTTTTCAAACGCACGCCAAATCCACAAAAATTGATACTTTTTAAAATCCGATCGACATTCTCTAGCTGTAGCCCTCTAGATTAATGGTTTTTTTTTTTGTTCTAGATTCAAAAGTGCACCAGTGGTGCTGCGTGCCGCGGAGCCCTGGAAGCAAAACATGTCCCGGGAAGATAGCTGTGGAACCGCCGTTTTGTTTTTTTTTTACTGTAAAAAAATTTTATAATAAAGTTTAATGTATGCCCGATAACACCATTAAAAGTTTTTTTTCAAATACCTTCAATTTCGGGAGCAAAAAATTAGTGAAAAAACCTTTTTTTTTGGGCCGTTACAGTGGCCTTACTCGTTAAAAAGAGAAAAAAAGAGAAGATACACACGAACACACACAGTGTTGCTAGTGCACGTGTGCCTTTGAAATATTTCGCTTGGAGCTAGAGTACTACGGACTCGCCACCGACACGTCTTTATCCCCGCCCCGTTGTGAGTCTATATACGCATGTAATTGAATTCAGATCACGTCATGGTCTAATAGCGACTAAGCTGCAGTATTCGTTGCGATGCGTAGAATTTGTAGCGAACGGAAAACTAAAAGCGCACGATCCCGTGGCTCCTACGCGCAACCGTCCTAATTAGCCATTGTCCAATAAGGTGACGCGGGATGTTCGTCATTTTTGCGGATGAAATGACAATTTTTTAACCGGACTGAATCCGCGATATCGTATCGAACGCAAGCAGAAGGGAACCCCTCAAGTGAGCCCGGACTCGGTCGCCGTTACCTTGACACGTTCTCTCTTTATACGAAACTTCCATCATCGCCCCCGGAAGCGGCGAGTGTACGCCGCGCGTTCGTACTGTTTCTACTTTCGTCGCTCCTACGCGACCCTCGTCGCACTCTGTTGCGATGTAACCAAAGCCGCGCGGAAGAAACGCGGTGGCCCTCGATTCACAAGGTTGGACGTGTGTTTCTCCGGATATATATATAGGTGTATTATAATGTACAAATAATAAGCGGAGAAACAAGCACGATAATGGGAAAATATCGTAGTGATGTCACGGGCCTTTTTTGCTCGCTTCTGCTACCACCAAAAAACGTGCAAGATTTGTCAACAAGCCTGAACCACTACTGTATTACCCCCGTTTCTCTTCTCTCGATATACGAAAGTTTCCTCCCATTATGTCTCGACTTCAATGACACCGACTCTCCGTCTTTCGCTACTCTCGGCTTCTCTACGAAATTAAACAGCCGCACCGGCTCGCGGTTATGTGCTTACGAAAAATTTTACGTATTCTCACCGCGCGCTCTTTTATTTCATGTGGTATTTAGGAACTATACAGTCCTGTTGTGCCATCCCTCATTTCTCGTATCACAATAAACGTTTTATAATTATAATAAATAAAGTATAGCTCGCGCGATTTGGAAGCATTGAATTATTTTTAATATGAGTATTTTTTATTGCGTTGGCTATGTTTGATAGGTATTTATTATTTTTCGATCGTTATTGTGCATCGTGAATAATTATTACCTTCTGATATGTCGCTCTTGCTAGATCACGAGTGGCCAATCGTCACTAACTGCCATTCAATTTAATTAATCAAATAAATTTTAATAATCAGTGATTGAGCTTTAATTAATTAAATCATCTTTGATCAATTAATGAAATTACTTTAAATTGATTAAATCACTTTTATATAATAAAACTATTTTCATTAATACAATCTTCATTAATAAGAAAAAGTAAATTAAATATTAATTGCTTTGATACGGTTGATCAATTGTAAGTAACAAATTTAAACTTCGTTAATATAAGGGATCGCTGGAGTCGGTTTTAAGGGCTTTGACTTGACTTTTAAATCACTTTATTCATCGGTTCTTTCAAGGAACATATATTACATGGAAGCACAGATGTCGTGTTAATATTTGGCACAGAAAATGTATATATTTCCGCCGGTGGACTACGCGGCGACATATAGGTGTGCTACACACAATCAAAAACATATATTCTTTGGATGTGTTCAGGCACATCCATCATACAGGTAGCGCTTTAGGTGGCTGGGGTCATAACTGAGCATTACCCCAAGAAATCGTGGCAGCACCTCCATAAGGCCTATGCTTCGCGTAATATAAGTTTTTGGTTCTTTCACGTGTATGCATTGCTAGGGTTTCCTTTCTGACTATTCTCGTTATCTCAACTTGCCAGTCAGTTAATGTTTATTATTTTTTATTATATCTTTACATTGAAGGTGGTTTTGTGTTGGTTTTAGGTAAAATTTAAAAAAAAATCGTTACACGGCCCGATCTCGAGAACTTTTTCCAAAGTCTTTTTATTCAGTCTTTGTATTTTTGCTTTAAATTTACTTTAATCGATTATTGCTGTTTTGTAGAAAATTATTAGTTTATTTATAATTAGTGTCGCCTTTGCCTCTTATGTTCGAGGTAAAAATTGAAAACCCCCCAACAGAAAAATGCCCATCGCGAGGACGATGGAGGCCTACCCTTATAAGCATCCGAGGGCGTGATCTCCGACGAGAGACGATGCGGCTCGTAGCCACCTGGCGGATTTTTCGCACAACGCGCGCGTAATCATACCAAACTCTCGCCTCGTACGCTTCCCAAGTACTAGACTGAAGTGCGCATCGCACGTATACTTTCCAAAATACTATAAGCACCAGTTTTGTGGTTGTTACGTGTCCGTTTGTAACTTATATAATTCATATCCGCGCAAGCAAACAGGCGGAACCTGGATGTGCCTCGATCATTCATTTTCATTTACCTTTATGGACAAAATTGGCGAAATCGCGCAGGCCCATAGCCGCGCGTTGCGATACTGTACACGACGATTGCGGAGCTGCAACGGCGCAGGTTCTTAGCGCCTTTATAGCTAACACACTATCCAACGTTTGCGTTACGCAAGAATTTCTGTTTCTACGTGTACGTGTGCATGCGAACGCGGACGAAAGCCGTGATATCGCGGTGTATCAAAGTACAATAAGAACCATCGCGAGCCAAACGGACGCGATCGCGCCCTGCGCTCGTTTCTGTACTCACGTTCTCATGGAACTCTTTCGCGCACGCGACGACGGACGATTTATGCTTCATTAGGACACACGCTAACGAGCATTGCACCAAGAACAGCGTCGGTCAACTTGATGGTTTAATGATTTTAAAAAATGTCTTCGGGGAAGAATAGCAATGGAGGTTTGAAAAAAAGTGAACAAATAATGAATCCACGCCCCGGAACCTCGGAACTTTTCCACCTATGTGCCTGTGCGATGTTCGTCAAACTTACGGCGGGCGTGGGCACGCTCGCGGTTTTCTCTCGTTATATTATGTACGACGCGTCGCTTCCCCTTGACCCGTAACGCGTTCACCATGCCGTTGCACGGTCGTTACATATACAGTGCGTACAAAGCCTATTTGCACACCTCGTTTTTCTAAAACGATGCTTCGCAAAATGCAGAATATTTTGCCAACTAATCTCATCTGATAGTCCATTTCAAACATAAAGAATTCCCGTTAATAAAAATCCAGAAAAAAACGTCTACATAGAAATTCAATAATAACAGAAATGGCATAGAGAAGTAAATATGTGCACATTGACGTTTTTACGATACATTCAAATCTTGATTCGGGTCGGGGGGGGGGGGGTGGTCGCATAGTCTCGCCGTCACCCCGCCTTAAAATTCGATTCAGATCATGAATACGTTTCCTCCCGCGCTGTTCGCGCCTTCACCTCTTTCTGTGCGCTTTTCCACATTTCCGGCAGGTTGTCCTTTTTATCCTTAAGGGGGGAGATACCTTTAGGCGAGGAAAAATGACTGATTACCATGATTTTTTTAAAAAAGGAAAGCTTTCCTCTCAATTTTTTGGATTTAGGGTATGTTTTATTACTATTTTTGAATGTTACATGGTATTTTTCATTTTTATTAATCTTTTTAAACGGCAGAGGTGTGGCACGGACTTCTATACGGGTTGTGGCGGATGTTGTCAGATGGCGTGAAGCGTAGCGTCGCCGGGATAATGTGAAAAAAAACTATCGAAGGTTTTTCTTTCATTATCACTCATACGCAGAATATGAACCAAGAAAAAGTGAGAAATGTTGGAAATCGATGAAATGGTAAGCTTTGAAACAAAAAGATTGAATGTTCCGAAAACATTGCTACAATTTGTAATAGAAAAATACTTTTTTTTTCTCAATTTTCAAAAACGTTTAGGATCATGTTTTAGACGCACAGGTTATAAAAATTTATACCAAATTTTATCAGAATCGGTCGATTAGGTTTTAGCTATACGTCACGCCAGTTTTGAAAATGCAGTTTAGAAGACCGATACCTCCGCCATTTTGAAAGGTCAATAAAAAAAATACCATTCACGGCCAAAAGTAGCAATAAAACATAACCTGAGTCTCATAACGGGTGAAGGAATCTTGCCTTTTAGAAAAAGATTACGAAAATTAGCAGATTTTTTCCTCGCCTAAATGTATCTTCCCTCTTAAGGAGGGTCTAAAGTTATTTTACCCACACCTGCTCTGATTGATGTTTATTGATAATGATTATTCGTATTATCGATTATGATATTAACATCGATTATGATCGATTATGATATTAACATCGATTATGATCGATTATGATATTAACATATCCACCATAAAAACGGACTAAAAAGACTAAAAAAAACAGCCGGAAATCTATTAAAATAGGCTTGAATTACCTCAGCGGAATTAACACGATAGGCAGAATATAATTATATATATTATTGATACGTGATAAATGATAAAACACCATAAATTGTTGTTTGCATATTTTGTGGCGGCTTCTATACAAAATAATTTTAAAACAAAGCTGGGTTGTGTTCGCCAAACGCATCAGCTGTTACTCGCGACGTTGCTAAGTATGTGGGGTTATTTCGTCGTTCTGACAATTTTCAACCGGAAATTGAAACTTTTTTGTAATATAGTGCTTCAACTACACGGTGAAGATTGATTGTCTTATTTTTCACAATATCTATTATATCTAATCTATCGAATTTTAGTTTTCCAACGGGTTTAGTTGGATATGTGAGCAGAAAAACCACGATCTCCGCACTTCCGGTTGACCGTCTCCATAAGACGACGTGCTTCGGTAACTCAAAGTGCTCAACTTTGCAGTTTTATTGCGAAAAAACCAAATGATCAAAATAGCTCAAAATTGCCAATAGGCGCATAAAGTATTCGTTAAAATCATATAAAAATTTCAAATCCGAAAGTCGGATTCGTAATAATGATCGTACCTCCTTAATTTCGTGAGGCGAAACGCCCGCCCTGTTGCCATTCCGGCACGAGAAGCGCATCAATACAAGCCTCCGCACAGAATGGCAAAACAAATATGCTATTAATCGTCTTATTTTATCGACCCGCACCGCGTAGCAGTGCCGATTACGAGAGTAAGCGAAGAATGATCGCGTGCATAGAAAATGCTGAATCGCGATGAGCCTCCGATACCACCGCGTCCTATGTAATTCCGCGATTTATGCAGGAAGGTACGCAAATAGTGAGGATTATGTGACAGGGAATGTTTATGGACGAGGATGGAGCGCGATCGGTGCGACTCGTTGACTAAACCAATCGTCACACGCGTAACACGAGTGCTCGCGATGATAGATGGCGAAACGCACGAGCTTTTCCGCTATGCCGGATCCTTGCGCATTTACCGGATTATTCCGGTTCGGCCCGTTATAATTGATACGGCCGTGATGCTAACCTCTTTCGCGTTTGGTACTGACGCACGTATTATTGTTACTCTCGCTGGTGTGTTTTTGTTTACCGGCGCGAGAACGACCGAGGCAAATTTTGGATCGCGTAAAAACTCGACGAGCGCAGCGGTGCTAATGTGTCATAGTGGGCAAACGGGTTTTCAGAAATAAACGAGTCGTTCGTGACAGGGTATCATATTTGAGCATTCGGGGAATTCGATCTTGAAATATTTAGCACGCGAAGTTTGATAGTAATTAGGAACGCGTTCTCAATTTCTAGAGTTCAATTGGCTATGCGACAATTACGTCGCTAGAGATACACATTATAGTTTCTATGCAACGTGTATAGCTCATTTTTGCAAGTATTGCGCGTTTAATGTTATACATTTTTGTCCGGTGCATCTAGTTGCGTTTCGCTGTGAAAGGAAGGGAAAACGATGGTCGTGACGATGAATATTAAATTCTATGGAAAAATCGTAATATGGTGTGGACATGCATCGTAAGGGAGAAAGATCGTGCCCCGAGTCAAAGAATATAATTGCATAGAAGCACAGGCTTTATAAGAGCACTGTCACGAATTCTTGGGGTGATGCATAGTTATCACCCCCGCCACCTAAAGCGCTGCCTGTGTCGGTGTGAATCATCCAGCCCCCTGGCACTGCTGGGTCTACCGTGTCTCGTTATTGTCGCCGCGTAAACTAACCCACCATGCGGCGCTAGTAGTCACCAGCATGACCCCCTCTCCAGTCGCGCAGCGTCTGCATAATTTGCATTCGACGCGTCTGGAAAATTCATTGTTTAGAATAGAATTTAAAAGTATATGTGTATATAGGAAGGGATGCAATATTTACACTTGTTGCAATATTATGTATTTAAAAGTATTTGTCGAACGAAATAAACAGATAACATTAATATTTTTTAAATAATGGATTAGTCACGTTGTACAATGTTTTGCGATTTTTTTCTTGTCGAGATTGCTTTTTTTTTGTTCTGCGTTGAGACGTGCAGAATATTGTTGCATCCGCATCAATACGTAATATTGTATTATGTGTAAAAGAACACTATCGGCGTGGTATATACACGGAAAAGAGAGCTTTTCATAGTTATACACGTCGTCCAATATAAACTCGAAAACACGTGTTGAATTGCGATGAGCCACAAATCGCTCTTCTAATGTGATAAAATAATTACGATTTCACCACACTACGATTTTTTTTATTCGAGAACAATGACAGATCGAGAAAAAATGACGAAATAATACGGCGAGGTGCTTTGCGGAGTGGGGGTCATGCGGGTGACTACTAGCGCCGCATGGTGGGTTAGTTACGTGGCGACAATACGGGGACACGTTACTGTTAAGAGAATTTATCCCAGTGTCAGCCCCCTGGCATCATCCAAAGAATTGCGTTCTTCGATTGTGTGTGGCACGCCGATACGTCGTCGCGCATTCTACTGGCGGAAATATGTACTACAATTTCCGTGCCAACTATTAACGCGGGACCTGTTCTTCCATGTAATATATGTTTTTTGCCCGAGTGCACGAAGCAAAGCAAGAAAGCATGGCGACTAGATACAGGAGGCCACACTCGGCCTGGCGCTGGGGTGCTCCGGACCACATGTATAGTTATACGCAAACATGGGTCCGATCAGGGAGGCTAGCCTCCATGATATTACTATACATAGGGCCCGCGGCACCCCAGCGGCATCTATGTTGGAGCCATTTTCAGGGGCGCTTTTTTCAGCGGCTTTGCATGGGAGTTTGGTCTCCTGGTATCTAATCTCCATACAACAAAGGAAGAGAGAAAGGAACACATGCGCTAGCGCAATCTGTTTTCTAATTATCTAATGAGTTACTGTGGAAGAGCACCATGCTGTAAAATTTCTCGAGTTATCCTGTCCTGACCGACACTTCCTTTGAGCCCCCCCCCCCCCTCACGACCGCTTTTTAATCTACCCGCCTGTCTGCCAATGTGTCATTAGATTCAACAAAGCTTCTTCGACTAGGGAGCCACACTCTAGTCTGAGTAGCGAAAGCAGATTTTGTAGTCCTCTACTTTTCACGACGACACACTAGGACACTTTAAGAAGTGTCGAGACTAAAAACGAAATGCTTACAGACGATTGAAGTTTGTATCACCGATGGATCAATTTAGGGTGCATTAATGGTCCAAAAATAAAACAGTTTCACAACATAGTTTCGGAGATTTTTTATGTTCAAGTGGAAACTTCATCCATTTACTAATAGACATGACACTTTGTAAACACTAATTCTAGGCTTATAAGGACAATAATAAAAAGAGATTCCAATTAAAAAACGAAGAAAACCGTGATTATGGTGTTAGGAATATCGTATCAAATAATTAAGTAATTTCCCTACTTCGTTCATTAACAATACTCGAAAAAAAATCAATTTTGAGCTCGAACGGTTTATTTTCGAATATTAACGGGAGATTACTGTCGACAGGCATAAAAAAGTATGAACTTCGGGAATTTTTTTTTCAGGTAGAATAATACTTTTGGAAACGGACGTCAACGCATTTTTTATTTAAAACAAAAAACAAAAATGCGGCTACGGCTCCCGTCAAATGAAGTCATGCACGGCTTGTTCTGGTGTGCGCGGGGCGCTTCACAGTCTTGCCAGTTTATCTGAAACAAAAACGTTTTGAAAATGATTAAACTAGTCAAAATATGGGGGGCCAGCTCGTTTTTGGTTTTCTGAAAAATCGCCAAAAAGTTAAATGGCCGCAGTCTGAAAAAAAACCCAATTTTTTACCCGATTTTTTTGCTTGTAGGATGAAAAAAAATTCTAAATCAATTTTTGGGAAAAATCACTTCCTGATGGCCCCGCAAATCGAATTTCCTGTCAATTGCGCAGAGATTCATATGAATCGGTTTATCCGTTGAAGCGGCAGAGCGTCCCGTGCGCTGAAAAATGCCGCTTCCAGAAAAACGCTCCGAGCGCCTCAGCTACCTGTTTTTCAGCAATCGGACGTTTTCGCTCAACAGGCTGTCAATTCCAAAATACTTTAGATATGACAATATCTTTTTATCCATATGTTCCAAACACTTTGAAGATGCTAATTATGTTTAAAAAAAACATTTTTTGACGTCATGAACGGTAACTTGCAGCCAGCCAACGGTAACTTGGCTCTTGCAGCCAGAGGACGGTATCCGAACTCCTTAAAATGTGTCGACAAAAAACTATAGAGGCACCCCATGCGGGCAGCATGGCTTATTACCCTTCAAAGCCGCATCCGTAACTGTGTCTTAGGCTTTTTGTTTATTTTTGCGGTCTGTCAAACCAGGGTCTGACGGAGTCGTACAATTTCCTTCGAAATCGTAAGTACATGTTTTGTTTTTTTTCTCATTACATTATATAAATTCTTTTTAAGTCGATAGTGAAATGAGCACTGCATCTTATTGCAGTGCATACATCTTCCCATGCTCTGATATTCTTTTGCTATTATTTCCATATGGGTAATAGTAATTGTTTGCCATGTTTTTTAAACGCAGACATGTTGATTTTACTATAACCGATGTGAAAGACCATTATGAGACTGAAATTTCACAGCATTGACATTTCAGTCACTTTGTTCACTCTTCGTTCTTCCCTGATTTTTATGAACGTCCCTTGCTAAAAAAAAACTCAAATTTTCCGACACATGAAGCCGGCACATGTTTCTTCAGAACGTTTTCAAAATCTGACGATTTTTTTCTACCAGAGTTCATTTGCACCTGTTTTCCACAATGCTTATCTTTGTGACCGTCTAAACTTTTGAAAAAATGACTTTTTGGGGTTCTCGATTGTTTACTCATGTTGGTCGGTTTCTGGCGTTTGGTTTTCACTACTATTGAGATGTAATGGATGCATTTGTTCAAAAGTTATAGAACGATGAACGTTGTCGGTCTGACGGACCGAAGTGTGGCGGATTGAGGCACTAAAAATAACGATGGCTCGCTAGGGTTAATTCCGTTAGAAAAAAACTTTTTGTCTGTGCCGCTATTCAATGAAGCGTCTCTCGTATCGAAAATACTACCAGCATTAAATCCAAACATCGTTAAAGCCGAGAGACAATTTCATTGAAAGAAATCTTTTCCCCCTCAATTATGCCGAACTCGAGTAAGGAGGTTATGTTATCGAGGTCATGATCTTATTGCGTATACGCGAGTATTTGGTCCGACTGGTGAGGGCACAAAAAAATTATGGAAAAAAATGAATCGTGACGAGTGTGCGATATTTGTGAATGCGTGTGCGCTGGGCATGTAACGTTTGAGCCAAATGCATTTCGTTTGCGCGATAACATGTATGGTTGGCCGCCGAGTGCGAAGTTCATCTCGCGCGTGGCGAACCACATATTTTATATCTTGGCTGGTAAGGTTGGGTGTAAATACTTCACACCCGGGTGTTTCGTGAACGTGCCAAAATAATGAAAGGCCGCATAAATTCGCGATGAGTCATCCTGAGACCGCTAAACACAAGAGGGACCCAATTTCGAATGAACGCCCCCTGCCGGATACGCAAACTTTTTAGCAGCATATCCGGTCGAGCCCCCCATTGATTGCGAACCTAGCGAACTCTGTGAATTCCGTTCATGCACTAATCCCTCCGGTGGCGTAAATACATAACCGAAGACATTCGAAAACGCACAATACATAAAGTTTTGTTGGATCTAATACAAAGTGAAAAATATCGAAAGCCCAAATGTGATAGTATATATTTTTCAAATACTAAAAACACATTGTAAATACGGTGAAAAATGTAGTAATGATAAACAGCTTTAAAAATCTGTTAAAATGTTGAAAAAGTATTAATTCGATATTTTATCAACCCTGATTAAGGGGTTAAGCCTAGTTGTAAAAATAAAAAAATTACTTTTTTCAAAACCAATATATTTTGACAGCATATCATCTTATAAATGTTGCCTGAACATTTCAAGGTGATCGGATGAAAATTGACAAATTTATAGGCTGTTAAGTTGACGCCCGTCGGAACGCTCGGAGCGTCGTTTAAAACTTTAAACGCTTTTTTCTCGAAAGTACGTTTTTAAAGTCGGTGGGCCCAATATCTCAGAAACTACTACACTTTTTCTAGATGTATAAATATATAATTTCATCGAAGGATTTTTTCCGATGTATATTTCGTTTTGTTGACCGAAAAATGCCCATTTCTTCGGAAAAGAACAAGACTCACTTTGAACACGCGCCATTTTTTTTTTTAATTTGATATCCCGAAAACTTCTTCGATTATTCATAGGACAAATAAACAAATTAACGATATCTGTTTGATTTTTTTACATCAGATAACCTAGTTCAGAAAAGCATTGCTCCCTCCAAACGACGTTTTCGAGAGATGCTTGCCGGAAATCAGCTGTACATCGATCATAGAATATTTTTACGTAACAGAAATTAGAGTTTTCTTCAGATGATACTTTTTCAAATACCTAGTTTTCGTAGGAATTTATCATCATGATTTTTTATTTAACAAAATCTCAAACGTGAGCTGTTTTCGACTGTTACAACTGGGCAAACGACAGTGCGCCGTTACATTCGTGTCCTCCCAAGTCAAAGTTCGCAAAACCTCTTTTTCTCTGGCTTTTCCGATAAAACTTGAAACGTGCTTTTGATGGTTTTTGTGGTCTCTCGATTGATATACGAGTAGACATTTCAATGGGGTTTCTCAAGGCTCGCATAGATAATAAATATGCCAGCGATTCGATTGAGCGATAAAAATGAATATGTATCGCGTGCTCATGCGCGTGCGCGCGCGCGCGCGCGTGTGTGTGTGTGTGTGTGTAATTGTAATGGGATTATTAGAGACTGGGCAGAGGCCGCACCCTGGGTCTTCCTATCCGTCGCTTATCCCCAGTGCCCCACTAAAACCGCATCGCGGCGTTCTCTCCTGAAATAGAATCGTAAAGAGCGAAAAGGATAGAGCTAAAATTGAGCGGAGCGGTAGGGCGAGTGTGCCGAGCAAGACGCGCGCGCGAGGCATTGCTAGAGGAGTAATAAGAACGAGCAAAAAAAAAGAAGCGAGGGGAGATAAACAGAGCATTCATCGTGTGGCCTAGAGATCCTACTGGAGCTGCTCGCGCCAAACATCTCCGGAAGAAGCAAAAAGAAAATACTACACCCATTTCGACTGATGTCATTACTATTTAGTTCGGCATGATACGCACATGACAAGTCTGGATGACGAAAGGAAAGCGACGAGGCCAAGTAGCCCCGGAGAGGAAGCCGAAACGAGAGGAAAATAATAATATCTGGGTTTCTTCACGTCGTGGAAATACCAAATGTTCGTTGCGCAAGGCCTGTATCGTCGTTTTGAAGAATAATACGAGGCAGGTAAAGCCCGGATGGCTGATGTAACGCTTGTGCGCGTTACAATCTTACTCGCTGAAAATTCCCATCCACATTGACGAATTTTCATACGATTATCATATCACGGTCTGGAAAATTTCGTGGACGAAAGGGCGATACCGTAATTTCGAAAGTGGTTATCCCACGACTCGTCTCCATTCTTCCCGACGTGAGAATCTCACGGTGTTTCAGGCTCCCCCCATATTCAACTGACATCCTGTGGTGGCAAGTGATAGCACATGTGTGCAGCTCCTCGAGAAGTGTATATCACCGTATTTACGTTGTAACATCACGAAGGCGTGAGTGCGAATCAGCGCGAGAGGAGCAAATAAATTGTACAAACGCCTTTGAGAGCAGCTCGATATATACCCATACGCCTCCTGATACACCGAGATCTATCCGTTTTGCAAGAGCCTTCGAAACGTGTAAATCAAATAGGTGTATGTGCGGCGGTACCTTGTACAGCGTCTGTTGGATCTATTCAACGAGTTATCGAGCACGAGCTAACTGCCGAAGATTCATCGGTATAAACCTCAACAGCCGTCACACACAGCGGGATCGCAGCCGGCAGTTTACACGAATCTGGCATAAGATTTATCCGAGTAACTTGGAAACAAAACGGGGGGGTCGAGAACTCTCTTGTGTTCGCGCGGCTCAATCGTCTGACCGTGACATCGATTATTTAGTACGTTTTCGCTGTACCTTGAGCTCCAATGGCTAATAGAGCAAGACTACGCGAACCGACGTTGGTCGTTTATGGCTTTAAGCGACCCTGTGAATTATGGCATCGTAATTGAGCCAGCCTTTTCCGTTCATAATATCAACGAGTAATGCGTCTTTCTGAATATTTTTATACTCGGATGACTTTTATGGCAGTTCTGTAATTATTTAGTGAAGCTACCACGCTTACGAGCAACGAAATTCACAGCAGACGGCCTGTCTGGTGAATCATCGTGTAGTACAAAACCTCACGACTGGGGCGCTGACGGCAGTCTCTTTACTCCCGATCAGGGGGCTGGCACCTCCTATCCCTTACCATATGTAAAAATGCTACGCTTTTTGACCGCTTTATTTAGTTCCAACTTTCCCAGTGGCGATCGTAGGTTTCTTACAATATTCTTATTACGCAGGCGCGTGGCTCGCACGGCGTACTTTTACACCCCTCGCCAATTATTTCGACGTTTGGAGTTCACAACCCGGGGCCCGGAATTGATGAAATTACCGAAATTACTTATACTCGTGCGCTAATGCCGTGTGTTGTGCACGGTTGTACCTCGGGGTACCCGCGTAATCCTGAAAAGGTGCCATTTCCACCATAGCAGCCGATCCTCCCATTCGAAGCTATGGAACGTCTATAAGTTACATGTATGCGTGTCTGTACATACCCATAGCCCCTACGCGCGCGTCCGGAATGTAGGGGAGAACTACTAGCGCTGCGTGTGGCAGAGTTGGACGCTACCAACAGCGGACGATTCGCGTAGTAAAAATTCCAACGATGCCAGCCCCCTGCTCCCGATCTACGGTGCCGTGGAGACTAGATACAGGAGCCGAAACTTCAATGGGGAGAAATCGAAAAAAGTGTACCCGAAAGTGCGAATAATAAGGCGTTCTATATTTAAGCGCGTCAACAAGGAAAAAGTGCTCGGACGAGGTTCTAACCTGACAACAGGCCGGACGCCCAAATATATTATAGGGATTTTCAAAATGACCTATCATTTTAATCTATTAATAAAACGTATTATTTATTTGAAAAGTACGAATATTCTAATTTTAATAAAAGGATCAAATATTGAGGTTATGTGTGGAACACAATATCCGATAAGTGGGCGTCCCTGTTTGCAAACGTTCACGCTTCTGACGAAATGTTCAATAACATTTTGGCATAATTGCGGACCAATTTCATTGATGGTGCGTCCAATTGCTTCCTTGAGCTTCGGAATGGTTTGCGGATCATTTGCATACACTTACTCTGTCAGAAAACCTCAAAGAAAGAAGCCCAATAACGTAACATCGCACCCTCGTGGTGGCCGATTCACATCGCTCCGGCGTGAGACAAAACGACCATGGAACTTCGTCTGCAATAACTATGGGACCGTACGCAAATTGAACTGCCAGAAATAGCAAAATTACTGCTTGTTCAAGTTTTTTATTTAAAGCTCATCGTTCAGAATAGATGAGGTGACACACTGATACTTAAACTTTATTCTAACTTAATTCTAACATCTTAAACTTCATTATAACGCTGACGAGTAAGGTTAGATAGGTTAGTCACGTGTTCTACAATGGGAGCCGATCGTTTGTTTACATCCGAAGTGTATATAGCATATTACCATTGAAAGTCCGCAGCCATACCCTCAATATTCGTGATATTGGGCACGGGTCGAAATACCGAGTTTGGATTTCCGTACCTAGCCTCCATGCACGGCGCAAAGATACATCTGCATTTAGAGAGGTTAGCGCAGTGTAGAGCTTTGGCCCGCAGGGTCTCGTCCGGCCTATAAAACTCAACCAGCCGTGTAACCTTCCTTCGTATCGTCGCCCGTAAAGCCACTCGACGTTAGCGACTGATCCTCCATAGAGGGACCAAGAATACCAACACTGCCGTGTGGTGTGTGTGTGTGTGTGTCCGTGTGCATAAAAACTCGAGCGGCTCCGCGTGACCACGGAATCACGAGGCTTGTCAAATTTGTCAGAGGCTCGCCCGATGTTCAACATTTCAACGTTATACATCACTTTACACAATAATGCTTGTTCGTGATCTCGGGACATATATAGACGCTTTGAACGAGCTAAGTCTGTGCGCGCATTCCGACGATCCCCAAATCCCCTGACGGCCTATCTTTTCGTGTATTTTTCCATCGGGGAAAACGGTTCGACACACACACACACACACACACGCGCAGATAAGATCTCCTTTACTCTTGCACAGAGCCGCTAATGGATCAACGGTACAAGGTCACAGTAATGACCTACAGACTGACATGACTGAATTAGCAAAGTGTATCATTATTACACTGGCTGAAAATGGAATGATTGACGGCGCGGTGCTTTCCCTAATGAGTGTGCGGCCCACTTATCGGACCTTGACGGAACCTTGCAAATGGCCCTCGCTTCCAGAGACCAAGAGACCAAAAAAAAAACCAAACGACGAGAGAAACTGGTAGGAAAAATGGTCGATGAGTGCAGAAGAGAAAGAACGATAAGGTCGTCACCGTGCAAACAGAAGCGGGGCTCGTGATTATCCAGATTGGAGGAAATCCAAACATTGCAAAGAAAATATTGGATCACCTACACGGAGACGGGAGTCAAACGGGGTGCTTCGTGTATAGGACCGGTCCGTTGGGTGTGCTTCGCACCCCTCAACATACATACGGATATGCGTTAAAGGTTTGCAGCCCGTGTGGATGAAATCTGGTCGATAATTTGCCTCCCCTGATTCCTCTCGCCCTTTGGATATCACCCTTTGGCTAATGGAGACTAGTTGAAAGCATCGTCATAATATCCTCAGGAAACGTGATCGCAAAGATCCGAGGTATTCTCGATCTGTGTGGTTTGTGGCTGGAAATTTCGTTGGAGGATCCGGCGAGGAAAGTGCTATATCCACGAATGGCCACGTCTTCGAGCCTCCTTAGCTCTCATCATCGGTTATTGGGAATTAGGGCAGCTCGAGTCAGCAGCACGCGAAACAAAACCTACGGTGGCGTGACTTGATTGATTGGCAACCGAGCCCAAAGCTTTTTTCCTTCATCCCATTTATTAGTTTCGAATATTCGTTCCACATTCGCGCCCCATTAACACCCAGCTCCGACGAGAAGGGCTTATCGAGCGTTACTACTTTTTCACCACCTCTCGACGTGCATTAAAGCTTGTAAGCTTTTGGCAATTTACTCGTCACACACCTACGATCGATGTTTCACGCCAGCGTTCGTATACCCATTCGCATACCCTTACGTTATCACATTTTTGTCAATATCATCATCACTATCCGCATTATTATGATTATCGTTATAAGATTACTGCGTCACGTGGGCCCTATCAATTCCGCAGTTATTTATTTATCCCCAGTCAGTATCGAGTTTTATGCCTGGGCACGTGTGTATCTAGCGCTCAATAACGACTGCGCTGTTTCGTTAATCCTCTTTTCATGCGAACGAGCAGGATTAATACTTGGGCCGGTAGTCGAAGATCCAAATAGCTCTCCATTTGCTTGTGGAGCCTGCGTGTACGACGTCACAACGTTGTGTGTGCGCCAGACCGATCGTTCGATAGGATCCCTTGATAGTGAATTAAGTTTAAATATAGAAAGCCGCGTGTAGGGCACAGCAGGACTGGAACTATCCGTACGGGAGATCTAGGTCAACAAGAGGAGTGTTGGAGAAAACAGGGACGGGGAAAAGCCTAGGAAAAATTAGGCACGTAGGGTACGATGCACGTATAGTCGAATCACCCCCGTTAGCTCGTCAATGTCCCATCTATACACATGCACGACGTAAGTGGAGGCACGCAATTACAGCTCTGAGAAGTGCACGGAGGGGAAAAAAGGACGCGATGACAGGGTGCGATAGTGGGACAGTCTCAGAGCACATGGAACGAGTACGTAGGGATGTCGCAGGCAAGCCACGTTTTATACCGCACTCTTCTGACTGTTGGGGTTGCGAAAAAAGGGCGAGACAGCGAGAGAAAATCTGTCGTGGCTATTCGTCGTTATGGCAGCCGCCACGCAGGCACCGTAACCGTACATTTATTCTCTCCTGTTTACTTCATATGTCTCTCGTCCTCTTTTTTCCGTCTCCATTCGACTCTCGTTGTACAGTCCCCTAGTGTGCGCACCGTAATGTGTCCTTGAACGAAACGTAAGCAAATGCTCGCGCAAGTGATTCCACTGTCCGATCTATAAACTAGCGTTGTCCGTAGGCGTCTTTGAAGCTACGATAACAAGATGCGTGATGCTTTAATAGAGAAACACTGGTGGAGCTAATGAAAAAGAAAAAGCATCCTTGGAAGACTTCCTAATTGCATAATCGCAAAGCTGGCAAGAACACACCAGCCGAGTTAGGAGGACACGAACGATGAGACAACTGGTGGCGACGTTTTGTACTAGAGCCGTCACATACGTGCATGTGTGGAGATTTGTTCAACATCGTCTTGTGAAGTTTTGGGCAACGCTTGTTTCCTACTCTGCTAAGTACCACGCTGACGAGTACAAGTCTTAAATAACTCGAGCCGTCTGGGTTCTTCTTGTGCACTCGCAATCGAGTGTAGAATGGAAAGTTTCTGAAATATGCTCGTATGTGTCCTTGGTAACCTTGCATAATTGCAATTCTCGACGTTGCGCATCCATAGTTTGATCCGCGGACCGGTTGAATAGATGTATTTTTTCGTTATAAATAATGCATGCGAAAAATACGACGCATCCTGCAACGAGGAGTTTCATACGGCGGAGAATGATGACGAAGCCGCAACCTTCGTGCCAAGGCAACTTTTTAAATCAGTGAGACGAGAAATGCTCGCATCAAGCTAAACGTGCAATAACATCGTCGTCTCTGCACCGTTTT
This sequence comes from Ophion costatus, assembly GCA_951751655.1. Lineage (NCBI taxonomy): Eukaryota > Metazoa > Arthropoda > Insecta > Hymenoptera > Ichneumonidae > Ophion > Ophion costatus. The sequence continues at coordinate 20,056,510 of OX632358.1, forward strand.
TTTTTCTTCGTCCACCAAGTTATACCGGTAAAAAAGTGACATGCTTTATGGATGATACTGACGTGTGGCTCGCGCCACCTCCGCGTATTGTGCGCGCACCAGAGAGTCATCGAAGTTGCGCGATTCGGTGCAAACTACGTAGGCTGGACTAACGAGATTACCGATTGCATTTGCAATGCCGCCACTGATAGCAATAGGGCCATCTTAGCGCTGGACACAGGATTACAGGCGTAAAGAATAAAAACCATGGAGACTAGATATAGCATTTCAAACTCTAATGGAGAGGCAGTGAATAAAGTGTTCTCGAAAATTCGAATAACAGAGACGTCGAATGAACAGACCCAAATGTATAGTAATACAGGTATATCCATCGATGAGGTAAATGTGATCAGACGAGGTTCTAACCTCACAACAGGTCGTATAGGGGAAGTGCAGAATTGGTAAAGGGCAGGTCGAAAAGTACACCTGGCACCCCTACCGATATAAATCCGAAGCCTTTTCAGGTAGTTTAGCGGTAAATACACGTCACTTATAGCAAATTGCACGTATTGAACTAGGGTTTTCATCTATATCCGATCAAACGTTTTATACAAGCGTAGAAGAACATGGCAAGTGATTGTGCCTTGTTGGCCATGTCACCGATGCTTAGGAGACGGAAGATATAGTGCAAGAAATAGTTATCATAACCTCCGAAGTTTTGGCATAAACAAACTGAATAGAAAATACAATGTTTCGTTATCAGTTCGTATCATTTTTTATTATTAGGAGGAATTATATATAAATTAAACTTACAGTGACGACTTCCGAATGTATTTTTCGGCTGGATGACGATAGAAATATTGTTGACGCGTGGTGTCAATGGGTTGCAGGATTGAGTGAAATCTGCAAATTGCTGTAGTTGGTTGCATCAATTTCTCCGCACACTCTAGATGAAAAAACTAGCACTACACATTCGGCTACTTGCTGATGGTTGCAAATTTGTGCGGTACACGCTCAAAGAATTTTATATTAGTTGAATTTTGAAATGGACAATCCTGTTATCAAAGGATATGAATTTAAATGAAATAGGCCAAACAATGAGATTGTTAAGATATTATGTTTTTTTGCAAATCACTCTGTCTGCTTACGATTTTTTTTCAATTCAGCTACGTACTGTTACGTTTGTTCTGCTTCCAAGGAGCATGAGGGTTCTCCGACGGAAAAGAATAAAATTTTATTTTTGTTTCACCAGCTCCAGCATTTTTTTCATTACTCTTATACGCTTTGATGCAACTTGTCATTTTCGACTTCCCCATCTGCCACTGTATATGTATAACCCAAATGCTGAACATGAATTCAAAATATTCGAATGGTCAAAACATACATGGTTATTATTTTTCCAGTATATATATATATATACATTTATATAACTTGAAATAATTTCACCTAAACGTTTTTGAATGTTAAAATCGTTCTTTATTATAAAGCAACACGCACTTTAATACTTCGATTACTTAACATCACGTACAAAAGCTTTCAATTTTGACCACTAATGGCGCAACAGTCGGGATGCACCTTCCCTATACTACTTTGAACGACTTTATTCGTTGTTTTTAAAATGTCCTCACGATAATTTTGGTAGAAAAACTATTTTGGAAGCGAAAAAAATGAGCTTCTAGAAATTTAATCATATTTGCAGACTCAAGTTTTGTAACACTGAATGAGTATTCTTGAACTCCGATAAATTGCCTACGAAAAAAAATGAATATGGAAAACTACGCTCCTGCGTGCAGTTACTGGAAAATTGTACTGCTTCAAGAACACTGTATTCGTACTTATCAGCGTACCACTTCATCTTAAATTTTATTATAACACTGACAATTAAGGCTAGATAGGTTAGTCATCTATCCTGCATTCGGATCCGATATTTTAGATACATACGAAATATATATAACACGATTTCCAGGTTTTCCAGATTTTGGGCTTTGTGTTATTTTTTGAAAAAAAATCATCTGTTTTTGGTTTTTCGCATGCCGTTTCTACATATAACTTTTTTCGAACTGGTTTTTTTTTCAATTCTCTTGGTTATTTGTTTTATCAAGAAACGTCTTCTTCTTAACCTTAAATGTTGAAGAAAATTCCCAAAAACAATCTTATGCAGAGTTTTCATACAAACCAATTCGAGCATGTGACTTTGACAGCCTGCGGTGTGACAAATGTACAACGCATATCGTGTCAATTACTTCAAGAAGTTGCTTATGTATTGTCGGTTCATATCATTTGTAGAAATGGCATGCAGGAAAACAAAAGCAGGTGTTTCTTTTTTGAAAAAATAACATGAAGTCCGAAATCTCGAAAACGGTGGGACTTTTCCTGAACTGAAATTCCAGAATATAGTAGGCATGATCTGACCTATCGACAGTCCATTTATTACATGACACCCTGCATATACGTTCGAAAGAGCGCGTCGCCGCCTTTCGTATTCCCAATTTTGGGGACGAGTTGGAATGCCGATTTTGGACTCCTGTACCTAGGCCCAATGAAAAAACATTGGATATTCGCACGGATACGCAAGTGGCGTCGTGGACGGTAATTTTTGGAACCTCCGAATTGATATAGATAGTACGATTAATTTATTTAGTTTCTTGATTCGCAACGTTTTCTTGAATATGCAGAACTGTTTCCTTTTCAAATAATAACGACGCTTGTTCGCGTAATTAAAGGATCGCACAAGGAAAGATAAAAAGTCTCGAAAAACACATCCGTTTACGAAGTTATGCGGTCTCGAATTTTGCGCGCATCAGCAAAAGCTTCAAGGTAGCACGGAGCAGCGAGGCAGATCCACGAGCCGGAAACGCTAAACATCCATTAGTGCTTGTCAATTTATGTCACACACTTAGTGAAACACATTGAAGGAATTCCAGTAGCGAAGCGATTGATTAGAGGCGTATTTTCTCGAGAAGGCAAATTATGTAATAAGACCCGTGTCGTCGTAAACGTGACGTATATATGTATACGTATCTCTCGTAAATGACGTCACAGCTCGTCGCGGAATGACTCAATTTAATAATCAAGCAAACACACACAGACTGCGAATGATACGGCGATGACCGGCTACAATGGGCAATGTTTCGTATCGTACGCTCTCGTGTTCTGCTTCGCACTTTGGGAGTGTTACGTTAAATAATTTGCGTACATCGCGGAATACATATGCGGGAGCGATGTGCCGAGTGAAAGGAAAAACAGCGCAGTTAATATTTTAACGAGCACTTATGAGTATCTACATCGTGTTTTCCACTCGAGGAAACGTATAAAAATGTTCAATCACTACACGCGATGAATTATGCTCGCGGGAAATTACATCTATAATTCTCGACTCTCAATTGTGGTGCTCGGAGGTAGGAGGTTTCGTGAATTATGTCTATCCGATCGTCGATACGATAAAATACTGCAGACATTCTTACCAAGCTAGACATGACTCAGTCGGCGACTTACCGACTGCGATATCTTACCGAGCGTCGGTACTAAAACGCTCAAATAACCTATTCTAGATATTTTTCAGTGACCCATGCGGCAGTTGGCTGCGCAACGCTGATCGATCAGCTGTGTTCTGCCAGCCTTGGAAAATTCGCTACCGCAGTTCATCTCGAAGTGAGGTTAGGTAACCGGAGAAATCACGTTTGCAATTGCGTTGCACGAATAACTCTCTCGCCGTTGCGTCAGCCCTTCTAAATCCAATCGTCCGGTGATTTTCGAGCTACAAAAACTTCACATCGCAGTAGGAAAAAAAAAATTGAAAATGATTCGTATCGGGGCGCGGGCAATCCGCGACTTGGTCGGGACGAGAACGTTCGCTAGTGCGCCAGCCGAAGCGGCCGCGGTTTCCGCCGGTTTTAAGGTTCAGGACAACAAGGACTTCAACGACAGAGTCAAGAACTCAAAGGTGCCCGTGATCATTGACTTTTTCGCGACGTAAGTACGAAGAAATTCAATTTCAGAAAAATTCACTCAAAATTTATGTCGCGCTTGCCAATTTGTCAATTTTGAAGAGGCAATATTCTTAAGCCAAACAACCTCCCCCACCCCTTCCGGAGGGTGTCATCTGTAAGCTTCTCCCCTTTTCGCAGCTGGTGCAATCCCTGCCGTATGTTAACGCCCCGTCTGGAATCAGTCATAGCCGAGAAGCAGGGCAAGATCCTGTTAGCGAAGGTGGACATTGACGAGAACACGGATCTGGCACTGGATTACGAGGTTGGCTCTGTTCCCGTCTTGATTGCCATGAAAGACGGCAAGGTGCTCGAGAGAATAGTCGGCCTTCAGGACACTGATAAGTTGCGAAAATTTGTCGACAAATACGCCGAAGCTTGAGAAGACAAAGCGCAATTGTATATTTTACGTTGCGAATGTAGAAGGAATCTTTGGAGGTCAATTTTTCTTAGGTATCGGGAGAGGCGATGTGTAATTGGGCGCTTCGCCGCACGTTTCAATATACTGTTTAGCATTGTTGAATAAAAACTGTATTATTTAACGTTCTATAATTTATTCATACATATATATCTATATATATGTATGCCATAGTCTATATATATTTATTCTCCAAATATTTACATATATTCAAGGGAAATTCGCCATGTTTTTAAATTTATTTATAGTGAGCTAGACGAGTATTTGATGGAGTCGTTAAACTTGCACACGGCCATATATAAATATATATAAACTGACAACTAAAAGGTGGCGAAGTGTTTTTTTTAAGGGGGTTGCAGAGAGATTTTGAGAGTGCAAAAAATTCTTTCCTATGATTTCTCAAGACCTCGAAAAAAAAATATAACCCATTTTTGTGATTGGTATTTGCCAACAAGAATTGAGTATTGTGGAAAATAATGAAAATTCCATTTCACGTACAGCAGAATGAAGATATTCGAATGCCGAATATGAAACACTACTGAAAATTTTTTCCTGCGATCCCATCATCGAGAAAAAACGATCAGACGCGCTTTAAAGTGAAAAAAAATGGAATTTACTTGCATTTTGAATGTTTTTAAAGAGTGTTTCGTATTTGGAATTAAATTATATTCCCTTGCTGGACAGAAAATAGAATTTTCTTTTTTTTCCACAAAGCTCAACCTTTTCTGGCGCATCTTGAAATTTTCTGGCGCTGGTCTTGAAAAACCATTAATATCATATTTCTTTCTGTCGCGAAATCTCCGTGCCAAGCTCTTAAAGAACATATGGCCGCCTAAAAACTGCCACCCTGTATATATTTGCATCCGTGTTTGTAGAATTTTGAACGGGTTTGACAGAAGATTAAAAGTGAGGCGATTACGTCTCGGTTGGGAGGGCTTGAAGAAGTTGCCTAGCTCTTTTGTAACCAATCGATTGTTCAGCCTCCTCCGTCGTCGCCTCTTCGTTCTCCTCCTGTTTCCTTATAACGTCCATACCCTTCTTCAACAATTGTTCCCTGGCCATTCCCTTGCAACCCTCGAAGTACTCGAGCACCGTGGGAAATATCTCGTCGGGTATGGCGTTGTCGTCCAGCAGATTGTCCATCAGCCAGATTTGTCTGAGCTTTTCGAACTTCCATTCGCTCCGCGCGTGTTTCCACTGCAAGCCATCAAACGGATGAAGTGGGCGGAGATTTTTGTTTGTTGTTACCGCAAACCGGGACAAACCTTGGACACGTAATTCAGAGCCTTCTCCGTCGCCTCAAGCCGACTGGCCTCTTTCTTCTGGGACTCTCGCTGCTCTGCCTTTTCTTTCTTCAGCTGGCGCTTGGAAGGTTTTTTGGGTTTTTTGGGATCTTCGGTACCCTCCTCGGTGTCCATCGGCTCGTCCTTCTCATCGACCGTCGCTCTGGGAACGGAAATTCGTGAATTCGCACGTACACTGGGCGGTATGTGAACGGCGCGATAAAAATGTCTCACCCATCCTTTTTTACCCGCTTTGTACTGGCGTCTCGGGTATCATTGTCGTCAGTGGTGGAAACTTTTTTGTCAGCGGATCTCTTGGTGTGTCTGGTTTTCCTCGAGTTCTCCATCCCTCGCTCCTGAGCATCGGAGGGTCGTCGCGCTCTCTTGGGGCGGCCCTTCTTTGCGGTTCCATTGGAGATCTGTTCAGCGACGTTGCTGCAATCGCCGTGCATCGCTACAGACTCTGCAGGGCAGAGAAGATAATCGAGATGTCATTTTCATTGAAACATTCTGCGCTTGTACAGGACTCGTGAAATAATTTTAGTGTAGAGGCAGCAGGTTAGGCTGAAAAACGTTCAATGGAAATAAGAAGAAAAAAAAGGCAATGACCGGAAGTGACATCCAGAGACGTCGATCCCTCGTCCTTGTCTTGTTTCTGTCTCGAGCGGGTTCGCGTGTGTGCTTTTTTAACCTCCAAGTCTTTATTGACCTCGGTCTCGGAGCCCATAATTCGGAACAATTCGATCTCGTGTGAAATACTCGAGAAGCAGCGTAACGGGTTATCGGGCCTGCTCGTATCTTCCGGCAAAACAGAATAAAGAATAACAAACGACGAGGCGTCAAGTGGAAAAGCGACGAATGTTTGCCATGAGGCGTTTTTCAAATTGGCACAAAGCTGGCACGCACGAGACACGTTTTTTTCGGTCTCCCCCGGCGAACTATCGTTCGCTGCCTTATCGAGTGAGTGATCGTCGTTTGACGAACCACGTTAGTTCTCGTTTCTGCCGCGACGACGTTTTTCCTCGCTCGCACGGACATTGGAGAAAAAAAAATTCCTAGACGTCTAGAATAAACAGCTGTAAGTAGCAGTAGATAATTCCATTAATTTCTCACAATTTCGATCGCGCGTTGATCTTGAAGATTTCGGAGTACATAAAAAACTCTCTAAATCGAGTTTTTCTACGGCGGCAGAGAGGTCGGTGGAAAAAAAGGTGGTCGAACTCACTATGAATGACGCATGATATCTTGAGGCGCGAGCTTCGCGGTGGATTATGTTTGATACTTCGACGCAACTCTTTACGTCGATCAAGGTCTGTTTTTCTCGTTGGTTAACCTAATTTCGCGTGTGCTATTTGTAATTTAGATGCCAATCTGCCTATCGGCTATAGCGGTGGAAAAAAGAAGAAAAAACGCATACACTGACGTGTTCCTTGTTCATTGTCGTGACTGTGCGAAAGTTCCGTTGTATAATCGCGTGAAATTGGTATCGTTCGACACACGTTTTTTTTTTATGTAATACGCGAAATATTGAGGATCCCGACGTACGTGCTCGTGGCGGATTTTTATTTCCCCACGAGACTGGAAACAACATATTTCACTTTTTTTTCCTCATTTTTGGCGTATTTTCGTTGCAGGGTCGAAGCGACCCCGGAAATTGATTGGTACAGGTGAAAAGAGGAAATCTACAACATGACGGAGGACATGTTGGGAGCGGATATATGCAGGGTGTGCAGATCGGAGGGAGTGCACGACAGGCCGCTGTTTCATCCCTGCATCTGCACGGGCAGTATAAAATGGATTCATCAGGAGTGCTTGGTGCAGTGGATGCGCTACTCGAGAAAGGAATATTGCGAGTTGTGCGGCTACCGATTCTCCTTCACGCCTATATACAGTCCGGATATGCCGCGACGTTTGCCGCTGCGGGACGTAGTCGGTGGTTTATTTTCCAGCATCGTCACAGCCGTCAAATACTGGCTGCACTACACCCTGGTGGCTCTGGCCTGGCTCGGAGTAGTTCCCCTCACCGCTTGCCGTACCTACAGAGCTCTGTTCAGCGGTTCGTTGGACCTTGTGCGGGTAAGCGACCTCTCCCCCTCCACCCGTCCACTCGCCCCCTTAAAGCGTCCAGCCTTGGTGGAGGAAAGCCGCTCCGTCGAGGCGAAGCATCTAGCTGCTGATTACCGGCGAATGATAGCAATCAATTCGTAAATTGTTATCACAGATAATGTCTCTACCGATGGACATGCTGTCGACGGAGAACGTTTCGTCGGACGTTTTTCACGGCTGTTTCGTCGTAACGTGCACCCTGGTGGCGTTCATCGGCTTGGTGTGGCTGCGGGAGCAGATACTGCACGCTGGCGGTCCCGATTGGCTCGAGCGAGACAACAACGTTCAGTTACCGCCGGTGGACAATCCTATGCTGCAAGCTGATCCTCAGCCTCAGCAGCTTCAGGAACAGAACGTCGAACAGCCGAACGTCCAAGACAACAACAACGTACCACCTTTCGCAAACGAGGTTTTGTGGCAGGACGAGGCGAACGGTAAGGATGGTTGCACCCAGGCTGAGTACTCGACGATGGTACAAGTCGGATTTTTCATGGTCGATGGAAGCTGATGGTTTTTCACGCACTAGGGGCAGAGCTGGCAAACGTTCCTGAGCAAAATCCTCTGTATCGCGAGGTTGGCGACAACGAGGCTCATCAGCAGAACGGGTACGGGATGGATGCCAGGCCGGGAGGTGACGTCGCGGCGCCACCACGAGAAGAGCCGGGGATAGAGGGTGCGCAGCCGGGTGTGGGTGGCGGCGAGGAATGGAGAGCCGGAGAACAGGCTCAGGATCAGGGGCTAGTGCAGGCGGGCCAGGCTCAGGGCGAAGCCGAGGACGCGAATTGGAATCCCATGGAGTGGGACAGACCCGCGGAGGAATTAACGTGGGAGCGTTTGTTGGGCCTCGACGGCTCGCTCGTCTTTCTCGAGCACGTTTTCTGGGTCATCTCGTTGAATACACTCTTCATCATGGTAATCCAGAGCGACGGTATCGCCGAGTGATGCGTCGCGCACATGGATAATAACATTGAATTCTGTCGGACAGGTATTCGCCTTCTGTCCTTATCACATCGGACACTTCGCGATAGCGGGTATGGGCCTGCAGGAGCACGCAGCCGCGTCACACTTCGAAGGCCTCGTAACGACGCTCTGCGGCTACTGCGTCATCGGCGTTTGTCTCGTCGGTCTGCACACACTAGCCGCCCTTTTTGGCTTCCAACGATCCCAGAGAATTCTCGGATTGTGCTACGTCGTCGTGAAGGTGTCGCTTCTATCGGTAGTCGAAATTGGCGTTTTGCCGCTCGTATGCGGTTGGTGGCTCGACATATGCTCGCTCGCGATGTTCGACGCCACTCTCAAGGATCGAGAAACCTCGTTCAGAATCGCCCCCGGCACTTCCATGTTCATACACTGGCTCGTCGGCATGGTTTATATATATTATTTTGCCTCCTTCATTCTTCTGTTGCGCGAAGTTCTGAGGCCCGGGGTACTCTGGTTTTTGCGCAATCTGAACGATCCCGATTTTTCGCCGATACAAGAAATGATACATCTTCCGATATTGAGACACGCGAGAAGGCTCGTCGCTTCGGCGGTCATATTCGGCACTGCTGTTCTTCTCATGCTCTGGCTACCGATAAGACTGCTGAGATGGTCCTGGCCGGGCTTTTTGCCTTACACGATCACGGTACAGACCGAGGCACCGGTGGGCGAACTGTCGCTCGAACTTTTATTGCTGCAAGTCATTTTGCCGGCGCTCCTCGAACAGTCGCACACACGAACGTGGCTCAAGAGCTTGATACGAGGATGGTGTCAAATCGTCGCTTGGCTGCTGGATCTTCAATCGTATCTGCTGAGGGACGAGAGAACCGACCCCGGACCGGCGGTCATCGAGGAACCGCACAATCCCGATTTCGGAGCTCTTCATCAACCGATGATACACAGAGATGGACCCTCCGGGTTCCAACCGTACACGAGATCGCGATGGTTTCCGGCTCGGTTGGTGGGATTGATCGTTTGCGTTTGCATATCGTTGATAGTCGCCAGTTTGATCGCTATGACTCTACCGGTTTGGCTTGGACGAAGGGTCATGGCCCTTTGGATGGTCGGTGCACCGGCTCCCTCGCCACCCGTTTTATCGCCGGTTCATCCCGTTGACGGTTAGCCTTGTTGTTATTATTATTTGCGAAAATCTTTTACAATCCCTGGAGAATCATTGTCAGCCGTGATATTTCTCTGTTCAGGTACCGGAAGCGACTTGACGGTGTTTTCCGGAAGAGTCCACGAGATATACACGGTCGCGTGTGGAACGTATGTGTGTTGGGCGGCCGCGAGAGGACTGGCGCTGGCCTTCTCGTGGCTGCCTCGTGGCCGTCGAGCCATCCTCGACCGAATCAAGCACTGGGCTATTCTCGGAGTAAAGGCGGCCGTGGCGTTCGTCCTTCTAATCGGCGTCATACCGCTGCTCTTCGGTCTTCTCCTCGAGTTAGTGGTGGTCGTGCCGTTGCGCGTGCCCCTCGAGCAAAATCCCATCCTCTTCGTCTGGCAGGATTGGGCGCTTGGTGTACTTTACACGAAAATAGCAACGGCCGTGACGCTCATGGGACCCGAGTGGAAGCTCAAACTGGCGATCGAAAGAGCCTACAACGACGGCATAAGGGAGATGGATCTTAAGTTCATAATAACGGAACTCGCGGCCCCGGTGATATGCTGCCTCGGTCTTGCCCTCGCTGTACCTTACGCCGTAGCTCACGGCATCGTGCCGTTGGTCGTCACCAATCTACAGATGCAAATTCACATCGCTCGACGTCTGTATCCGTTTCTGCTGCTCGTGAGCGGTGTCTGCGTGCTCGTCAGCCTTGAGATACGACAATTTCGTAAGCTCTACGAGCACATTAAGAACGACAAGTATCTGGTCGGTCAGCGTTTGGTCAATTACGAGCATCGAAACAAAACGCCACAGTCGCCACAGCAGCAACAACAGTCGTAGAGAGCGATCGTAACAACGAACGTCGTCCGTCGAGCTACCTGTTCGCGCGTTCTCCACGTGTGCCTGCGCCGGTGTCTGTACACCCCCATCACACGTACACGCGCGTGACTAAGTGCGGGAAGACTTAGGGTTAGCTTCGTGTACATTCTTACTCTTAAAACTTGCTCGAATTGAATAACGTTCTCGTAACGTAAGTTACCTATGATTCATCTTTTAATATTCTAATATATATTTATGTAAGCCCTAATGAATAAATCAGAAAGACTGTTTGTTTTCCAATGCGTGTCGGTACGTCGTTTGGCACGCCCGCCCGTCGACTATTATTCTCTTACGGTGAAGACCACGAGATCGGAAGACAAGCCTCCGGGTACATCGTTAGTATTGATTCATCCGCGGCCAGCGAGAGCTGAGCAATTCGACTTTTACACGGACGCGCGAAACTCTTCGATCGTGTTCAAAAGTTATACGACCGAGCAATGTACAAATTCTCATTTGACGTCGCGTTCTCTCGTCTTTGTTATCCTCTTTTCTTCTCCTGCAATGATGGAAAAAAAATGTTGATACGGGAACACAGGCGATCACGGGAAAAGATGATACAGGGAGGAAAAAAAACATCGAGGCGAAAAAAATGTTACGAACAAGCGGCAATATGAAATGGTCTAGTGAAATTGTTAGGAAAAGCAAAAAGTCGCACAATATTAGTTTTTACTGCGGGATACAATAAATATGATACTACAATTCGTACAGTGTGGCATTTTTGTATATTTCTCTTTGTCCGATTTCGTCGCGCACACGTAGTCATAGCCGCGTCGCGTGTTCTGTACAAATTCGTCTTTACATATGTATAGATACGTATAGTAATTATTCGGAAGTGACGAGTCCACGCTCGGCGCGTATATCGAAAAATGAAATATCCCGTGTCCGAATTAGTGAAGGAAAAAAAGGAGCACCTGCATTAATTGTACTTCGGAAGCGTTGAGAGGTTGCCTCGTTACGAATTGACTTTCGTAGCAATGAGAGGGGAAAAGAAATAGAGCTTGTCAAGAAAATGAAACGTCAGGATCAAACGTGGAGACGAGTATTATGTACAATTGGCCGAATCTTCGAGTCGAGTTGGCAGGAGTATAGCTCTTATCGAGTATTTCTTCGGATGTTTCTCGATCCTCAAATTTATGATACTAAATACGTTGATGGTTTGCACGATTTCGGAGTCTTTCCACTTGACGACCACGGTCGAAACGGAGTGTTCCTTGTTGTACTCGCAGTCGGCCTTCTTCTCGAAATCCGAATAGAACATTCTTATCGTGATACCGATGTAGGACAGTATCACGTACATGCTCCGTTGCTTGACCTTCATCACCACGGCCATGGTGTCCGTGGGTCCTTTCCTCGCTAGAAGATCCATGAAGTAGAGCTCGTTGCTCTTCTCCTGTGCTATTTTCGCACTGTATTTCTTGTCGTTGCAGGTCGCCGCGATCCTAAAGGCACGGGAGCGAGAAGAGGGCAAAATATTAGGACATCGTCAAAGTATCAAATAGCCAGTCGTCTGGGTAGTCGCAGGTAGACATACTTGGCGCACAAATCGGCCGACCAGTCGTCCGGCATGGGCGCGTTCGTTGTCGCGGCCTGAAGCAAACGATGCACCACGCAATCGGCGTACCGTCGAATCGGCGACGTGAAGTGCGTGTACAGTGGAACGTTCAGCGCGAAGTGTCTCAGGTCGGTTTTCTCGTCAAATTGCCCGGCACACACGTAGGTTGCTCGCTGGAAGCAAATACGAACAAAGTAGGCCCATGCGTAATTTTGTTAGACGCGGAGTGACTTTTTTCGTTTTGTTTACCGTCATTGATTGAGAGCAGAGGCAGTTGATGACCATCATGAGGCAACTTGTCGCGAATTTTTCCGCCTGACCCTCCAGTCCCGTTTTCTCGTAGAGCGAGAGACTCGCTTGCAAGCTCGCCGCCGAGTCGACCTTCAAGTGTACCCCCAAGTGTCCGAGATCCTCGACGGTCTGTGACAAAACGCGATCAAGCGGTTCACCGTGATTCCGCAGGAACGCCGTGTCCTTCATCGTCTCGTAGAGATGTTCGGCTACAGTCATATTCGCGAGTAGCATAAATTCCTCGATCAGTCGATTGCTGTCTTGTCGCTCCTCGATACGATAGGATATCGGAACTCGTGTTTCCTTGTCCAGTATTATTTGAAGCTTTGGCTGATTGATGGTCAACGCGCCCTCGGCGAAACGTCGCTCTCTCATCTGTGTGGAGAGCCCGTAGAGTTGATTGACGACCTCGCGTATGCGATCGGGCGAGTGATCGGTCGTCACGAGGCCGGGCAAGTCGACGCGGTCCCTCGACGACTCGTCTATCAACGCCTGAGCCACCTCGTAGGACATCTGGTAGCAGGACTTAACGACGCTTTTCGCGAAACGATGTTTGATCACTCGGGCCTCGGGCGTCATTTCCCATACGACCGAGAAGGCCAACTTGTCAAGACCGGGCAACAGGGAACACACGTTGCACAGCGATTTCGGCAGCATGTGATAAACCGTATTTACGAGGTACACGGTAGTCGCGCGCTTCGCGACTTCCTCGTCGAGAGGTGACGACGCTTTCAGGTAGTGAGTCACGTCGGATATGTGCACGCCCACCTGAGCAAAAACGAGCGTTACATCCTGACGACAACTTCGACGTCGAAAAGAGCCGGTGAACTGGAACTCACCTCGAAATTGCCGTTGGGCAATTTTTTGCAGGACACCGCGTCATCGAGATCAACAGCGGTGGCCGGATCAATCGTGAAGACGCACTCTTCCCGCCAGTCCTCGCGACCTTCGACTTCCGCTGGTGTAGGCGAGTAATCGCTGCCTGGCAGTCCTTCGAGTAGAGCGTCCGCGTAAGGCTCCACGTCCAGTTCATTGGCGAGCAATATAGCCGTGGTCTCTCCTTCCAAATCACCAACATTACCAATTATACTCTCGATCGATCTACGCAATTTGTTCAAGAGGAAAGTAAAGCAAAGAAAAAAAACATCGCACGCACAGTAGCGAAAGAAAATCGAACGGATCTTTGGGTCGGGCTTTTTTTTTCTTACCCTCTGCAATTGTTGGGGGTGAGCCACTCGTCCATATGTGCCAGAAAGAGGGTCTTGGTGTAAGCTTTGGGCGAGGAGCGCACCTCTTCGGGCACGCTTTTAGGATTTATCACGAGAGCGGGTACTCTCTGATCTCTGGACAACAATCGCAGTCTGTCTCTCTGCGGAACCAAAGATCCGACTATCTTTCTCGGATGTATCTTCTCCAGGATGCACATCACCGTACCTGTCTTTTGCACCTGTCCGTTCTCCTGGCTGAACCAATCGTCCTCGGGGTTTATCATCACCGCCACCACGTCTCGGTCCATTGCCCTGTTTCTGTTTCTAACTCCCGATATGAGTATATCGACCGCGCCGTCGATGCCGAGGTACGCCTGGTTGAAATTTTGAGGATTTATTCTCACGGTACCCTGAATGTAGGTGGGGTTTTCGGGATCCTGATCGGCCAGCAACTGAAGCATGTCTCGCTTGCGCACGCACTTGGGAAAGGTCAACTCCGTCTTCGTGTCGTCCTTGCGCTTGGAAAATTCGAATTTGAATTTCTTGACTCCTTCTGTGTCCTCGTCATCCGCTTGAGCAAATTTTTCGTTCTTTATCTTCTTCTTCTCCTGCTTCTCCATCTTTTTCTGCTGGCGAACTTTCTTCTTTGATTCTTTTTTCTCGTTTCTCACCCTCGCCGCGTTGCTGCTTTCTTTTGCCTTTTTCTTCGTATCTTTCGCACACTGACCGTTCTCCATCTTGGCCTTGTGCTCGTCCGCTGTCTTCTTCTTCGTTTTCGTCTCTGGCATACTTTGAGAATCCCCAAGGTCGGCGTCCTCCGAAGCCCCCTCGACTTTTGTTTCCTCGCGATCTATGCTCTCGGATGACGATTTGGCGGCGAGTCGTTTGTGCGGGGGAGGTATGACGACGAAGCCTTCGGCACGCAAGAGCTCTATTACTTCTTCTTGCAGAGACGCCGCGTCTTGATTCTTTTTCTTCTTTCCACGCCTGCTCCCCTTTGCCCTCTTGCCGAAGACATCCTCAAAAGGTTCGTCGGACATGACGGCCACACTCTATGCGGCTCTGTGATGTCAAACGCGTCGGCGGACCGAGAGTGAGTAACACAATAAATTATATAGGCTTAAATGACTGAGTTGATGATGAAATAGGAAGGTAAAAAGATAAAACATTGCAATAATATATACCTTTGAAGATTGTGGTTAGTTTCGTTGCGATTTTTGTCGCAATACTCAAGGATTTTCGTACGCTTTATCTCCGAGATCGAGTACGGGTCTCATGATATTCCGGAGAGATGAAATGTTTTAATTTGCAAAGTAAGAAAGTGTGCGATATTTTCTTTGTTATTTTCTATTACCAAATGTGGAAGACCGCGAAAAACACAGGCCTCGCTCGAGGCGCAGAATGCGCAAGCTTGTGACCGTTCAGACACGTGATCGACTCCGAAAACACAGAGGCACGTTGAGCACCAGCGTCGCCTAGTTGATATTGCTGTCGGTAGGGTCGCCGTTGTATTAAAATGCCGATGGATTTTTCTCGTGCTGAAAAAAACGAACCAATCGTGAAGCTGGCCAGTCTTCTTACTGCCGAGACTCATATTTTATTCTAATTTCAAGGATTATTACAAGAGTTACATGTGCTCGCTATTAGCTATTGTTACATCGTTTCGCCTGAGTAACTAAATATACGATAACGGGTATCGCGGATTCTAGCCCCTGGAGACATTGGGATCGGTAGGAACGATCGGCCGCTGGTGTTCCTGTGGATCATCATCGGCGGCAGGAGGGACGGGTTGATTATCGGTGTAACTCTCGTCGGGATAGTCTTCGTAGCGCTGTTGATTAGGCTGATAAGCGACGTCCACCGTGGATGGAGCTTGCTGATCGACAGGCTGCTCTTGGCTCTGATCTTGATAAACGGAGGGATCGTCGTACTGACCGTACTGATCGTAGCCTTGATCGACATAGTCGCCCGCGTAATTCTGATCGGGATACTCTTGCCCTTCGTATTTCTCGTCGCTCGGCGTCGCGTAATTCGCTGGATCGTTCGCGATTCCAATCTGCGAATCATCCGCGTTCTCAGTCACGGGGTATTGAATATTTTCAGTCTCGTATCGGTGATCCCGGCTGTAGTCGGCAGTGGCAGGGTATTCGTTGGTCGTCGAAATTTGGGAAACGCTTGGGTCGCTCCCGTTGCCGCGTTGCGTCAGTTTTCTGTCGGAAACGGACTCGGCTGCGAATGATACAAACGTTTGAGAAATGTTTTGTTTTGGGTAGGGATGTAAAAAGGTGCTTTTCATTGCGATGAGATTTTTTTGGAGACCCTTGCAAGACTCTGGTGGTTCGTACCTTTCCGATTCTCAAGAGTATCGGTGATTTTGGAAGAGAGATACTCTAGGTTGCTTTGTAAGCCGGCCATCTCTTGCCTGGGGGGAAACGAAAACGGAGACATTGAAGCGCGTAGCGAGTAAGAATTCACGTCTACTGCAGTGATAACAACGTACTTATGTGTATATGTATGTTTGAGAATGGAAGTGCACTATCTCTTTTTCTGTCTCTCTCTCTACCTCCTAGATACTCTCGGGCAATCATATTCGAGCTATTACTGTGCCGACAGAGTCACAATTTTCGAGCCAACAGACTTCTTTTTCGGTGTTACTTTAACTTTCAGATCGAGCTTGATGGTGCGTTTCTTTTTCGAAGGTGTAGCGGTCGAGTTGATCCCGCCGCGGTCGTCTCTCGCTTCGACAGGTTTCTCTGTCAACACAGAATAGCCGGAATATGAATTTTCGTATTACGAGAAAGTCCTCGTGAAAATGGCGTCGTTTGCCGGCGTTTTTTCTTCCCGTGCGAACAAAAACATCTAACCGATCGGATGCAAGAAGTTTGCGAGAACGAAAAGCTATCTAGGGCCCTGCATGCGGACGTTCAAGAGTAATACTTGGGAGGTAAGTACTTGTGAGTGCGGTCGTTAGCTTCCAAACGATGTGTGAGAGATTGGCATTCGGCGGTCAGTCGTGCGACAAGCTTCGCCTGATTGCTCAGAACGTCTTCTAGACCAGCCACTGTAGCAGCTGAGAAGTTTCGTTTTCATTAGCCAATTTAACGACAAATTGACCGAGCCTTTTCGACTTTTTTATTCTTTTCGCTTATTTTGTCTTGCTCATGCTAGGCATATGGTCCACGGATGCCGATTTCCCACACAAATTTCCGCTCTCTGTCTCTTCCTCTCTCTCTCTCTCTCTCACTTTCTACGCATACATCTTTGCTCAATCTAGCGAACGCGTCAAACATTTTAGACGATATACCTAACACAGGCACATTCGTGGTTCGTAATTACCATGCTTGGTCTCGATGTCCATTATCATTGTGGTGAGATCTTTCTCTGCTTCCGGTCTCGGGGTAGCTGCTGCTGGACTTTCCAAGGGTTGGACCAATTTGCTCATGTTCAACTGCAAAATAATCGAACGGGAAATAACGCGTCACGTCGGCTGAGAGGAAGTACTTTTGCGACAACTTGCCTCTTTCTCGAGGGCCGCGATTTGCTCGGACAAGCGTAAATTTTCTCGACGACAGTGAACGATGTCCGCGTCGGCTCGCTCCAATCTTTGCTTGTACGAGTTGATCTCAGCCTGCCATCGATTTTGTTCTTGGCGCGAGTGTCTCTCGCTCCGTTCGGCGGCCAATCTGGCGGCGGCGATTTCCTGATCGGCAGCGTCCTTCTCGGCGATCGTTCGATTCAATTCGCTCTGCAAATTTGCTACGAAGACAAGAAACGAATAACACGGGGAAGCATGACGGTGTAACTAGAAAATAAACATTGTCAATTGAGTTTCGTACGTACAAATTTTATTCTGAAGTTCCTTCTTCAATTCATCGATCATGGATTGTTTTTGCGCGAGATCCCTTTTGACGTCGGCCAATTCGCGGCGTTGTCTGTCAGATTCCAATTGCGATTTGCTCGCGGCATCCCAGTGAGAGGCAACATCGGCGGACAATTGTTCGACCTGTTGGCTGTAACGTCGCTCGATCTGATGACGCTCCTCGGCGACGCGTTTGTTCGTATCCTGCGCGGCTTCGCGCAATTTTTCCCGCAGCCGATCGAGCTCGTCGTTCAAGCGGCGAATCTCCGTGTCGGCTTGATACTTGTCGAGATCCGACTGTTGCGCTAGTTCGGCGGCTCGTTTGGCTCTCTGGCTCGTCTCGTTTTCGCGTTCGCGCGCTGCTTGAACGCTCCTCGTGGTTTCGTCGAGCTTGGCGGCTAGTTCTTGCTTCTCGCGCATTGCGTTCTCCAGTTGGGCGAGAAAATCCGAACTAGCTTGATTGCCGCAAGCCTCGGCGAGTCGTCGCGAGCACGAGTCGTTCTCCTCTCGCAGCTTCTTCAGCTCGATCCTCGCCTGTGTCAGTTGCGCCTCGAGCTCGCTTATTCTCGACTCGAAAACGATACTGGGACCCTCGAGTCTGCGCTGGAGCTTGATGACTTTTTTACCCGGGCTCGAGGACGCGTCCGATGTCGCTCGATTCTGAGCTTCCGGTTTCTCGTTCTCGTCACAGGCCTCGTACTCGTGTATAAAGGACTTGAGCAAGCCGGCTTTGTTCTTGTCGTGGAGAGCCTCGTTCTCGGCGACCACCTGTAAAATCCATAAATTCCATTATTGATTGTATCGCGCCAGCTACGAGTCAACGCCTGGCGTTTCTTTCTTCGCAACAACAGTGAAAAGGCGAGTGTCCACGGGAAATTTACCTCCCGTATTTTCTCAAGCAAATTTTTCAGCTCGTCCTTGCAGTAACGGGACTCTTGCTCCAGTTGCTCGATGTACTCCTCCTGGCGTGCTATGAACGAGGTCAATTCGGAGGGCGAAGATTGTGCTTCGCGAGCCGGATACGACACGGAGTTCTGCGATGCACCGACGAGGCGACGATTCTTGTCGCTTGTTTCGTCCACGTTGCCGTCCTCGAATTTGTTGCCGGGCGGATAACCTTTGGCGCGGGAACACTCGCTGACGCTGCGCTCGTCCGAGTCCTCCGGACTTTCGCTTATCCGCAAATTGCTTCTCCGATAAATCCCACGCTCCCGAGGCATTTTCCTGAAGAAAGAAAAACTTAATCACTCACGCGATTTAAGGGGAGGGTAGGGGTTCGCACTTTTGAGAAATCGATTTTTTTTTGTCTTTTCTTATAGTTAAACATTTCAAGAATATAATCCCAAAATTTCAAGTCAATCAGAGCAAAACTCTCGAAGTTATTGACTATTTAGTCCTGCTCCTTTAACACTATAAGCTCGCGTTTCAAACTGTAGCTAACACTTCAAATGCGTTTTTCTTGAAACCACTTTTTCAAAATCCGTGTTCACTGCCATTTGAAAACTACATGACCGATTTATTTCAAACTTGGTACACACTTTCTACATATAAAATACCTCCCGCCAACGGTTAGTTTGACATTTTTTTACATTGAGGGGGTTTTCCACCCCCAAAATGGCGGAACTTTTCGTGAAAAATAGCACTTTTCAATTTACATTACCACCAAAAATTTAGAAATGAAAAAAAAAAATTATCAAAGACGGGGGGAGGATGTGATGGTACTTTGACTAAATTTTAATGGTACTTGATTTCAGATCATTTCTAGCTGAGATACAGTGAACACCGCAAATCGTGTTTTTCCAAAGGCGTTCTTGGAAAAGCTTTGTCACCGGCTTGTTTGTGGATATTTTCGCGTACAAATTTCACAGAATGTTCTTGAAATGACACTTAACAATGTACAAAAGGTTTCAATTCATTTACTCTATCCATATGGATGAAAAAAATTCGCAAAAAAGTGTTTTTTTTCACACTGAAACCCCTACCCTTCCCTTAACATTCTTCACAGCCGTGGGAAATTTGAATATTAATGGCTGAACAAGCGCGTTGGTTCGTCGAGTGAGGAACGACAAGAAAATTATATCTCACCCGGTCAGCCTTGGGGCGTAGGTTTCGGCCAGTAGATACTTGAGCTTGGAGACCGCTTCCCTGTAAGCACTTTCCGTATAGTCCGGTGTCTTCTTCTTGGCGATCTCGATTTTCTGACCTCCATTAATTTTTCTGCAATGAGTCACAGATAAATCCAGGGGTGAGTTCATTGTATGTGTACGAAAAGAAAAAATGAAAACGGACAAACTATCGTGATATCGAAATACCTGGATTTGAATCGTTTGGATCTGAAGAACGGAGAGGTCTCGAGATTGGCGAGATTGCACGAGCTCTTGGGCTTCATGTAAGTTCTGAGCGGTAATCTGGGCCTCGTGAGTATCGATGTCGTGGGCGCGCCAGAGTTGTTGAACGTCGTCGCTGGATTGCTGGTCGCCCGATAACGACGGGAGTAGTTGTTCATTGCTAGCATTCCGATCGCATTGTGCCATCGGCGAGCCGCTTCGCTGCCCTTACATACGGGACGCGAGCGGTCTCGAATACGCGGAAGGGCTAGGATAGGTGGTGGCAAATCGATCGACCAACCCGCCCCGACCCCCTTCCGTCTCTCCGCGGCCGCCCTTCCTTCGTTCAACACGAACGCGGTTGCTAAAACGGGGAAATCTTCTGGTCCCGTGCGAGGGTGGCTTGAAAAGTTTGCGCCAAGTAGAGGAAACTTTGGCAGGACGTAACCGGAGACTGGTAGTGAATCGCGTGACGAAGAGCCATCGGTACTTAGGTGGGACAGGCACCGTACCAACGGACACGCTCCACCACCATCGTCGTCGTCGTTCGAATAAAACAAAAAGAAACGAAAGAAAAACGCCCCCATCCCTCGAAGCTTCGAGTCGATTAAGCGTTATCCCCCTTGCTCAACCGGGTAATTTTATACGGCGGCGAGATTGCCTCGCAAAGATATCAGCGAATAAATTCGCGCATTCCTTCCGTATTCCGCACATACGCGTGTGTGTGAATATATATATATATATATATATATTTTTAACGTAAATATACATACTATTCTCTGGTAAAATTTTAAGCTGGAACTTTAACTCGCAGATCTTTGAAACAATTCTCGCCCACGTGGTAAACACGTCCAACGTGTCGATCTTCGCTTTTCGCTCGATATATTTCGTTTCGACGAGGGGAAAAAACGGTTACCGGAAACTGGGTGGTAGGGGAGAACTAATTAGAAAAGTTTGCCAATTCGGATCACGGGATCCTTGAACTCGGGGAACGAACCGAGAGTGTGGAAAAAAAGTAAAAACGATCGAAGCAACGAACCAAAACAAAGGAAAACGAAAACAATCATTTCGGCTTTTTTTCTCCCTGAGCTTTGGTATTGAGAACGTTCTTGGCTATCCTTGTGTACAAATTCAGCGAGGTGTCGCTTTGTCGCCCACTTGCCTTGGACGAGTGCCCGAGTGTCTCGATCGCGTGTACGCTTGAGCCCGAAAATCGCACTTTTTCTCTCTCCGTAACGCTTCAAGGCTCCTGTCGCGAGGATACGCTCGCGTTACTGGCAACTTCGGTATTTCGCACGGCGTCCTCGCTGGCAGCAGCGTATTGTTCGTCGTCGAGGGTTCGGTAGTCCGAAAATTCTGTCGGGACGACGAAGCACGGGCGTTGAGCGAACGATACTCGGAGGAGGCGGTAGAGAAAAGTGGAGGAATGCGATTTGCACTGACAATGAATAAACCGAGCAACTAACCATCGTCGTTGTCCGGGCGTTTGACCAGAACCATCATGACGAGGCCAACAACAGCAGATCCGCCGCAAACGAAGGTCAGGATGTCCCTGTAGTACGTGGGACAATCGTCGCAGCGTCTGAACATGGCGAGAAAACGGAATTTTAGTCTCTCTGGAAAGAGCGAAGGTGGAGGCTAAAAATGCAATGGAACGGGACCATTGAAGCCCGAAAGCATTGAATCCTCGTTGGAAATATTAACGGAAGCTTTTTTTACCTTCATATATTTTTTTAACGAGAAACTGTCGAACAATACACTAAATTCGATACTTTTTTTCAAACAGACGCCATTTTGTCAGCTTTGATAAAAAAGAAAACGTCCATAGCAAGGTGGCGGCTTTCGTACTGATTAATAATCTTCTTGAATTTGAAGCTGAAGTTGAGTTTGAAGTTGGTTTGAAAGTGAAGACTCTTTTTTGTCGACACTTTCAACCGTTAAAAAAAATGTAAAAAAATACAAAAAAACGTTTGAACATTTATTTTCTGGTCCTCACGAGTGCTTCGATTTGACATAAAAAAAATCCGACTGATAGGCGTATTTTAACCGTCGAAAAAAGAAAATCACAAAAATCAGATATTTGTCGACTGGTCACATGTGATGATGCGTTAAAAATAATCGTAGAGTCTCGCTCACATGTATTGGATGACCATGACGAACAATCCATTGGAGAGCTTGTCCGTGAAGCTCATCGCGCCGTAGACGAAAGCTCCGCTCTCGGTGTTATCGCCGATCAGATCGGCCGTAGTCCCGAGGCTCGTCACCAGCATTATCGCCCCACTCGCACCTGCGACGAATCGTTTCGGAACTTCCCCAAAATCGCGGCTTTTACTCCGAATCAATAAATAAAAAGCAATCGTACCTAGTAAAATCGAAACTGGATAAATTTCGTAAGTGCTGTAGGTCTGTCCGCTGCCGAACCAGATCCACGTGCAAGCTGAGATTCCTATTACGACGCCGATCATGTAAGACATCTTTCTGCCCAGTTTGGTATTGAGCCTCTCGATTATCAGCGAAGTTACGAAGCTACTGACGTATATCGTGAGAGGTACGACCGCGAGGGACGTTGCCGGCAGTTTCAGGCTCTCGTGGAGATAGAGAGGAACGTAGATTTGTGAGATATTGACGAAGAGACGAGTCGGCATGTAAACCCCAGCGACTTTGTACAATTGCGTGTCTTTCAGCAGCATGGACGCGGTTCTCGTCGTCCTGTGCGCGTGTCCTGCGGGGACGAGATATCGATTAGGAAATTAACAGCTCTCGCGTGTAAAATGCATTCGTATTTTTAAAGCCAAACGAATGGGCTTACAGACCGGAAGACACGTTCGGCGATCCCTCTCTGACAACGAGATGGAAAATCAGGGAGGCCACGCTTCCGACGGACAAGCCGATCAGCATGATGGTCTGGAACTTCGGTGCGTCGGCTGGGCCTATTTGCACAGAGGGGTCGTCGGTCATCGTGTGCAAGACGCCCCAGGTAACGCAGAAGATCAGCACGTTGGAGAATACGGTGAATGTGTATCTGCGGACAAAAACGAAAGGCGTTTCCCGTAGGAAAAAAATCATTTTTTTATATCAATTTGAGCAATTTATTTTCAAGTTGCTTAAGGGCTCTTCTCACTTTAATCGCTAAAAAGGGTATTTTCACTTATTCTTTTGTTAGGTTTATATTATAGATATTGATATAAAAGTCGTTACACTTAATAAATACCCTTTCGAAGTACATTTTTTTTTAATATTCATTTAAAGAGGTACGATTACTTCCACGGGGTCAAAAAAGAGTCTAAATTTATTGTACCCACAGCTGCTCTGATTGATATTTACTTATGTTGATTATTCGTATTATCGATTATAGTGTGCCAAATGTTGTGGTAAATGGTGAATTTATTGATTGTCTTGAAAAATTAGATTGTCAACGACTCGGTAGTAATCTTCGTAATAATATTAACGTAATAAAATTCAAGCCTATTAAAATACGCTTGAATTACCTCAGCGGAATTAACACGATCGGCAGAATATAATAATACATATTATTGATACGTGATAAATGATAAAACTCCATAAATTGTTGTTTGCATATTTTGTGGCGGCTTCTATTCAAATTAATTTCAAAACAAAGCTGGGTTATGTTCGCCAAAAGCATCAGCTGTCTCTTGCGACGTTGCTAAGTCTGTGGGTGCTATTTCGTCGTTCTAACCACGTCCAACCGGAAATTGAAACTTTCTTGTAATGTAGTGCTTTAACTACACGGTGAAGATTGATTTTCTTATTTTTTACAATATCTATTAATCCGATCTATCGAATTTCAGTTTTGCAACGGGTTTAGCTGGATACGTAAGCAGAAAAACCACGATCACCGCACTTCCGGTTGACCGTCTCCATAAGACGACGTGCTTCGGTAACTCAAAGTGCTCGACTTTGCAGTTTTATTGCGAAAAAAAAACTAAACGGTCAAAATAGCTCAAATTTTGGCAACAGGCGCAAAAAGTATTCGTCAAAATCATATAAGAATTTCAAATCCGAAAGTCGGATTCGTAGTAATCATCGTACCTCCTTGAATTACTATTTATAGACGACAATGGTAGTTAAAAAAGTGTCCTAAAAAAATTGTAGGTCTGCGCTGTAGATGAAATCTCGGAGACGGATCATCGGAAAAAAAAAAAATCAAACGATTTCAAATTCAGTATGTTAATGGCTATAGCGCATATCATATGATTTTTGATATATGCAAAAATAACAAAATGGCGGACATTGTTCGAAAAAACAAAAAAAAACGTATTTTTTCACCATTTTTGGCAAAAAGAAATAGTAAATATCAAAATTTGGAAAAGTCCGTGATATGGGCTATGACTATAGTTGTAAAGAATATGTGGTTAAAATTTCATAAGGATCGGTTCAGTAGTTTCGAAGATTTTAACAATAAGCCGTCGAAGAACGTTATTTCGAGAAAAACGCTTTTTAACTTTGCTTAGGTTACATGAACACATAACCTTTTTTTTTATGTATCTCGAAAGTGTATTTATTAAGTGTAAAAACTTTTATGTCAATATCTACAATATAAACCAATCAAAAAAATGCATGAAAAGAGCCTTTTTTAGCTTCTAAAGTGAGAAGAGCAATTAACATTTGGGTCATTTTAAATTCATTAATTTCACGTAATTTATGAGCAATTATAAATGGTAAACCGTCAAAATATAATTCTGAAGTTTGCATCGTTGGAACGCAACGAAAATTTCGTAGCCCAATGTTCTTGGGCAAATTCTGGCCTCCGAGAACACTAAAACTTCATTCACAGTTCTTATTAATGATCTGAAGCTCAAATATGTAAGAAAAATTTTGGATGATACATTTGGATGATAATGGAAATAAGACAATAAAAGAAATAAATTGACTTTTCGTTGCATTCCAATTATGCAAACTTCATTATCCTGTCAAAATGGGGGAGAGAAATAGAAGAAGCAATGGAAAGCATAGGTGAGTGGGCAATCTGGCAAGCTGTATGGAATGGAAATGTAAGGGAACGCAAAAGAAAAATGGACAGAGGTATAAAAATTAAAATTAAACAAAAATTTGGAGCAAATCGATGCGTCAACATACTGCAAAGAATATAAACATAGAAAAACAGGTATGCATGTGGACAAATATTGGGAGGATAAGATGTGATTAGCAGAGAATTAAAAGAAACGTGAGTGAGAATAGAATGTGAAATTGTCGAGAAAGACGGGGAAAAAGGCTATGTAGGCGGCAAGTGTAGAAAATGCCAGCAGGAAATTGAAAACTTCGGACATATTTGCGAGTGTGTGGAAAACTAAACCAAGAAATATTCAATAAACTGGAGCAATGGTTGAAAAATAGCAGGGGGTTAGAAATTGACCGGAAAATGGAAGCGCAACTGGAAATGCAACCAGCAAAGCAACTATGAACCAATGAAACTACTACTACTCTACTACTACTACTAAAACTACTACTACTACTAAAAACTTATCATAAATAACAAAAAAAAGAAACAAAAATTAATTTCTTAAATAAGAGGTAATTCAATTTAAAAAATTAATTTTACATTCATTCATTTTAAATGATTTGATTTTAAAAAAGTATTCAAGAAAAAGAAAAGTAATCCGTTTAATAAATTGAAGTAATTTACCTAAAAAACTAATTTTACATTAATATATATCGAGTAATTTATTTTATCAAAAAGTAATTAAAAATAAAAGGAAAAAAAAATCCATCCGACAGTGCGGAAGATGTCAGGTGGTCATTAGGACCGCTAGAAATACCTCCAGTGCAGAGAAAACAAATTCGTTGAATTAATTTAATTCAATTTAAAAATTAATTTCAAAATAGTTTTGTAATTCAATCTGAACAAAAGTAATTAAAAATGAAACAAACAAAGAGTAATTTATTAAATGAAGTGAGGTAATTTGATTTAAATAAACGTATTCAAGGAATAAGAAAGTAATCCGTTAAATAAATTTACGTAATATAATTTAAAAACTAATTTGAAACTGATGTATATCAAGTAATTTAATGTAATCAAAAGTCCTTAAAAGTGAAAGAAGAAAAAGTAATCCCACAGTGCGGATGTCTGGTGACCATTAGCACCGCTAGAGATGCATCCAGTGCAGGTAATATTTTCACCTAATCGCGGTGAGTTCCGTTCTCTCGTGTGCGGTCGGCGTCATGTCTGGTATGAGCGACAGGTGTGATATTTGTACCGAAGCCCAGCCGAACTGGAATATGATGACGAAGGCGGAGTAGTAGAAGAGCTGGGCCCAGTGGTGTGTATTCTCGCATCCGGCGCATTTGGAGAAAATGAAGGGAAAGGCCAAGAGAATGCAGAAAGTGCCTGTGAACGGAGCAAACATAACGAAACATCACAAACGAGGGACGTCGAGCGTCGTACTTACCCATGAGATGCCAGGTCTTTCGTCTGCCGTATCTGCACAGCCAAAAGTCGTCGTTCTTGTCCGACTGAATACCCACGAATGGGGTGGCCACGGCGTCGGCGATTTGGCCGATGAGGAGAACAGCACCTGAGAGCACGCCACTGAATCCGAGTACGTAGTGAAAGAAGACCAGTAAATAAGTGAACCACATGGAGGCGCATATGTCGTTGAGGACGTGACCGACGCCGTAGGCCAATTTTTGCCGCCTCGTCAGGAGTCTCACGATCTCCGTGTAATCGTTCTCCAACCGGTCGTTCTCCATCTCGCCGACGGTCGAATTATCGCGTACAGAGTGTCGACGGGTCGCTCGATTGTGAGTGACAGTGTTGATGACATCAATGGCTATCCATCCCTCTATATTTCGTGCACAGATGTCCAATTGTCGCGGGCACGACGATACGTACTCATGACGACCATCCAGTCACGAACGTCATTGTAGCCGCAATTGCTGATCTCGGAAGCTCATTATCCGGACTGATAGATATCGAAATAGCGATTAAGCGACGCATAAAGAGTGGAAGAGTCCGCGTGACATAACCTCCTCGCACTGCGGACGCGCGACGAACGATCGCTGACAAGTGCCAGCGCATCACGTGCATTCCTTTCGTCATCGTAATCGCGGCTATACGTTGTGTTGGCTACCACGACTAAACAAAAACACCGGGATCGAGATTATTCGTCACGCGGTCACTCACCAGTCCTTTATTCTTGTCACTTCTTTATCTCCGTGAAAACAAAAAAAACTATCAGTTTCGTTGTAGCACGGCGTGCCGCCCGGTCGGTGCCAGGGTCCGGGCTTTCTTTATCTGCACGAATTTGATGGAGTAAAAAAAAGCGCGCGGGTGCCTTTGCCTCGGTCGTTCGTTCTCTCGGATTGTTTACGAAACCCATGAGGCCAAAACAAGCTCGAGTTTCGGCGGTTGCGCGCGTCCGCATGCCGGAACCAGTTATAATAATGATCTTTTTTTTAACGACACAATGTTGTTCAAGGTATAATAAGATTAATGCGATACGATAAATCATTTGGCTGCAAGTATATAATTCTTTTTCAGAAATCGTCTATATAAAATAGGATAAAATAGTCTTATTTTATATTGACGATTATTTGAAAGAAAGATGTATAGTTGCAGCCAGATTATTAATCGTATCGCATTAATATTTTTATAAGTTAAACGAAATTGTGTCATTGAGAGAAAGATTATTAACATAAATGCTTCCGGCACGCGGACGCGCGCAATATATCTGTATACAGGGTGTTCCAAAATTCACGCAAGAAGGAATTTTGCTAGGAAGCACAGGTTTTTCTAAAAAAATGTACATTTTTTACTGGTTCATAAAGTATGCAGTATAGGGTTACGTATGGAATAGCATATCGGGTACATGGCCTCCACGACCATAATTTGCATGAAGATGCAAATATTTCGTGAGAATACGCTGTGGAGAGCTCCTCGAAATGTTCAATACTTGACCAGAGTGCCGAATTGATGTTCCTGGACTCGCAGCACACTCTCACGAACTGCTTCGATGTTTTGTATCGAACGACTTGGTGAAGGACGGCCAGAGTGAACCAGATCACTAATTGGTCCAATCTGCCTGAATTTTTTAACTGATTTCTTCATAGTTCACGGAGTTTAATCACCGACCATATTTTGTACGAAAATTGCGAACTGCAGCCGCCAAATCATCATTATTTTTTAAATATTGCTCAACAATGAAAACGCGTTGTTCTTTGTCTTCTTTTTGATGGTGGCACTTTGCAGCACAAATGGCGCGAATAACGAAACTTGCGTGAATTTTGAGACACCCTTTATATATAATTTAAATTATATATAATTTTTTGCAATGATATAATTTATTAAAAATAATATAGTTAATATAATATACAAGATACTTTATAATATCTATTTTTATTCATCATTTGAATATATTTTTTTCTGGGTATACCCTTGCAGGCTTTTTCGAAGATATTTTACATAATTTATGTGTTTGTGTATATACGCACACATATTGCTTTTTTTCCAAAAAAAATGCATAATTCGGGTACGAGATTCATCCAGGTGGAGGCGCTCTGGTAATTTCAAGGTCACCTATATTTCGAAAAGTGGTCCACTATTGTTTCAAAATATTATGAAGCACTAAATACAGTCGGACCTCCCAATGAGAAGGCCCGCAATAAGATCGCTTCCCACTCCGACTCGAACCCCGAGTTCGAGTCATTTCGCGTGCGGGTGCCTGAATAAGAACGCCCAGCTTAGGAGAGCTTAGAAGAGTAACATGAGATGAATATTGTAATGCAGATTTCCGTTTTAAACCATTCTCCCTATACTATGAAGGAATGTTACTATACAATACGAAATCAACGCTTTTTGTTAATCGAACGCATGCAATTTTCGAAACAACCATAACAATTTTATTTCCATGTATAACAAGTAATGTCTGTATATTTGAAGATTGTCGTACAAAATAGCCAAAGATTCAGATAAATGATTAAAATTATTTTCGTTGTGTTGTCATTTCGATCCATGGGGCATTCAACTGGAGGTGGAATATTTTCAAGGGAGTCGAATTCCTCTATTGTTTTTCATTGTTTTCTTTTTCGATAGAATTAGTACTCCTTTACGGTACAGACTTTGTTTGGGTTAACAACAAACTATTTTTCATAAACAACAGTCTATTTTTCGTTTCTTCTGTGACACCTTATATCGTTGGTGATCATCCGCTATCATTCAATTACTAATATGTAAGAATAATATTGAAAAAAACCTATTCATCAAGTAGAACAAATGCGACAGAGAACGTCTTGTGCATGGGCTACAAGTTGAATATCGTTCGAGCGGCCGTTCTTATTCAGAACCTCGCATACCGAAAAGAAAGAGAGACGGAAAGAGTCAGCGAGCGCAGAGTGCGCGCCTGGTGGGAGTAACTCTAAAACTCGTCCCCTTGGGGGCTTTTGCGTTCTTATAGGGAGGTCGGACTGTATTTAAAAAAGACGGCGCAAATAGCTACTCCTATAAAAGATGCTCAAAGTGATTGGCACCAATTTATATATTTATATTAAGATAGCCCAATTTTGAGCTCTATTTTTTTCCTTTTGCTCACCACGCAAATATCTGGTTTAAAAAAATTGTCGCGAAAGCTTCGAGCCGTCGAAAAATATTTAGAGGTCTCTCAAGCTTCCGGAAAAATTCAAATGCTCATTAAAAACTCGATTTTTTTCGTCTACTTCCCACCCATGAATTTTACGCTTTATAATTTTTGAAACAACCTCGTGAAACCTTTAGCCCGCTAATGAATACTTATCGTTAGTGATCGCTCAAGAGCTTCGAAAATTCCAATTTTCGCAATTTTTTTTACTCTTCTCACTCATAAATTTGACGCTTTGTAACATATTCAAAACAATTAGTCCTTTTTTCTTTAGAAATAGATTTTCCGCATTTACCTCATACTTCTAAACCAAGAATTATAATCTTCGTTCTCATAAAATAATTCTTTACAGCTGTTGTCCGCAAACAAAATCATAGGTCGTTTTATTGGGTTAGAAGTGGAAGGTAAAGTTGGAAAATCTTTTTCTAACGATTGAAATTCGACGCTTTGTAAAATATTCAAAATAATTAACAGTTTTTTCTTTAGAAACAGATTTTCCGAAATTACCTCACACTTCTAAACCAAGAATTATAATCTTTGTTTGCATAAAATAATTCTTTACAGCTCTTGTCCGTAAACAAATTTATAGGTAGTTTTATTCGGTTAGAACTGAAAGGAAATTTGAAAAATCTTTTTCTAAAGAAAAAAGGATTGTTTAGACAATTTTTAAAAGCGTCTAATTTATGAGTGAGACGAGTAAGAAAAAGTTTCGCGAAAATCAGAAATTTCGAAGCTTTTGAGCGATCACTAAATATTTTTGGACGGTTCGCAGCTTTTTTTTTCTTTGGACGATAATCGGATGGTGAAAAAAATGAAAAAATAGATCTCAAAATTGAACCACCCTGATATATATATATATATATATATATATATATATATATATATATATATATATATATATATATATATATATATATATATGCGTGTATATAATCGTAGCATTTGAATAAAAACACTCGGGAAAAATCGTTTTACAACTTCTTTATTACGAAAAAATCTCCATCCTTTACATGTTTTTTAATTGCGCTTTTGTCACATCAATACCCTTCAATGCTCCTTCTTATATTATAAAACAAAAAAGGAAAACGTTTACTGTCCTGCAAGAGTGCTCGTGCACTCGATAAATCGTCCATAGCATTGAATGAGAGAACACAATCAGTGAAAAAAAGATGGAATTTATACATTTGTTTTGTACAGTCTTCGTTATCTCTGGGGTATTTTTGGGATCGAGGATGTAATACTATCGTTCGACGAATATTTATAGCAGTCTGAGCGCAGAAGAAAAAATGAGTATGTGTTACGCGGAATGAATGAAATAATGAGTACACGAATGACAAGCGATCCTTAAAAGCTTAAGAGGATGTTTGATCGAGTTTACGCGGCTTTTACGTTTTTGGCAGTTTTTTCCTGAGTCCTGGGAGTTTTCTGGACCTCGTTGGTTTGGGGCGCTTCGCTTGGGCTCTGGCTATCTTGAATGGCCGGTTTGCCGGTATGCTCGATCTGTACGACGCGTTCCTTAGCCTTGGGGTCATGTTTCCGCGGTGCTTCGATGGTGAGCACACCGTCCGACGAGAGACTGGACTTGAGGCTGTCGATGTCACATTGTTGAGGCACGAGATATTTGCGAACGAATTGACGAGAGATCCAGCCGTGCTCGTCCTGCCGCTCCTCGTGTTTGCCCTCAACGACGACGTGACGATCAATAACTTTGACGCTCACCTCCTCCGGCGCGAATTGCTGAACGTCGAGCGTCACTTGGAACTTGTCTTTGTCGGCTTGCATGCTCGAAATGCCGCCATCGCGACGACGCAACAAGCTCCGCTCGTAGGGATGATAGTGGCGAGGTCTTCTGCCGCCAGTGGGTCTTATCACGTAGACCTCGGGCTCCGGGGACGAACGCGAAAGTGCCAGATCGCCCGCGAACGGAAGTCCGAAGTGCTGGCCGGAAATGCGATGCGGACGATCCAAATCCTCCCACCAGTTCGAGAACAACAT
Source organism: Ophion costatus (assembly GCA_951751655.1). Classification (NCBI taxonomy): domain Eukaryota; kingdom Metazoa; phylum Arthropoda; class Insecta; order Hymenoptera; family Ichneumonidae; genus Ophion; species Ophion costatus. Next base: position 20,088,069 of record OX632358.1, read on the forward strand.
CGGTATCAGCGACATTATTTTCGCAAAATTCCTTTTAACTGGATATTGCGCGTTTTTCTCGACTATTGACAGTCGCGATGTGTCTTGGGATAGACGAAGGTTAAACTTTTGAGCGCGATTGCGAGATGTGCTCAGTATCGCAGTTTCTTTCGTACTGATGCCGCTGTCGCCGTGCTCCGGCCTATATGCTCTCCGGTGCGCGGCCGCACCGCTGCTACGCGCAGGCGCGTCGCGAAGCTTCGCGAGAGCGCCCGAACAATGTCGACGGTTCTAGAAACTTTGAGAAAACACGCGGCTACGAGACAGCTTGTTTTTATCTGTATGATCGGCATTATCTCGATGAGGTGGATTAGAATATTGGCACGGTGTTTACTTGTTACGTGTTTACTTTTCGCGAATCGTTCGGCATTCGGGTGTTCTTACGCGGCAGGCAAAATATCCTTGATGAATCACAAGCGTAACATGTGCCCAAACTTTTCGTAACTCTTCCGCAATGCCACGGAATAATTGTCCGTATATATCACTGTTGAAGCTCATGGTAAACGATTATTTCTTTGTTGAAAAGATCGCGGCATTGTCCTCTGTAACGGGAATATTCTCCGCGTTTCCAGTCTCCAGTACGCGTGCGCATTGCGCATGTGACGCGACAAGAGAGTAAGAGAGAGAGAGAGAGAGAGAGAGAGAGAGAAAGAGCGATAGAAGACGAGGGGTGAACGAATTTTTCTCGGCAGTAAATATACGTTTAGTAGCTACCTTTTTGATACCATTGTAAGGCGAACGAATTCATCGGTTTTTATGTATATCAACTTCTGGAGGTTATGCATAAAACGTATGCGAAAGCGCAATATCTAATATATGTAAAAAACATTTGAAAAAAAAACAAGCTTTTATTTAGTGTACTAATAAGTAGAAAATATGTTTTGTATACAACGCCACCATTATATGAATATAAATAAAAGCTTGGGGCGTTCAACTTTTCAAATGTTTAATAAATTTGATGAAATCAGTTTCATTAACCGTATATAATTTAGCACAATAATAATTAGAGGAATTATTATCACATGTTTATATTGAGTTTCACGATTTTTATTTGAGAAATCTAAGGTTGTATTACAGTAAATTAAATACAGTTGATATGTTAACGGATTTATGTAAATTAAAGATTATATGTCTTAGTTTTGAGCGAGCCAAGGTTTTATTTAGTCACATGTAGGTGACTTGGTAAAAAAAAATTCTTTTACTTTTTAATACATTAAATAAAAGCTTATTTTTGAAACTATTCTGTTACAGATAAATTATTTTCTATTTTCTAGTATTTCAATGATTTTAGTGGAAGTGGGTAAAATTTCGATTTTCCGATTTGTGTCCCACAGAAAGTCAAGTTAAATAAGAGCTTGGAAAAATGTCGAATTAAAATTAATACCGTAGTCAAAATTTCGAGTTAAATGTCGCAAAATGAGTTTTGAATCGAAATGAATCGCTCAATTGAATTCGATTGCGGATTCAATTGAGCGGCGCGGTGCGGATGAACCGCACCGCGCCGTGACGCTATCTGGTAGCGCAATACGGAACTAAGACGTTAAACGACACACGGGCCGTTGAATCTTCGCCGCAGTTTTGTTTTTACATTGACTGCGGTGCTTGAAATCGCAGAGCCTGCAACGGGGCTTTAAGCTCTACGATAAAATAAATTGTTCATCAATAAATTATTTACTTTTATGAATGTATGTATAGAAAATTATAACTCATTTTAATTCAACAAAGGCCCGTTTATTTACGAAAAAAAACAGGTTTAAACTCGACAAAAGAAAGAAAATAAATCTGTTGATGCAATTAAATCATACAAAAGATTATGCTTTGACAAAAAAGGTCTGCATTTACGTTTAACAATCCGCAGCGCCGTTGTACCAAGGACGATCAGGAAAAATATAGGACGCGCAGAAAAAATGCCAAACATCGTAATTACGTTTTCTTTTACATTTATTGAAAAGTACAATGTTTTTGTTTATTATACAAAGCGAATAACACTACAAAACGAACAGCCATCACGTATTACAGAATATGATAGGAACTCATAGTTTCGTATCTTTGATGAAAAGGTGGGGGGGGGGGGCGATATTCATGACAGATGACGCTTGGTCGAAAGGTCTCCAGCTCTCACCATCGGCAGTACAACGACCACTAAGATAAACGGAGGACGATTTGAGACAAATCAGTTGGCGACCATCCTTTTTTGTTCGTGTTCCTGTTCATTCTCGAGGGCCTTTTTCCCGGTGTGTTCGATCTTGATCGGCTTGACGCGCTTGTTCTCGATGGACTCGGGTTTCCTGGGCGTCGTAATAGTCAGGACACCGTCGGACGACAGGGTCGAGGTTGTTTGCTCAGGATCGCATTGTTCCGGGACCATGTACTTCCTGACGAATTGCCTCGAAACGACGCCATGATCGTCCTGCTTCTCCTCGTGTTTGCCCTCGACGACGATGAAATTGTCGACGACCTTGACCTTGACCTCCTCCGGTTTGAACTGCTGAACGTCGAGGGCGACGTGAAACTTGTCCTTGTCGTTTTTCACCATCGACCAGCCGCTTTTTTCGGCCTCGCGCATCAGCTCGGCCCAGGGACGATAGTAATTGGGCTGGAAGCTCCGGTCGATGAAAGACGGCGGCAGCAGATCCTCCGGTCTCATCATCATGCCGAAGCGTTGATCAATTAGGCGGTGCGGACGGTCGAGCGTCTCCCACCAGTGCGAGAAAAGTTTCGGTACGATGCTCATTCTTGAACGCATTCGTGTCGATTTCTTCAAAACTTTTTCCTCGGATTCTCGAAGACTTTCTGGTGTGTTAGGTATTAACACGATACACTTACTTCGTCGAGAAAAAAAACACGCAAATCTTGTGCTCGTTTAGATTGTTAATTGTCGTCTGACATGCCGGAGTGCCGGCCGGCGCGCTTTTATAGTAAGCTCTCCCACCGCGCCGGCTGCTGTGTCGCTGGCGCTGCTGCACTCCCCGCGGCTAGCGAGGCCCGAGAACGACCGAGAACGTACTACGCACTTTCATAACCGTTCTCGAAATATCGAGCCGTCGCGATACGATGTCGCTCGCCGTGTATATGCGCATTGGGATTCATTTCGTTTTGTTCTCGATTAAACGTGGGGAATAGCTTATGGAAAAGCCTTTTTGCAATTATGCTCGTTAATTTACACACCGGGTCTTGGCTGAAAATTGGATCGAGTTTTCAATATCTAATTGCAAACATACGTAATAAGCTTGATATCAAGGTTATGGAATTTGTATTATTGAAAACAGTCCTTGCTGTTATTGAATAAATAAATAAAGAGCTCGGTAAATAAATAAGTAAATATATTTACTAACGTTTTATTACTCAATTTACTAAAATTAGTAAAATTTGGTAAACAAATTAAAAAAAACAAATATATAACTATTGAATCTGTAAGTAAATAAGTATTCTTCCAATAAATAAATAGTAAATATACTTTTTTACTCAATTGACCGAAATTTACTAAATATACTGAATTGTACTAGAAAAATACTGAAATAAAAAGAATTAAGTAGATTTACTCAAGTAACTAATAAATAAATTAGCAAAAAAACTATTAAATTGATAGTTAAATATAAATAAATAAAAACTATCTTTCAGCGCTTCGTTTTAACCCGCGGGCCAGAATTGGGTGATGACTCGTAAAAATTAAAAAGGCATCTTAAACGCAATAACAACGTGCGTTTCTCGAATCTCGAGGAACGCACGCTTTTTTATTTGGGTTAACATTTTTTGATTATGGATTTTTTGGGGTTTTGCGTTTATTTCGGTTCAAATTTCTTGATATTTGAACTTTTGTTTGCGTTTGGGTTTGTTGGGACTTCGGGGTTGAGGTGTACAAATTGATTGCGAAATTGGTTTTGGATTTGTTGGGGATTTAAGTTTGTTTAGGTTCATATTCTTCGAGAGATTTGAACTTTCGTTTGGGTTTGGATTCGTTCGGGGTTTGCGTTTGTTTGGCTTCAAAATCTTTGAGAGATTTGAACTTTTGTTTGGGTTTGGGGTTGTTTGGGTTCAAATTTCCCGAGAGATTTGAACTCTTGTTTGGGTTCAAATTTCCTGAGAGATTTGAACTCTTGTTTGGGTTCAAATTTCCCGAGAGATTTGAATTCTTTGGGTTTGGATTCGTCGGGGGTTTGGGTTTGTTGGGGATTTGGGTTTGATCTTCTTTGAGTTTAAATTCATAGAGAGATTCGAATTCTTATTTCGGTTCGAATAAAGTTGATTTCCGCAAGTTGAATTTCCTTTCAATTGCGCTGCGATACATGTGAATCGATTCATCCGTTGGAGCTGTACAGCGTCCCGCGCGCTGAAAAATCCTTTTCCCAGAAAAACGCATTTAAACTTTAACGTTATGAAAAATCATATTCAATGTTTTTTTTTTGGAAACCTACACAACCAAACCCACGTGTTTGTAAACATTTGAAGGATGCAAATTATGAAGAAAAACAATCGAATTATTCATTGTCGTGAGCCTGTCCTTAAATTTTCTATGCTTGCCACGGAATTATATTTATGTTCAATTTGTTATACATTTACCTACGCGCATAAATATAAAAAAAGTAACCCTTGAATTTGATACGTCTCAATAATTCGTATAAACCCAACAAACAAACTCAAGAAACACGTAGAAACACGTGAGTACGTAAAACGCACACACGCACACGCACACGCGCGCGCGCACACACACACACACACACACACACACACACACACACACACAATCACTCACTCACTCACTCACAGGTAAGGTCAAATGTGTTATCTATCCATCCAAACTGTACACAACGCCATACGCGTTCGCATAAAAAAAAAGTTCATCCCGAAAAGTCGAGACGTTTCGCGACGTCAATTGTTTTTTTTCCGTCCCACACCAGCCGGAACGAATGCGTGTGTGCGCGCGCGTGTTGTGTGTCTCGCATCGATCGGGGGAAGTCGCGAAGGTTCTGGCAGCATCGCGAAATTTCGCCGGCCGGCCAGCACCGACCGCAGCGCCGTTCCGATGGGAACAAAACAAGCGGCATACGACCGAGAGCGATCAGTCGTGAACGAGCCAGCGTATAGCAACAGTACGAGTCGAACATTTGCAAGCGCTTGGACAAGGCACGAGAATCGCTGCGAGCTAATAAAATTCACCGAGACAAGAAGAAGAAGGAAAGCGTCATGTCTCTTTTGCCATTGCTGTACTCGAACTGGTGGGAGGACCTGGAGCATCCGCACAGCCTGCTGGATCAGCACTTCGGCCACGGTATCTATCCGGACAATTTGGTGATCCATCCGCACCGAAGGCACTCGCCCTCGTACTTGAACGCGGCGGTCAACAGACCGAGCCTCACGCCGAGACACGCAGGCGGCTTGTACGTTCGTCCCTGGGCCGATTTGCTCCGTCAACGCGACCAGGGTGGCGCCTCCACCGTCAAGGCCGACAAGGATCAATTTCACGTTTCCTTGGACGTCCAACAGTTCGCACCTGAGGAAATTGACGTTAAAGTGGCCGATCGAACGGTAACCGTCGAGGGAAAACACGAGGAGAAGCAGGACGAGCACGGCTGGATATCTCGACAATTCTCGAGGCGGTACATCATCCCCGAGCAGTGCGACATCGACAAAGTCGTCTCGAGACTCTCCTCGGACGGTGTACTCTCGATCACGGTGCCCCGCAAGGACACGCCCAAGGTCAGCAACGAACGCTCAATCAAGATCGAGCACACCGGGAAACCGGCGATCCGCGAGAACGGCGACGCCAAACCAACGGAAAATAACGCCGACACGGTAGAAGCCAAAAAATAAAAATATTCCCATTCCCAACGTTTTCACTTGAAAATCTGTATTTTTTTCACTGACTTGAATTATTTCATATAATCGTAAATTTCGTGACATGTGTACGTGTAGTATCACCATCCTAAAAACAAACTGCATTTATATCGATGTAAGCACAAAAAATTTTCGACAGTCGAGTGTTTCCTACTGTATCGGCTGAGCTGAAATAAATACTCTATATCGACGAGAAAATCCTTGCTTTTGTTTTATTTTTCGATACGACAAAATGGTCCACCTGGTAACAAGAAAACGCGCATCTTTACACAACTTTTTTTTGTGTCAACCACGGTGCACCTCAGAGATTGAGTTCTGCAAATGGCGACGGGTCTTGTTTCGCTCATCTCCGTACGCATCCCCGCGAACAAATCTCTTTTCTTCGCAGGCTGCATCTGTCGGATCGTGAGCGAGAATACGATTCTTTGTGAAGAAACGTAACGGTCGAGAGAAACGGTTTTCATCTGCGAATATGAAATTACATAGGGCCTGTTTGGGACAATGCGAAATTTCAGGGGGGAAACGAGAGTAGGAAGGAACGGTCTGCTGGAGCGACGCGGGGATGTACATATATGCTTGTGTATACAGGAAGATTCATAACTATGAGGGCTCCCTTGTCGACCATGAAGGCTGTCATTGGCAGCAAACACTTTTTTTTGTAGATTCCTGCTTGATAATATTGGACTGAATAAATATTAATGAAAATTTTAGTAGTCATGGTATAGTTTCTAAATATACTGGCAAAACGAGCACGGAGTTTTCCGCACTTGTTTATTAAATATTAAGGTAGTTCGGAAGTCAAACTGACAATTCTAACGATTTTTATTATTTTCTTTTGAATATTTAAAATACATAGAATTTAACCTCATGAAAAAGTATTTTTATTTTGGTACCCATTAGAACGAAAATGTATGATGATTACTTTCAATCGACATTGGTTATTGAGCACTCGCTTGATTAATATCGACTTTACTAGTGAGTTCATGTTTTAAGCAGTTGGCAACGCTACATAACCTCACTTTAGAAGAGTTCGAACATCACCTCTCAACGACTCGACAAACGTTAAAACGTGGCACAATCACGTGTAATTGGTCGTTTCGCGACAAAATCTCGCATTGAGCAAAAACATATTTGGACACGTATATTTGTCTGCCTTGTTGAGACGACGTATTAGAATGTGGCAACGTCGGAACTATGTGAGCAGCAGAGCCGATCGATGCTGCCATCGTGTCGTGCTCGTGTAGATTTTAATAGGATTTTTGAACATCGCAAAGAAATTTTCTGACAATCCTAATCCCTTCAAATCAACAATGGTGTGAATAATAATGATTATCTCCCATAAGCTTGAAAATTTTCGCGATATTCGTTCGTACACATTAATATTATGCTACAAGTTGGCACTGGTGACGTCACACAACGTATCAGGCACGGGGACGTAGGGAATGTAAGGTGAGACAAAAATTGGCCGAGATATTCACGTGAATAGGTAGTTCGCAAAATATACGTCCTAGAGATGGCGCAGCGATATTTCAATATGGCCGGTCAAATTATAGCCTCGAACGTAAACAATTGCTGTGTTCTTGTTTTCCTACGATTTGGCCATTGGATTAATCTCCATGGTAAATTGTGAAGATGCTACTGCAGCGAATCATTTATTTTCCGCTCTTTTTCACTCTGTCCGCTCTAGATTTAAATTTTGTTACGGTTATGAAAGTCACGCGCAGGTTTCGCGAAGGAGTGATTATATTTTTCAGAACATACTTTTTTACAAGTCGTCTGAAATTATATTTTTACATTGTATATATCAGAAATAACTTTTAATATCGCTCGATTTATTATTTGTACAGATACAAACTTGAAAAGAAAAAATCTTGTGGAGTGACTACAAACTCGCCTTGATGGCCTAAAGAGAGTCATTTTTAGAACCGCAACGACTACTTTCGTTTGAAGACTTTATTTTCAGGTGGCTGATGGAACGATTCATTTTTATGATCCGTCTTGCCCCCTGGAACACAGCAGGACCGCCAGTAATTTTTCGTTTTTCAATATTTCTCCATAGTTATCAATGTATTTTGACCAAGATTACTATACTACTAGAGTTTCCACCTTAGGGGATCGTCACAGTGCAACTATTCGAAAAATTGCTGATTATCGCGATTTTTTTCGATGGTTAAAATACGCTGATCAGGCTGATTTTTGTTTATGTCAAAAATCAAAGCACCCACGAAGAACAGAAAATAATTTTTTAAACGTTTATTTTGGTTTTTTACATTTTGATCAACGGTTGAAAATGTCTGAAAAAACGAGTCGCAGTGTAGACGGTTGTGGCCGTAAATATTATCTGAAACAAAATTTGGAAAAGATTAGAAAAGCGCGTCCGACCGCACCAGTTCTCACGCAGCTGGTCGAATTCCTTTTTCTGAGGAAGTGGAACGACCGAAATAATTCAAATTTCGCCAAAAAAATTAACAGCATATTTACAACCGTCTATAATGCAAAACCAACCGATTTTTTTTTAAATTTTCATTGTGATGATCCTTTAAGAAGCGAGTGTGAAACAGCTTGTACAACAATCGTTTTGCTGCCCAGCGTCGAGCGAGCCGTGAACGAGCCCAAGTCGCAGAGGCATACACGCATGACACCTTACGATACAACAATACACACACATACACCGCCTCTGGCGTTTATAAGCGGATATTTTCCGCGTCTCGGGGGTACTTGGTCGTCCAGTTCTCCAAGAGCCATCATCGAAAGCGTTTGCCCATCAGAATACACGCTGCCGTTCCAAGAGTCATATCCATTCGAACAGCTACCAATCGTTGGGCTCCCAGCTCGATACTTTCGAAAAAAAAATCCGCGATATCGAGATAGACCGAAAGATCGATAAGCAGTGTAATTCGCGTTTGGAGTTTCCTCGAGGATGTCTCTCATCCCGATGCTATATTCCGATTGGTGGGAGGATCTCGAGCGGCCCCACAGCGTCCTCGATCAGCATTTCGGTCTGCCGGTCGACCCGGAGGAGATCGCCCACCGTAGCAACGCCGCCCTGAATCGTTATCACGCCGAGCATCACCTCGGTTATCCGTTCTTCCGCCGCATGCGGAGGCGCCATCATCCGTTCCATCACGCGCTGATGCGCCGTCACGGCTCGCCCACCTGCCGTACCGACCGAGACAGATTTCTCGTAAGCATCGACGTCAAGCAATTCACCCTTGAAGAGCTAACGGTGAAGACGATCGAGAAGCAGGGCTTGGTGGTGGTGGAGGCGCGACACGAGGAACAGGAGGACGAGCACGGCTGGATAACACGGCAATTCACGCGAAAGTATAACCTACCACCGTCGATCTACGACATCGAGCAAATCGAGTCCTGCCTATCGTCGGACGGGATTCTCACGATTACAGCGCCGAGGAAAAAAACTTCCGGTGACATGAACGAGAGAATCGTCAAAATTCAGTACACCGGGGAGCCGGCGATTGTCGAGCATCGGACCAACACGTCGGCCGTTGCGCAGAGCCCGCCCGAGGAATACGGCCGGGAACATTCACAACAGAGGGCGGCTCATATAAGTCAACAACGCGGCAAGAAAATAAACGTCAAAGGCGTTTAGGGCTAGCGCCATTTTGTATATCTAGGTACATGCGTTTCCCGTATCGACAAAACGTTATTCAGCTTTGCCAACTTGTGTATAATAATCATTCTCTTGCGACATTGTATACACTTCGATAAAGAACAAATACCTCGCTGTACGATTTTGAGGAATACATTATTTGGAGCAACAAACAAAAACACAAACGAGCCCAAACAACAACAAAAACACATCGCCGTACTTTCATGAGCAATAAACTATTCGGAGGCACAAACAAAACGAAACAAAAAATACCTCATACGATTTTGAGCATCAAATTATTTGGAGAAACAAACCCAAACGAAAAAACGCCCTACCTCACGATTCGGAGCAATAAATGATTTCGAGAACCAAACAAACCCAGATAGATCCAAAAGCGAACCCAAACAGATCCAAAAGCTAACCCAAACAAATACAAAAGTGAACCCAAACAAATCCAAACCAATACAGAGGAATACCTCGCTGTACGATAGTAAGCAACGAATTATTTAGAGAAACAAACAACCCGAACCCAAACAAACTCAAACCCGAATTAATTATTCAGACAAATACACAAACGCAAACGAAAATAAACACCTCGCCGTTCGACTGAAAAATAAATTATTTGGAGACTTAAAACCCACTCCGAACCCAAACAAACACAAAACCGAACCTGAACGAACTCAAACCCTAACGAATTATTGAGAGAATCAAACTAATCCAAACTCAACCAAACCTGAAACCCAGCCTGAATAAACCCAAATCCGAATAAATTATTTGGAGAAACAAACAAAAAAACACCTCACCGTACGACTGAGCAATAAATTATTTGAAGAAACAAACTCCAACCGAAACAAAAAACACATCTCGTATGACTGAGCAATAAATTATTTGGAGAAATAAAAAAAAACCAAACAAACGCAAAACCGAACCTAAACCATTGCGAACCCGAATTAATTATTTGAAGAAACAAACAAACCCAAACAAAAAACCGCGACTGAGCGATACATTATTTGAAGAAAGAAACGACCCCGAACAGAAAAACGTCACGCCATACGATTTTGAGAAATGAATTATTTGGAGAAACGAACAAAAAAAAACACCTCGCCCTATGACTCCGAGCAATAAGTTATTTGGAGAAACGATCGAACCCAAATGCGAATAAAAACAAATACACGTCGCCGTCTGATCCTGAGCAATAAATTATTCGCCGAAAGTTGTGTACGCGTCTTATCGTCAGAATGTCTATCGGGCGGCGCGCATGCGCTATAAACGCAACACAAGCGATAAAGTGAAGCACGTCCGATACGACACGATATTCTTTTAGGCAACGAGAACGTTCTGGATGGTCCTCGAAAGATTCCGCCACGTCTATTGGAAAGTCATATTGTTTTTAAACCAATTACATCGAGTCCTGTAATAACAACTGACAAATAAACGAAATTTTGCAGCATTGCAGTAGAGGTTATAATCGTAACAAACATTATTCATTCCGTAATGTTTCGCACGCTGCACTTTTCTTTTCTCCGGTCAATTCCACCGACTCGATAACACCGTACAGTAGAAGCACGATGTTTCGGGAAGCTTCGAATTATTTTATCACCGATGAATAATCGCGTTGGTCTAAATTCAATATGAATACGCATAGGTGTGTCGCGTTATATCACGCGAGACGCGGAGGATAACGAACCTACACACTGCTAATAATAACGAAACAGTCGGTCGGAATGTTTACATAGTCGAACTGGGCTCTTGGCCGTACTTTTTGCTATAGTGCGCATCGGTGGCTCGACCGCGGCACGCAACGCACACGTATATCTATACGTCACAGGCGGCCGCCTGGACGACGAATGTTCTCGGTCGCTCTCGAATGTTGTCAATTTAGCAACGTACGCGAGAGATGAACGTTGGAAAAATATTTGCGCGTCACGAATTGCTGCGCATTTTATAATATTTATTTTGTGTTATATTTCTATCATTATATCATATTTATTTTACTACTTTTACCTTATTTTATTATATTGCACTATAATTTTATTATATTATGTTACAGCTTATTTCATTACTTTAATCTTATTTTATTATAATGTACACGAAAGTTGCGTTTTGAAAATCACATTTCCTCTCGTCTGCAAATGATCGCTGCGGGTAGAAACGATGAAAAATGGACTCGCGCCACATATTGGAATTTCGCAATAATACCCGAGCAAACACAATATTTACATTACTTTGAAATACTTGTCTGTTCCGGCTCAGAATCGACAAACGAGGGGTAAACGAAAAATGCGCACTGGAGAGATCTTATCGCGTGTAGAATTTTTTTTTCATCATGTGTATTATCCGCGACGGAATTCGGAGCAAGGGCTGAGACGTAAAAACTTGTTTCGAGGCTACGAGTGAGGCGAGCTTTTTCATGCCCAAAAGAAATGTCGAGAACGTCGCAAGGCAGTCCGACCAATGTGCGTCTCGCGATTTCGTATTCTTCTCCCTTCCATCGAAAATGGGAAATAATTCTCGTAGTCGAATTTTCTTTGCGAAACGGTTGCCCGAATCTTTAGCTGAATGTTATTGACGTGAAGCCGTCAGTTACTCGATGTTTCGTTTGTTTTTAATCGCGAGAAGCTTCTCGAAGTTTCCGATGCCGGCCGGCTCGATCGTCGCGCTATATAAGCACGCCGCGCAGTCTGCGCCGGCATCAGTCTACAAAGAAATCTCGAAGCATACGCATCAAAGCAAATCAAGAGCGACTTGAAGCTCAGCCGAGAAACTACGTTTAAAAAGTGTCACTGTGAAAGTTTACACAAAAGATTACGAACGAACGTAAAAATTTGAACGAACGACAAAAAAAGATCGTCCGATTGTCGCGCAGTTGAAAAATTCGTCTAAACGCTAACGGGAAGGAAAAGAAAACTCGACGAAAGATGTCTCTCGTACCGTTGTTGTTCTCCGACTGGTGGGAGGACTTGGACCATCCTCACCGAATATTCGATCAGGATTTCGGTCTCGCCCTACAGCCGCAACAACTGTTGAGCCCTCAAGTACTCGACAATCTTCTGGTGTGCCCGGTTCGCGATCGCACCACCGCCACGGTAAACCCGCTCCTATATCTGCGTAATCGTATGAACGACGTGGCGAGAAAGGCGACTGGCACCTCGACCGTGAAAGCGGACAAGGACAAGTTTCAGGTAAGCATCATTTTGTCGATTCAAAATTTTTCGTGCCGCGATGACCGCTGGTCATATGTATGGTTATATACCGATGGTCATTTTACCGCTAGTTATATTACCGCTGGTCATTTTACCAGTCACATAACCACCTAATGAAAAATCTTTTGTTGTCCAGGTGATTTTGGACGTTCAACAGTTCAAGCCGGACGAGATAAACGTCAAGGTGGTCGACAAGTTCGTCGTCGTCGAGGCTAAACACGAGGAGAAGAAGGACGAGCACGGCTATATATCTCGTCAGTTCGTGCGCAAATACATGATTCCCGAACAATGCGACATCGACCAGGTTAGCTCGGCCCTCTCGTCGGACGGTGTCCTCAGCATAACCGCACCGCGCAAGGACACGCCCAAGATCGAGAACGAACGTCCCGTAAAGATACAGCACACTGGAAAACCTGCCATCCAGGAAACTCCGGACGAGACCAAGAGCATCGCCGACAAGGGCGACAAAGCCGCCAAAAAGTAAATTCATGGATAATCATCGTACTTGATTAATATATGTGCTTACTATTTGAGATTCGCTTGTATGTTCCCAAATTTCGCATCGTCGTTGTCGTACTTTTCATTCGTCTTTGAGAGACTGTAAGATTTGTATTCGTTAAGCGTTAAGGAAATTAAAAGTATTCACGTTCTTCCGAGCCTGCAAGATTTTGCGCAAGAAGCTCGGTCGTTAAGAATTAATAATAAAATTGATTCATGTCTAGATTGCATCGGTCTTTGTTATACTGTGTGTAAGATTGCCTTAAGGATGTACAATAAAAGACGTCGAGTTGAAAAAATATATCTTCGCGGATTTTATTCACACCCAATCGGACGATAAATTATCCAGCCGGGAATCGTTGGATCGCGATCTGATGGGCACCGTTCGTTGGATTTTTGCTTTGTTTATTCTATAGTTCGGCATGTACAAAGTCTTAAAAATATATAGATCGGTACAATATACATTGCGGAACTTTGTAGCTTGAAGCGATATGCGCGCACGCATACCGAGAGTGTCCTACGGACAGGAATGGAAGCAAAAACGATAATACAGCAACGGTCCGAATGATCGACCTCGCCTGCCAAATTTCGCATTGCTACAGCCGTTTTTATGTTATTGAGCGAAAAGATTTTGCGATGAGTTTTTATTGCAAACGGAATATACATATAATAAGGTTGACAAAAAAAAAATCTTCCCGATTCGGGCTCCCACCTCTTGAAATATTGCTCGATAATGAAACAAAGAAGCTCGTGGAAGGAGCAGCCTGTAGGTTGATTCTAACAGGCGATTCATGAGGTTTTTTTTTAATTCTCCGTTTGATTTACACGTGATAAGCTAACGTTTTCTTTTCCAATGCAAACCATTTTGTATAGATACAATCAATGAGTGGTCTGGACCACTTGGTCCATGATATTATACAATGATCTGGATTATTATATATAGCAGACGGATTTATAACCTCCAATTTAAGTCTTTGTAATCATGCATCCTTTCTTTTCAATCTTCGAAATTTGTTGATCAAGATCGAAATGAATGCATGATTGCAAAGGCTTTAATCTGGGGTTACAAATTCGTTTACTGTATATAATAATCACACTGATTGGTCCAGACCGCTCATTGATTGGATCTAACGAAAATGGTTTGCATTGGAGAATAAAACGCTAATTTATCACGTGCAAATCAAATGGAGAATAAAAAAACCCCACGAGTCACCTGTTAGAATTAACCTACAGGCTGCTCCTTTCACGAGCTTCTTTGTTTCATTATCGAGTAATATTGGAAGAGTTAAGAGCCCGAATCAGGAAGTTTTGTCTTTGGGCCAGTCTAATATATATGTACAGGGTGTATCTTAACTACTAGTTTTACGTTCGTGCGCATACAGGGTGTCTCTTTCCAAGCAGATTGCTTATTTTAAAAATGTCGATTTGCCGATGTATTCACAAGTAATGTCCAACGGTGAGTAAACGATGGCACAGTAGTTTCGGCGTCCAAGCGAGCGCGGGCGTGGATTCGAATCCACATTCGGGCAAGGGGATTTGAACGTTCAATTTTGAATTTTGTAATTTGAGTTTTGAACGTTATCCGTTCGTCCAAATAAGGTATTCAATAGTAAATAAAAAATATTTAAACGATGTTATCCATTGTTTACTCAAAAATCTTTAGATCTTTAGATCTTTCAAGTAAACAATGGACAATATTGTCCAACACTTTTTATTTATTATTTAATACTTTATTTGGGTAACCGGGTAAGGTTCGAAATTCAAATTTCAACATTCGAAATTTAAAGGTTTAACTTACAACTCCAATGTAAATTTAACAAAAATCAATGGATTTGAATCCACTTGCGCGAATGTGGATTCGAATCCGCGCCCGCGCTCGCTTGGACGCCGAAACTACTGTGCCATTGTTTACTCACCGTTGAACTTTACTCGTGAATATCACGGCCAATTTTTGTCGCACGACATTTAAAAAAAAGCATTTTGCTTGGAAAGAGACACCCTATATGCACACGAACGGAAAACTTATAGTTAAGATACACCCTGTATATATATATCCGTGCGATCATTAAAAAAACAGAGGAAAAATGCACGCGTAACTCGATGTTTAAGACCTCCCGGAGGATAACCTTACTTCCGTATTTACATCGTAATATCTATACGTTTTTGCCCCTTTGAAATACACGGCAAGCTTTTAATATCAGCTGTCCTTCAGGACCTCCTTTAATATCGAGCCCGTGTTTCTGGACGGTACAAAGTCCGGAAAGGACGGAAGCGTAATACTGGAAAGAAGAAGGCCCGACTGCGTTGACGATGACGAGTGCTGGCGACTGTGACCCGGTCGCGAGAGAGACTGAAATATATATATTTTTTCCCACATTAGCGCGCAGTTTTTCGTACAATAGAATGTTGAAGAATAAAGATGCGGATACTTACCGAGTTTGTTATAGTCAAAGCTGGCAGCTGTGGTTTGGGTCTCGACTCGCTTTCCAAAAATCTCACGAACGCGGCGGACAGGGAGGATTCATCGTCCTGCGAAGAGGCACGAATTGTTCGTCACAAAAACGGGAATGTGTAATCGGAGCGGGAAATCGGAGAGTTTTGAAACTAGGCTGATAAATGAACGTTGAGAATCGCAAGAGTATTAGTTTGTTCGTTGGTTGGAACGAACCTTTGTAGGTGCGGAGCCTCCACTGCCCAGCAATCCGGAGAACCATCCGCCGTTGGCGGCCGGATGATCGAGGCCGATTTTCTCCCTCTCCGTCTCATCGAACTCCAGCACGGTCGCGAAGACTCGTAGCACCGAGGATTTGTCGATTTTTGAGGCGGTCAGGAAGCCCAGCAGCAGATTTTTCACGAGGTTTCTGAAACGCATTGGTGAAAAGGGACGTGAGCTTCGATTTTCGTGGATTGTTCTTTATCTTGTAATGGACATTTATATGTAAAAGAAACATTTTTTAAAAAACGACGTTTCATTTAATGTACTTAAAGTAAAAAATAATTTTTTTTACCATTATTTTCTTACCAACTTTTTATTCATAGTCACTTATATGTGATTATAAATAAAATATTGGGGCGCTCAACTTTTAAAATGTTTTTTAAATTCGATCAATTCAGTTTCATTAACCGTATTTAATTTGGCACAATAGTAATTGGAGAAATTATTATGACACGTTTATACTCAGTTTTAGAATTTTTATTTAAGAAATCTAAGGTTGTTTTGCAGTCGATCAAATACAGTTAGTGTGTTAACGGATTTATGTAAAATGAAGATTATATGTCTAAATTTTGAGCGACCCAAGCTTTTTTTATAGTACATTTTTATAATACATTTATAAAAAATATTTTCTACTTTTCAATACATTAACTGAAAGCTTGTTTTTTATTAAATATATTTTTACATGTAAATTATTTTCTACTTTTTAGTCTTTAATTGATTTTACTAGTTAGTTGTTACTAGAGTTTACGAGTTTGTACGTTAGGAACATGGAGTGCTTGTAAAAAACAATAAACACTGCAATTGGGATTGAACTTACGACTAATTGCTGCATATAATCTTTTCACATACAAACACGGTCGGCTACGAATTTGTATGTTGAGTGCGATTTCATATGGATGATTAGATATCGCAAACTTTACATAAAAAGTTGAAAATTTGATGGATTTTTTTTTAAGTTGAATCATGCATTGTCACCTTTTTTTCGATAGGTTTATATTATAGATATTGACATAAAAGTTTTTGCACTTAATGAATACATTATCGAAATACATTTAAAAACAACTTAATGTATTTATGTACACTAAACAAACTTTAAACGCGTTTTTCTCGAAACAAAGTTTTTCGACAGCTCGTTGATACAATCTTCGAGACTACTGAACCGATTCTTATGAAATTTTAACAACATTCTTTCTTTACAACTAACTAGAGCTATATCGCATATCAAGGATTTTTTTCAAAATTTTATATTTACTTTTTTTTGGCAAAAAACGGTGAAAAACGCGTCTTTTTTGTTTTTTCGAAAAAGTCCGCCATTTTGTTATTTTTGCATATATAAAAAATCGTATGATATGCGCTATAGCCGTTAACATACTGAATCTAAAGCCGTTTGATTTTTTGTTTCGGATGATCTATCTCCGAGATTTCATCAACAGCGCGGACATACCATTTTTTAAGACTTTTTTTTAACTACCATCTCCGTCTATAAATAGCGACTTGAATAAATAGCGGTTTTTAAATGTATTTCGAAAGTGTATTTACTGAGTGCAACAACTTTAATATCAATATTTATCATTTAATCCTATCAATAAAAATTCACGAAAATAGCCTTTTTTTAGCGTGCGAAGTTAGAAGACCCCTTAAGATGCATGTTCGCTTCAGAGCTCTAAGTAGTCGGGAAGTGAGTGAAATATCGATTTTCCCTTTTGCATCCCTCAGAAAGTAAGGTTAAATAAAAGCTTGTACAATGACGAAAAAAAAAAAAACGAATCTCACCTGTCGACTTTTCCTTCCCCGTTGCGGGTGGCTTCCTGGATTCTCTGATCGGCGGTATCGACGAGCTCGTTGAGTCTCGCGACTGCAAATTCAAATATTCTCGATACGAATGGTGTCGCATACTCCATTGGCCGCATTTACGACACTAACACGAATAAACAACGATAATATACGAAACGTTTTAACTCGAGCAACATATCGTTGCATCGCGATGCATACTCGAGTTATTTTTTCTTTTCGTACGAGTGTGTAGTTGTCGGTTATTTTGTTTTTTTTTTTCGGTTAAATCTCGTCTTTCGGGCAGCAGGCGGTGTGGCGTCTCGCAAAGGCATGAGCGCGAGTATAACACAAGTACTGGCTGTCAGTAACTCCACCAGTACCTGATGTAATACTCCCACCCGTGCCCTAAGTACTCATACTCATGCTGCATTCTCTCTATCGCAATGTTATCGCTATTGTGTGTCTCTCGTCTTTCGACGTTTTCACGGTCCTTCCACTAACTCATGCGCCATTCTGGGGGGACCGAGCGAGACGGGCTAAACCGTGAAACTTTCGTTCATGCCAAGTTCAGCGATGCGCTAAAAAAAAAAGAGAAAGCTACAAAAGAAGAACAAAAATTAAACGTCGGAGGGTCCGACCAAGACGAGGATGCTCAGTCCTCGTGCGCGTTTTGACCTTTCTTTTTTGGTCAAGAGGTTCTCGCTCTCTCTCTCGAGAGAGATTTGGTCTCGTGTCTGTAGGACAGTGGTAACGGGTGGGAAATCCCACGCGGTAATATGAACAATTGAAATCAAATCCGCTCACAGTTACCACATGAGATTACACACTGTCGCGCTACCAAGCACCGTACGCACGATATCTACATATGAACATTCCACTGTACGTGACTCATCAACGCCGCAAACTTTAGCTCTTCGAATGAGAAAAATCATTGATTAACGATACAGCGTGATTGCGCGGAGCGACGGAAACGGAAAAAAAAAAAAAAAACGTATTTGTGTGACAATGTGTTAGTACAAGCATTTTCAACACCGAGCATACAACCTGATGGACGAGCATGCTCTACGATCCTCCATCTTTACTTTCTTTTCAATCCTGCAACGTTCCGTCGTCGAGTGTGAAAAGGAAAAATTGATGGCTATCGATGTACGGGCGAATAATCTCATGCCTCGCCCCGCGCTACTCCCAAACGTTCTTGACGATGAAATTTCCGTGAGCCCGTGAGAGAGCAACATATTGCGGTGGATTGGAAGGAAAAGAAAAGCCAGCACCAGCGCGAGATGGCAATGTGTGCGAGAGAACACGTGGTTCTCTTTGCGGTTGATCTTTTTTTTTTTTTTTTTGCTTTTGTTTCAAGTGAGAGGCGACGAAACCAGTACGCAGCCCGATACCAGCCAGAATCCTGGGCTGCTTCAACAATATCCCAGAATTACCAGCTGATATTTGACTACGTCACCGGATTGTATGTGCGTTTTGTTTTTTCTCATTTGCGGATTAGTCACACACACACGCACACACGCGGTGATTCACAGTCGGGTCGGTGCTCGGAAACGCGGGTTGTGTATGTGAGTGATTTGTTGATAACGACTGAATTTGATATCATTCCTTTTTGTTGTTGCTGTTTTTGTTGTTGTTGCGATGGTGAAAAAAAGTGCGTGAACGTTCAGGGAGTGCCACGGAGTCGGTAATGCACCTGCGCTCTGTACCATGCTCCAAATGCTAAAGTTTTTACGCATCCTTGAGTGATATATACAACGGTGTAAACGTTTGAGTGCTGAGTGCGACAATGGAGAAAGAGAAAGAAAAAAAAACAACAACAATTTTGACGATGGAGAAGACCTCGGCGAACGATTTTTGATACCTTCTTGATTGAGCTCCTCGATTCTTTCGCTCTTCTTGTCGAGTTGCTCGCTCAAGCGAGACGCCGCTTGCAGGCACTCCTTCGCCTCGGACAGTTGAGCCTGCGGATATTCGTAAATCTTCGTGAGCTTCGAATTCATCGGATAGTCGATCGAGTCGGTAGTTTTCGAAGTATTATTTTACATTGTTATTATTTTAGATTGGTAATTGATTTGGTATTATTTTAGATCGAGTGGGAAACTCGACCGGGAATGAACTCACCCGCAGATTGACGATCTCGTTTCGAAGGTCTTCCTGTTCCTTGTAGGAGGCGTTGAGCTGCTGTCGGAGCCTCTCCGTCGCCGTGCGAATGTCGTTTTCTTTATCTGCGCAAAAGTATCGTTGCGCAAATTATCGGCGTGTCTCATTATTTTACAAGCTTTTGTTTACATTTACTTTCCGTGAGATGCGAAACGAAAAATCGATATTTTAACCCACTTCCCGACTACGTAGAGCTCTGAAATTTTGCAATCGTGCATCTAAGACAATGCGTGTTTCAGCTTAAAAAAAAATATTCCAAAAATTTTCAACTTTTCATGTAAAAATTGACGATATCTAATCATCCATATAAAATGTCACCAACACATACAAATTCTTAGCCAGTTGTGTGTTGTGTGTGAAAAGTTGATATGCAGCAATTAGTCGCAAGTTCAATCCCAATTACAGTCTTTATTTTTGACAAGCATTCCATGTTTCTAACGTACAAACTCGTAAACTAGTAAACTACTACTAACAACTCTTAGAATCAATTAAAGACTAAAAAGTAGAAAATAATTTATATGTAAAAAAATGTATGTCGATAGGACTACCTTAATGTCCTAAAGAGCAGAAAATAATTTCTTTACCAAGTCACCTGTATGTGACTATAAATAAAAGCTTGGGGCGCTCCAAATGCAGACACATAATCTTTCATCCACATACATCTGTTAAAATTTCAACTGTATTTAATTTACCGTCAAACAACTTTAAAACTCTTAAATAAAAATCCTGAAACTGAGTATAAACGTGCGATGATAATTGCTGTAATTACTATCGTGCCAAATTAAATACGTTTAACGAAACTAAATTGATCATATTGATTAAACATTGTAAAAGTTGAGCGCCCCAAGCTTTTATTTATAGTCACATAAAGGAGACTTGGTAAAAAAATTACTTTCCACTTTTTCGTACACAAAACAAAAGCTTGTTTTTTTTTCATTTGTTTTTCTACATATAAATTTTGTTTCGAGAAAAGTGATGATAAAAAATATCCGTGGAAAGCCGAAAGTGTCTCGAAGATGTCTATTGATCTCGCGAGGCCGGTTTTTTCTTTTGTCCAGGACTCACCACGTTGAAACTGTTCGAGGACGATTTGAAGATTGGTGAGTGAGGCGGTGTGGGCGAGTACCTTGTCCTCGGCGGCGGACAATTTGGCCTGAATCTCGTCCCTTTGTTGAACGATGAGGGCCATTTGTTGCTGAAGCGTTTCTACCTGTTGATTGGCCCTGATGCTCGCGGACGTGTAGACGGTCGAGCTGTTTTGTGCTTTCTCCTCGACCTGTAGTAGTTTCGCCTCGAGTTGTTTGCGGTTTTCCTCGGCAATGAGGGCCTCCTCGGTGTAGCTGGCCTCCATTTCCACCAGGTGGCTTCTGAGTCGTTCGAGTTCTCTGGCTGCCGTGGCCTCCCTCGACTCGCTCTCGGTCAACTGGTTCTGCATGATGCGATTGTTGGATTGTTCCTTGATGAGTGCGGCCTCGAGGGCGTTGCACTTCTCGCTGAGTATCGTTGCTTGGGCGATTTGTCTCGAGTGCTCGATGATGCTGCACGTCTCGCCTTGTTCCTGCGACTCCTCGAGGCTCTTCAGTCGCTGACGTACGACCTTCAATTCGTTCTGCGACCAGAGTATCTCGGCCTCCTTGTCCTGCAATTTGGCTGCTTTTTCGTCGCGCTCGGTAACGGCCCATTGAAGATTGGCCGTTTGCTCGTTGACCAGCTGAGCGAGTCTCTGAATCTCAGCGTAGTATTGTACGTTCGCGTTGTGTTTCTCCTGGACGAGACGCACGATGTCGTCGCGTTCGGCTCTGAGACTCGCCAGGGCGCCATCTTCCTCGTGTCGCTTTATCTCGGCCTCGGCGAGCTTCGAAACCTCGATTTCCTCGTCTTTCTCCTTGACCAATCGCGACAGGCTCTCGATAGTCTCCTTGGCCATTGCCGCACTCTCGTTCGCTCGCTCCAGCGAGGACTCGAGCTCGGCCAGTCGAGCCGCCAATTCGATTATCCGCTCGTCACGCTCGTCCCTCTCGGCGTTGACGCTGGAAAGAAGCGCCTCCAACTCGCCGCAACGCTTTTCCATCTCGACCTGGCGTGTCTCGTAATTTCTTGCCAGCTCGCAACGCTCCTCCAGGCTCTTGCACGTGTCTTTGAGCAGTTGGAATTCGCGCTGAACGTCTCGTAGATTCGTCAACTCGCTGTCCAAGTTGCGACATTTTTCCTCGGCTCGCAGGCACTTATCTTCGATCGTTTTAGCTTCGTTGACCGTCCGTTCGAGGCCCTCCGAACGAATTTTCAGCTCATCCGCGCGCGTGCTCAGAGTCTCGAGTTCTCGTTGCTTCGACGCTAGCTCGTTCTTCAGAGTGCTGTGCTCGTGGCTCAGTAGGTTCATTTCCGTCTGCAAGAGTTCGATCCTCTCGGACGATTCCTTCTCGCTGCCGCTCAGCTGTTCGATCAACTCGTTGTTCTCCTTCACGAGTCTGACGTTGTCGAAGTTCAATTGCGACATTCTCAGCTCTACGTTCGAACGCTCCGCGAGCGTTGTGTCCAGTTCCTTTCTCATGTTCGTAAGATCGTACTCCAAATCGTTCTTTTCGCGATTCGCCGAGTCCAATTGATCCCGAAGATTCTGCAGTAGATCGCTCGTTTCTTTTTCCGACGAATGTTCCCGCAGCACGAGACGTTCGGTCTCCAGGTGTTCCTTCTCCAGGGAAATCTCCTCGATATCCCTCTCGAGCTCGTTTCTCGCCTCGGTCGTGTTCGCCAGATCATCCGCGAGGCTCTCGATCGTTTTTCGCGATTCCATCAGTTCTTTGGTGATACTTTCGATCTCGTTCTCCAGTCGAGCGATTCTTGCCTCGTATTCGCGCTGGCCCTTGGCTTTATCCTCGTTCGCGCGTCTCGAGGCAGTTTCGAGCGCGTCGATTTTTCGCCTGAGCTCGTTGTTCTCCTCGAGGGAGGTGTGAACTCGACGGCTCAGGTCTTCCATCATGTTCTCGTTGTTCTCGACGTTCTTCGAAGCGCCGTCGAGCTGTTGTTTCGCTATGTCCAACTGTTGCTTCGTGTTTCTCACCTCGGCCTCGAGGTTCTCCTGATTTCGGAGGGAGCCCTCGAGTATGCTGTAGGACGTGACGAGCTCGTAATTCTTCAATTTGAGGGCCTCATGTTCAGCCTGCAGCAACTTAATCTCCTCGCTCATGGATTCCGTCTCGGTCTCGAGCGAGGCGACTCGTTCCTCGCTCGCTTCCGGTATCGAGGGCAAATTCGACTTCAGATGCTCGATCTGCAGTAGCAGCGACTCGATGTTCGTCTGCATGTCGTAACAATCCATCTGCAACGACTCTCGCATCTCAGTCGATTCTTTCAACTCCCTCGTTACGTCGGTCAATTTTCTCTCGAGCATTTCCTTCTTCCAATTCGAGTCGACGTACGCTTTTGCGAGGCTCTCGAAGAGGCTCTCACTCTCGGCCCTCTCTATCCGACAATTCTTCAGGATCTCGTTGACGCTGAGCGTCGAGTCGTCGGGGCTCGAAACTTTTCCCTCGTCCTTCAGCTCTGTCTGACAGGCCTTATCCTCGTTCTTTACACTCGTAGTCTGCGCGACGACCGATTGCAACGTGCTCGAGATTGCCTGCACGCTCTTGTCCTCGCTCTCGATTTTTATCGTTTGTACGTGGGCTTCGCTGCTCTCGCATTCCCGTATCTCCGCCGCTTGTTTGCCCTCGCTTGGCGTTGGCTCTCGGGTCGTTGTCCTCTCCGATATGCTGTTGTTGTTGGTCTCCAGGCCGGAAACTGGGGGCACGCTTTTCTCCACCAATTGCAACTTCGTCTGGGCATCGTTGCACTCGACGTAAAGCTGCTCGTAGGCTTTCTGCAATGATTCGTGCTTTTTGGAAAGCTGCTCCTTCATCAGGAGCACGGTATCTGGAAAAAGAGGGTAAACAAATGATCATCCGAAGGATATTGGAATGTTGAATAAGTTCTCGCTGTCTTTTTGGTGGAAATTAATGCTTTTTGTAAAAAAAAAGAAAAACAGTCCTAACGCTTGCAAACGTTTTGAAACTGTTGTGTGATCAAATTCTGATGATTCTGCAAGTTCAGCTAGCGTCTGACATGAGCCTTGATGAAGTAATGCCGTCAATGGGAAGGACAGCTGCCACATCTCGTCACAGGCGGCGCTAGCATGGTACGTCCCGAGCTAGCGGTGCCTGAGCGTTTGTTTTCAACCAGACGGTCAAACTTATTCGTTTATTTACGATTTCTCTAATTATTCACGGGTAGAAAGCTGTTTATTTGAAAGTAGGTTAGTGTTGTGCGCAAACAGTGGGAAATAGCTTCGTCTTTTTTTCCCTTGTCACCTTGGCCCCCCTCTGCTTCTGAGAATGGATTTCAATTCTTCGACTTTTAAGTGGGCAAGTATATTTTGAATACTCATTGCGCACAACAGAGAATGCAGCGATGTCTCTCTTATCTGCACGCAATAACGAATAAACTCTGCAATAACCTCAATGTCTTTCACACATATATGGTAACGAACAGCGACGTGGGTCGTCCCAAAAAGTCCGTTTTAATAACGCAAGCACAAGAAAATGTCGAAGTAACGAAAAATTGAAATGTTCAATGATGAAATATTATATTTTCAGTGAATATGTATAATCATTCACTTTTGGGAACGTGACGGGAGTTTGAAATGATTCGGACGTGCTATGGTGGCGCCATCTGTCCCGAGATTTGCGCTGTCTTTCCCATTCAGGATAGCAACATCATTATTTTCGACAGACCATGGTCGCCGTAAGTCTCGACAAGAATTCTGTGTGCTTCAGCTGCCGATTAAAAAAAAATAAAGTACTGCAATAAAATTCCCCACAAATACTCCTTTTTGGCACCGAGTTTGACACGTTTAACACTATGAAAAAAAAAGTTGTTAACGTTTCGACGAAATGTACACTGAATGTCAAGTTTGCTTATAATACTTCTACATAGATGCGGTACCACCTTAAGGCGTTAGGCCACAGTAACGAGTATAAAATCATGTGCGAATTTAACCATTTTTTTTCGTATGAAAAAGTGTTTCACTCACAAAATTAATTACACATCTATTCAGTATGAATATCAAGCTGTTAGAAAATGTTTTTTTTTTTTCGATGTACAAAATGGCCGACTACTCGAAACTTCTCGAAACAGTTTTCTTCCAATTGGCGTGACAAATAACTTCAACAATTTTCACTCGATTTACTTCAAATTTAAAAGTTATGTTCCTAATTGCATTTCGCAGAGAAGTGCGTACGGAATTTCTCATTAATCGAAAACTTTTCATTTTATGAGCCGTTTATGAGCAGTTACAACGAAATTTTTCACTGAAAATTCATTTCTTAAGTTCAAATACCTGCAACTTTTGAATGAAACAATATTTTTTTAAATTCCGTACGTACTTCTCTAGGTATTCTAATGTGGATTGACGCGAATTTTTGTTTTTTTGTTCTAGGTAAAAAATTGTGGATGCTAAATGTCACGCCGCGGAGCGCAAAAAAAAAGATAAAAGAAAATATTAGTAGTGAGCCATTTTGTACATCGAAAAAGAAATATATATTGTCCAACAGCTTGATATTCGTACCAAATAGATGTGTAATAAATTTTATGAGTGAATCACTTTTTTCATACGAAAAAAAATTTTTAGATTCGCACATGATTTTATACCCGTTACTGTGGCCTGAGGCCTTCAATGAACCATCTCCAAAGAAAACCTATTCCTTTTTTCATACTCCCAAAATAAATGGTCAAAGGCCTTATTTTCTGCCGCTAGATTGGCGTTATCCCTCAAACTACACGTATGCAGTTACGGTAACGCCATCTGTTGGAAAACAGCGAGAACATATTCGGCGTCCCGATGGATTCTTCGAATCAGTCGTCGTTGGGTTGAGAATAATGATATCGGGGTTTGAAAAAAAAGCGTTATTTCGCCCACCCAGAGACTGCGCGTGTTCCTTGTCCAGTTCGTCGAGGCTGGTCGTCAAAAAAACGTTTTCCTGCTGCAGTTCCTGAATCTTGGCCCGCATCGTCTTGATCTCGATGCCAGCCTCGGAGTTTCCATTTTCCGCTATGCCGTTGCGTACATCCGGTTCGTCGGTGTGTGCCACGAGGGAGACACTCTGGAGACGCGGCCGGTCGGATTTTTCGCGTTTCTCGTCGACGTCGCGTTTCTCCGTGTCCTCGTTCTGCCGGGATGTTTCTTCGCGGCTCGGATCCACGGCTCGGAGGGCGCTCTTTATCATGTGCGATTGCTCGTGCGAGTCGAGCTTCGATACGGCGGCGCGAAAATCGTTGACCAGCGCGGCCTCGTCGAGGTGCAATCTCTTGAGATTTCGTCCGGCATCGCGACCCTTCGTAATCCAAACAGGGAAAAAACAAATGAGAAACGATTAGACGCGTTTGTCGCGACCGAGTGGTCGTTCGGTGTTTTTTTTTCCTTTCCGTGTAGTTCTTTCGCCTATTTGCGAAAAGTGGCTCGTTATGTGCGATAAATGTGGAAGCACTCACGTAACAATTTACTCAACGACGATTGTAAGAATAATTGGTTTTACGGAGCGATGTGCGGGAACGCGTTAAAGCCCTCGAGTCACCCCTCGCACTCGCCCCGCCGTCGCTGACCATGGGTCATTAACGGATCTTATCGCCACTTCGAAACTAGGCCACTGGCCGTATCGAATATATGTGCAGGGTGATTCACAACTATCGGGGTCCCTTGCCGAGTATACAGGGTGTCCTGTTATCAATGGATAATCCTGCAACTGTCGATAGGTCGGATCGTGTCCTACTATATGCTGGAATTTCAGTTTAGTTGAAGTCTCACGGTTTTCGAGATTTTCGGCTTTGTGTTATTTAGTGAAAAAAAATCATTTGCTTCTGGTTTTTCGCATGCCATTTTCACATATGATACGAATCGACGATAACTAAGCAACTTTTTCAGGCGTTAGGCCACAACAACCGGTATAAAATCATGTGCGAATTTATTCATTTTTTTTTTTTCGTAAGAAAAAGCGATTCACTCATTACATTAAGGGAGCTTTCCAGTGTGAAATTTTCAAAAAATCGATTTTTTTTTTTTTGCTTTATCGAATAGTATACACTCTTCCGAATATTCCCTGAAATTTTCATGCCGAAATTCAGATTATTTCGGTTACTGTACAGCATTTCTTGGAAGAAGGCAACGGAGCGCTACAGCTACAGCGAAACTTTGAACGCGTTTTTCTCGAAACAGCATTTTTCAAAACGGTGTCCAACTTGGAGGGCAGAGTTTTAAAGCTATCGAGTTGAATTTTTTACACAATATTCTTAACGTCATTGTTTATCGTGCTATGGAAGCTTTTTTTTTTTTTTGACATCTTCCTATTTTTTTTGTAAAAAAAACTGCCAAAAAAATGCTAAAATCGATACTTTTTGTTCAAACCGGCGCCATTTTTGCAAAAAAAAAAAAAAAAAGCCTCCATAGCACGAAAGCCAATTATATACCGATCAATAATCTTTTTGTGTTTTTTGTTTCAGATCAAAATTGTGACCCCCAACGTGGACACCACATCCAAGTGCATTTTCTGCAACAATTGTTTCATCATTTTTATAGATATTAATTAATAAATAAATCGATCTTTAAAAAATTGTTTTGTATTCTTCAATACCCAATTAATATACAAAAAAAAAACCAGACCGAGTAGATTATTTTTTCTTTAAAAAAAAAAATCGCGAAAAACAGCGATTTTTCGGGCTGTCACACTGGAAAGCTTCCTTAATTACACGTCTATTGAGTAAGAACATCAAGCTGTTGGAAAAAATATATTTTTCTTTCGATGTACAAAATGGCCGACCACTATTATTATTATTATTAGAGAGTTTTATTTGCACAACTTTGAATAATTTACATGTAAAAATATATTTTTAAAAAACAAGCTTTCACTTTATGTACTGAAGAGTAGAAAATATATTTTTTTACCCAGTCCCCTACATGTGTACTATAAAACGCACTATAAAAAAGCTCCCCTATATGTGGACTATAGAACGTATTATTATTCTTACTATTAGAGTTTTATTTGCACAACTTTGAATAAAGTTTTTGACAAATCTCCAACAATACTACATATATATTACTGTTTACATCTCTTATCTTCGCACACGCTATTTTTGTTTCTTGCAATATTCCCGAACTTACAACTATAACACCCATCACACCGCACGCTTATCTTTTTTATTCATTCGTCTATTCTTATAACCCCCCCCCTCCCTTCTGGCAGTCTATTTCCAACGGCCTCGATTTCCTTTACAAATGCACATATCCCTTTTTGTACTTTCCCTCTCAGCATATTTATCACTTCTCCTATAATCGCCACTTCATCGATTCCCTCTACCCACTCTTCCACACATTTTCTTGCTTTTTCCGGTATCAACCCTCTACTTTTTTACACAACAGTAAATCCTCGAACGTCTCATTTTTTTCGTCACATATTCTACACTTTCAGTTTCTTTCTCCTTTGTTGCCCGCTCTTCCTATATTTCCACATCTTATTCTCGCCCACATCTCTTTATACCTGCCACTTATATTCTCCTCAGCCCAGTACTTCCACGGATCATTATCATTCTCATAATAAATTTATTATGAATTTATAATAATAAATAAGGCTCATAATAAATTTATATTTCTAATATTAGAATTTATAATAATAAATCAGGCTCATAATAAATTGAAATTTCTCGTTATATGTCGATTTAATGGCCGACTACTAATACTTTTTTTTATTATCTTTTTTTAGAATTGGCGTGACGAATAACTTCATCAATTTTCACTCGATTTACTCCAAATTTAAAAGTTAGGTTCTTAATTGCATTTCGCAGAGAAGTACGTACGGAATTTCTGATTAATCGAAAACTTTTCATTTTATGAGCAGTTTTATACGAAATTTTTCACTGAAAATTCATTTTTTAAGTTCAAATACCTGCAACTTGTAAATAAAACAATATTTTTTAAATTCCGTACGTACTTCTCTAGGTATTCTAATTTAGATTAACGAGAATTTATGTTTTTTGTTCTAGGTCAAAAATTGTGGATGCTAAATGTCACGCCGCGGAGCGCCTAAAAAAAGATAAAAGAAAATATTAGTAGTCGGCCATTTTGTACATCGAAAAAAAAAGGTAACAGCTTGATATTCATACTAAATATATGTGTAATTAATTTTATGAGTGAATCACTTTTTCATACGAAAAAATGGTTAAATTCGCACATGATTTTATACCCGTTTCTATGGCCTATACCCTTAAAGTAATCGGCACGATATGCGTAGTACATTTTTTTTACACCGCAGGCTATCAAAGTCAGATGTTCGCAATGGTTTGTATGAAAATTCTGCATAAGATCATTCTTCACAGTTTCCTTAACATTTATGGTTAAAAAGAAGACTTTTCTAAATAAAGCAAATCACCAAGAGTATTTTTTTTTAAACCGGATCAAAAAAGTTATAATTTGTAGAAATGGAATGCGAAAAACCAAAAGCAGGTAATTTTTGTCTTAAAAACCGTTGGAATTTTACTGAACAGGACACCCTGTATAGGCTGTGTCGTTGAAAGCAAACGCCTATTTTGTTTTTTTTCAAATGTGCGACGAAAATTGACCGAGATATTCACGTTGATAGTCCGACCTGACCAGGAACATCACTCGAGGAACCGTTCCAGTGTAAACTTTTTGAAAATAGTTTTTTTTGGTTGCTTCACCCATTAGGGTAGAAATATGGACTTTCATAAACTTGCTGTTAAATTTCGGTCGCGAAATTCGAATTATTCCGGACCCATTTTTCTCGACACGTCGTTTTTTCAAACGGGTGGAAGATTTTGAACGAAGAGTTTTCACTCTATGCATCTCAATTTTTGCCATGTCATTCTTCACGCCATTCATCAACGTCGTACGGAAGCGTATTGTTTTATTTGAAAATTTCACATTTATTTTAACGAAAAATTGTCGAAAAAGCCCCAATTGCACACTTAATTTTGAAATGCAAACCATTTTATTAATTTTTATCGGTAAAAATCCTCCGTACGCCTTTACAGTTTTCCATACTGAGAATGGAACATCCCTCAGGTGACACCCTTCGATTTTGTTGAAGTTTGGATATGTTATAAAGCACCGAAAAGTAAGCGATACGTATTTTTTTATCGGCGGAAAAACGGTTGTAAGGGGTGAAACCACCCGTCGAAAATAGGGGTGTTTTTCGTTTTTCCTCGATAACGTTATCGTTCTCGTATCCAATCTATAGTGCACGAAAAAATTAACATTGTTGCAATTTGAAATTTTTTTATATCTCGTACCGTTAAAACGTTATCGACGAAAAACGAAAAACATCCCCATTTTTGAGGGTGCCTTTCACTCCTTCAAACCGTTTTTTCGCCGATAAAAAAAAATACCTATCGCTTACTTTTCGGTGCTTTATAACATATCCAAATTTCAACAAAACCGAAGGGTGTCACCTGAGGGATGTTCCTTGTGAGTAATCATTTTCATTGGATTATTCTTTTGGGCAATCTATGGAGGAGCAGAACTTTCCACCGTCAGGCACTATTCTTTGGGGCACGATTTTGCAGTGGCCAAAAAAATTCTATAAAAAATAAAACCAAAACGTTGAAAAACATTTTCCTGTGCAACATAAATCGTTTAAATGAACGAAAAAACAGTCGGGCTGATTAAGTGTGCGGCTGCGATTTTGATGAAACTCATATGTGTGACAAAGCATTGAAATCTGTCAGACCCGTAGTTCTTTTTTATCGGCGGAGAAACGGTTCCAAGAAGAGAAACCAGCCCTCAAAGAAAGGCGTGTCATCTCTCCATTCTATTTTTTTTTTCATACTTCGATAGTGGATTTTTCCTCGCTTTACGGTCGAAGAATTTTGCTTTTTGTTTGATACGCCTTTCTTCAAGGGGTGGTTTTCACCCTTAAAATAGCTTCTCCGCCGATAAAAAAAAGTGTCTAAACAAGCTTTTATTTAATGTACTAAAAAGTAGAAAATCATTTTTTTTTACCAAGTCACCTATATGAGACTATAAATAAAAGCTCGGGACGCTTAAAATTTGGACATATGTCAGGTGTAGAAGTATGAAACCGGATTTTTTTTGTAAAAATTACACGTCTGTTGTTTGAAAATGATAAAAAACGAATGGAGACGGCTTTCTGCGTCACATTCAATTGATCCGCGAGTTCTTGTTGACTTTGAGTATCATTTTCATCCAATAAGGCTTGTAATTCGTTGTCTGCGAACTTTTTCGGTGGTTTCCCACGCTCATCGTTTCTCACGTGAAAACCACAACGTTTGAATTTTTCGAACCACTCGAAACACTGCGTTTTACCAAGAGCATGTTCACCGTAAGCTACGACAAGCGTTCGATGCGATTCTGCAGCAGTTTTGCTCAAATGATAACAGAAAACCAATGCCGTCCGCAAATCGTAGTTCGTGGGCACAAAACTCGACATGTTATATATATCGTGGGCACAAAACTCGACATGTTATATATCGGTGTAGGGAACTTGGGTTGTTGCGTGTTGAAAACCTTCGTCAGCCGTTAGAGGGAGATGATGGCGCTGTAGAAGCGGTCTTACGGTCCCTAAACTGATGGCCAGCACCATCTATCGGGAAATTCCGGTTTCATACTTCTACACCTGGTAATCTTCAATTCACACGAATCCGTGAACATATCAACTCCATTTAATTTACTGTAAAACAACCTGAGATTTCTTAAATAAAAATCCTGAAACTGAGTATAAACGCGTGATAACAATTGCTCTAATTACTATTGTGCCAAGTTAAACACGGTTAATGAAGCTGAATTGATCAAATTTATTAAACATTTAAAAATTTGAGCGCCTCAGGCCCTTATTTATAGTCACATACAGGTGACTTCGTGAAACAATTATATTCTACTTTTTATTACATTTAATAGAAGCTTGTTTTTAAAATATTTTTTACCCACAAATGTTCGTTTCTTTGAGTATTACATAACAAACGAAAATGATTGTATCGTGTTACCGATTCGCAAAGCAAGTCTCCGTGTTTATTATTCTACGGCGAGAAAAAAAAAGTGAAAAAAAATTCACTTGTTCGACGGTGGGAATGGTTCAGCAACCGTCCCATTTTTCACTGGCTGGACTTTGAATGCGAATATCTCGGCCAATATCTTTGTCGTACGACATTGTGAGCTCACGATGAGAGCCCTGACAGTTGTGAATCACCCTGTACATATGATATCCACAAGTTTGTTCGGCAAAAAAAGAACTATGATTTCTTCTTCAACATTTCATTTTTTAAATCCCGAAAAAAACGAACTGAGTCCGGTAAATGTTCCGAAGTGTCACTCCCGCTAAAAGGAGGCTGCCCATTATTTTTTATCAATTCTTTATGATTATAAAACCTTATATTAAGTTACATTTTAATGGCGCATAATGTTTTTGATGCAATAACATTTTTTTCACTTTAATTTTACATCGATTCAATTCCATTTTCAACTTTGGAACGAGCTCTCAAGCGATTCTTATTAGATGTGGGTAAAATGTAAACATGCAAATGTGCGAATAGGTCAGCGATATACTGGGCAACACAAAAGTAAACACACCAATATCCATCGAGACTTACAAGGGGACAGTACGGCAGTCGGATTTTTGTAATTTTTCGTACTCATGGTACGTGAAGTTCAATGCTCGAATATTAATATCCTACAGCAGTTCGACGCCATATTCAGAAATTTTCGAGCAAATTGACTTTGAAGTTTTCGAGCGCACGCTTATCCCACAAAGATGCAACGATATTCGAACCGGGCTCGCGGCGTACCCGGTAGCGCTCGAGTCTAGTAATCGCGGGGTCGCTGGTTCGAGTCTCACTTCGAATTTTCTTTTTTTTTTCATTTTTTTAAAATGAAAAAAACGCAAGTCATATTTTTAATTATCTCTTGATTATAAACATACGTTTTCAAGTATCAATATTTATAACCAACAACATTTTTAGGATGAAAATGAAAAACGTCGGGTAAGGAATTGAACACTTTATTATTCGGTCTGTATTCGTTTGTTTTATACATCGGGTGTAATGTGACACGAGCCAGGGTGATAACCATCGTAAAAACAAGGAAAGCAGTAATTTTCACGGCATCTCGCACACCGTACAAACGCTGCATTGTTACATTCGCAATTTTTTTTCAATACATCGATCGGAAAACAAACTTCGCAATTTCAAGCAAGAGATAATCAAAAATAAGACTTGCATTTATCATTGACAATTATAATTACATATATGTGAATTAGCATAGATTTTATGATTTTTATCCCGGGATTATTTATTCATTTTTTTATAAATAATCACCTATTGTTATATATAAATAATATATGATTATGTATAACTATAATGAATTTTGTACATAAATAACTATATATGGATTTTGTTCATATATAAACATATATAGATATATTATATTAATTATATATAATAATATGTGATTATATACAACCAAAATTTATCGGGATATTTAAATGACGGAGGTATGCGAATTAAAAAAAAAATGAAAAAAAAAAAAAAAAATTTCGAAGTGAGACTCGAACCAGCGACCCCGCGATTACTAGACTCGAGCGCTACCGGGTACGCCACGAGCCCGGTTCGAATATCGTTGCATCTTTGTGGGATAAGCGTGCGCTCGAAAACTTCAAAGTCAATTTTCTCGAAAATTTCTGAATATGGCGTCGAACTGCTGTAGGATATTAATATTCGAGCTCTGAACTTCACGTACCATGAGTACGAAAAATTACAAAAATCCGACTGCCGGACTGTCCCCTTGTTAGGTGAGAAAATTTTCGAAAATATTCAGTTTATATTTCACAATGGAGTGTACTGGTTGTACAATAAGTCTTGTAGACGCGTGCACTTTATTTAAAAATTGTACCGATAGTATAGAACTTTTTGCAGAAACACGGAATACTTTTACGCGAAGTAAAATGTTCGCAGTGTGGAGAGAGTGCTGCGTTGAATGAACAAAAACCTTGCAGTGGCGATACCAAGGGGTTAAAAAGTGAAAAAGAACAAACAAATAATACGGAAAAAGTGCAATTTCACACAATCGATAAAAACAAACACTTGGCTAGACAGTTGACATTTATCTCCTGACAAGTGTTGCTTGTTTGTGTCCCTGTATAAAATTCTGAATTCGCCGCGTCAACTATTTCTGATGAAAGAATTGAAAATTAATTTCGTCGATCAAGATTCGGGAGCATATGCACAAAATATGGGTAGGGGGAAAAATGTCGAACGATCGATATGCGGATGGGCCAAAATGGCGAATTTGGAAATGACGAATATTCGAATACAGATAGATCAATCTTACTAGAGTCTGTGAAGTCGAAAATAACAATTACGAATATGAACATCTCGGAAGTTGATATATAGCGAAAAACAAAAATCAGATTTAATAAAATATCGAAAAACATAATATCGATGGGCCTGTATGCATAACGCCAAATAATTCGAGACGACAATTGTCCGTATTAAAAAAAATGGCGATGGTTCACAATGGAGAAAATCATTAAAGCGAACGGCCAAAAAGTCGAGTGGTTGAAATCGCGGAGGGTCAAAATGTAGAACGGCCCGGATGGCGAATCGAGCAATACGTTACTTGCGCCTCAGAGTGAAGCTGCGAGATGGCGCTGTCTGTCAGTCGGCTAAAATATCGTAAAGCAGTCATCCCACGTGACGGGCCCCACCACGTTCGCCATTTTGGCCGTTCGACCTTTCGGCGTTCGACATTTCGGGCCATCGACATTTTGCGTTTCGATATATTGCTTTTCGCCATATACGGTATTACGCATATTAGGCACTCGCTATTTTCTGTTTCGGAGATATGGGTGTTCCACATTTTTCGATTCTGTATTATTATGTTCCGAATTGCAGACAATCTGAATATTCGTTTTCGAATAAATTAGCTCTCCATCAAATAATGGTTCGATTTATAGTCATTCGATTTTTTGATCAGTCGAAAGATAAAATTTCGAATAATTTAACCTTCGTTATTTTGAGAGTTCATAATTATGCCGTTTCGAAATCTTTGTCGTTCTATGTTTGGTCATTCGACATTTTTACCCCCACCCGTTTCTTACAGTTAAAAACCATCATATTTAATGTTATTATGGCCGCGCATCGACAAAAACAATGTCGATAAATTTTTTTTTTTTAGATTTTCATTCGTCGATGTTTCGAACGTTTTTCGTTCGAAACGTTCGAATAGCATGTACGCGTGCGCAGTGAAAACTCGACGAAATAGAAAATTGGCAATATAACGAACGAAAAACGTTCGAAACATCGACGAATGAAAATCTAAAAAAAAAAAATTTATCGACATTGTTTTTGTCGATGCGCGGCCATAATAACATTAAATATGATGGTTTTTAACTGTAAGAAACGACACAAAAAAATCAGCTCGTTTCTGACAGGAGTGACACTTCCAAATATTTACCAAGAATAATAACGAATATTCCATATTTTTATTTCCTGCTATGAATTTTTGTCGCGCCCAATTCTCGTGGCGATTCCGTGGGAACATTTTCGATGGCGAAAAATTCTTCGCACCTTTTCACCGATCTGGATAATACGATTGAGCATGTCCTGCTTGGCTCTCAAGAACTCGGCTTTCCGATGCCCATCGTTAATCTCGTCCAAGCGCTCGCTCGAACTGGCCCGGTAGTACTTGAGCTCGTCTTCCAGCTCGCGAATTTTCAGGGTGGCCTGGGCCAAGCGCTCCTGGAGGAGAGACGATCTCTCGGGATTCCTCGGGGCGTCGCGATTCTTGACCGGCGGAGGATCCCAGAAGAAACCCCCTCCGCCCTCGTCGTCCAAGCTGCTCGACTCATTCTGCAGAAAAAATTGAAATTCAATTAGCCGAATGAAACGAGGATTTCGGATGAAATATCGGAAATTTTTGGGGCCGGGTTGAAATTCCGAATATTGGATGATCAGAACACGCTCGAAGCTCCGAAAGAATTTTACACGAAAGACCAAAACTTCGAAAATCCGAACACCGTCAAAATAATTTGGCTATGGAAGTTTCAAAAGTTTCAAAATGTTCAACAAATCGACGAGTTATTTGAAGAATTTTTATTTATTAAGAAGTACTTTTACGTCAATTTTGAATCTTATCTAGACAATGTTATACGTTCTGCATCGTCGACAGTCAACTATGATGTAGAACGTATAACATTGTCTACACAAATTTCAAAATCTACGTAAAATCACTTCCTAAGGAGGCACGATCACTTCCACGGGGTCAAAAAAGAGTCTAAATTTATTTTACCCACGGCTGCTCTGATTGATGTTTACTCATGTTGATTATTCGTATTATCGATTATAGTGTCCCAAATGTTGTGGTAAATGGTGAATTTATTGATTGTCTTGAAAAATTAGATTATCAACGACTCGGTAGTAATCTTCGTAATAATATTAACGTAATAAAATTCAAGCCTATTAAAATACGCTTGAATTACCTCAGCGGAATTAACACGATCGGCAGAATATAATAATACATATTATTGATACGTGATAAATGATAAAACTCCATAAATTGTTGTTTGCATATTTTGTGGCGGCTTCTATTCAAATTAATTTCAAAACAAAGCTGGGTTATGTTCGCCAAAAGCATCAGCTGTCTCTTGCGACGTTGCTAAGTCTGTGGGTGCTATTTCGTCGTTCTAACCACGTCCAACCGGAAATTGAAACTTTCTTGTAATGTAGTGCTTTAACTACACGGTGAAGATTGATTTTCTTATTTTTTACAATATCTATTAATCCGATCTATCGAATTTCAGTTTTGCAACGGGTTTAGCTGGATACGTAAGCAGAAAAACCACGATCACCGCACTTCCGGTTGACCGTCTCCATAAGACGACGTGCTTGATTACTCAAAGTGCCCGACTTTGCAGTTTTATTGCGAAAAACCAAACGGTCAAAACAGCTCAAATTTTGGCAATAGGCGCAAAAAGTACCTCCTTAATGCTGGGATTTCGAATGAAATATCTAGCGATTTCAAGTGGAGAAAAATGCAGTTTATTCTGGTTTGTAAGGATTGAAAATTCCCAAAAGTCGAGAGACAATATTCGACCGTACGTATAAATTTCAATAAATAATCGCGCAACGTGTTTTATAATTCGTTTCTTTTTCACATATATATTTCGTACACAATTTTTCGACGCGGGGTCCAAGGCAGCTCGGTCTGCCAATGCTAATGAGCATAAGAGGAACTTGGGCGTTGGGTCAGGTCAAGGAATAATGGTTCGTTTGACTTGCATGAATTTTTCGTGCAAGCCGGACGCGTGACCAAAGATTCGTATACACACAAAAGATGAAAAAAAAGAAGAAAAAAAAATACGACCTCTCGGTTTCGAGCGCAGCTGTGAAAGCGACGAAACTGAGTGTAAAAATAATGTGCGAGGTTCGGAGTCGTGCTGAAATAACGAATAAATAAATTCGTAGATTTCACGAGATCGAAGTTTGCATCGTTGGAATGCAACGGATTTTTCTTTCGCCTTCTTATCGTCATTATTATCCAAAACTATAAGTTACAAATTTGTTGCAACTAACGACAAAATCACTGAATAAGAATCCTAAAAATTATTCACGTCGATTTCCTAGCTCACATCTGCCAAGGAATTTTTGAGAAATTAAAGAATCATTTTTGTTGCATTCCAACGCTGCATACTTCAACGTCATTAGATTTATCGACCGGAAGAAATGAACCAGTGAACAATGATTGAGAGTTGAAGTAATGAGAATTTGTGAAAAGGTTTTTGGTGATGGACAAAGGAAATTTCGTGGTGGCCATCGGATAGCTTTGACGAGGCGACCAGTGGCTATCGCGACGCTAACCTCGAAGAATTTGACTTGGTAAGTAAAAGTCGTTTCGAAATAATCGAGAGGGAATCGTCTTCGGTGTTATCGCTGCTTTCGCACGAATTCTTTTTTTTTCTCGTCTATTTCTTCCGCGCTCGTTTTTCTTTCAGCTCGATCCTTCGAGCTCTGGCAGGAGATGGTGGAAGGGGGGGGGGGGGGGTCGGAAGAAGTGTCCAGTACGCAATATAATAATCGGCCTCACGTGCGCGACAGAGGCGTCGCCCCCCCCCCCCCCGGGGGGGTAGGGCCGTCCTCCTGTGCGACGAGCCCGTTATGAGCTA
>OX632358.1:20126314-20211314 GCA_951751655.1 Ophion costatus
TTTAGTAAAAGTCCCACGGTTTTCGAGACAAAAATCATCTGCTTTTGGTTCTTCGCATGCCATTTCTACAAATGATAACGTTTGCGACCCGGTTGAAAAAAATACTCTTGGTTATTGGGTTTATTTACAAAAGTCTTCTTTTCAACCTTAAATGTTCAGGAAACTTTATGAAAAAAAAAAGATCTTATGCAGAATTTTCATACAAACCAACTCGAGCATCTGACTTTGATAGCCTGCGGTGTCATAGAAATGTACTACGCATATCGTGCCAATTACTTTTAAAAGTTGCTTAGTTATTGTCGTTTCGTATTATTTGAAGAAATGGCATGCGAAAAACCAAAAGCAGATGATTTTTTTCAATAAATAACATATAGCCGAAAATCTCGAAAACCGTGGGACTTTTACTAAACTGAAATTCCAGCATATAGTAGGACATGATCTGACCTATTGACAGGTGCAGGATCATCCATTCATAACAGGACATCCTGCATATGAGTATATATATATATATATTAGGTGTAGTAAAAAGAAATCCATTATATCATATAACAAATCAAATTAACATGTATATATATAATTTTGAGCTCTTGTGTATGTAGTTTCCTCGCGATTTTTTACCCCTGTTATAAAGTGCCCTTTTAAGCAATGAACAAACGACTATCTGAATGCTAATGTTGATGCCTTAGATTTTGACGGAAAGTTTTACAAATACGTTTGAGAGGATCAGTTGCTAAAGTTCAGATGATTAAAAAATATACTTATACTAGTCCAAACTCCTTTCAATTGTTTCCAAAAAATTCTAAGAAGAAAGCACATTGACTGAAAAAACATGAAAAATTTAAGCTGCGGAAAACTCGAAGAAAATCACAAAATGCTCCACGACGTCGCGTCAAAATGACGTCACGTTTTGGGCCATCCTGTGGATATATATATATATATATATATATATATATATATAATTTTCGGAGTTAAAACGTAAAACCCTTGCGGGTTTCTACCTACTACCCTTCCCAATAGAACCCTTTCCTATCACTCCCTACCCGCACTTCGCCAATCTGTCCTAACATCTTTTGTGCGCACAGCCGTCTTAAGGTATTCCTTTCACGAACCCGAAAATTGAACAATTAACCCAATTTCGTCTCCTATCAAGTAGAAATATATGACCGTATACTGGTTGAACTTCGACCCACGTTACCGAATGTTTAACGAAAAATAACGACTCCAAAAATCGTCTCATTCATACTCTTCGTTTCTCACGTGAAAATCACGACTTTTGAATTTTTTGAACCACTCGAAACACTGTGTTTTACCAAGAGAATGTTCACCGTAAGCTTCGACAAGCATTCGATGCGATTCTGCAGCAGTTTTCTTCAAATGATAACAGAAAACTAATGCTGTCCGCAAATCGTAGTTCGTAGGCACAAAACTCGACATGTTTGAGGTCATAGAAAAATATACCGGTGTAGGTAGCTTGGGTTGTTGTGTGTTGAAAATCTTCGTCAGCTGAAAGAGGCAGATGATGGCGCTGCAGAAGCGGTCTTACTTAAATTCCGTTTCCGGTAAATTCCGGTTTCTTACTTCTACACCTGGTATATATACATATTGGAATGTTGAATAAGGTCTTGCTGTTTTTTTTTCGTGAAGATGAATGCTTCATTTAAAAAATTCATTCCTAATGCTTTCAAACGTTTCGAAACTGTTGTGTGATCAACTCCTAATGATTCTGCAAGTTCAGCTAGCGTTTGACATGAGTCTTCGTCAAGTAATTCATCCCATTCATTACATTCAACATTCAACATTCAACTCAATTCGACAAATCATTATTTTTGAAGCGTCTAAGCCAATCTCTCTATTTTGTTTCGGACAGAGCACTGTTCTGCTGAATTCTGTGTGCTTTAACTGCAAATTAAAAAATAAATAAATTACCGCAGTAAAATTCCCCGCAAATAATCTTTTTTTGGCACGATATTTGACATGCTTAACACGATGACAAAAAAAAAGTTCTTTACCCTTCGGCTAAATGACATACGCTGAATTTCAAGCTTGCTTATACTACTTCTTTATAGGTGTGTTACCATCTTAAACTACATGCATGCAGCTCCGGTAACGCCATCTGTTGGAAAACAGCGCCAACTTATTCAACGTTCTAATATGTGTCGAGATTGAATAAACCAATCGAAAAATGACCCGAACAAATTCGATAGGAAAAGATCGCATTATAGTGGTAAAATATCATTAGGTTTTCGATTCGTCACCGCGCTTTCGCGTAATGTCGATTCAAAGGCGAAACGTCGTCTGGTGAAGCCCATCCTGCTGTATAAAGTGCCGAGGCGTCTTCGTCAGCGTCAGTAGTGCTCAGTGGTGTCGAATTTACTTTTCATTACTTGACGTTGAGATGCTGCCGCGTCTCTTCATATATATAGTGTGTGTGTATATATATAATTTCGTCGCGATCTTTACAAGATGCAACCGCAATAAGAATACGATTTATTTTTATTTAAGCTGTTTGAAATTGCACACGGTCATTTAAAAATAATAAGAATGATAATGATAAATAATAATAATAAATGATAATGATAAAATACTAAATAGTAATAAAATAGTCATAAAATAATAATAATAAACCGTCTGAAAGCAGACGATACGTGTCGTGGCGAGTCATTCTCGACGAATGTCCATCGCGATCGGTACATAGTAACGAGTGACGTAACGGCAAGAGAGAGCTGCAAAATCAAACTGTCATAAGATCGGAAACCTTCGTAGTGTGCCCGTATATTACATATTGCATGCTGTATATATATACATGTGTGTATATATATGCATTACGTTACATCCGAGGACAGTATATGTTCGCGTTCTTTTTTCATATATACATATATGTGACCAAAGATCGGATACCTATACCGAGCTCGGCAATTTTTATTTTTCTAAGGAGTACCTATACTATTTTCAACACTCGTGCGTAAATAAATATATTTATATGCGCGTTTGTTGAAAATTCGCCATTAAGTGTGTGTGTGTGTGTGTGCGCGCACGAATCTTACGCGATCCTCGCGACTTTTGGTGGACGATTCATATGCAAACGAACTTGAATACGGAATAATGTCCCCACACGCAATATTCAGGCGTAAGCATGTGTATATGTGACGATGCATTTATCGGGGCTGTTCGTGCAAAAAATGAGCGAGCTGAGCACCGCGAGTCCTCGAGAGTGAAGTATGCAACCGAGCAAACAATATTTTACAAATTGTACCGTCCGATCGGGCCAGAAAAAAATGGTCCTCGACGGAAAAAAGGCGTTTAAATAAAAACCTATTTACCGATAAATTCGTGAATTAAAAAGAAACAGAAAACAATGAAAAACATTCAATCGCTCGATGCGGTCATGCCCGGAGTCGGATAAAAAAAAAAAGAGGAAGAATAAAGGAACTGTTTTCTTTTTTATCTCGAGGTTGGAGAAAGCACGCTAAGGGTTTGTGCTTAGCGGAATTTTGAACGTGGGACATGTAGACGCGGTAATAGCGTGAAGGAGAATTGTTCGCTGCTTATCAGGAGAGCAACAGAGAGAGGGGGCGGGAGTATATATGGTCTTTCACCCCCCCCCTCCCCCAGCCGACGAGCTTATACGAGACCGTGCGAGATGAAACATTAGTGATCCCCGCGGTGGTTGTGCTGATTAAGGGTTTAGAATG
The DNA here is from genome assembly GCA_951751655.1 of Ophion costatus. Classification (NCBI taxonomy): domain Eukaryota; kingdom Metazoa; phylum Arthropoda; class Insecta; order Hymenoptera; family Ichneumonidae; genus Ophion; species Ophion costatus. The sequence goes on from OX632358.1 coordinate 20,130,007, forward strand.
GACGTTGAGGCACGTATCGTTTACCAGAAAATACGCAGAACTCTGACTCAAGCAGATACACGATGGCGGCCCGAAAGCGAAAAATAAAAATAAAACAGGAGAAAGGAAGAGAGAAAGAAAAAAAGGTCAAAAGTAAAACAAACCCGTTGAGATGTTGGACAATTTATGTAAGGTAAACGGCCTACTTACTGACACTGTCCCAGATTGTGACACCGACGGTATAGTTTTGACTGACACAAATACAATTTTTGTCGAATAAGATTCCAATTACCGACTAATTAATGAGAGTTCTTCCACTTTTAATTATTGGAGAAATACACTTTTTAACATGACATTCTCAGAATAGTAACTGACTAGAGAATAGTCCGACACGCGTCTGAAGGGCTCCACAGTGGCAGTGCTAGACCATACCCACTAGGTACGACAAGCGACATATCGTGAACTTTGTTCGTCATGTGAGTATAAAAAGACGAGTGGCGCTCCTGCTACAATCAGGCTAATTTTTGTTTGGGTTTGTGTCGGGTTGTTTGAGGTTCTAGCAGGAGCCCCACTTCCGAATATTTACCCATATATATTCTTAATTTTCCGAAACATTTAATTGAGTACGTTTCTTCCAAAAAATTCCCGAAAATCACCCGAATTTTCAGCGTTCACACTGGTATAGGCCCTTAATGCAGGTGTTGAAATCTTTATTTTTCCGTTTGGCTATATCACGACCGCGGAAATCCGACGCCGCCGCTCTTAAAGTGTCATTAACTGGATCGCTTATATATAAATAACTCATTTAGATATATATAGATCCTTTTTTCATATATTAATGAGTGAATAATATTATATTTATTTATCTATCACATCAATATTAACTACTACACACAGTTAATGTTGGTTTAAGGGCTAACATCACTGTGGAATTTTCAAAATATTGATTTCTTTTAAATTGGCTCAAGAGATACTCTGAAGCATCTAGATTAAGGGGGGAGAAGTGTGGTACATGTAAAACAAAGGTCCGCAGGTTCGTGCGGCTCCGCGGTGGCCGTAGCAGGCCGGTGTGCGAGGCGTCGACCGTTTTTCTCGGAACACAATTTTTCAAAACAGCACGCCGCATAACTCCAACAATTTTCATTCTTTTCACTCCAAATTTTGAGCACATCTTTAAAATGACATTCCGAAGTGAAATACGTACGGGATTTTCCATGAGTTAATTATAGCATTAGTCATTAACAAATGATTGTCCTTCTTTTCTGCCGAAAATTGAGTTTTTGCGTTAAATGCTTGCTAATTACACAAAAATTCATATTTTCAAAATTCTCCACGTATTTCACTAGCTATACTCATGTAAATTAATAAAATTTATTTAAATTTTTTTCCAAATTCATATTTGCGTGAGTTGGACTGCGTGCCGCAGTGCGTCTCGAATTCAACATGTCTCGCGAGAATGTCTCCAGCGTCACCATATTGTATAATTTTATAATATAAATTTGTTCGTATTCCCTGGAAAATATGACAAATAACATCATTGAATATTATTATCCTCTTACTTGTCCTTGGACCAAAAAAAAAAAAATCGCGAAAGATCACTTAATTTTAGACATTTACAGTGGTGTAAGCCCTTAATAAATAAATATATTATCATTTAGGGAAACGTCCCGTAACGCCGAACGGTACTTAGTGTCTTCCACTCGTACTATCTCGGCAAGTCCAAACGTTTTGCCAAAGTTTGATTGAATTTTTCAAGTACGTTTATGCAGAGGTTGCATTTTTGTTCATTCATTTTAGTTTTAAACTTCGTTGACGTGGTTATTTCATAAACAAAGTTACATTTTTTTCATTGTTCGAAAACCGTAGGTGTCCTCCACTGGGGGACTTCCCCCTGCACATAATTGCGAGGACCGAGAAAGAAATTGCACTCGAAAGTAATTGAATAACATCGAAAAATCGATGAAATCGTTGAAATGTATAATCTAGATATTATGTATCATTAATTTCTTCGCTTTTTATTTGGTCAATTTTATTGGCTTTTTTTTATTCATTATTTTAAAAAAACGATGGTAACTTACGCGACAATTCGTTTGCTGAATTTCTAATGGCATTTTTTTCTCGGTCCTTTTGTACGAAATACGAAAGGGGGCGGGAGGGCAGGAGAGAGAGCCTAAATGAGGCGGAAATATTGAATAACAATAACGGAAGAGAATTTTAAAAAGTCGAGAAAGAGCGCGCGAGAGAGAGAGAGAGAGAGAGAGAGAGAGAGAGAGAGAGAGAGAGAAGCAGAATATACAATAGAAAACCGTTATACGTGAATAAAGTAGCAGTGATTGCGCAATGAGACTTCTGCAGTCACGACGAAAAATCGTTTGCCTCTCTCCTCATTCTTATTCCCAATACAATACTAGACTCTCCCCCCTGCCTTTCGCATGATAACGCACGGCATAAGGAAAAACAGAACTGCTATTCTCCTATGCAACGTTGCTCGATGATCACTCGTAAAAAAAAATGAATATTAATGAAATTCGATTTTTTGCCCGATCCACGCGACGCTATGAAAACTAAATAAATAACAATAATAAGCATTACAACTAGTAATAAAAAGCACCTATACACGGGTTGCATCACGAGAAGAACACGTGAATATCTCTGCGGGATTTGAAGATATGAAATGTGGAAACATCAAATCTAACCGAACCAAATGCCGACTTTCGAAAGTGAAACGTTAATAATTTTTTAACCAATATATTGAAGAAATAAAAACGTTTAAACTGAAGTGATAAAAATAGAAAACTTTAATGAAATTATTAAATGCAAATCAAAATATTCAACAAATGACAATAAAAAAATTAAAATGTACGATTTAAAAAATCACCCTCGTTAGTAAATCTCAATTTTTCGATTACTCGTAGTGGTCGGGATATTGTGAGATTTTTCGCGAAAATTTCGAATTTCGCTCGAAAATCGAAAGAATTTTCGATCACTCTTAGTGGTGGTCGAAAAATTGCTTAATTTTGTTTTGTCAAAGGCCTAACAATATTTAGTAGCCAATAAATCGAGCAGCGAATTCCACCTTGTTCGGGAACTCTCACGGAGGACAGGAGCGCGGGACTTCGATCTCTTTGTGCGTTTGACGCCCGCGGTCGTCGTTGGCACGGCGGGTCGGAGTCCAAGGATCGGTTTAATTACCTCCGCGTAACAAGTCCAGCGACACGGGTCCCGAAGCGGAAACGTAAAGCGAAAAAAAAATTGAAACTCAAAGGCAAAGGACAAGAAAGCGAGAACACCACGAAAATCCTGTAGAATTTTAGACCGCAGAAAAAAATTCGGGCCGTGGAATTGTGACGGGATACTTCGCTGGTGGAAGGGGAGCCGAAAGAGGACGGGTAGGAAAAATAGACAAAACGTTGAATTCGTTCGACACAATAGCGACGGAGAGTTACGCAACCCCGAAGGTCACTTCGCAATCTTCCGTGCGAGCGCACCGCGTGCGTGTCCCGAAGAGGAAAAATAAAAAAATAAAAGATAACCCCATTCCTCTCGGAAAAGCGTGTACCGCGTGATTTTCAAAATGGCGACAATCCCTCTTAACTCTCTCACCTCACGCTATCGTGCACAGCGGCGCCACTGTCGCGCACCGAGCACGGCCTTACATACAGGCCTTGCAACAACCGTGGTGGGGGAACGTTCGCTTCACGTGACGTTCGCGTTGCAATCTACGGCCGCGAGGTGCGTGGCGATAGATCGGTACACTGTGCAACGAAGACAGAGCACGAGACAGAGTAGCACTCTGTCTCGTTTTCTACCACACGGAACGCATGCGCTGTAAACCCTAATCCTATTACTCGTGTGTATTTCGTGTTTCGTAAACAATATTTAATTTACGGACGAAATACATGTTCTACACGATTAACGACGACTAATTAACGCTTCATCGGATTTATGTTAAAATGTAGACTGAAAACATGCTAAATTGAAGTGATTCCAGCGGGGCTGGCACCTCTATCCTTTACCGCATATAAAAATGCTACGTTTTTCGAACGCCTTATTTACTTCTGCCTCTCCTTGTGGCGCTAGTAGGTCACTGACGATATTCGTAGTGTGCAGGTGCGAGGTCCGCACGGCGTACTTAACCACCCCGACGCCGAATACGACTATTTTGACTTTTGGAGTTTAAGCCGCGGTGCGGAATTGATAAAATTACCGAAATGACTTATACTCGTGCGCTAATGCCGTGTGTTGCACACGGTTCTACCTCAGAGTCATGGAGACTACATCAAGGAGTCCGAACTCCAATGGAAGGGGTATGGGAAAAGTGACCACAAAATCGTGGAACGGAAGGGTTCCCGAAACCGCCACTTCGTGGCACTGATTGTTATAAGCAGCAGCTTGAATATAGCTATGCGTGAGAGAGGTCGAATAACGAAGCGTCATCAATCGATCGGCCATAATGAATTGTTTAATTGTATCGTGGAGACCACAAGCTAATTTCAAGTTGTTGCTTGTAACAATCAGCGCCACGAAATGGCGCTTTCGGAAACCCTTCCGTTCCTCGATTTTGTGGTCACTTTCTTACTACACAGGTCAGGCTTCTTTATGTAGCCTCTATGCTCAGGGTAGCCGCGTAAACCTGAAAAAGTGAATTTTTCACCGTACCAGCCGATCCACGCATTCGAAGGACTATGGAAAGTCTTCGAATTATATGTGTGCGTGTGTGTATATATACATAGCCCCTGATCGCGCATCAGGATTGTTCGAGAATAACTAGCGCTGTGAGTGGCACAGTAGGACTTTATAAACAGAGGATATTTTGCGTAGCGAAAATTCTGAAAGATGCCAGCGCTCTGACTGATTCTGATGAAAACTAATGACATTTCGTTAATCTCTGTCACAAAGGTAATTTGGCCAAGTGGATTCGTTGCGCCCTTACACTCATAATATTTTGGGTTCATTTCTCTAATCGGCGTTTTTTTTCTCCTGAATATATTTCCAATGTACGCAAATCACGTTGAGCGGGAATGCGGGTGATTGAAATGTCTAAAAACTTGATTCCCGATGCGATTGAGGAGTTGAGTATCTTTAAACTAATTATTGTAAAAGAATTGCAATATAAGTATTAATTTGAAAAGCATGAAAAAAGACGTATTATTAAAAGTATAGGAGACAACTATGAGCAAACATGTAAATATTTGTTTGCTGTAGCACTGAGGTTATGTCTCACCGTACCGATCTACAGCAGCGACGGGCAGTGGCGTTGAGGCGAGCGATAAGCTTGCTCAATAAGGTCACTAATCCTCACCACTGAAATTCGCCTTTATTTCAAGACGAGTAGGCCTATTCTTTAACTCGTAACGACAACCTTCGTTATCCTTAGCTAGCGATAGCCAATAAGAGGCTCCCTTTCTTCTGTAATCGTACATGCGATTGGCTGTCGCTATCCAACCACAGCTAAAGCTGTTGCTACCGAGTTACAGAATAAGCCTACTGGAGTCGACTCGCGATCTCGCAGAATCACAATCATCAGCACATTATTCATCATTATCGGATGATTTTTATTCGTCATTATCGGATCTGATTTTTATTAAGTACTCGGCGTCGAAATGCTCTCTGAATCAATCATCTCGTAGTAACTCGTATTATGTGTTATCTTTGGACGTATCGTCGCTGCTTTACGAACACGCTCACGCATGCGCACTTCGATTTTCACACGACATTTCTTGGCGAGTAAACTCACGTGAATAATCTCGCACTTTCACTAGGTGAAAAGAGCCGTGATAGGGTGAGCTGCTCACTTTTGTCATTTTCACCCAAACGGAAAGCTGTAATAGCCCCCCCCCCCCCCCCCGGAAATAAGACCGTGGCCCCGAGCGTTCGAAAATTCTCGCGAATCGCGCTCGCGCGCGGTTCACGATACCTGGCAACACCCGCTCCCTCCTCGTTCTTCATCCTGCATTGGAACGCGATAAGAATTGTACGCGGAGAACGACTCGAGGTAAAGATAAACCTCGAGGAGAGAAGACGCGAGAAAGGGCGTATGAAACGAGGAGGAAACGAGCGCTTTACGCTCTTTCGCGAGCGATCGTTATCGAGTTCTTGGAAACAAGACGGCGCGCTAGCGCACCCTGCTGAACACACACGCCACGAAAGTCGCGCGAGTTGTGCCCTTTTGTCCTTATTGCTTCGGCCCCTTCTCGATCGAAAACGAACCTTATCGCCCGTCACCTCAGTTGACCGTGCGACGAACACCATTTCTCTTATTTCTTCCTGTTTCTTTCCTTGCCTCGCGACGCGAAATCCCGAGGAACAACAAGCGATCGGCGGAAAGTATGACGAACGTACGCGTGCTCATGGTTGTTACGCATTATTGAATCAGAAATTCCCTGACTTTTCCAGGGCTTGCAAATATTCCAGGGATATTGAGGTCAAACAAAGAACTTTTTCAAGGGATGACACCACTGTAGGATTTTGGAAAAATTGTTTTCATGGCTCGAGAAATACTTTGGGGTCATAAAAACAATATGCAATTGGTCCTGTAGCGAATTTTTTTTTAAAGGTTCAATTATCGATTCGTTCCGAGGCGCTGTGGCAAAAGTTTTTTCAAACTGGGAGGACGGATTACCCGAGCACCTTTGCATGGATCGATTTGAAATGTTGGCAGTAGCTTCACAATTACATTCTCTAGGGGAGTACGTAGCCGTTTTTTGATAAAATGTAAACTTTTTTTTTTAATAACAATATACAGCTTATTTTTGGGCCAAAAATCGATTAATTTCTTTCAAAGTGCGCCATTTTTCAAAATTCATTTTAAAAAATCCTGCGTAGTCCCATAGCTAATAGAAGCATAGCTAGTAGAAGGAGGTGATTCGGATATGTACCAGGCATCTAGATTTTCCTTTTGGACGCCTCTTTCCGGGCCAGCCTGTACCCGCAATGTGATTCACTCATAAAATTAATTACACATCTATTCAGTATGAATATCAAACTGTTAGAATTTTTTTGTTTTTTTTTCGATGCGTGACAAATAACTTCAACAATTTTCACTCGCTTTACTTCAAATTTAAAATTTATGCTCCTAACTGCATTTCGCAAAGAATTACGTATGGAATTTCTGATTAAGCGAAAACTTTTCATTTTATGAGCAGTTATAACGAAATTTTTCACCGAAAATTCATTTCTCAAGTACAAATACCTACAACTTTTGAATAAAACAATATTTTTTAAATTCCGTACGTACTTCTCCACGTATCCTAATGTAGATTGACGAGAATTTTTGTTTTTTGTTCTGGATTAAAAATTGTGGATGCTAAATGTCACGCCGCGGAGCGCCTAAAAAAAGATAAAAGAAAATATTACACGGAAAAAAAAATCCTGTAAATTTTTATGGAAATCCCATCAAAATGTACTGTGTCTCGCATCAATAGCGCCTCTCGGTACAAAATCTTCGATATTTGCTACGCAAAACTCTAAAAGGTGCACGCCACGTTTCACACAAAGAACTGTAGGACTATTGAGTTCATGCTAAGCGATCGATAAATTTTCGCAGTGTGAAACTGTGAACAGTAGATGAACCGACTCACGACTTTCTATAATGTGGACCTGTGAACAGTAGATGAACCGACTCACGAATTTTTACAATGTGAAACTGAAACAGTAGATCAACCGACTCACGAATGTTTACAATGTGAAACTGTAAACAGTGGACCGACTCGCGAATTTTTACTATGTGAAACTGTTCAAAGTAAACGAGCGGACCCACGAATTTTTACATTTAAAAATGTTATAAAATGAACGACTTCATTGACAAATTTTTACACTGTGAAATAGAATGGGGGGGACATCCCCATGCGCTTTGTCTAGTATTCTATTATTCCTGCCATGCCTTTTGTCCCGCTTTTAGAATCTTAAGAAAACCATTATTAACATAGGGTGATAGATCTGAATGTATGATCGTTGTCAAATAAATAAACAAGCGTGTTAAACTAATCGTAAAGTTCCAATAAATCAACGTGTACGGGCATTATATAAAAGACAAAATTCGCACAAGACAAAATGTATACGTGAAAGCGAGATGGAAAAGTACAAATACAATACCCACGTCGTTTTTTCGTCCTCTTTTCAACAGCAACAAATCTTTCACGGCACTTTTTCTTCACTAACAGTTTGTCCTTGTTCACTGTGTGTGTCCGTTTTCATATTGATTATAAATAATTGTCGTTTCTCGAAGACACTGCGCAGAACTTTACGCCACGAGATCGAAAAGAGCACTGAGTAGATGTCAAGACTGAGGGCGACCACGCGATAGAATTTTTCTTTGTTAATTTAGGCGCAAAACACATTGTAAAAATTTAGGGTACACACTGCGAGTCGTGCAGCGCTTGCGTAGACGTAACCTGCACGTTCGTGGTGGCTAACGCGTCCACGCGTTTACAGTGTACATTGTAAAAATTCGAGGTACACGCGGTGTACCGCGCAATGTCGGCTGTAACTTTTGAGCACTTTGAAATTTTTTTCATGTAATCACACTAATAAATTCATATATCCGTATTAGTATTCAACAACCCGTTATCAAAATATGCTTTGCCCGATTAGTTAAAAAATGACATTTTTCTCTGTAAAAATTAGATCTGTACGTATTAAATAATACCGAGCTACCATACAATTTGCAAGGTGTACACTGCAGTTTTTAATTTAAACTCACACCACATTTTTCAGAAGACAATACTAAATTTCAACAGAATTTAAACTCATTTTTAACATTTGCCTGTTGAAGAATTTTATGGTTCAAATCAGTGATTACCAGTCTAATCGCACTTTTTTTTTTGAAGGTACGCCGTGTATTTTACGCATTGAGTACCGCGAATATTTTATATTTATTTTGTAAATTCGACAGTTTACTTTATCGCGGTGATCATTATGATGTTTTTACAGTTTAAATATGCATTTCCATCGGTTCGAATAGTAAAAAAGCACGTGTGGTCCATTATTTTTTCCTAAAAGTTCTGTAACATGATTGGTTTACAGTGAGAAACTGCACTATGTTCACCTTTCCTCGGTAATTTATAAACACCAACTATTCATTTTGACGAATCATTTTTTTCCGTGTAATAGTCGCCATTTTGTACACAGAAAAAAATATATATATATTTTTTTTCTAGCAGCTTGATATTCACACTAAATACATTTGTGCACTGAGAAAAAGAAATCGTTGAATGTGCAAAATGAATTTTGTTGTCTCGAAATTTTGTTGTTTTAACAGTTGCTCAGACATGCTAAATAAGCTACAGTTTACACGACTATACTGTTTTACCACCAACTATACTGTTTTGTTATGCCAATAAAACATCAAGTTGAACGTATTTAAAGATACATTTTGTTAAATTAACTGAATTTTGGATGGATGAACGAATTATTTTTTCAGTGTAATTAATTGTACGAGTAAATCACTTTTTCGTACGAAAAAAATGGTTAAATTCGCACATGGATTTATACCGGTTAGTGTGGCCTAAGGCCACAACTCGTCCCATTCAAATCGATCCCCCCGAATACCCTGAAAGCCTTTGACCCCGCCAAAAATATGTTTGGGTTTGTTTGGCTTTGTTTGGGTTTGGGCAGTTCCGACAATATTCGTTTAGGACCCTACGGACGGTACACCCTGTATCATACATGCGCATCATGCGTGTGTGGGTGTGTGTGGTTGAAAGACTCACGTTACAAAACAACGGACTACGCGTGACTCGGGCGCGATCTGCGCTAATCGCAAGTCATTACACACCGCAAGCTTTTTTCTCCCTCTTTTTTCTTCATCGTGCGATCGCGCACAGGCGCAAACTTGACAAGGGCCGTATACGAAGCGCGCGATCGTCGATCGAACTGCAATAAATCGATAACATCGATGCGAGCACGACCCGTCTGGCATTGGAAGAATTGATATATTATATACTATATCTATATTGGCAGTCAGGAAGCGACGATAGCACGGAGATTACGAAGATTACCGGACGTGCAGAGTCATACCTGGAGATCGATCTCTTCAAGTATTTTCGTTCTCTTGTGTGCTTTGTCATGGAACGACGATTCTTCTTTGGGGAAAATTGTGACGATAAAGAGAACATAGACGTTTGCGGATGCAAAAGGATCATACTACCAGCGAACTATTCGTGGGCGGAATCAACGAGGATTATCGTTTTCTGCACGACTTCAACGATGCAGATAGGAAATGCGGCTTAGTGGAAAAAGTGTCGATGCAATTACTCTAATTATGATAATGACGATGATGATGGTGGTTATAATATTGACAATAATAGACATAATGAGAAAAGTAATTATGGTAAAAATGACGATGGTAATGATGGCAATATTAATAATAATAATAGTAATAATGATATTGTGAATAATAATTGATAATAGAATTGATGATAATCAGTAGTTTATTCCATATGTATATACTTGCAGGTTTTTAGAACGATCCCACCCCGATCCTCCGATAATAATAATAATTATTGTCGAATAGCAATTGACAATAATTATCATTATTCAATATTAATTATCAGAAATTCTTCGATAATAATATTCGATAATAATAATTATTATCGAATATTCATTGACAATAATTATCATGATTTAATTTTAATCATGAGAAACATGATTTTTTCAAAACGTAGAAAAAGTACGACGTTGCAGTCTGCATGGTTAGAACGCAACGAAAATCAATTTTCTCCGTGCACACATATTTTATTTCGCCGATTGAGGCTGTAAAAAGTCGCTCAAACGTTTTCGCGTATTCTTATTAGAGATTTCCGACCTCAATTTGCAAAAAAAGCTGTGGATAATCGTGAAAACAAAGAAGAAATATCGTTGCCTTCCGACGAAACAAATTTCGACGTCATGAAGAATTGCATACGATAATTCAGAATTTCTTCAACATCATTCTTCGCGAACCGGATGCCATCGAATTCATAATTGTCGTTTTTGGAAAACTTTTCGGCCGATTTGCACAATAACACTATTTTAGTCATTTTTTAACGATTCTTCGCAGTATTGTTATCAATCATAGTGATAATTATCGTTATTATTGTTATAATCAATGGTTATATAAATTCAAAACAATTATTATATATATTCAAATTCTCATCATCATCATCAGCATGATTGTTATAATTATATAATCATTCTATGATAATCATTATTATACAACAAAAACAGTAATAATGACGATGATGATGATGACGATGATGATGATGATTCGTTTGAACGTATATAACAATTGATAATAACAATAACAATGATGGGGATGATGATGATTTGTTTGAACGTATATAACAATTGATAATAACAATAATGATGATGATGATGATGATGATGATGATGATGATGATGATGATGATGATGATGATGATGATTATTGGAAAATCATTAAAATAGTGTTATACGACAACAACAATAATAATAATGATGATGATGATTATCATCATCATCATAATTGATAACGATAATTAGTGTGAATATATATATATATATAATTTATTTGAACGTATATAACAATTGATGATGATGATGATGATGATGATGATGATGATGATGATGATGATGATGATGATGATGATGTTGATGATGATGATGATGATAATAATAATAAGAATCATTGACAAATCATTAAAATAGTGTTATTGCAAAAATCTGCCTCAAGGATGCTAAAAAACGACAATTTTCGATGCAACAACTTCCGCTTCGCGAAGGACTTGATATTCCCAATTGTACGAAATTTTTTTTATCTCTCTCTCTCTCTGTGCTTACGTTTGATCGAGGGTGCGCGCGGACTGCGTGAGTTCTTCCGGTTTCCCGTTCGTGTTTTGCCTTCCCGCGAAACGGCGCGACGACTTTCGATTGTTTCTCGAAATGTGACGAACCAACGTTCCTCGATGAGGAGCGTCCCCGACCACGAATGTCCCGGGGCTGCGGTTGGTGCCGCGAATACTCGGAAAGAACCGTGGTCGAAATAAAAAAAAAAGATTCGTCACGACGCGGGAGTGGTGCGCTATGCGAGCGGTGGGCTCGCCGAGACACGACTGTGCGTCGAGGTACGAGACCTCGCGGCGTGTGTAAGCTCGCTGGGGCTGCCCAGGGAGGGGGGGACGAGCGCGAGGAAAAACGTTTTCGTTTCGCACGCGTGCGCGCTTCGTATCTCGGAGCGGCCGCGGCGGCCACACACGTGCTCTCCATGCGATCGTATGAGCGTTCACGAAAGTCCAAATACGCGGAAAACCGGAGCTGCTCACCGACGAGGCTTGAAGAAGTGATGGGACTTCCGGTTGACACGGAACAACGCGATAGCGGCCCTGTATCGTGTGAATTCGTCAGCACGGTGCGATACACGTGTGGGGACGAGGGGAAAAAAAAATTCGAAAAGGTGATAATGAAATTGAAGCGAGGTAGACAGAGACAGATGGAACTATGGAGAAAAGAGAAACTCGAAGCGGGTTTTCTCGGACGCCCTTTGCGCCGCCGTTTTCCTTGCGATAGAAGCGACAACTGCCCGCTAGGATAAGAAGAACGCTGGAATAACGAAGTAGCCTATCCTTCTGTTGATTTTCCCTTTGCGGTTGTGTAATATGGAGAAAGAGAAGCGTTCAGCGCAACAGCGCCGATTCGTAATCAAAAATAGAAAAAAAACAAAGCCGAAGCTTCGAATACTACGATCGCATTGTAGTTTATAAAATGTCCGTCTAGACTAGCACATGAACGACGCAGAGTTCTCGTGACTTGACTCATGAATAATGTAACGAGAGTAACTCGTGTTTTTCATCCCGTCTCTTGCTAACTTACACACAAGTTTGTACTATTTTTCACACACACACACACACACGCACGCACGCACGCACGCACGCACGCGCGCGCGCGCGCGCACACACACACACATATGAATACGACCAAATGAACACTTTTTCGTCTCTCCGCCTTTTCCGCTATTTTTCCACGGTTGCTTCGCGACAAGCGCGTTCGTTCGTTAGAGTAGCGAGAACATGTTTTATCGGCCCTCATGTTGTCGGACGTTCTGCGGGCGCCGCTCGCAGGTGAGACAAATGACAGCACGCGTCGAGGTTAGAGAGCAAGTTTAATTGAGTGGAGAAAAACAAAATGGTAATAAATAAAAATTGTAGGTTGATGTGTTTTTGACCGGGTTACGTATTCGTGTCGTATCGTCGTCGCGGAGGCGGACAGTTCGATGGGTACTTAGAGCGAGTGTGTTCGGCCGTTTAAACGGTTTTGTGATATCGCGGTAACCCAAACAATACAGGGTGGACCATTCAACATGACTACCCCAAATATCTCCGTTGCCTTCGGAGTGACGAAAAAAATGTCACGAGGTAATTTGATTGATTTCCAAGGGCTGATACAGTGGTGAAAATTTCAATTTTGCCAAGGTCATAGTTTTTGCGTTCTCAAGGTCATCGATGGTTTTTCAAATGGAAACAGGTTTTTTTTCATATTGTCGACGTTGTAGCTGATATTCAGACGAATCCAACGACCTATGATATCATGACCTTGAAATGATTTTTTACCAAAATATTTTGGGTGAAAATATAGCTATAGATACTGTCATATCTATAGCGAAAGAGTGCAATTTCCTACGATGCGCTATCGAAAAAAAGTGCTTCGGAGTGCATCAAGTGTATATATATATATATATATATATATGTGTGTGTGTATATAACAATAACAATTGATCGTGGTATTGGAAGAATTATTTTGGTGGTATTGGAAGAATATTATTATATTATTATAAGAATAATATTATTATAATATTATTTTCATTATACCACATTATTATTATTATTATCGTTATTATTATATAACAATAGTAAATATCATATAATAACGATAATAATAATAACTATTGTAAATCTATTATATTATCATATTATTTTATCATATATATATATATATATATATATATGTATATATATATATAATGGTGATAACAATAATAAGGATTATTAGTATAGTATAGTTTTCAACAGTGCATTATGACGTTGAATTTTGCATCGTTGGAACGCAACGATTTTTTTTTTATCACTCCCATTTTTTTGCCGATTTGGACTTCGAATGTCACCCAAACGGTTTTTCTTATCCTCGCAAGAGATCCACGTTCTAAACCTGTACGAAAAAATTACAGATTGTAATAAAAATTAAGAAATAAAAAACTCGAAAAGAACTTCCGTTGCATTCCAACGACGCAAACTTGAACGCCATATTGCGTTGGAGAAAATGGCACTTTTTCGTTGTTACGCAAATGGCCGATGTAATCGTTTCATGATAAGTTCTCCGTAATTGGGACATCGTCAATTTTCTCACAAGAAAATGCCCTAGTATCGCTCCCGGATAAACATAACGCGCGGCGATTATCGACGACGCGCGGCCTTTTTTGTCGTTGTCTTATCGAAAATACCGTTCGAGGAAGAAAATTGCGCACAATTTTCTGCAAATGTTCGGGACGACGAGGGATCTTGAGGCAATTGGGTAAAAAGAAGGTTGAAAAAGAAATGGTACTTCTTTCGGACTGTCAGGACTGGAGAATAGCTCGTATTCTTCTTTTGGTTTGGGTTTGTTTGGGTTTTGGTGAAAAAAAAATTGAAAAAGAATTACGTAAAAATGGGTTTTGGTAAAAAAAAAAATTGAGCAAGGAAATTTACATGTAAAGCAAAAATATTTTTGAAAAACAATCTTTTATTTCATGTACTGAAAAGTTGAAAATATTTTTTTTTACTAAGTCACCTTTTATGTGACTATAAATAAAAGCTTGGGACGCTCACCTTTTCAAATGTTTGATAAATTTGATCAATGCAGTTTCATTAATCGTATTTAATTCGGCACAATAGTAATTAGAGAAATTATTATCACACGTTTATACTCAGTTTCAGGATTTTTATTCGAGAAATCTAAAGTTGTTTTACAGTAAATTAAATATAGTTGATGTGTTAACGGATTTATGTAAATTCAAGTTTATATATCTACATTTTGAGCGCCCCAAGCTTTTATTCACAGTCACATATATGTGACTTGGTGAAAGAAATTATTTTCTACCTTTTGGTACATTGAATAAAAGGTGGTTTTAAAAAATATTTTTTTACATATAAATGATTTTATACTTTCTAGTCTTTAATTGATTTGACTAGTTAGTTGTTACTAGTAGTTTACTAGTTTACGTTTGCTGGAATGTTAGGAACATGGAATGCTTATGAAAAATAACAAAGACTGTAATTGGGATTGAACTTACGACTAATTGCAGCATATAAACTTTTCACATACAAACGCAGTCGGCTACGAATTTGTATGTTTAGTGAGATTTCATATGGATGACTAAAGATCGCGAATTTTACATGAAAAGTTGAACATTTTATGGATGTTTTTTTTTCAAGTTGAACCATGCATTGTCACCTTTTAGATGCATGTAAAGATTTCAGAGCTCTGAGTAGTCGGGAAGTGGGTGAAATATCGATTTTCCATTTTGCATCACGCAGAAAGTCAAGTTAAATAAAAGCTTGTAACATCGAGTAAAAATGATCTTGAAGTTTGCATCGTTGGAACGCAACGAAAATGAATTCTTTTTCATTGATAAAATATCTTTTATGTCAATTTACGCTATGAAAATCTTTCGAAAGTTTAAACATATTTTCATTACAGATTTACCAGCTCAGGTTGCAAAAAAATGTTGTGAATAATCATAAAAATGGAGAAAAAAAATTATTGCAATCCAACGATGCAAACTTCAACGTCGTGGGTAAAAATGGCGGCTGATGGAGGGAACAATAATAAAGAATGGTCATTTTTGTGTGTCTTTTAAGGAGGAACGATCATTACTACGAATCCAACTTTCGGATTTGAAGTTTTTGTATGATTTTCACGAATACTTTTTGCGCCTATTGCCAAAATTTGAGCTATTTTGAACGTTTAGCTTTTTCGCAATAAAACTGCAAAGTCGAGCACTTTGGGTTACCGAAGCACGTCGTCTTATGGAGACGGTCAACCGAAAGTGCGGTGATCGTGGTTTTTCTGCTCACGTATCCAACTAAACCCGTTGGAAAACTGAAATTCGATGGATTAGATATAAAAGATATTGTAAAAAAAAAAGAAAATCAATTTTCACCCTGTAGTTAAAGTACTACATTACAAGAAAGACTCAATTTCCGGTTGAAAATGGTCAGAACGACGAAATAGCACCCACAGACTGAGCAACGTCGCGATTAACAGCTGATGCG
The DNA here is from genome assembly GCA_951751655.1 of Ophion costatus. NCBI lineage: Eukaryota > Metazoa > Arthropoda > Insecta > Hymenoptera > Ichneumonidae > Ophion > Ophion costatus. Next base: position 20,146,245 of record OX632358.1, read on the forward strand.
TTTGGCGAACATAACCCAGCTTTGTTTTGAAATTAATTTGAATATAAGCCGCCACAAAATAGGGAAACAACAATTTATGGAGTTTTATCATTTATCACGTATCAATAATATGTATAATTATATTCTGCCTATCGTGTTAATTTCGCTGAGGTAATTCAAGCCTATTTTAATAGGCTTGAATTTGATTACGTCAATATTATTACGAAGATTACTATACAGACTTATGGATAAGGAGGAAGCGGCAGAGATTATAAGAGTTGTTAATATATATTTTCTGACATTGTATAAGTTTTTTAAAAAACTTTTTTTTAAAGTTATGGAAATAAAACTCTGTTGATTGATTGATATTACGAAGATTACTACGGAGTCGTTGACAATCTAATTTTTCAGTTTTTATTTGTTAACGTGCAATAAATTCATCATTTACCATAACATTTGACACGCTATAATCGATAATACGAATAATCAACATAAGTAAACATCAATCAGAGCAGCTGTGGGTAAAATAAATTTGGACTCTTTTTCGACCCCGTGGAAGTGATCGTACCTCCTTGAGGGAGTTGAATTTATCGGGTCGGCGAAATATGCGGGTAAATACCTGTGGAGTGTGCGACAAGAGTCATCCAGGGTGTAGACGACGTGTGCTTTTTTGGAACGCGTTCAATGACGGGAGACGAACGCGGTGGGATCCGCGACCTATATGACTAGCGGTAAATCGCGACGGCGGAGGGGCATATATAGCAAGCGGTCGGAGAGGTAGCCGTAGTGACAATCATCCCTTCTCATAATTTACACCCCCGCCCCTCCCCCGCCGGTTTAGCCCAGTTATCAAGCTGAGGGGCGATTTTCACGCGCAACTACCACCCGGAAAGTTTGTCTTGCGATAGGAAGAGATCGCGGGCGCGTTGGATACGATATCACGGCGGGAGGATCCTGCTTAGGAGCGAGGCTTATCAAAGGGGGCACGCGGCTATCTCAATCGGATAGTTATTGTTTGGGGGTGCCCCGTGGCGGCGCAGCTGTCATGCTGAGTTCCAATTATTATATTGACTGGTGATGTCGATCGATCGAAGATGGTCTCTCTCTCTCGCTATATATATATATATATATATATATATATATATATATATATATATACCCATGTATGTATTGCAAACTAGCTTGGTATTGGCACTGTACTGATGCCAGAACTGCCAATACTGGCAGGCTACCAAGGGCTAAGCCTTGCCCAAAACAAAACCCGTATTGAGACAACTTTGGTTTGTTAACACCGGTCCAACTTATGATGCCATGAGTCAGCCCGACACTGTTTACGGGTATTGGCTCAGAATAAGTGCCCAGTTGTGGGCCAGATATTATTGCCAGTCCTGGGACAAAACCTACATCAGTACTTTGCCGGTACATGCCCGTGTATAGACTGGACACTTTGCTTAGTCTTGGGTCAGTACTGATGCCAGAGCTGCTAATATTGGTAGGCTACCAAGGGCCAAGCCTTGCCCAAGTCAAAATCAGTATTGAGACAACTTTGGCTTGTTAACACCGGTCCAACTTATGGTGCCGTGAATCGGCCCGACACTGTTTACGGGTATTGGCTCAGTATAAGTGCCCAGTTTTGGGCCAGATATTATTGCTAGTGTCTTGAGACAAACCCTAAATCAGTACTCTACCGGTACATGTTTATACCATTTATTTACATATATAAAATAGGACGCCGAATTTCTTCAACGAAACTTTTTCTTATTGGTTTTGTTTCAGCCGTACAGGGGCCTTCCCCTTTTAATGAGCCCCAATCCGCATCAACTTTCCACCTCCCATTCCACTACCCCCCGCCTTATGTATCGCCTGTTCTGCAACTACTTCCCCGTCTACCTCCAATTCCACCCCCCCCCCCACCTGCGATCGCAACCGACTCCCCCCTCTGTATCGTATTCACCATGACATATCTGTCCGGGGTACAGGGAAACTGCGGAAAACCTATACCAATTCAGCCGGTCATCAAGTTCGCCCTCCCAGTCGTGGAACTAGTCTTATTTCTTATTTCGCCGCGAAATGCCGAAGAAAAACATTTCACGACGAGGTGTACGCGACTGGGTTTCGAACCCGGGACCTTCCAGTCCGCACGTTTAGTGGCAAGCACGCTAAACACTAGACCATCGCACCGCTTATGACAAATGTATACTATTATACTATTATCTATTGAAGGAAGTAGATATGCTGTAACACTCTTGCATCTCGAATGATTGAGAAATGTAAAGAACATATTGTGGATAAATATTTTCAATATATATATACATGTGAAATTAAATAGTCGGTACGCCAATGATATGTAATCATATGTCGGCCCAGCACACAGAGTTTACCAATACTGGGGCAGTACTTAACCGAAGAGTCGTTAACTAAGGCTGGCATGGTACTGTTGCCAATGCTGGGGCAGTACTTCCAGCCGAGACTCAACCAACCTTGGTTACCAAGACTGGCACTGTACTAAAAAGATTGTTTGCCAGTACTGGGACAGTACTTAACCCAAGACTCGGTCACCAATACTGGCATGGTACTGTTGAGAATGCTGGGGCAGTACTTCCAGCCGAGACTCAGCCAACCTTGGTTACCAAGACTGGCACTGTACTAATAAAATTGTTTGCCCATACTGGGGTAGTACTTGACCCAAGACTCGGTAACCAAGACTGGCGTGGTACTGTTGCCAATGCTGGGTCAGTACTTCCAGCCAAAACTCAACCAACCTTGGTTACCAAGAATGGCACGGTACTAATAAAATTGTTTACCAATACTGGGACAGTACTTAACCCAACAATTGGTAATCGACACTGGCACGATACTGGTACTTTCAGTTGCCACTGCTGAGGCAGTACATCCAGCCAATACTCAACCAACATTGGTTACCAGGACTGGCACTGTACTGATAAAATTGTTTACCAATACTGGGGTAGTACTTCACCCAAGACTCGGTAACCAAGACTGGGACGGTACCGATGCGTTCGGTTTCCAATACTGGGGCAGTACCGCTAACTGAGAGTCAGTCGCCAGGACTTGCACAATTCTGGGCCTCATTGGTAACTCTGGCGCAATACCGGCATTCGCACATGGGTGTATATATATATATATATATATATATATATATATGTAGGAGAGGGGCTTTAAGGCTCATGAGCGTCGGTCTTATTCGCGAGCGATCACAAGTCTTCCGTGAATAATAGAAGACGACGAGATAAACAATAATAAAAGAAAACGAGAGCAAAAAGAGAGCAGAGCATCTCTAGATGTCATACAATCACGTCGTGATATATTTCTAATAAAGATTCTGTTCATTTTCCCTTTGTTTTTCATTCCTTATTTCATCCCAATCTGGTCCGGATCCTACATATATATATTCTTATTTATTGGCTTTCTTAAACAATTGCAAGGAGTCTTCCTTTTTATTGTGTACTTTGTTTTGGTTTTAAAAAGCTTTTTCTTTTATATCGGGTAGTTTTTTAAATTATATTATCCTTTGGTATTTTTTTAAATCTCTATTTTTCTGACATATTCTTTTTGTTTCACATGGAAGTAGTTTTTATTGGAATTTTATACTCAAATGTCTGATATCGAGTTATTATATTTTGTTAGCCTTTAATTTTCTTCTATGTATATAGCCCTTTATTTCCGCGTATACCCTTGCGGGTTTTTACACAGTTCCCGCCTCTGCTTTAATTCCCTTATATTTTATTTTGTTCCATACCGTGTGCGTTCTTATTTTTTATTGTTTTATTTTTCTAACGTCTCATGTCGAGTAATTTTATTTTGTTACTCTTGCTTTGTCCGACTTTTTTCTTTTGTGTCATATCGAGTTAATTTTTGTTTCTATTTTCTTATTTCGGGTTATTTCGTTTTGATCCTAGTCATTATTTTTCCGAAATTTTCTTATGTTTCATATCGAGTGTGTTTTCATTGTTTTTGTATTTTCTATTGTCTTATATCGAGTTATTTTATTTTTTATTCTTTAATGTTCAGGCATTTTCATTTCTTTCGTACCGACCTGATTTTATTTTTCCTATACTTTCTTTCGTTTCATATCGAGCTAGATTTGATTTTTCTTTTCGGAGTTCTATGGTCTCACATGCGTTATTTTATTTTGTCAATCTTTATTTTTCCGCTGTTTTCTTCCGTTCCATATCGAGTTCATTTTTACTTTTCTTAAACTTTCCACTGACTCCATCTCGAATTATTTTATTTCGGTATCTTTATTTTTTCATGTTAAAAAAAAATCTTTTTGTCCTTTTCTGTTAATCTTTATTCCCCACATTATTTCGGGGTCCATTTCCGAGACGAAAAATTGAGATTGAGAGAGGGAGAAAAAGGCGAGGGGAGAAGGAGAAATTCTTGGAGACCGATCCTTAGTTGGTCCAAAAGGTACAAAAGCGGGGCAACGTTCGAAATTTATCTCTAGATCTTCGGAAATTTCTCTTTTGACCCTCCACCCCCCTCTCTCTCTCTAGTTCTCGCACGAAAAAAAGGAATTAAATTTACACGGGTTTACACACGTGCGTTATTTTATTATAATCCACAGGATTGTCCGTTTGGCTTTTCGGTCTAATAGCGATCTTTGTCCAACTAGAGATATTCAATAGGGATGATTAGTTTCCCACCCGAAGGAGCGAGGCACCGAAGGCAGCGAAAGGGGTCGCGCGCGCGCGCGTGTGTGTGTGTATGTGTGTGTGATAGAGAGAGAAAGAGAAAAAGAGAGGGAGAGAGAATGTTTGTTTGACATGGGAAAGAGAGCCGAATGGAAAACTCCAAACCCTTAACATCATGAATAATTAATTAGATCTATCGTAGCTAAACACCGCAGTCTAGGAGAGTATTATAATAGAAGAAAAAGAAGTGGGTATAGTTTTTGGACACATGCAATTGTGTGTGTGTGTGTGTGTGTGTGTGTGTGTGCGTGTGCGTGCGTGTGCGCGTGTGCGTGTGCGTGTGCGCGTGCGCGTGTGCGCGTGCGTGTGCGCGTGTGCGCGTGCGCGTGTGCGTGTGCGCGTGCGTGTGCGCGTGCGCGTGCGTGTGCGCGTGCGTGTGCGCGTGCGCGTGTGCGCGTGCGTGTGCGCGTGTGCGCGTGTGCGTGCGTGTGCGTGTGTGTGTGCGTGTGTGTGTGTGCGTGTGTGCGCGCGCGCGCGCGTGTGTGTGTGTGTGTGTGTGTGTGTGTGTGTGTGTGTGTGTGTGTGTGTCGAAACGACTGTTCCGAATATATATATATATAGGTGCATAAATGAATTCGGTGCCCTTTATGAATCTTGTTTGGCAATTCAAAGGCACCGAATCAATTTTGACTCATAATATATTAGAGCGTGTCGAAAAAATGATAATATTACACTTTAGGGGGCGTACATAAATTGGGTAACGCAAAATTTCCCAATTTTTTACGCCCCCCCCCCCCCCTACGTAACAGAACCGTAACGCCTGGCCTGAACCCCCCCCCCCTATTCCGTTACGTAATGGGTGCTTTGTGTTCAATAATTGAATTTTTTTTTCAAAGAAATAACTAATTTAGAAAGGATCGGGTTTATACTCATTTGATGAAGTATATATTCATCTAGTTTTATACCAATTTTTATGAACTTTTAAAAAATTAACCCTGATTTGGCGACGAAAAAAAATTCTCTTCATTGTCCCATCGATATCTTTATGAAAGGTTATCTGTAAATAAAAAGTCAACGATTCATCGATATATATACAAACGTAGCTATCGTTATGCGTGGCCGTTTTTTTTTTATTTTGGTTTTTGTTTACAAAATTCCGACAGTTTGGACATTTTTTATCTATCTTCAAGGCCCTTTTTGTACTCGAGCAATCATTAAAAATAATAATGATCAAAATATTAAAAATCGGCCACGTACAACCTTAGTCACTGCGATTACCAAAATGTTTTTAAAAAATTGACAATTGGTTGATAAGTTTTTCAATATTCGCTGAGACAAGGTCAAAAAAGTAGTTTCGAGAAAATCGGGATCAAAGTTTTCGTTCCGTTTTTCTTGATATCAAGTTATGTTTTTTTCTGGAATATTGATACTTACATTAAAGTATCAAGTTGCGAGCGGTATGACGGTTTTTCGTCTTCATTACATTTCTCAAAATAATAAGAGGTTGCACTTCATCTATTCTGAACGATAAGTTTTAAAATTAAAAACTTGAACATGCAGAAATTTTGCTATTTCTGACAGTTCTGAAATCGTAACGTAGCGCAAGCCTCGACCCCCCCCCCCCCCCCCCCCCCCACGTGCGTAGACCGTAACGCCAGGCCGACCCTCCCCCCCCCTGTTTGCGTTACGTAAGTTATGGACGCTCCTCTTCAAAAGTATCCGAGTGATTTTTCTAGCCTAAATGGGCCAAAAAAAAATTGGGCACCACGGAAAAATGTTTTTTCGTTGCATCCCAACGATGCAGACTTCAATGCCATCAAGTGTCCGCACCCAAGATCTCTGAAGTATTGGCCTTCCGCTCACTGGTTGATGCGCCATCCGGTGCACGGCTATGCGGTCACCGTTCCGAGTATCGGCTATGCACAATACTGCCATGCTTGAGGGCTTACATAAACTGGGTAGGCCAAAAAGATCGATTTTTCAAAAAGGTGCTCATTCGAAGCTACTATCCTTTGAGTGTCTACCCTGAAAATTTCATGACGAAATTCGAAGTAATGACGAAGTTATGGCGTTTTGTAACTGACCGGGTGAGCATCGACTAACGGTTGGGGCGCAGGTGTAAAGTGTACTCAAAACTTCAAACGCGTTTTACTCGAAACAGTGTTTTCAAAATCGGTGCCAGAAATATCTCTGCAAGCACTGCACCGATCGGGATCAAGTTTTGCACAGTTATGCTTCACACAATAACCTAGTACTTATCGAGCCGTTTTTTTTTTTTATACCTGGCGCAGTTTTTTTTTCATCATAAGTACGAAATAATTTTGAGGCGAAAAATCGCCTGTTTTATTCCAGTAACTGCCGTGACCCGGAAAAATTGAATTTTTAAATTCTGACTCTATAAGTACTAGTTTTGTCTATCTACTATGAGACATTTTTTTTCTTCAGATAAAAAATGGCAGATGCACGCCTGGTGCCGCAAACGCGGTCAACAAAAACACGTCCCAGGAAAACGATTGTAGCTTTTTTACCGTTTGACATTTTTCAACCAAATTTTCACACAATGTGGAGAAAATGTCATACTTTAAAATGTATATCATGGTTGTCGAATACAATTCAGTCTTATACACGAAGAAAATTCTTAAACATAACCTTACTTTTAGCCATCTCAGGTGTATGTAAGCCCTCAACCATGCCCCCAAGAAGACTAGAGCTAAGGAGTACGAACGCTTACGGCGATCACGATCCAAAAGCGTCCACGGAAATCCAGTTATTAGTGGTTGGTGGTTTCACCGCGTGCGTCGCTGCTCATCACCGAACCGAATCCATTTTGGAATAAAGTGTGTGCGGACCACGTGTATTTGCGACTAACAAATTTTGCGAATTGTGTTAGATTCAAGGTATTTCTTTCACGACCCCGAATATTTAACCACTGATTGTCGTCTATAATCAAGTAAAAATACATCCCAGTATACTCGTAAAATTTCAAGCCAAGTTACCGAAAAAATTACGACTCTAAAAATCGTCTCATTTGTACAGCGCTTTATGGAGACGACACCCTGGCCACATTTCTATCCAACAATTTATACACTAAATAACTCTAGATGCCTGATACGAACGGCTCAGGCGTGGAAAAAATCTAGATTCCGTAACAACAATAAAAACAATTTAAAAAATGTGACCAGCAGAATTTTCGTACTCGCGACTTTTCAGAAAAAATGTAAAAATGTCTGATTCTACTAAATGTGCGCAAAGTTTTTTTTCCAGTTTATCGTTGAGTATAATAATTTATTGTGACTTATTTTTATTAAGCGCTACTGTAATTCACCAATGATTCAGAAGGGCCCTCCTTATGCCCCTACAAAATACGTTCCTCCGTGAAGGAAATACCTTAATAAAAGATAATTGTATCGTTATATCATATATTTAATATATGCATTGTCTTAATTTCTGTATTTCATTTTTATTCGTTATCTGTACAGCGTATCATGCTGTGTGTTCATTTGTAAGTTTTGTTTGGATTCAAAATTCTTTTGAATTTTCTTGTGTCGATAAATAAATTGTTTGTCGCTTCTTCCGCAACGAAAAAAATCATATTGACTAATTTTCCGTATTTTGTAATTATTCTCCAAAACAATCTATATTATCTATATGACAATTTTATCTATATAGGAATTTCCATCACCAACTGGTTTCACAACTAATTTGATCAAATTACCGTTCCATATGAAGAAGCAAAGGGTGCTTTTTGCATATCGTACGGCACTGTTTTTACCATTAATTTGATCAAATTATCGCTGCATATGAAGTAGCAAAGGGTGCTTTCTGCATATTGTACGGCACTGGTTCGTTCCTGTTTCAATTCGGTTCGGTGAAGAGCAGCGCCACCCTTCCCATCTGAATTTCCATGGACGTTTCTTCAACACTGCGTTCGTACTCCTTACCTCTAGTCTTCTTGCATGCCCCTGCCACTGGCCGCTTTTTCCATACGACGAAACGATTCGCGTTTTGTAGCCGTTTCTTAATTCTGCTAGCGCCCTGTACGTGGCGCTGGCACTGACGTGACTGCCTGAGATTTCCCCTACTCCGGCGCTATACGTCATACAGCCATTGTTGTTGTTTCACTTGAGCGTTCGAGGTTATCTTTGCGTACACGAATTTGTGTAATATATGTTGTAAAACTTCGAAAAGTCATAGGCAGGTAATGTGACTGACCTAACCCCCCCCCCCCTCCTCTCATTACAGCGGTTTTAAATATTGTAAATTATGCATATTTTTTGTGTTGCCCTACGCCCCCTACACCCTACAGGCAAAACCATCCCCTCTCCAGATCCCATTGCAGCAGTATTGTACCTGCCAGCGCTACAAGCGGCAAAACTCGGCGACAATTCCGAGCTACATTTCCCGAGCCGATTTCAGCGGCCAGTATCGGGGCTACCCTCAACTCAATATACCGCCATATCCGATTCGCATGAAGGGTGCCTCAAAATGACCACACATCTTAAATTGCGCGCCATTTTCTTGGTGGCAAACATGGAGTACTAATCTTTGACGACTGGCATAAGAAAGTATTGAGGTTTGGCCAGCCCCCTGGCACTGCTGGGTCTACCGTGTCTCACCATGCGGCGCTAGTAGTCACCAGCATGACCCCCACTCCAGTCGCGCAGCGTCTGCATAATTTGCATTCGACGCGTCTGGAAAATTCATTGTTTAGAATAGAATTTAAAAGTATATGTGTATATAGGAAGGGATGCAATATTTACACTTGTTGCAATATTATGTATTTAAAAATATTTATTGAACGAAATAAACAGATAACATTAATATGTTCTAAATAATGGATTAGTCACGTTGTACAATGTTTTGCGATTTTTTTCTTGTCGAGATTGCTTTTTTTTGTTCTGCGTTGAGACGTGCAGAATATTGCTGCATCCGCATCATCACGTAATATTGTATTATGTGTAAAAAAACACTATCGGCGTGTTCTATACACGGAAAAGAGAGCTTTTCATAGTTATACACGTCGTCCAATATAGACTCGAAAACACGTGTTGAATTGCGATGAGCCACAAATCGCTCTTCTAATGTGATAAAATAATTACGATTTTACCACACTACGATTTTTTTTATTCGAGAACAATGACAGATCGAGAAAAAATGACGAAATAATACGGCGAGGTGCTTTGCGGAGTGGGGGTCATGCGGGTGACTACTAGCGCTGCATGGTGGGTTAGTTACGTGGCGACAATACGGGGACACGTTACTGTTAAGAGAATTTATCGCAGTGTCAGCCCCCTCGGTTTCACCATGGAGAATTACACGATCGAGCAACGCATAGAAATTGTTATTTGTATTTGTTATTTGTTTAATTGTTATTGCATACTTATTGCAGACGAATTTTTATGGTCGTGTTATCTCGCGCCGCGGCGTGGTCAATTGGCCACCATGATCGTGCGAATTCACGCCATTGGACTTCTTTCTTTGGGGTTTTCTAAAAGCTAAAGTGTATGCCAATGATCCACAGCCCATTCCGGAGCTCAAAGAAGCAATTGGGCGCATCATAAGGCCTTAGCCCACAGTAACGGGTGTAAAGTCATGTGCGAATTCAACAATTTTTTTTTCGTATGAGAAAGTGATTCACTCATAATATTAATTACACATCTATTTAGTATGAATACCAAGCTGTTGCAAGCAAATATATTTTCTAAGAGCTTGATATTCATACTAAACAGATGTGCAATTAATTTTACGAGTGAATCACTTTTTCATATGAACAAAAATTGTTAAATTCGCACATGATTTTATACCCGTTACTGTGGCCTAAGGCCTTAATGAAATTAGTCCGCAATTATGCCAAAATGATATTGAAAATTTCGTCAAAAGAGCGAACGTCTGCAAACTGGAACGAGATGGCCATTGATCGTATATTGTGTTCCACACATAACCTCCATGTTTGTAGCTTATATTTAAATAAAAATATTCGTACTTTCCAAGTAAATAATACGTTTCATTAATAAATAAAAATGTCAGGTCACTTTGAGACACCCGATATATGTTCTTTGTGCGCTTTATTTCACATTACTCCGGATAGAAAATGGCCGTTGTAGATGAAACAGCGCTCAAGAAAATGTAGTCGGCTGAACTCGCACACATGTATGTATGTACACACAAAAAAATTATCTTTCGTTTATGGTGTAGATGAATGACGAATTATATATCCTGGCGGAGAGCGAGAGCGAGAGCGAGAGCGAGAGAGAGAGAGAGAGAGAGAGAGAGAGAGAGAGAGAGAGAGCTCGGTCATTCGACAGAAAGGGGTCAAAGACATGTATTATTCATTGGCCGAATGTTTGTCCGAGTCAAAAGTTACCGCGAAGCTACGACGAGACGGACGACTCGTCGAACGCGATGAATGACGACCTCCGTATCAACGTGTATTGTGTGAGAGAGGGCCCGTATAAAAAAACCTTCTCCCCCCCTTCTCTCTTACCCCAGATCCCCACTCGCGTCCTATGCACACGCCATGTGTGTTTTCGAAAAACGGAATGAATAAGAAAAAGGCATAAGAGATGCGGAGGGAAAATACGGGACGAGAAGTGCGAGGGGACTTACCGATTCTCGTGGCCTCGCGTTCAGTTCCACCACCGCTTTTTGAAGCTCGCAGTTCTGTCTTCGTAGCAACGATATCTAAAAATGAGGAATACATTGATATAGTTGTAATAATATTTATAATATTCGACGTATTACAAATCGGATCACAACGACACATTCACTGTTATTTATATCGTTAACACAAAATTTTCATTGTATTATAGATATCGTGTGCTTGTTTATGTTTGTTGTTTTTAAATTGTAATTTTTGTTTTTTATTATATATAATAAAACAAATATGATTTCATTCTATTATGATATTCTTCTTCTTTTATGGTATTATTTATTATGATTATTGTTTAAAACGTGCGTGTCTGCATATGGGTATTATCAATATTGTAAGGATGTACAAACATTATTTTATAATTGTTGAATTATGTAAACATATCCTGAAAAGATTGTCATATAACTTCATAGACAATATCACGTATGGAGTTATGAGGCCAAAAAAAAGAAAAGTAAAGCCGAGCGAAAAGGCAAAAAGAAGAAAAAGACTGCTATCGGGGTTTCCTTCGATAAGGATAATCGTTCGGACAGCGTTAGGTATATTCGTCGTACGTGGCTCGAGCGAGTTTATTTTTATTTTCGCTCGCGTACTCGAGAAAGTCACCTTGAGGCGTTGCACCTTTTCCTCTATCGTCGGGGAATCCGCGAGGATATGGAAAAGTTGTCGAGGCGACAAGGGAAAATGGTGCGGCGAGAATCGTTGTTCCGGCTGGTCGAGACCAGCCAGGACCAAGACCAGACGGTAGAACACGTTCGCCGAGGGTTTATAAATTTCTCAGGTAAAGTTCGCTCTGGCTGTACGGGGAGAGTGGAACACACGGTATCGCTCGGAGAACGAGTATGTAACAACAAGAGCGTTGAGCATAAATATTGGTAACCGTAATCAGGAGGACGTCCGGTGGGTCTAGCTGTGCGGGCATAAGGGGGAACCGCGAACGATCCCCGTCGCTGTTTGCTTTCCTTATCCCCGTGGCCAGGTTTGTACTGCGATAACGCACTCTGTCCTTCTCTTCTTCGCTATCTCTCTTTTTCTCCCTCTTTGTCTCCGTCTCTTTCTATTTCTTTTTCTAGCTGTCACTCACTTTCTCTCTCTTTGTTTCTCTTTGTTTCTCTCTCTCTCTCTCTCTCTCTCTCTCTCTCTCTCTCTCTCTCTTTCTCTTTCTCTCTCTTTCTCTCTTGCTTCTTCATTTCGCACGTCGAGACATTACGTTCGTTCATCATACATCGCGAAATAATATTTATTTTTCAGCTTACTTTGATTTTACTTTGATTGAATTAAGATGTTGGAATGATATTTATTATTATTATATTATGAAGTTTATATATATATTTAATGAATATTATGAAGATTTACTATTATTATTATTAGCGTTATATTCGAACTATTTTGTTATTATTTTTCGTATTATTATTACACAATTACCATAGTTAATTTTGCTTCAAAATATTGTTGTATTTATATTCGATATTGCTCGAATACGAGCGCCCCCATCATACTATTCTATTCCGAAAAACAATTATACGCGCAAGAAATAGTTGAAAACATGTTGTCGGAAGATTCAAATTTTTTTGTTCTCGGAATAACATTATCGATCCTTTTTCCGATCTCGTTCGGGCCGAAATATTGCTTGATTTCTCCCGTGAACAAAATCATGGGAATTGCTCAAGCCCTCTGATTGCGTCATTACGGTAAGAGGATTTCTGCGGCTATTGCGCCACAGTGATAAAAAATTTGTAAAGGGGAAGAAAAATCGCAGGTTTAGCGTTGGCCAGAGAAACGCTTGGGATTCGAGGAGAGGGTTTAAGAAGCGAGAAGGGGAGAGAGGGCCACAGCGTTGAATTGCAAAGCGTCTCATCAACATTGGAATGGCTTGTTACGCAGCATAGTATCAGAAGATGGAGAGTCTTGCTAGTTCTTCCCTCCGTCTACTTAGCCGAAACGAAACTTTGACCGAGCATTTCTATTTTCAAGAATGGACTGGAGGAGCGAAGACGAGAAGGGGAAACATTGGGAGGGAGAGTGCAATGTCCATTTGCATTTTGACAAGCAGAGCGACGCAGGAACCGAAGACTAGGTGCACGTCGGGCACCAGCCGTTCTCCACTGCGGCATGGCAAGCCGAGCCTGCTGGAGAGACGGAAATCCTCAAAGCTGCAGTGGAGCCGAGCAGTTGGAATATGTAGTCGCTTGACGATGCGGCGAACAAGGGAAAGTGGGGTGGATCGTTCGTTGGATACTCGTGGATCCATGGCCACCGATAAGACTTTGTTTGATCAACACTCGGTCAAGATTAATGGGGAAAGCGAACATCTGTCGCGGTACTTTACAGCCGTTCAACCCTCCTAGTTTTTATCAGGTGCCACTCGTCGTCCCATATGCCGCGATACAGCGGGGAGGTGTTCTCTCGTCCAGACCAAGACTCTACACTTGGGCTTCCGGAAAGCCGCATGAGATTTTTGGCAAATCCCAGAAAAGAATGGATAATTGTCATCGAGCGAAATGAATGCAAGCTGTAAAAGCAATGCTCGTAAGTTGGGAAAGAAGTAGAACGTTGGGTGCATCTCGGAAATTGGAAAGAGTTCTGAAAGGGATAAAGTGAAAAAAATTTTTACGAAGGGACGACTACTTAGAGATCGACGACTTTTCCGAATCGCTCATTCGACTCGCTCGCGATGACGATGCGGCAGTAGTTACGTCGCAGTGAGAGTTTCTTATTTTTGGGCGTTTGCAATAATTGCTGGACACGTTACCTCGGCGTCCTTGGAATTAAGCAATTCCTGCAACTGCACGCATCTCTCGTTCGCCTCGTTCAGTTCTCGCGTTCGTTGATCTGTAATCAAACGACGAGCGTTACGAGTCGGCGGTCTGCGGGTACGTTGAAATTAGGGGTGCCGCGTGCGTAAAAGCAAGGGTCATGAGCTTGAATCGTATTTGCGTGTATTGTGTGTAAACGCACGAATTGGCCGATGCCGTCACGTTTCAATGGGCGAGAGCGCTTTCGCATTTCCCGCTCCGTCTCTCACGTGATTGCCTCAAGTTGGTTTCGCGGCTCGGTCGGTAATGTAGAGCATTATTTTGACACTGCGCGCTCAGCGCGTACGTACACAAATGCGTGTGTGCGTCCGCGACAGAGTACGAAATTGACGAGAATTTTTCGATGAGACGTGGGCATCTGGGGCGGAGGGTGGGGCCTGAAGTCTCACCTGTTTCCTCGACTATACCCTCGGAGAGCACTTCCTTGGTGAAGCTCGTTATCTGTCCCTTCAAGTTCGACAGACTCGAGAGCCCGTCACCGAACCACGCCATTTTACACGTCGACAGTCCTTGTCAGATGTGATAAGCTTTTTTTTTTTTTCTTTCGCTCGTTAGCCACGAATGTTATTGAGCCGAGAGACGCGACACCGAAAAAAAAAACAAGATTCCGAACGAGTCCGTGTTTATGTGCGAATACGAAAAACTTTTATCTCGTTGGCACTTTGGGAAAAAAACATACACATGACGTTATACGCTTCGGAGATGCACGTTCGACAACGTGACAAATTGACACACTAGGAAGACGATCGTGATATAGCCGAGGGTGCAAAAAAACATTTTGACTGGAGCTTTTCTGGATCACCGTATGATGGCGCCACGGATTCCGCGACCGGCTAGGAGCTTCTCACGATCGTCGTAGGATGGCGCCAAGGTTCCCCGAAGCGTCCCACGATTGCCGTGGGATAGCGCCACGGGCTCCACGACGAAGTTGCCGTTCGGCTACGAGCTCCTCACGATCATCGTCGGATGACGCCACGGGTTCCACAACGAAATTACCGTCCGGCAGAGTTCCGGTGTGGAGCGTGAAGGCAAAGGACCTGATTCCACGTGCTAGACAACGAAATAAAAGTTGTTTAGCATAAACACACCAGGGTGTCTTACAAAAGCTAACTGTGTCGAATAATAGAAGCGAATTAAGCTGGTGGGGCAATTAGAGCGACGATTTCGGAATCCTGGGTGATTTCGAAACCTTTTTGAACGGCAACTCGCCGGGGCTGGGCGGCCATGGGTGGCCTAGGCCGCCATGGCGCGGTCCTTAGAAAGTCTATTGTCCCGTCCTAGCCTCCCGGTCGACGAATTTTCGGACGACATGGAGGAAATGGATGTTACCGAGGCAAAATCTCTAAAGAGATGCTGTGAAAATGACGAAATTGTCCAAACGTCCTTGCGGAGCTTACACTCCGAAAATACGGGACTAATCTGTGAAGGACCCAAGGAAAAAAAGAAAAGGAAGGATTGGGAAGCAGCCACGAAGCAGGGAAAAAAGGCCTGCTCGGCGACAGGAGACAACACAAAGGAAAAAGAGAACGAAAACGGACAAGAATCGTTAGCGAAGGAGTCGTCCCCGAGGATAGGCCGGCCTCCAGGAGATAAGATAGGACGGAGATACGAAAACACGGATCCTGGTCCGTTTGAAGTCACTTTGCAAAGCACTGAAAAAAAGTACCGATCTCTGCCTGCAACGGCCAGAGTGATGTTTAAATTGAAAATCAATTACGACACAATGTCTCGATCCGGACACAACAATTTCGCCGTGATATTCAAGAACGTGACTGACGCGAATGCGTTTGTAAGCGACTCTCATCTTGCTCATGAGAATCTGACGGCGACGGTCCCTTGGTACAAAATGTATCGGAAAGGGGTAATCAGAGGGTTGCCCTGCGACGTAAGCAACAGCGAGATCATAGAGACAATAAATACGGAGAATTGAGACCTGGTGGCAGTAGATGTCTATAGGTTCACAAGACGTATGACGGAGAACAACAAAACCGAATATATCCATACGGAAACTGTATGCGTGACCTTTAGGAACCAGATCATGCCAAAGGCTTTGATCATGTGGCGATGGACATTCGCTAAAACCATTCGTCAATCGTGTTCAAATTTGCTTCAATTGTTTCAAGATCGGACATATCAAGAAGTTTTGTAGAAACACAAGCAGATGCGAAAACTGCGGTGGGAATAGACACGAGGAAGGAACAGCCTGCCAGGCTCCAATACCAAAATGCGTCAACTGCAACGGACAGCATAGAAGCACGGAACAACAGTGCCCAGTATACACACAGCAGAGCCAAATTAATAAAATCATGGCATTTGACAATGTATTCTTTGAGGAGGCGAAGAAGAGGAGTGTGGTGTTGAACACCCGCCGACCAAACGACTGCGACACAAGTGACCTGAGGGATTTCCCTCCACTAAGACCGATTTCGAACCAGAAACAGGATAACATGAGGTTCATGTATAGAGATGCAGAGGATCGACCAGCTCCGGGCTTCGAAGCATTGACGAGAAGGTACGACGGGACAATGGCCGCGAACAGTATAAACCATCGGGAGCGAGACCGACCAGAACCTCGCCGCTTAGCGGCCGGGGATATTTCGAGAATAATCGAGGATTTCAAGGCAGCGGAAAACACAGCATCAGATACGGCACCTAAGTATCTGGACACATTGATTCACGAGTTAATCAGACGTATAGTGGCGGACGATGATAAGAGTCAGTTTTTAATGAGACTCTTTAAGGCCGTAGATCTTCACTATAAATACAAGGACAAATAAGAATAGCATTTCCATTTTGCAGTGGAATTGCTGTAGTCTGAAAGGCAAATTGCTAGAGCTTAACAAGCGAGCCTGTGATTTCGATGTGATAATGCTCGCGGAAACTTGGTTTAAAAAGACTGATAACGTTAACTTAAGAGAATTTCATATTATTAGAAACGATAGACCTAAACAGGTGGGTGGCGAAACAGCCATCATGATTTAAAAAGATATAGAATTTAAAGTAGATACCGATGTCAAAAACGGAAATGGAGCGATCGAATGTACAGGTATCATAATCAGGACGGCATTGGGAGAACTCCTTTTGTTGTCATGTTACAGACCTCCCGGGCGAAACATAAATAGGGAAACTTGGAGCCGGTTCTTTGAGTCGGTCACACGCTATAATAAGTTCTTAGTTGCAGGTGATTTTAACGTCCACCATCAGCATTGGGGAAGTTCCTATTCCTGCGCGGCAGGAAAAATTGTCAGAGACTGCCTAGAGGATCTCGATGTGTTCGTACTAAATGACGGTGTGCCTACGTTTATCTCTCGTCCGTTCGGGACCCCATCGTGCCTGGGCCTATCTCTAGCAGATGAGCAATCCGCTCTCTTGTGTTCCTGAGAA
The DNA here is from genome assembly GCA_951751655.1 of Ophion costatus. Lineage (NCBI taxonomy): Eukaryota > Metazoa > Arthropoda > Insecta > Hymenoptera > Ichneumonidae > Ophion > Ophion costatus. Next base: position 20,163,725 of record OX632358.1, read on the forward strand.
GCGTCTGAAGATGGATGGGGTAGTGACCACTTCCCGATCAAGATCTCCATTGGGGTTTCCCCAAAGTTGATAGAGCCCTCGGGGGCCGGGACAAGATTATATTCAGCAAATAGAATTTCCTGGGAATTATTTTCTAACAATCTTGAAGCCAGTGTACTCCGAGACGAAGTCTTGTATACCAGTAATATACCTGCTATCGAACGGTACTCTCGTTTTACCGATTTGATACGGGAGAACGTGCTGTCGGCCTTGCCCACAGGTAATAGACAGAAAACGGCAGCAAACAAAAGACGGCTACAAGGACCGGTGAGTCCTGGGTGGAATGATGCGTGTGAGAGAGCGGTACAGGCCAGGAAGGGAGCACTATGTAAGTTTAAACATACTCCCACGAGAGAGGACTTCCTAGAGTACAAAAAGACCGAGGGAAGAGCCAAATTCACTCTCAAGAGGGAAAAAAGGGAAGGTTTTGTCAGGTTTTGTGAGACCCTGAACAGGTTTTCAAGCCCTACTTATATTTGGAATAAGGTTAAAAGTTTCAAGAATAGATTTTCGAGCAAGAACCCAGCACAAACTACGAACAGCGACGCCAAAATCGAGGCTGTGAATAGTAATATTTCGTCCCTGTGCCCACCATGAGCAAAGACGAGACAACCGAGTTTATCGGCCGAGAAGCTGGTTCAATTCCTGGACAACTTATTTTCATCTGAAGAATTAGAAAAAGCCATCGAGCTAGCAAGAATACCCTCCTCTCCAGGGCTGGACGGTACCGATTACAATTTAATAAAACATTTTACGAAACATACTAAGGCATACTTACTCGCAATATATAACGAAATCTTGAATAACCACAAATTCCCAGAGAAGTGGAAAGAATACGTAATATTTTTTATCCCAAAATCCGCGGCTAACAAGTGCAGGCCTATTTCCTTAGCACCTTGCTTACTAAAGATTCTAGAAAAAATGATCAATAACCGGCTCTGTTGGTGGCTGGAGCGGAACCGGCTTCTGGCGGTGTCGCAGTTTGGGTTCAGAAGACAAAGATCTTGCATAGACAATCTAGCAATTTTGCTTTCAGAAATCCAAAACCAAATTCATACAAATAATCGATTAATTAGTGTTTTCTTGGACGTAAAGGGGACCTATGACAACGTCCTGTCGGACGTTCTCATAGCCCGACTCCGAGAAATGAACATACCGGAAAATCTGTTAAACTTTATCTACAACCTAACTTCTGAAAGGAGACTTACTGTTCGCGGAAATGGCGGTAATAGCATGTACACAACCTTTAGAGGACTGCCGCAGGGGAGTTCCTTGAGTCCTTTGTTATACAGCCTGTATACATCCGGGTTAGAAAAAAAGGTAATATATAACGGTGGAATTCTGCACTTCGCGGACGATATTGCCGTCTATTTGAGCACAAATTCAATCTAGGAAGGGTTACGAACGATTGAGAGAGCTATTACCGGTATAGGCGAATTTTTGGACACGAGTGGTCTGACTCTGGAGCCCTCGATGTGCAACCTAATGATTTTTGGCAAGGATAAGTTTACCTCGCTAAAACATCTTGGTATCACCATCGAGGGCACGAGAATCGAGACCGTACCGGAGGTGAAATTCCTTGGAGTGACCATTCAATACAACCTGAAGTGGAACAAACATATTGATAACGTGACCCAGGCGTGTCAGAGTAGCTTAAAGATTATAAACTGTTCACGCCATACGTGGTGGGGTGCGGATCCGACGGTTCTAATGAACCTGTACAGGGCTGTGATCAGATCCAGAATTGAATACGCGGGGTTCATCGTAGACCCAAAAGAACAGAAACTTCTTGTAAAACTAGACCGTATACAGTTTAAAGCTATTAGATCAGCCCTCGGGCTTAGAACCTCAACGCCCACTAATGTGATCCTTGCTGAGGCGCGAGAACCGCCTTTGATAGCACGAAAAAGATACTTGTGCCGGAAATACCTTATGAAAGTCACTTCTATCACCGGACACCCGCTTTTAGTGGTATTACGAAAGGCAGTAGACTTTTTCGAGGACCCTTTAAGGGTGACAAGGGCGGCTAAATCTACGCTGGCCGAGTGTTTTGAAGAGATAGAATCGCTCTCTCACATCGTTGCGTCCTTCGACGTGCCCTACTTTTGCAATACTGATTTTGTCTCAACTATATTCCGGCCGCGTATATCCTTCGATGAAGGATTGAGGATCCAGGGCTCCCCGGCCCCGGAGCGCGAGTTTCTGGCCAACTTTGGGGAACAGGTTCACAGCGTGAACGCTGAAATGTTCTTTACGGATGGGTCCAGGATGGGCGAGGGAAAGTATGTTGGATATGCTATATACAGAGTTAAAAATAAGGCACTCAGAATGCACCGACCTGACCCGAACACATCCATTTTCTCTGCGGAGGCTATGGCAATCTTAGAGGCTTTACAAACAGTTAAAAACTCAAACATTGCTAAAGCGTACATATTGAGCGATTCTCGAAGTGTACTCATGGCCTGCGAGTCGCGCTGTTCAAGTACTGAAACGTCGTAGCTGATTTATCAAATTAAGGAGCTAACCTATAAGCTCTCTCAAGAACAGGTGGATATAAGTTTTTTCTGGATCCCAGCCCATGTAGGGGTCGTTCTCAACGAAATCGCCGACATTGGAGCAAAAGAATGCGATAAAGGAAGGTACTGATTCTCGGCTTCTTGTGCCACATTCCGATTTTTACCACAAGTTTAAAATGTCTATGAGGAAGGAACAAAAAGACTGGTATATGCAATATCGAGATGCCAAAGGAAATGTATACTTTGGAGAGTTTTTCGAGCAGGATGCTTCTCCGTGGTATGAAAAAATCAAACTGAACCGTAAATCAATAGTATCCCTAAATAGAATAAGATGTAATCATAACTCCCTAAATTACAGTTTGAATCGATTTAACATCGTGCCGACCGATATGTGTTCTTGCGGGATGAGCCAAGATACCCCAAATCATATATTCTGGCAATGCTCGTTATACGTCGCAGCTCGGAAAATACTAGTATCTGAGTTGATGAAAATTAAGATATTTCCGCCGTACTCCATCGCTGCAGTGATGGCAAGCAGGGCCAAAGAAGCTATCCTTGCGTTATCCAGTTTTATAAACCGAGTAGACCTGTGGATGTGATTCTGTATTAGATTTGTAAGAAGCCATTACTCCCCTTAAAAGTATATCTTTGTTATGTTTATTATAAGTCTATTTTTATAATGTAATGTAAAAAAGGAAAAGAAATGTATTTTCCTATATCACTTGTTAGTCGGTAAGGGAATGCTCTTGCCGGCGGGGCTGCATGGGTCCAGTGTAGATAGAGCTCAAAGCCCTTAAGACGGAATGACACCTCATCGCGGTCGGTATGGTAGAACAGAATTATAGATACCCAAAAATCTCTGAAACGGCTCTTCAGATCCCGTCGAAACTTTGCCAAACGACGTCAAATAGATAGACGAACAGCTTCCAGCCCCTCAAATTTTTTGAATTTGAGAAAAAAAACGTAGATTGGCTTATCATGCGGAACTCGAGACCGAAAAGATGAAAAATCAGATGTTTGGCTAATGACACGACTTAGAGAAAAGCTAGACCGGGTAGCCACATAAAAAACGAACAATTTGAGCTCTCAATCACTGCACTTCGTTGCATATCTTAGGAGAAAAGTGGTAATCTAGATTTGTCGTGTAATTGTTGATAATTGCGAGCAAATGTCGCCCGAACTTCGACGTGCTCAGTTCACGAGAATTCCGCGCGCGGCGCTCGCCTCGTGGTCTGCAGACGACGCGCATCGAGGCCCGTGGCAGCGCCAATAACGTCTCTCCACACCGTGGTGTAGACGCGCACCGACACGCACGCACACATGCGTTGCGTAGCGTGTCGAGGCCCGTGGAAGGCGAGACGCAATGTCTCCGCGCGCGCGGCGACGAACGCGCGCGGTGACATCCGTCGGTGGGGCGCAGAAGCTCGATTGAGTTCTGCCCTACCGGTCGGAAGCCGGGGCCCGCATCGAAGTTTCGCGTCGGGTGTCATTCCGTCTTAAATAAATATATTTAAAAAACTTACCGTCCGGCAGAGTTTCCCAGGATCGCCGTCGGATGGCGCCACGGGTCCGCGACAAATGGCGGTTCTACATCTCGCTACGCCCGGCTCAGCCATCGTCTCAGCGTTTTCACAAGCGATCGAACAGACGTGCGTTCCTATATATACCACGTCTCTCTAAATCCTAACAGCCAGCGTGTCTAGGGCAGCTTACAGCGTCATCAGCCCTACTAATGAGCATGTTGCCGTATCCAACACGAAACGCAAACTTCCTTACCCTGTAATCCTACCGTACCGACGTACAGAATCTGGACAACCACCAACAACGTCAGCAATGAAGGCTACCACCGAATATCGACAAACGAAATTGCCGTTCGGATAAAAACTTTCCAGGATTACCATGGGATGACGCCACGCTCCCCACAGCGAAACTGCGATTCAGCAAAAAAGATACCTCATGGTGGCGTCGTCTGTCGGTCACCCGTGGTACTAATTTACGTCGGTTATACCGCTTTGAAAATTCGACTTTTCCGACGTTTAAAAGTTCACGGATGTAAATCGGGGCAAAACTTAAGTTTGGCGGGTTATTGAGAGGAGGATGCATCTAATATAGTACGTTTTCCACAGAAATGCAGCGTAGATTAAGAATGTTATTTACTGGACGAGTGTGTTCGCACCACACACACACACACACACACACACACACAACACGCACGCACACGCACACGCACACACACCCACACCCACACACACACACAAATATGTATGTAACATTTAACCGAGTAAACGCAGTTCGTTGCGTACCAAATTCTTTCTAAATCCTGAATTGTCACGAAAAATATATATTTTTACACAGCGGCTCCCCAACATCTTAATTCCCCTGCATTACTCGCTGCAATTGAATGTTATCAGCCGTGCAGTTGCTGGAGCGCTTTGAAAATGAACTGCGATCCCGGCTGTTATGTTCGCTACGACACCGATACGCTTGAACTCGAAAAATCATAAATTTCAAGGAAACTACGGTGCGATCTCCATGAGTGGCGCCATCGTAAATGTTCTCCGGATCCTGCGGGATGTGTTTCTCTTTGCGACGGCGGAACACGGGAAAGGGTTGACGGCGAAGAAGTTGCGTCGACTGCGGGTGGCGAAGGGGGGATAAGGAGAGGGGATTGCGCGGCGAACGAAAAGAAGGAAAAGGAAGGAGCGAGCCGCCGCGGAGACCGGACAAACGCCGCGGTGTAAAGTCATACTATCGGAATCCTCCTCCACTCTCCGAGACGCTCCACACTGTTCTCAGTCTGATCCAAGCTAGCGCTCGGGTCAGCAACTCCGTGCGCGGTTCCCCCCTCGGACAAGCGATCGAGCAGTGTCCGCGCACCCCGGCGCTCAGCGATACGAATCTTTCTTCTTTTTTTTATCATCGCCACACGTTTTGCCGGTTGTACCAATCTTCGCGAGTACACGCTCGAATCAAAGATCCGTTTTTTGCCAAACGTTGTTTTTTTTCTTCCGCAAATCGAGGTTAAGAAGAAGAATCGCCGCGATTGGGAAAATCGGATCGGGAAAGTTCGCCGCACCGGGGACATCTCGTCGCCGCCGAGCAGTGCAACTACTCGTAGTTTTGCGAAGATTCGCTTCGCCGAATTCGGCATAGTTTCTTATTTGTTTACCGCGAGAGTGACGTGCCTCGTATCTCGCCGCGAGTGCAAGACCCGTACACGCGCGAGCTTAACACGCGAACGAGAGCAAGAGTGATATGTGATACCGTACCATAGCGCGGCGAGACTTTTCGCGTCCTGCTCGTAGGAAGAAGAGGACAATTGGCGGACCGGTGCAATAACAAAGCGACGCTCGCGACAAAGGTACGGACACGCTCGTTCACTCAATTCTTAAATACCGATATTGGTTTCTTTTTTTTCGTTTCTCTTTTTACACCGGCCAGTACGTCGCGAATTTTCTTCGGGTTTGTTTGGGCTACGGAATATTGACGCAGCGACGATCGTCCCCTAAAATCCAAACAATTGCACAGGAAAATAGAATGAACCGCGTTTCGCGTATCGAGCCCGCCGAAATTGACGATTTCTCTATTTAGTATCAAAATTTCGAAATACATAATGGCGGTACGTGGAGGTCGCAAAGTATAAATAAGAAGTTGCTCGTCGCGAGAGAAGAAAACCGCAAACGTCAACGAAACTTCGCGTATTCCACGATTCACTCGTGTGCGTTATCACTATTTCGATGTACGTGAAGGCAGCGGCGATCCTCGCGGAATGCGAAAGAGTGACAGCGAGTGAGATATCAAAGCGTTCGCGGAACCGTGCGCGAGTCCATAAAGCATGATTTTCACGAGCGATCGAGAACAAACATATATGAATCCCGCGGGCTCGTGCTCGTGTACGTATACGTAGGTGCATTGTGCCGTACTCGTAGTATGTCGTACCGACGACTACGATGGCGAGCGATGACGCGATAGATCCGGTTGTTCCGCCGCGCGACAAACCGGGCATTCTCGATTACGCTCGTCTTCTTCTTATTCTTATTATTCCTCTTCTCGCTTCACTTGCGCCCTTTTTTCTATCTGTTTATAACGTCGGTTGATTCTTATCGAGCATGAGACCGGAGCGGTTTACCGATTCGGGAACGAAGGAGGCTTAAAAAAGGATCTTAGGAAAAATGCAATTTGATTTACTTATTTCGATGTGGAGGTCTTCAAAGAAATATTTCGCACATTTATATAATCATAGCGGCGTTTACGATGTAAAAAATATGTATAATTGAAAATTTCAATTTAAAAAACCATTTGAATTACAATTTGGAAAATTAAGTATAAAACATATATATTAACCCTTCTTTGACACATTTATATTGGGCCACGATTTCGACACACCATTTGACTCGGATAGTCCACTAGCCCTTCACAACCCTTCGGTCGGTTTTTATTGAAAAAAATCCGAGATACACTTTAAACATTTTTCAACAAGTCTGCATAATTAAAATTCGTAAAGTGTAAAATCAAATGGTAAAGATTATTGAAAATTTCCAGTTTGGGAAAGTGAACGTTGTTTTCAAATTCGTCCGGGTCAAAATGACCGAGTGTGACAAGGAAGGGTTAAAAATCAAGGTAATTACTCAATGAGGATTGCACGCGTTTAGGTTGATTTGGATTATATCTTTTTATACATCATCTTGATTTCTAATAGTATAGTACTACAGTAGAGCGTCGATTATCCGAAACGTGAATTATCCGAATGGTGATTTGGGTTACGGGGGATAGTACGATATCCGGGGCGCCAAATTTTGTACGTTGGTTCTTGATGTTTGAACGATAATAATGAGAACTTCAAAAATAACAAAATTGCCGTTTCGGCTTCCCTGAGGAATTATGAGCGCTCTTAGCGGTAATTGGAAATACGCAAAAATTCAACGATTGCTTGCTCATGGGTACAATATTTTAATGTTGCCGCCCAGCTTAGGAGAGCTTAGAAGAGTAAAATGAGATAATTATTGTAATGCACATTTCCGTTTGAAACCATTCTCCTTATACAGGGTGCGCCAGAGAAACTTACTTATTTGAAAGGTCAATAAAGACAAAAGTACTTCAATTATTGTTTTAAATTTTTTTTTATTTGAGAATACAATATCCCAATTTTTTTTTCATGTAGTCTTGAAAATGACATCGGATAAATGGCGACCCCCATTGCGCATACACTGATGAAGTCGATTTTTGAAATTCGTATCCACTCTTTGCAGCATATCAATCGGTATGTTGGCAATGGCGTCGCGAATGTTGTTCTTGAGGTGTGCTATGGTCCGTGGTCGATCGACATAAACCAGAGATTTCAAATAACCCCATAAAAAGAAATCGCATGGAGTCAAATCTGGAGAGCGTGCCGGCCATTGGAGATCGCCTCTGAGAGAGATGAGGCGGTCGGGGAAATGTTGTCGCAACAAATTGACGAAGACCCACCAACAAATTGACTCCATGCGTTTTCTTTTTATGGGGTTATTTGAAATCTCTGGTTTATGTCGATCGACCACGGACCATAGCACACCTCAAGAACAACATTCGCGACGCCATTGCCAACATACCGATTGATATGCTGCAAAGAGTGGATACGAATTTCAAAAATCGACTTCATCAGTGTATGCGCAATGGGGGTCGCCATTTATCCGATGTCATTTTTAAGACTACATGAAAAAAAAATTGGGATATTGTATTCTCAAATAAAAAAAAATTTTAAACAATAATTGAAGTACTTTTGTTTTTATTGACCTTTCAAATAAGTAAGTTTCTCTGGCGCACCCTGTACTATGGAGAAATGTTACTGTACAATACGAAATCAACACTTTTTGTTAATCGAACGCATGCATTTTTCGAGACAATCATAACACTTTTATTTCCTTTTATAACAAGTAATGTCTGTATATTTGAAGATCGTCGTACAAAATAGCCAAAGATTCAGATAAAGGATTAAAATTATTTTAGTTGAGTCATTTTGATCCATGGTACTCTAAAACTCTTCCCCTTGGGGGCTTTTGCGTTCTTATTGAGGGGGGGGGGGGGGGGGTCGGACAGTGTTATTAACACATTAATGTTCATTGTATTTTTAAATATATATGTTTCATGATATTGGAAGAATCGGTGTTTTTCTGAATTTTTGAATTCTGAATCGATGTTCGGAAAAACATCGAATCGATGTTTTTCCGAATTTTTGATTATCCGAAAGGCGTCGGGTCCCAATTGATTCGGATAATCGACGCTCTACTGTATAGTTCTTCATTTCAAAGTATACCCTTGCAGGTTATTACACAGTTTTCCGTACATCGATACCCTTTTACACGTTTTCTTATATATTTATTTTTTCGAGCATTTGTCTTTCGTCGTTTGTCTATACTGTATGCTTCCTTTCTTATCGTGATTCGAAGGCTCTCACATACTCGCACAATTCCTTGATCGGTTTCCCTCTCATTCCTTTATCCATTTTTCCTTTCATTGCCGCCCCCTTGCACCCTGTTTGCCACTTTTTCAAACCACCTACCACTTCCTTGTTCGTTTCTTTTCTTTTGTGTTCCCGCATCCTCGATTTCTAATATACATTTTCGATCTTTCATATATGCGTTGATTTTTATTTTTAATGAACAAATGCTTCAATCCATTTTGTTAATTGGGAGCAAATAGGAATAGGAATAACTGGACCCATGGAAAGTGAAGAGAGGCAAAAGAACAGATGAACCGTCGTAAGAGATATTGTAACGTAAAAAGAATACTGAAGAATAGATGGGAGGTGTAAAACGATATTTGCATTTTGTTTATTTTCCATGAAAAATCTGATTTCTTAATACATATATTTTTCTATATATCGCAAATGCTGCGATAGCAATTCGGTAAACTTTGAATTTTCTTGAATATACATAAAATATTTCGAAAACTTCGGAGCGGAAATTGCCGTGAGTTGGGGGGTCGATACTAGCTTTCCGTCCGCGGCTTCGCTCGCGCAGATTTGTGTCGAATGCTCCTTAATCAGGGTTGTTACGCACATGGAAAACAGGGAAAACCGGGAAAACTCAGGGAATTTCTTCCCTCCTGGAATAATCATGGAAGAATAATCATGGAAGAGTCAGGGAATTTTGGAAATTCTCCGGAATTTTCCCACAATTTCCTTTTTGAAAGAATTACGAAAAATGAAACTGGCTTGAGCAAAAAACTGGACAGTATAAAAATATTTTTTTTGTATATTTTTAATATTTATATTATTCCTCATTATACACAAAAGAACGTTATGTAAGTGCCAAACATTGAGAATTAAAAAAACTGAAAACTAATTTACTGTAGAGCTACATTTGTAAATTAATGTAAATTAAAAGTAAAGCTACAAAAATACATTTGCAATCGATCTGTCGATACACAACCACATCATTGTCATTGTAGATAAGTATTTATATTTATTTTTTGTTTCTTTTCACCGGCGTACAAACTTTCGTTTATAACGAAGAACAGGTTCTGTATTTGCTTTTAATGTCTGTTTTTACTTTATAATGTTTACATTATGTTTCGAATTTCGGTTAAAAAAAAATAAATATCAATTTTATCAAATTTCCATATACTTGGTCTTAAAAAAATTACGTTATCCAGTTCAACATAATTCTTCAATAGAAGGATCGAGTTGAGAATTTCCTTTGTTTCTTTAAATCGGTTAAAAATGTCGTTTTTTTTCACAAGTATCAGTCATCGCTATTTTTACGTACATAATTTTCCCGTATAGTTTGTAACGTTTACAGAGACTAATAATATCTCTCTAATTAAAAAAAGATATGTTTGATGAAAAGAAAACGTTCTTTATTCGACCCTAATCTGGCTAATTTGCAAAAACTGGAATTTTTGCAAAACCTGTATGGAAAACCTGGAAAAGTCGGGAAATTTCTGAGTCAATAATGCGTAACAACCCTGCTTAATGAAATGTGCACCTGAAATGTTTCATGAAGGGGTCTTATCACTTTAGACGCTAAAAAAGGCTATTTTCATGATTTTTTTATAGGTTTATATTATAGAAATTGATATAAAAGTTGTTACACTTAAGAAATACACTTTCGAAATAATTTTTTATAATTTTCATGTATTTATGTAACCCAAACAAACTGTAAACGCGTTTTTCTCGAAACAACGTTTTTCGACGGCTCGTTGATAAAATCATCGAAACTACTGAACCGATCCTTATGAAATTTTAACGACATATTCTTTACAGCTATCGCTATAGCGCGTATCAAGGATTTTTTAAATGTTCATATTTACTAATTTTTTTGTTGTTGCTAAAAACAGTGAAAAAACACGTTTTTTTGTTGTTTTGAAAGATGTTCGCTATTTTGTTATTTTTGCATATATCAAAAATCGTATGCTATGCGCTATAGCCATTAACATACTGAATCTAAAACCGTTTGATTTTTTTGTTCCGGATGATCCATCTACGAGATGTCATCAACACCGCAGACCTTCAATTTATTTAACTACTGTTTTCGTGTATAAATAGTGACTTAAATAATGTTTTTACAATGTATTTGGAAGGTGTATTTATGAAATGTAACAACTTTTATATCAATATCTACAATATAAACCTATCAAAAAAATTCATGAAAATAGCCTTTTTAGCGTCCAAAGTGAGAAGAGCCCTTAAAGAACACGTAGAATTGTGTTGAAGAGTATTGATACTAAGTTTCAAGTAAATTTGACCATATAAACTCCCCTATCGTCTTGTCCCCTTAAGGATTGAATTTCCAAAAACGCTGTAATTCCCTTAATCGTGTCTAGGAGCAGTTATACAAAGTTTCAAGTAAATTTTACCCATTTTATTACATTTTCGTACAACCTTTGTCACCCCCTTTCGTTTAGGGGTAGAATTTAAAAAAATACTTAAATTCGGCTTTAATTAATTGTGTTGAAGAGCATTAATACTAAGTTTCAAGTAAATATTCTGACCATATTTTTTCAAATTTCCATACAAACTTTGCCATCTCTTTTCTCCCCTTGAGGGTTGAATTTCGAAAAATCCCTTCTTAAATGGTGCTTACGTAATAAAATCAACATGCTCTCGGAATTTCTCATTTCTACATTCAGCGGTTGAGGCTGAGCGATGATGAGTCAGTTAGTCAGCAAGTTAGGGCTTTGCCTTTTAAATATATTTCCCGTACAAATTTTGCAAGCCCCTTTCACCCCCTTAGGGGTTGAATTTTAAAAAACGCCGAAATACGCGGTTCAATAATTGTATCAGAAAGCATTAATACCATCTTTTAAGTGAATTTGACCATAAAAATATTATTTCCCATACAAACTTCGCCACCCACTTTCACCTCCTTAGGAGTTGAATTTCGAGAAATACCTTCGAAAATAGTGCCTCCAATATAAAATCAACGGGACCCCGCCTGAACTTCACTTTTCTACCTTCAGCGGTTTAGGCTGGGCGATGACGAGTCAGTCGGCCAGTCAGGACGTTGCCGTATATATATATATATATATATATATATATATATATATATATATATATATATAGAAAAGAAGATTTAGAAAACTCTGGAGAGCAAAAATTCCCCTACATACAAAAAACAGTATCCTCGACGATCCTTGAATAAAATCCCTCGACTCTCTAACGTCAGCACTATTTTTTTATGCATCGACTATCACCCAAGTCCTCACCAGGCGAGGTACACGATCGACCTTTCTTTTTCGTTAGCGAGAAAAATCTCGACTTTTACCTCATGTCATCAACACACACACATGTCGATCAACATACGCGCACGCACGCGCGCACACACGCGCGCACACACACACACACACACACACACACACACACACACACGCGCGCGCGCGCGCGCGCGCGCACACTTTTCTTTCTATTTTTCCTGGGAAATAGGCGGTTTCAAAGGGGATTTCGGGGAGTCGCGCGCGCGGCTTCAAAATTTGTGTGCTCTGTCTCTCTCGAAGGTGCGAGCATCGAAGTCCCTCCCGCCCCACCGGGCGGTGGGGACGGGACCGCGCTCGAGTGGGTGGTGGGGGGCACGAGCATTACCGTCGTTGATCTTGGGACTGCCGGTCTGGTAGGCGCATATTTCTCTCTCTGTGTGCGTGGCGTGCAAGAAGGAACGCCCGCGGGCAATCTCGCGGAGCTCCGCGAGGTCACGCCGTCCTCGAAGTTGTATGTATATCCAAAAACATATATATATATATATATATATATATATATATATATATATATATATCCTCGAACAAGCGCGTTTAACAAAAGGTCGTTAACGGCGTAACTCGCACTCGTCGAAACGTCGTGAGTTTCGCCCTTTCGTTTGTCAACACGCCTGAAATACGAAAGTGACTACTCGTGCCCATGTACATAAGTCCCTGTACATCCGCCGCTTGTACGAGAGCACATGCGGTGTCTCCGGTACGCTTTTACCGAAGCGCCGCCAGCGGCTGACAAGAAGCCGGCATCTGACACTCTCGATGTCATTCGGCAGGATACAACAATGATTATAATGACGATAATAATAATACTAATAATAATAATGAACTGATGAAGGTCGGTAAGGCATCGGTAAGATGATGATTGGTTAGGTATCAGGAGGATAAAGATCGGTAAGGTATCCGTAAGATAAACATCGGTAAGGTCTTCGTAAGATGAAGATCGGTAAGGTATCAGTAAGATGGAGATCGGTAAGGTGAAGAAGGCAAGATGAAGGTCGGTAAGGTTTCTGTAAGATGAAGATCGGTAAGGTATCAGTAGGATGAAGATTGGCAAGGTATCAATCAGTAAGATAAAAATCGGTAAGGTATCCGTGAGATAAAGATCGGTAAGTTATTATTAGGATAGAGATGGGTAAGGTGAAGATCGCTAAGGTATCCGGAAGATAAACATCGGTAAGGTATCAGTAGGATAGAGATTGGTAAGGTTTCAGTAAGATGAAGGTTGGTAAGGTATAGGCAAGATGAAGGTCGGAAAGATATCAGTAAGATAAAGATCGGTAAGGTCTGCGTAAGATGAAGATCGGTAAGGTATCAGTAAGATGGAAATCGGTAAGGTGAAGAAGGCAAGATGAAGGTCGGTAAGGTATCAGTAAGATAAAGATCGGTAAGGTTTCTGTAAGATGAAGATCGGTAAGGTATCAGTAGGATAAAGATTGGCAAGGTATCAATCAGTAAGATAAAAATCAGTAAGGTTTCCGTGAGACAAAGATCGGTAAGTTATTAGTAGAATATAGATGCGTAAGGTGAAGATCGCTAAGGTATCCGGAAGATAAAGATCGGTAAGGTATCAATAAGATAAAGATCGGCAAGGTATCGGTAAGATGAAGATCGGTAAGGTATCAGCAAGATGAAGATCGGTAAGGTAGCGGTAAGATGAAGATCGATAAGCCGTCCGTAAGATAAAGATCGGGAGGGTAGCAGTAGGATAGAGATTGGTAAGATGGAGATCGGTGAGGTATCAGTAAGGTATCCATAAGCTATCAGTAGGGTATCACGAAGATGAAGATCGATAAGGTATCGGCAAGATGAAGATCGGTAAGGTATCAGTGAGATAAAGATCAGTAAGATATCGGTAAAGATATCTTACCTTACCGATATAATCATAATAATGATCTTGATAACAATAGTAATAATAACCATAATGTTAATGAGCCGACGAAGATCGGTAAGGTATCAGTAATATGAAGATTGGTTAGAATCGGTAACGAATTGATGGAAATCAAGACTAACACACCGCAGTGGGTTAAAGTTTCCCAATGCAAACTGAGGAAGTGCATTGCCCGGAGCGATAATTTCTTATAACATAAGTAATATCCAAAAGAAATAACAGTACACTAGTGTTATTTGTGAAAGAAAAAAATGAATGAGTATATGCATACATACGATTATTTATCTATTAAAAAACCGATTAATAAGTAATGAACTATATAAAATATTATTGTCTGTAATTGACTTCTATAAAATTAATAATAACCGGTATCTTTCACAGAAGGTTATTTGACAGAAAAGTGAATTAATAAAACAAAAGTTTCTTTCTCGCAGTACTTGCTTAAAAAAAAGAAGAAACACATTTTTTTATGGTACTTGCTTCGGAGTTATCGTTCCATTTGCAAGCAGTACTAAACCTCGGTGAAAGAAAAAAATGTTCACTCGACTCAACAATGGAATTACGTCGGCTTCACGGATGGGGGCGTCTCATCTTCGAGAGTTGATTGTTTCCTGCAAATGGGAGAAATGCATCAATATAAAAATGCATCAGCACAATGCGCCAATATGTGTACACGTGTGTATACGTACTCGTACGTAAATGCACATATGATTCTCGCGCCTCGTTTGTACCACTATGAGCCGTGAGAAGAGGATTAATTAGCGAGGTACATAATGGAGTATACACGAGCCCCCTTTTCTCTTCGAATTTTTTTCCCATTTTTTCCCCATATTTGTATCGGGATACAAATGGAAGGGAAATTCCGTGCGAGCGGCGGTGCATCCGGTGCGTGTGTGCGTGCGTCTGTGGAGGGTCTATGCGAGCATCATTTAATAATTATTACAGTGATTCTCGTACTGGATGTATAGTGCGTATTTATCGAAATTCCAATCTTGGGAAAAGACCAAGCGAGTCCGGGCCGCCTTCGATATCGTTGTACATGATTTTTTTTTATCGCCAACTACCGGTAATAACTAAAATCCTCGACTCGCATCAGGTCGTACGTCGGAGCTTAAGTCATCGCGATTAGCCGAATTTTTTTTTTCACTTAAATTCATTTAGTAGAATTTTCATTATTTTTATTCACCTGAATTTTTCATTCTTTCCATAAATTCGTTTTCATTTTCAAATTCTTTTGATTAATTCGGTTTTAATAAATGATTGTTGTTTATTAGGTTCAGCGAGGAAAATATACGAAATTTCAAAGCCTCGGAGAAAAATCGTGTTTTCTTCTCTCCAGCTCGACGCGTTTGATGTGCAAATGTCACAATGTCTGAATGCTTTCGGGAATACATACAGTTTTAGCGATCCCTTTGACCCGCTCCCTTTTTTCTCCCACGGTACCACGAGCACGTAAAAATAACAGACCGATAAATAAATCATGATGCGAGAGTAATTGGACATGGCGGGTAATTATAAACGAAAGCGTTGCAGCAGGGAGTCGCATCAAAGTTGCCCCCTTTCTTTGTTGTTGTTGCGTCGAGCCAATTCTTTTGGTGTCATCCAAGCGCGAGGTAAGTACGATTGAAAAAAAAACATCCATGCAAAAAAAACAGTCGCTTCATCGTCTTTTGCCCCCAAAATGATACAAAATCCTCTCAGATTGATAAAATAGAGGGAAAAAACAACAAAATAGGCAAATAAAATTGAAAAAAAAAAAAACAAATAAAATTGAAAAAAAACAAATAAAATTGAAAAAAAAATACACAAATAAGTTTTCAAAAAAATACACAACTAAAATTGAAAAAAAAAATACACAACTAAAATTGAAAAAAAAAAAATACACAAATAAAATTGAAAAAAAGGACACAAATAAAATTTCAAAAAAATACACAGCTCAAATTGAAAACAAAAAGACACAAATAATATCGAAAAAAATACACAAATAACTTTCATTTTATACATAAATAGGATTTAAAAAATACACAAACAAGATGCAAAAAAATTGCCTTCCAATCAGCGAATAGTTGATTCGCGGATTTATCGAGAGCTACGGAATTTCGAACCGCCTCAAGTTCTCACTCCAAAGCTTGCAAAAAATCAGCCCGTTCCGGGTTAAATTTGAAACGCGATCTAGTCGCGTGACTTGCTCGCGAATTGTGAATTATACGTACGATCGAATATCCTACATGCACATACGTATAAATTTGTATACACACAAACGTATAGAAATACGTATACACATATACGTGCTAGCGCGTGTACATTGCGAGAGGTGAGAACGAATAAAAGGCGACGAGATGCAGAGAGTACTATAAGATAACGGTAAAGTGACGAAGTAACGGCGAGCACTGTCCGGAGAGTCACCAAGAGCATGTATGCATATGTGTGTGTGTGAAGTATTAATATAATAATATAAAATTCATATAAATATATTATTGATTATATTTATTTATATTTATTTATATTTATTTATATTTATTTATATTTATTTATATTTATTTATATTTATTTATATTTATTAATACTAGTATCACCATCATTATTATTATTTTGATCCACGAACGAAATGAATTGAATGGTACGCTCTCTGATCATCGAGGAGACTCTTGTGACTGGCGTTTACAAATTATAATAATATAATAAAAAATAATATAGGGAATTAATAATATAGGTGAGGCTGCTTTTTAAGTGAGAGAAGTTGTCGTGAGTGGTTTTAAAAGTTTAAGAAGTGTTTAAGGTGAGTTTGAGTCAGTATCAATGCAACTTTGGATTCTTTTTTAAGCGATAAGGATTAATACAATTTAAGGATAATAAGCATATCGACTTGCTCTTCCAACGGATACATTGTACTCGATTGACCGATTTATCGATACTAATCTTATCATGTTTATCTTATCGTGCAAACTTATTAGTGTCCTTGAAACAGTGTTTATTTTCAGTGAAGTAAATCGTAAGTATTATCGCCTTTCTGTACTTTCTATGACCTTATGTTATAGGTCGTTGAACTCGTTTTAAGCTCCTCTTTCATGATGCAGAAAAAAAACATATCGATCGATTTAAAAAAATGGAGTTGACCTTCAAAAGTCCGAAGTACCTCCACCTGCAAAAAAAAGTATTATCGCTATCGGATGGCCCCTTTCGTACTGTGCAATTGCATGTGAGCAAATATTTCTGTGAGCCTTATAGTTTCGAAGATATCCAAGGTGCTAATAGTTATTGATCCACCCTGTATATTAGGACGTTCAATAAGTTATCGCTGTTGTCCAACAGATGGCGTTACCAGAACTGCGCGCGTGTAGTTCACGATGGCAACGCATCTATGAAGAAGTATTATAAGCAAGCTTGAAATTCAGTGTGTCATTTCGCCAAAGCGTAAACAACTTTTTTTTTTTGGTCATTATATAGTTTAGTGACTTTTCCTAAATATGGCGCTAAAATTTATTTTTTGCAATTTTTAACTATAAAACAACAAATAATGGTGTTATGTCGGGGGCGGGGGGGGGGGGGGGGGCACCTTTTCAAACTCGGAATTGTTACTTAAGTGAAGAATGACTTTTCAAATGTTCAAATTTCGTACGATATTTCAAGTGATATTCCTAATGAGTGCTCGAGCTGTTACTTCTATGTTTTTATTTACATCGATGTTATATATTGTGTGTTGTGTGTAACGTTTTTTTTTACATCGTTTCTATATATTGTGTGTTGTGTGTAATGTCCTTGAGGGGCGAGTCCACTTTAAAAATTGCAAAGAAACGATTTTTTTTACTGTTTTCACAAGTTCGAAAATTCGAAACGCGTTTTTCTCGAAACAACGTTTTCAAAATCTAGCTCCATCGTATCTCTAAAACCAATGAACCGATTCTCTTGAAATTTGAACCACATATTGTAAACATGATTCGTGGAACAGGATACCCGATGGTTTTAAAATTTTGATTTTTACTTTTTTTTCTTGCGAAAAACTGCGAAAAAACGCGTTTTTTTTACTCCTTCCGTTTTTCATCTGCCATTTTTTTATTTTTTGATAAAATTTCATATCCGAGGGTCATTTTATAGCTGGTGTCATACGGAATCTGATGGACTTTGATTTTTTTTTGTTTCAGACAAGCCGTTGCCGAGTTGTGATGGAGCTACCTATCCCACCCATTGTTGAGGCGTTACGTTGAACTATAGTTTTTGTACTTAAAAATGAATAAAAATGAATTAAACCTAAAAAAAATGTATTCCAAGACATTATTTATCAAGCCCAACAACTTTTACATTCATATCTTTTATAAAATCCTGAAAAGAAATTGCGAAAATAACCTTTTTTTCGTGGCTCCAAAGTTGACTGGCCCCTTAATCTTCTTCCTACGACGAAAACAGAAACGGCAATACTGCGAATATTCGAAAGAGTTTCATGTGTCTTATTCAGGAGATTTTCAGGAGATTTTCACGAAAAGTCACTAAACGATATAATTACCTTTTTTTCTTCATAGTGTTGAATTTATTTTATTATATGATTTTTATTTAATTCATATTTGTTTTATATATGAATTTTATTTATTTCATAGTGTTGAACATATAAAATTTCATGCCAAAAAAAGAGTATTTGCGGTGAATTTTACACAACACAGGAACAACATGCAGAGCATGGTTTAGACGCTTCACAAATAATGATTTTGATCTGTTGAATTGGAGGCATTACTTCATAAAGACGCACAACAGTTTCGGAACGTTTCGAAGCATTTTGAATGATTTTGTAAAATAAAGCATTGATTTTTACGCAAAAGCAGTAACTGCATATTCAACATCCTAATAATATATAATAAAAATATAAAAACATTAATGAAAATAAAATATACAAAAGAAAATAATATACAGAATCGAATATACTTCATGTATTCCATTCTCGATTATTATAATTTACATTATTATTATTATTATTACGACTACAAGTATCGTCATCATTATTATTACTTTGATGCACGAGCGATATGAATTCACTGGTACGCTCTTTAATCTTCGAGGGGACCCTCGTGACCGGCGTTACCTCCAAAGAACCTTTTGAAAGTCCTCTGAATTTTTATTCTTTCATTTTCGCTTACGAGAAGACCGTACACATTCTTCATACTAGTAACGAGATCTATAGATGTTGGGCTTCGGTAAAAAAGAGAGAGGAGCGAGAGGGTCGTTAGCCAGTGTTTCCTTTTGAGGGATTACAGTTATCTTTTTTTAAATAATTTTTTTAATGCTTGCTCATAGTTTCTCTCTCTCTCTCTCTCTCTCTCTCTCTCTCTCTTTCTCTTTCTCTATCTCCCTCCCACCACTGGCTTGAAATTTCCGATGCGCGCCAGTCTCGCTTTGAAGTTTTTTTTTTCGTTCGTTCTCTCTCAATCCACTTGCCTTGGGCCCCCACATACATTCACGCACGCGCGAACACGCGAGTCGATTAATAAAGAGCCAAATTGTGTAATCGACTACGCGATGTATTCGTGTGTACACATTCAAGTTCAAACAGTGCAGATACAGCGTGTATCTGAATTGTTTGAACATTCATATGGAAAGGATTAAGGGGCTACATATACCTAGAGGCCCGAAAAAATGCCCAAATTTCAAATTTTTTTCTTCTAGGAATCGGTTGGTGAAAAAGAAACGCATTTTTTTAAACACAAGGGTACACATAAGAGAGGCTTTACAGACAAAATCACCAAAATGAAAAGAAAAATGCCATTTTTTCACCTACCTACGTAGATGTAGTACGTTAATCGATTTTTCGTACCACTCATACATATATACAGACACACACGTATATATACGTATATATCGCATAATAACAATAATAATAAAAAAATTAAAAGAGCGAATGAAAATAAACAAATAAAAAGAAAATAACATGAAAACAAAAATTTCAAAATATAATATTTAAAGCAACGACAATAATAACCACAACAATGTTAAAAAATTGAAAAATAATGGAGCAAAAAAACGTAATTATTTTTAATAGAACATGATGCTGATGACGATAAAAATAATAATAATAATAATAATAATAATAATAACAACCACAACAACAACAATAATGGCGGGCATCTCCTTTGTGCGCGTAACAACAACAAAGGAGAAACGCTATCTTCCTGCATTCACGTCGCGCCCGCTGAAAACGCTGCCTGTCGCGCCAATGTCCTCCGCGACAACGCTATAACAGGGGCGGCCAATGGAAGCTCTGGCCGCGGCCACATATAGTGGTAAGCGACTACCGCACAACCACTCACGCACAACACACTGACACCTCCGAGCACCTCGGCGAAGGCCCCGTGGCTGATGGATCTGGGGGCCCTATAAACGGGTATCGCCCATGGTAGAGCTGGAACCCTATAGACGGGTCTCTTTCCAAGCGGGTCATGAAAGTAGGGGGCCCTATAAACGGGTATCGCCCACGAGAGGAAGAGCCCACGGGGACCTCTGGCGGGATGCAAAGAAACAACGCAGAGCCCCCTGGCGGGGGGTAGAAGCGGCCAAGAGGGGGCCTCTCCTGACGCTGTGTGCGCGCCCACTCTGGAGGGTATACTTGTAAAACCAGGAAGGCGCTCCCGGGCCGCCGCTAGTAGGGGGCCCGAACCCGACCTAGCCATCTGGCAGGCAGCCCTGCACAGTGGTAGAGCGCTATGTGCCAAATCTCGCTTCCCGTAGTAGTGCCGGCCGGCGACCGGATGGGACCCGGCTGCGGGGGTGCGGGGGGGGGGACTCACGAGGCCACCGGACTATCGGCGCGCTCGGCGTGGGGGGAAGCTCAGGACGGGCCGCAAATACCGCCGTTAGCCAGTGGGGATTTCTGGCCACTTAACACTTTCTCTACACACACAGAACAAGGAGAGATAGGACAAAAATAAAAATCATGAAAGAAAAAAGCACAACAGCAGGTACACAAGCGCCACCTGCACCGAATGGCTCCAGAGAGCCAAGGGGACCCCATCCCCCCACGACACCGGTAGGAAACCCGGCCGGGGTTGCGGAAAACGCGACAGGAATTTTTTAAATAAGGGGAACGTCGCCCGGAAGCTGGGACGCTGCAGAGGGCAAGCTGCGCGAGCAACTTACCATGATCAGCATCTAGTATCCTAGATCCAGAGATCCAGGAAGCGGTGGAAGTGGGAATGTTTGAGCTGAAACGAATGAAAGAGCTCCGAAAGACAACGACCACAATACCGAGACAGCAGGACACGATGGACGAGACCCCTAAGACAAAACGAAAACGGAACAACCAAACCCAAGCCCCGAGGCGGAAGCTGCCGAGCAGCAAGGCCCCGAGACCTGGGCGACGGTAGTCTCGAAAAAGAAGAAACGGAAGACACGCACGAACGAACGGACGGACATGGTTGGGCAGGAAGACACGACCCGGCCGGACAAGAAAACCCGACCCCAAAACCGGCAATCAGAGCGACCCAACCTGCGACCCAGGAGAGGTGCGGTTCTGATCAAGCCGGCGGAGGGGCACACGTACGCGGACATCATAAAGACCATGAAACGGAAAATGGACGGAGCGAAGCACAAATACGAGGTACGGACAATTAGAAGGACCAAAGACGGCGCAGTACTCCTCCAACTGGAGAAGGAGGAGTACCGGAAGGCCTTCGAGACGGCCTTGCGAGAAGCAATTGGACAAACGGGACAGGCCAAAGACATGACACCCAAAGTTACGCTAGAGTTCCTCGACCTGGACTGCGACGCAACGGAAGACGACGTTACGGA
This sequence comes from Ophion costatus, assembly GCA_951751655.1. NCBI lineage: Eukaryota > Metazoa > Arthropoda > Insecta > Hymenoptera > Ichneumonidae > Ophion > Ophion costatus. Next base: position 20,185,664 of record OX632358.1, read on the forward strand.
CGCAATTAACAGGGAGACAGGCACTGACACGGCGCGAAGCGTCCATATTTTTGGCATGAACCGCCGGGGTCAAACGCTGGCCCTGTGCGAGTTCGATAAGAACGAGGCCAAGGACCTACTAAAAAAGGGTAGGATTAAAATCGGATGGATCAATTCCCGGATTAAGGAACGGCTGCGAGTGACCAAATGCCACCGATGCCTTGGATATGGACACACGCAAAGAGACAACGGACCGGACAGACGCGACTGTTGCTGGCGCTGGGGCGAGAAAGGGCACGCGAGTAAGGAGTGCAAAACCCCCGCCGCATGCTTCCTATGCGCGGGAACCGCCAACCAAGACCACGATTACGTGCCTGGTACGGGCCCGTGCGCAGCATTCAAGGCAGCGCTAGCCGAACTGAAGAACAGGACTACAAAATGACCACGACAGTTCTCCCATGCAACATGAACCGGAGCAGCGTGGCACACGCGCTGCTCCCTCAGATCGCGGCGGAATTTGACGCAGATATGCTGTTAACTAGCGAACAATACAGAGACATGACTCAGACAGGATGCTTCGCCAGTAGCTCGGGAATATCGGCCATATGGGTTCGAGGGGAAAGTGTGGCACGAATCACCACGCATGGGTGCGGCGAAGACTGCGTTTGGGCACAAATAGGCGGGGTGGTTTACGCCAGCGTCTATATAACGCCAAATTGCACAGTACGAGATTAAGCGGGAAAGCTGGACGCCATCGAAGACATGCTGAGGGATATTCCCGAGGATGCAGTCGTCGGTGGGGTATGCCAACGACGAACAGACGGGGACGACTACTGCTGGAGATGGCCGCACGGCGGGACCTGACAGTGGTCAACGAAGGAACGACGCCGACGTACAGACGACCAGGATATGGTAACTCGATACATGACGTGACGATGGTCTCGGACCGAATACTGACCAAAGTGAAGGCGTGGAGGGTGACTGAAGATTACTCTGCCAGTGACCACCACTATATCGCCTTCGACATAACAAACGAGACAAGAACAAACAGAGACAAGAGCCGACGCCCCCCAAGGTGGGATGTAGCCCGACTGGACGGAGAAGCGCTGACGAGACGACGGATGGCTGTGGAGCGCCCTGCGCATCGATTGCCGGAAGACTCAGGCCGGTTCAGGGCAGAGACGCTGGCCGAGAAGACCACCATCCTTCTCCAGCAGCTCTGTAAGGCGTCTATGCCGCTGAAACGATACGGACCTAGAAGACGGACGGTGTACTGGTGGACGACGGAGATTGCGGATCTCAGGAAAAGCTGCTTGGCTCTCAGGCAGAGGGCTCAGAGAGCCAGAAGCAGAGAGGGAGCGGCCACCTGCGCAGAGGAGTACCGGCGCGCCAGGAGGACACTGAGATTCGCGATCAATGACAGCAAAAAACAGAACTGGAGACGACTCACGGACGAGGTGGACTCGGACCCCTGGGGCGCGGGTTACAGGATAGTGACCTGAGCGCTGGGGATTAAAGCCTCACCGGCGACAAGAGACGCAGACACGACGGGCAGAATCGTTAACGTTCTCTTCCCGACACACCCGGAAAGACGGACCGAGACGGACAGGGACGTACAGGACGAAGGAACCCCCTTCACGGAAGACGAGCTGAAGGCGGCAGTTAAGAGGCTGAAACCCAACAAAGCCTCGGGCCCCGACGGTGTTCCGGGACAGGTGCTCCGCACTGCAGCGACCGGAGGCACTCCTGGATACATTCAAGGAATGCCTAGCAGCCGAGGTTTTCAGCAAACAGTGGAAGACCACTCGACTGGTCCTCATTGGCAAAGGCAAGGGGGACCCGGAGCTGCCGTCTTCCTACAGGCCCCTCAGCCTACTCAACACGACTGGAAAACTATACGAACTGCTACTGAGACCCAGACTGCTACAAGCGGTAAGAGACGCTGGAGATCTCTCGGACCGGCAGTATGGCTTTCGCAAAGGGCGCTCGACAATAGGAGCCATAGACGAAGTGACAGAGACATTTAACAGGTCGAACGAGACCTGCCACGGGGCGAGACCGGTGGTCCTCCTGGCGTTACTTGACGTTAAAAACTCGTTCAACTCCGCCAGGTGGGGGGACATCCTGGACACGTTGGATACAACTTTCCGGATCCCCTTTTACCTCCTCCGAGTGCTGGGGGACTACTTCCGGGACCGCAGACTGACATACGAGACAACGGACGGACAAAAGGACAAATGAATCACAGCAGGCGTCGCGCAGGGTTCCATTCTGGGCCCTGATGTCTGGAACATCCTCTACGACGGCCTGCTGAGGATGGACATACCTTCGAACACGCGCCTTGTCGCATACGCCGACGACGTCGCAGTTGTCATAGTGGCACGGCACACCCACCAGGTTCAGCTCATACTGAACCAGGTAATGCGGCGCGTGAACGAATGGATGACAGAACACGGACTGCAACGGGCGCTGCAAAAGACCGAACTGGTACTGCTCACAAGAAAACGGATAGAGACAGTCACACCGATGAACATAGGGACGGAACGGACCGAAACTAGGAAGGAAGCCAAGTACCTAGGGGTCACCCTAGATACGAAGGTAACTTTCTGGCCACACATACGGAAGGTGGCGCACAAGGCCGTGGCCAAGACAAAAGCTCTGACTAGACTGATGGCCAATACAAACGGACCAAGACTGAGCGTACGGAGACTACTTATGAGCGTCACCCACTCGATCATGCTCTATGGGGCGGAAATATGGGCCGACGTCCTGAAAATACGGAAGCGCGCGAAAGCTATGACGAGCGTGCAGAGGACGGGGGCGCTAAGAATAGCGTGCTAAGCGCTATCCTTAGCGCGCTAAGCATAGCGTTTTCGGACACGGTCCGATACGCGATATTCGTTATCGCGGGCGTTATCCCGATCGACCTGCTCGCAGCGGAGCGTCGTCGTTTCTATCGCCGAAGTAGGCTTGCCGGTAGAGAGGACGTCGCGACAGAGGAACGGATGAGAACGCTCGGGCTCTGGCAGAACCGATGGACGACAAACGGGAACGGACGGTGGATCAAAATATTGATACCAGAGATTGCTCAGTGGACGGAGAGGAAACATGGGGAAGTAGACTTCTATCTGACCCAGTTCCTCTCTGGACACGGGTACTTTCGTAGGCACCTTCACAGGATGAACAGACTGGATTCACCAGGATGTAAATACTGTGGGGAGACAGAAGACGACGTGGAACACACGTTATTTGGGTGTGAACACTGGACCGATCAACGACGCAGACTGGAGACAGTACTAGAACCGATCACACCAGACAATGTGACGACACTGATGGCGGCGGACGCGGACAACTGGCGACTAATCGCTAACTACGTAACGACGGTCCTTCGGAGCAAAAGAGTGGATGGATGCCTGGAAGACTAAACGAAGGCGATAACAGAAAAGGATCTCAGACATGAGCAACAAACGGATCTTAAGGGAAGGGACGTCTCTGTAGAGCACGCAAGGACAGCCGCCCAGTCTGAAGTAATGTGAATAACAGTTCCGGGCTGGTGTCGGGCGTACAGGGAGATATGTGTTTAGTGGGTAGGGACGGTTGAGTAGCCATCGAGTCCCACACCCGACGGAACACCACCACGGTGGCCCATCGGTAGTGCGTCAACGCATTCACAGACTCCCATAAAAAAAAAATAAACAGAAACAACAACAATAATGTAATTATTATTATATTATAATATAATATAATAATAATAATTATATTGTAATATAGTATAATAATTATTATATTAACAACAACGAGAATAATAATATTATTTTCAAAGCAAAGCATTGCTTTACTCAAAGCAAAGCATCAACAACAACAATAATAACAACAATAATATCAATAATATAATTTTTATTATAATATAAGCATAATTATATTAACAACAACAACAACAATAATAATCTCAAAGCAAAGTTTTGCTTTACTCAAAGCAAAGGATCAACAATAACAACAACAACAATACCAACGATAAAAATAATAATACATTATTCCAAGTCTCGCGACTGCGACAAAAAATATTCACGATGGGCCGGTATCAAAAGCGCGGTGAAAAAAAAACCTAAAAATAATAACGCCGTCTCGTTCTCGTTTCAGCATGCCTAAAAGCCGGAGAGTCGAGAAGAGCTGATTCCCGAGGCAGTCGCGACGGCGCGGGCGGAAGGAAGCGAACCCACGTGCATGAATCTCCTCGAACGGAGCCCAAAGCAAGCGGGAGCGACTGATAGAGATCGATAGAGAGAGAGAAAGGGAGAGAGGGAGGGAGAGAGTGTGAGTGAGCGAAGGCGGTGTGGTTCGGGAGATACCTAATTGAGAGGTGCAATGGTGGTCGAATGGCTGTGCCCGGGATTGAGGCCCACCGGAACCCGAAGACCTCGTCAGCTTCATTGCAAAGTCATACTGCTCGATGAGCACGAACTCGTGCAGGACGTTCTAGTGAGTACTTCGACGTTTCGTTTTTTTTCCCTCTTCCTCTCTTCTTTCGCCGTAATACTAGACCCCATGAAACCGAAGACGAACTGAAACTGAAACCACATTTTTTTTAAATTCATTTTCTATACAACTTTTGCAAGAGGGTTTTTCACAAATAATTATTCCTCGCAACGTCCTTGAACGACGTGATAAATAATAATAATATCAATAACAACGAACGAATAACAAGTATAGTATAATGATGATAACATTTACAATTATAATAATAGTAATGATAGAAATAATGATGATGGTACTAATAAAAATAAATATTAATAATAGTCCATAGGCAAAGGTTTTTTGATAACTTGTTCAACAGCGATAATAGGAATGATAATATTACAGTGCCAACAAAAACCAAAACATCGATGACAATTGAATCAATAATTCATTACTACTTACCTTATTTTTGTTATTTTTATTATTAAAAAATATTGATAGTAATAATAATAGTTATAGTTACGATAAAAAATAATTCCAATATCTCGTATGTACGAATATCCAAACGTCACGGGCGTTAAGAAAATAAAAGACAGGTCGGTTGCCTCCGAAGAGTAATTACAAAATTGCAATCCAGAGTCCGGCAAGAACAGACTGTGAAATTTAAGGAGTTACGATCATTACTACGAATCGAACTTTCGGAATTGAATTTTTTAATATAGTTTTGATGAATACTTTTTGCGCCTATTCCCAAAATTTGAGCTATTTTGACCGTTTAGTTTTTTCGCAATAAAATTACAAAGCCGAGCATTTTGAGTTGCTGAAGCACGTCGTCTTATGGAAACGGTCAACCGGAAGTGCGGCGATCGTGGTTTTTCTGCTCACGTATCCAACTAAACCCGTTGGAAAACTGAAATTCGATAGATTAGATATAATAGATATTGTAAAAAAAAAAGAAAATCAATTTTCACCCTGTAGTTAAAGCACAAGACTCAATTTCCGGTTGCAAATGGTCAGAACGACGAAATAGCACCCACAGACTTAGCAACGTCGCGATTAACAGCTGATGCGTTTGGCGAACATAACCCAGCTTTGTTTTGAAATTAATTTTTATAGAAGCTGCCACAAAATATGCAAACAACAATTTACGGAGTTTTATCATTTATCACGTATCAATAATATGTATAATTTTATTCTGCCTGTAGTGGTCATTCCGCTGATGTAATTCAAGCCTATTTTAATAGGCTTGAATTTTATTACGTTAATATTATTACGAAAATTACTACCGAGTGGTTGACAGTCTAATTTTTCAGTTTTTATTTGTTCACGTGCAATAAATTTATCATTTACCACGACTTTGGCACACTATAATCTATAATACGAATAATCAAGATAAGTAAACATCAATCAGAGCAGCTGTGGGTAAAATAAATTTAGACTCTTTTTTTATCCCGTGGAAGTGATCGTACCTCCTTAATGTGCGCTCGACTGCGTGTGCGTGTGTGGAGATATTCCGTGGATGCCTTCGCTGTTGTATTTATTATTTTTTTTCATATTTTTTTTTGAGTCGGCGTTTCTTTGCGGTTACAACGAAAAGGAGATTCTCGATGTACTATTACGAGAGATGGCGCTCCGCCGAGTTTTCTTTGTCCTCCGCTCTCTTTCTCCCGCGCCTCGCGTCGTTCCAATTTTCGTGGTCCGTTCATCAACTATCGCGGCTCGCCGCAGCCTCGAGATGCTGTTTTAAACAGAGAGAGAGAGAGGGAGAGAGAGAGAGAGAGAGAGAGAGAGAGAGAGAGAGAGAGAGAGAGAGATCGACTGAAAAAGAGAGAGTCTTCTGAACACTATATAGCTCTATATGTTATCACGTGTCCTTGTTTGTTTTCCTCTGTCTTCGTCAAGCTCTCGCACTCATTATGCCGAGTGCTCTCCGCGCTTTCTGCTCAGAGATCGCGAGAGAAGAGAATACGTGTCATCAACAGTGTTGAGGGCATGACATTTTTCGGCAAAGCCTCAAAACTACAGCAAATGAACGGCGAATTGCATGTGTGTATTCAATTTGACGCCTTGTACACGTGCACCGATAATTAACGTCGCTTTTCGGACTCTCTCTCTCTCTCTCTCACTCTCCTTGACCATGATGTGATCAGCTGCTCAGGCTCTACTTCACTCTTTACTTCACTTTTGAAGCTTAATTTTTTTATTTACATTGCTCCTCTCCCTACGTGTTGTTGTTTTGCTGTTATTTTTTTATTCTATAGCTTTTCTGCTTATGTTTTACGTTATTTTATTTTCTTTATATACCTTCTTTCTCTGTGTTTTGTTATCCTTTCTTCACTTTAATTCAATTATTTTTTTTTTCATACTTTTGTTCTTGCTCTTTGTATGTATTTTTTTTGGATAGCTTCTTTCTCTATGCTTTTTTAAATGTTTTCTTATTAACTTTAATTTGATTGTTGTTTATTTTGATACTTTCACTCTTGTTCTTCATACGTATCTTGTTGCCGAAAGGTTTATGCCAAGGTATATAATAAACCATTCTTCTCTGTCTATCTGTCTCTCTCTCTCCCTCGCTTTCTGACCCTCTTAACCTCCGCGGATCATTGGAGAGATGCACATTTTTCCAATGTTACCCGCCCGTTGGATTGCAGAGTGTGTACTTGGCATTGCCTCCGGGGGATGCGGACGAGAGATCTCTCGGTTCGACCGCGAGGTGCACGACTGCCGTTTGGCGAGAACAAGAATGAGAAAGAGATAAATAGAGAGAGAGAGAGAGAGAGAGAGAGAGAGAGAGAGAGAGAGAGAGAGAGAGAGAGAGAGAGAGAGAGAGAGAGAGATCATAGCCAGAGAAGAAAAAACACGAAGAAAAAAAGAGAGAGAAATGAGAGTAGTATCGCGGGGCAGGAGCAAAGCCACGCTCTGTCATTAAGTAAGCGGGCCCAGTCAAGAGAGTTCACCCGTATTATTGTACGATGTCCAAAGCGCGGCACGGCTGAGGAGAGCGGGAGAGGCATGCAACGAAACAAAAAAAAATGGTTATCAGCCCCGAGGGCATCGGGAGGCACTGCGGTATATGGCTCTCCTCGCGAATCCCGCGAACACGGCCGAGAAGAAAAAAGCGTTTAGACTCTTCTTTTCGCCCCAGGACGCCCATCCCCTCCCACCCCCCCCCCCCCTTACTCAAATTCAAAAGCCTTAAATTCCTGGATAACTTGCCTCCCGGACGCGCGTTCAATCTTTCGGAATTATACGCTCGTTCTCCTCGTCCCGCGGGGCGGATACTTATCGAACGTTCCTGCAACGCCGCGAGCTATCCCCATCGTTGCCGTATATCGCTTTTCATTATTTTTGGGCATTTCTTTTATCTCCTTGTGTAAAAAAAATTATATTCGTTGATATTTTTATCGATTGTATTGTTATTGTGTTTTAGTCTTGTGCTAGTCTAAATGCTTATTGGAACGTATTTCTGTGGTGTGACGAATGGGGGGGGGGGGGGCTGGGGGGTGAATGAATATTTAGGACATACGTGTGTGTGCGTGTGCGTCCGTTCGTGTATGTGTGTTCTCGTGTGTGTGTGCGTGCGTGCGTGTACGTGTATGTGTAATTCGATAGATTTACTATATTATCAAAAAAAAAACAAATTATTTAAAAATTCGATATCTCGAATAATAATATCGGTATCGAAAAATTGTATTCGCCACTTTCGATTTGTCTCGTCGAGATACACAAGAATCCATCATTAAGGATGTTGAGTCCCTATGAAACATGTTAATCTTAATTGTTCAATAAATAGCTTCTTAATCGTCATGAAATTTTTACACGCCCTCCTGAATACTTCATGTAAAAGATACCAAATTTTCAGAATTCTATCATCATTACTTCAACCTCCTTAAGGGTTGAAATAAAAAATGATAAGAAAATTCTGAAAATTCGGTATGTTTTTGTATGAAGTATTTAAGAGGTCGTGTTACCATTTCACGACGATTAGGAAGCTCGTTATTAAAAAATTAACATTTTGTTAAGAACAATTTTTAAAAGAAATAAAAAAAAATTTATCAATAAACTTCGTTTTGTTTCCGTTGCTTGCAGTATATTGTAGATATTATAAAATTGAGAGGTCAAAAAAAAAACTTATTGCAAAGTTACAGCAGTTTCCATAAAACAACATTTAATTTGTGAATGTTAATTGTCAATAACGAGCTGCCTAATTGTCGTGAAATTTTTACACGACCTCTGAAATACTTCATACAAAAACATACCAAATTTTCAGAATTTTATCATCATTTGCGATTTAGGACTCAACATCCTTAAATCGCGGCGCCACGGTTATCGTAGAACTGTCCAATATTCGATGAATTTGCAAAACGGCACGAACTTGGAAGACATATTATTTCAACAAGATGGCGCGATCTGCCACACCGTGTCATCTCGACGACGCGGGGATGTTAATTGGCCAAGAAGATCGTGCGATTTGATGCAATTGGACTTCTTTCTTTAGGGTGTTCTGAATGGAATAATGTATGCTAATGATCGGTAGATCATTCCGGAGCTTAAGAGAGCAATTGGACGCACCATTGATGAATTTAGTTCGCAATCATGCCAAAATGTTATTGAAAAATGCGGTAAAAGAGTGTACTATAAACAGGGACGAGGCTGCCATTTATCGGATATTGTGTTCCACGCATAACCTCCATGTTTGTGCCTGATATTTAAATAAAAATATTGGTACACGGAGAAAACAGGGGCCTCGAAGTTGAGAATTAATACTATGCTTCTAAAAAAAAATATCATTAAATATCAAAAAGTATTGAATGGACGATAAAAATTGTAATTACGGTATAGTAATAATGAAGAAATTTAAATTTTAACCTACGATATGGCACGTAAACTGATACAAATAATACATTTTATTAGGCATATTGTGATTTTTCGTAGTATTCATCAAATATTTTGCCCACGTGATTGGAACAATTAGTTTCCAGTATTCTACAAAAAGTACGGTATAAAGAGTCACATTTTACTAATCAACTTCGTAATATTTTTCGCTATACGCCGAAGATTAATGCTACGCGTATAGTGAAATCTATACATACACGAAGATTCATGCTATACGTATAGTAAAATCCATATGAAAATATAGCGTGTAATAAAGGTTGGTATTTTACAAAGCACGCATTATTTTGACTATACAGTGTGAGAATCATTTTTACACTTCTATAACAACAAGTCTTAGAATTTCCGTCCCGGCTGTAAACTGCTATACTTTCTAGCACTGAATATTAGAATTCTGGTAACGAGTGTTAGAATTTGAGGCCGTATTTTTCTCCGTGTAGAAGGCGAACACACAAACAGTAATTTTGACACATAAGAAGAAAAAGATAAGAGAAGAAGCGAAGAGAAGATCAATGATAATAAAAATCATTTAAATTATTCAACAATTATTATTAAATAATTGAATAATGATTTTATTCTTCAATTGTTATTTACTGATTTAATTAATAATAAAAATTATTATTCAACCTTCAACAAGCGGTTACCGTCGGAAAGCATGAAAAATGCATGAACTTTGAGATTTTTTTTTTATACACAATGAATACCTTCGGAAATGGGTTTCAACGTATTTTATTCTTCGATCAATGAAAAGTCAATTCCAATTCTATTTATTTTGGATTTTCCAAAATAAATAGAATTGGAATTGACTTCAAATAAAGCCATGCACGGCGTCTTTTGATCTGCGCGGGGCGCCCCACAGCCTTGCCGGTAGATTTGAAACAAAAACGGGTTAAACATCATTAACCCAGACTAAATGTGGGGGCCTTATCTTTCTTTGTTTTCTGAAAAACCCCTGGTTAACAAAATGGCAGCCGTTTGAAAAAAAAACTCCAATTTTCTGGCGCAATTTTTTTTGCTTTAAAGGACGAAAATAATACGTCTAAATCAAGTTTTGACAAAAATCGTTTCCCGATGACGCCGCAAATTGAATTTCCTTTCAATTGCGCAGAGACTCATGTGAATCGGTTCATCCGCTGAAGCTGTAGAGTGCCCCGCGCGCTGAAGACGGCTGTTTCCATAAAAACCCATTTAAAGTTTAACGTTACAACGAATCGTATTCAATGTTTGTTTTTGACAACCCAAACAAAGAAATACACGTGTTCTAAACACTAAGGATGTGCATTGTGCCAAAAAAATCGACTTTTTCATCGTTATAAACCATAACCTGTCTTCAATATATTGTTACGTTACATTATATTTTAATGTAACGTATCAATTGTCGCCCGGTTATCATTAATGTTATTATGGTTGATAACAATTATATATTTATCTTATAGTTGCATAATTGTTATTATGATATGTAACGTTTGAGAATGTTAAATGTATCAGGCCAAATGCAAAAATAATGATACTGCATGAATTTATCGATTTTATTATTATTATTGTTGATAATGTTATTATGATTACTCTTGCATCATTTGATAAACGACAGAGCGTGCGCCTGGTGGACGTTGCCTCGGCCTTCCGGGGCCGGCAGCTGGAAGACCGGTCTCTCTCTCTCTCTCTCTCTCTCTCTCTCTCTTTCCTTGTGTAGGACGAAGCCTTCTTGATTAGAGAACTCATCTCTATCCCTCATGCTCTCGCGCGCGTTTTTTTTCTCACTGCTTACCTCAACCCCACACCCCCTTGGCGTTCCTCGCTTTATCGTTGCCAACGGATTTCCTCGAATGCTTCTTTTTTGTTCGTTTGCCTCGCGCGACGCAATCGCGCATAAATAATAATAATGATAATAGTAAAGTTGGCGATAAGCCGTGAGTATGAATATGTAGGTGCGACGCTTCAGCCATATTTGTCGAAAGGAGAAAAGTGTAGAGAAAAAAAGAAAAGCGAACGATGATCGGTATATCGAGATAATCCGTTTCTACACGCGTGACTGGATAAACGCGTACGGCGTGTTTAACGTGCACCCTTTTCCGGCATAACCAGATACGCTTCGTGCTATATTACTGCCCCCCCCCCTCACTAGCTCTCGCATCTCTGCGTCTTTACGTTCTCGCACAAGAGAACTACAGAAGGAAGCAACATCTTGTCCTTTCATCGGGACAGTCTCAATGATAATATTAGGTGAAGTAAAAAGTTCTGAGCGTTTTTTCGCTTTATTTCGAGGATGAAATTAACATAGTTAGGATTATCCGATTTAGATCGAATATGCGTTGTTTTGTGTGGCACCCATATATCGAGCTTCTTCTTGGGACCAGCCTTATGCAAATGGTTCGAAACAGTTTTCTGGCTAATCTTCAATTCCTGGGCAATGGAATAAGTGCACGGAGAAAAATACGGCCTCAAACTCTAACACTGGTTGCCAGAATTCTAATATTTAGTGTTAGAAGAGTATAGCAGTTTACTGCCAGTTCGGAATTCAAAGACTTGTTGTTATAGAAGTGTAAAAATGATTCTCACACCGTATAGTAAAAATGATGGGTGCATATTACATTTGAAACTATTCTCGCATAGGCGCGAGTCCTATATGCTGTATAGTAAAAATAATGCGTGATTTGTAAAATACCAACCTTTATTACACGCTATATTTTCATATGGATTTTACTATACGTATAGCATGAATCTTCGTGTATGTATAGATTTCACTATACGCATAGCATTAATCTTCGGCGTATAGCCAAACATATTACGAAGTTATTAGTAAAATGTGACTCTTTATACCGTACTTTTTGTAGAATACTGGAAACTAATTGTTCCAATCACGTGGGCAAAATATTTTTTGAATACTACAAAAAATCACAATATGCCGAATGAAAAGTATTATTTGTATCAGTTAACGTGCCATATCGTAGGTTAAAATTTAAATTTCTTCATTATTACTATACCATAATTACAATGTTTATCTTCCATTCATTACTGTTTTGTTATTTAATGATATTTTACTTGCTCTTTCTCCCCCCTCCTCCCTCTCTCCCTCTCTCTCTGAACTGCAGACATGACCCAGACGTCATCGTGTCAGAATTCACTTTTTTGCACTCCTTCTTCCTTTCCCCCCTCCCTCTCTCTAATTCCTTCGCGCACCCGCGATCAGCGAGGCACGCGTAATTATTACAAAACAGTTCCGTTTGTTCGCTAATTGGAGAGATTCGGCGGATTTCGTGCGCCCCCTCTCCGTAGCTCGGTTTTCAGCCATGCTCGTTAAAAAGAGGAAGAAAAAAAACGAAACTTTCTTCATTATTACTGCACGATGCAAAATAACAACAATTATATATATTCAAACACGCATACACGCACTTTATCGGTGGCAATTGATTGGCAAAATGTCAAAAGTAATAGCATTCAAATGATTAACCCCTTCGTTGGCATTGACGCAATAGTACGTCAACCTTTATTTCCCTATTTAACTGGCTCTGATTTGAAATCGGGGCCTTACTCGAGGGTTTGTGGGCTCGCTGAATACGAATTTGGAGTAAAAATTTGGAAATTCAAAATGTCGGCGCCAATATGACGGACAAAAATCAAAAACTTTACTCGATTTAGATGAAAATTAGTACTCCGGGATTTTTGAGGTCGCTTATTACAAATCTGAACTTTAAATTAAAAAATTAAAAATGGCGGCCCGAAATTGAAAATTTTACTCGATTTGGATAAAAATTGATACTCTGGGATTGTCGAGGTCGCTTATTACGAACCTGAACATAAAATTCAAAAAATTTTAATCGCGGATCTAATATGACGGCCGAAAGTGTAAAAAACAGCTCGGGACGCTGAGTGTGATGCCGAACTCAAAATGAAGCAATTTTTCATGGTGAATTCAATAACATGGAACGTACAATAAATAGGTGGAACTATATGAATCTTGAGTACCTAGTTTCATCTGAATCAATCTGTATTATTTGTATTTTCATTCGTCATTGTGAATTCCTGAATTTTGAGTTCAGATTCGTAATCAGCACCCTCGAAAACCGCAGAGTACAAGTTTTCAGGATAAAAAGTTTTCCTGCCATTTTGGGCACTTTTTGTTGAATTCTCTCTGCCAGCGAAGGGGTTAAGGCGTTAGCTTACATATATGTGGTATTATATGTTTGAGCTATATGCGACCCAAATATAGGGGTTGAAAAAAAAAAATTTTGAAGGAATAAGTACGATGGTAGAAAAATCGTTTAGCCAGTCGTTTACTCTAACGAACTTGTGTACCAAATGCCATAAAAAAAAATAATTAAATAACCCGACTAGAAATTTTGCTACGGGCCGGAACAAGCATGGATCCGGCATGCCGTATCCCGTACCGCGGCACTGATCAAGCTGCCGGATCAGCGCCGTAACAGGCGTGAAACGCTTTTTCGCATCCGGCCCGGATCCGGATAACGGACACGGCCCTGATCAGTAGGCCTTTTCAGGCCCTGATCCGGCCGCCGTATCAATGCCTAAAATGATAAAAAAAACAAATGATGAATTTAAGGCGTTAGGCCACAGTAACGGGTATAAATTCATGTGCGAATCCGGCACGGATCCGGCGTGCCATGCCATGACGCCACCTGGCGCCATCTGCCGGCCACGCAGGCCATGTCAAGGGACGCCGGATCCGTACCGGATCCCGCCCGGATCGGGTGTGTCCTACTACGGCATTCCGGATTGCAGCCTGATAGGGGTCTGGTCAGTCTTCAAGTAGCCGGATCAAAATTTTTAGTCGGGAAGCTATAAACAATCTCGTGAAGGACCTTCGAACGCGAGGGGCTGAACGGTGTACTTGATTTTGGCCACCTGGTTGATCCGAAACAACAAAAAAAAACAAGTTTTTTTTCTCAAAATAGATAATATTGGCTATAACTTCACCCAGCCTTTTCGGTATTGGGTGTCAATCAACGTAAGAATAAATATCTTTTTTCACAATTTTTCGAGGAAGGATGACACTATCACTGTTAATAACCAATCAAAAAAAGTTAAGAATGTCCAAAAACTTTTATCCAAACCATAAGTTACCTTCAACTTGCCATTGCTGCACCATGTGTGAAATCTTCCTCTTCAATTTGAGCTGCCTCAAGCAACGAACGATTTTTTTATATTTTCACGGCAGCCCCCTCAACATATTAGAAAGTAGCCAAATAAAAAATTGTTCGATTGATTATAAATTGTTAAAAAAAACATCATATGTATGAAACATACACACCCACAATCAAGAAGACTCCGGGACGGTCCCAGGCATGGCGACAGCGTTAGGATTTGTATTCAACAGGGTAACCGCGGGGAGAACTTTGGTATGCGAACATATATCTACCTATCCATGTTTGTATCCCCGTCTCTCGTTCTTTTCGTCTCCTTCCTCTTCCTTCACATCGTTTCTCGCTACACGCTATTGTGCTATCCTACCGTGTCCCGCGATTGCTGTACATACATATATATATATATATAAAGGCGCACATGGGCAATAATGATGATAATAACGATGACAATGTACATATTTAGATACGCGTGTATTTCTATATAGATAGGTTGCCGAGAAAAGGGGTTCGGTAAAACGCGTTTCGACCTCCGTTTATATGACACACGACTCTCTTCAGTTGTGACACGCCCGCGTCACGTTTGCGCACGTTTTCACGATAGCGCGCGTGCGCGCGAGAGAGAGAGAGACAGTGTGGTCACCCTCCTCCTCTTCCTCTACCTCCTCCTCCTCATAGTAAGTAGAAACGTTCCATGCAGAGCGAACAGTTATAACAGACTGCACTAAACTACAGTTTTCGTTAACTCACATCGAGTGAGTGCAAGCAGAAACGGATATAATAATCGTTATTACACACCGTGTTTGCCGATGTTCTCTCGCGCGCCACGTTGAATTACAAGCTCACCTCGTTGTTCCTTCTTGTTTTTATTTGTCCTTTACGCCATGCGGATTTTATCTCTGCTACCCTTGAACGGGACACGCTCGCTTACGCTCTGCCCTATGTCTCTTTCGCGGAACGTAGCACTTTTTTCGCGGCTGTTCCGGACGAAAAAGTTTGCCTACTTCCGGGATTGGCGTTCGAGTTTGCGCTTTTTTCTTCTCGCAACGGCGCCTCGCTATGCTCGTAAGCGAGTCGAGAGCAGTGCGAGGAAAAAAAAATAGACGAAACAATTTCTCTGTCTCGGTCTGGCTTGCGGTACTACCGTACGGGCCAAGGTCCGTTTCCTATCGTGTGCGATGTACACCAGTTACTTATTTTGCCACGGCATAATCGCGAAACGTTCTAACGATACATATCATGATGAATGATCCATCATTACACGCGCGCGCCTGCGTGCGTATACGGACACACGAGGAACCCGTAGAATTATCCTAGGCTTGCTACAATATAATAGCACTTCAGCTCAACGAACTTACGCTCCATTACGATGCACACACACACCCACACACACACACACATTGTATATTCTACATTCGTTGGAAATTCGAACGTTGGAATGCAACGAAAATTCTTCTCAATTTCTTATATCCATTGTTATCTAAAATCATATGTTGCGAATTTGTTTAAGATCGCTAAACAACGATCTGACAAATTGCATGGGCGATTTTCGTAGCTCAAATATGCCATAGAAAATTCGTAAAATTAAGGAAAACATCATTCAACGACATGGAAAAAGGGTATGTCAACTCCGAATGTAGAATATGCATGCGATGGAAAACTCGAGACATTTGCGAGTGTACGGAATTTAAGGGAAATCTAAACCAAGAAGTATTACATGAAGTGGAGCAACAGATGGAAAATAGCGCGGAGCTAGAAATTGCCGGTAAATAGAAGCAAAACTGAAAATGCAACCGGTAAAGCAACTATGCGATTGTCGCTGACCATTTGAGAAACTAGTAATTAACATAGATATAAGAAAACCAAGGTAAAAACGTTGATGTCAATGAGAAGGGAGAGGGCATTTATGTAAACACCGTCAAGAAGGATATACAAGAAATAAAATACTACTATTACTATGTACGTGAATCCGGTGAGCCAACAACTATGAGCAGTGGAAAATTGTTCTAATCTATCAGACAATCGAGTAATGGCTACGAGGTTCATCCAGGGGGAGGCGCTTTGGATATTTCAAGGCCACCTCGATTAAAAACAAAATATTATCACTATTTTTTTTTCAGTACTTTGCCAAGGAACTACAAACAAGTTCACACACCAAATTTCAAGATGATCGATCACGATCAAATATAAAAAGTCGATAAAAAAAGAAATTTCGATGTTTTTAACCTAGAAACGATAAGCAAAAGGGTGCAAACACTTGGTCCTATGAAAGGTGATCGAAGTGATGCCCCCCGCTTTATGCACGCTGCCAATCTGATTCGCATTTACTGTATTGTCTTATCAATTACGTCAATCTGTATTAACTCACAGGCCCTGATTAAGGTTCCAATAGTTTAAGGTAGGAATCTCGCTACGTGGTAGTCAAATGATGGTTTATTAATTGTTGATACCAAACAAAATGTGAGAAAAGTTTTCTGTAACGCAAAAATCTTCGAGCGATGAGAACTTCTCGCATACAAACTCAACCTGAATCATATGCCGTAATTTATTATTTGAAATAATTTAGAATCGCGGATTTAATTCGGCCACGATCAGCTGTAGATAGCTATATATATGCAAGTTTCCTGGTACGACGTTGATCCGGTAGCGCTGCATTTTTTAATATTGTATATATGTATGTTCGTCGCCATCGAATGGCATCCCTAACTCTCTGTACTCGCCGGTTACCGGTACTTTTGAAGTGCTATTTGCTCCATTCACATAATAAACAAAATTAATGACTGCAGAATAATAATTAAACAGAAAAAATATGTAAATACTTGCTCAGAGCAAGATAAACATATAATCTACTTCGAGAATTCTCGGTAATATATATATATACAAGCATATAATAATTTAATGTTGACTTGTCACTACTGATTACATATAATAAGGGTAAGAATAATAACTCTAATTATTATTGCTAATTATAATGATGGTAATAATATTAGCTGTAATAATAATAACCGAAGGTCAATTTTTTTTACGTTTTGTATACAAGCTTGTGTGTGTGTGTATTATAATATTGAATCTTATGTATAGTGTTACCAGGATGAGGCAGCAACTATTAGCAGTAGAAATATTTTCATAAATCGCGTGTGAGTGTTTGTCGGTAGCAATTTCTCTTTTGCCATTGCCTTTTCACGGTGCTTTTCTTCTTTACCCAGTAGTTACGCAGGACACTACTGAAAATACACATAGGTATAGCGTGTGTGCATATACTGTAAGAAAGAAGAAGCACGCGAGTAGTGAGGAACGGCGTCGTCGTCGAATGGAACATCAGTACAGGGCATAGACCCTGAGACTTCTTTACTTACACAACTCTTTCTTTCTCTGTCTTATTGTGTACGTGTTGCTTATGCGTGTATAAGCAAAAGCATTCATATACATACGTGTACACGTGCGTATATATGTATATACATTTCGTGGATGTACCACACGTAGCTTTGCTCCTCTGTCGCAGGTAACCCTTCCCCTCACTGTCTACCTTTCTCTCTCACCCTTACTCTTCCTCTCTCCCTCGCTGTGTGTCAGTGCACTATATGCAGGAGACGCACTCCCAATGCACACTCATGTATGCACCAGCCACGAAACGACGAATTCCTGTGGAAGAAAAAACGAACCGAAAAATAACCGAAAGTATCCGCGGAGGGTTTTTGCCTCCCTCCTTGTCTGTACGTATTGTAAAGAAAAGGAAAACAAACGAAAAAAAATGTCTCGTCAAACTGCCCGGCGATCTTTGCGTTGATAGGGCAATTCGCTGCGAGCCCGGGACGATCGAAGCCATTCCTCAAGAAAATTTACGGAGTCCTTTCTTTTTATTTTTTTGTATTTTTTTGGGCGTTCCGTTTTTCTCCTCGCGCGGTTTTTTCTTCTGTTTGGGTTTATTTTTCGGTTGCTTTGCGATTTTTTCGCTTCTCAGGGTTGGGTTTATTTTTCGGTTGCTTCGCAATTTTTCTTGTCCTCGGGTTTACCCGACTAGAAATTTTGATCCGGCTGCTTGAAGACTGACCAGACCCCTATCAGGCTGCAATCCGGAATGCCGTAGTAGGACACGCCCGATCCGGGCGGGATCCGGTACGGATCCGGCGTCCCTTGACATGGCCTGCGTGGCTGGCAGATCGCGCCATGGTACGGCACGCCGGATCCGTGCCGGATTCGTACATGATTTTATACCCGTTACTGTGGCCTAACGCCTTAAATTCATCATTTGTTTTTTTTATCATTTTAGGCATTGATACGGCGGCCGGATCAGGGCCTGAAAAGACCTACTGATCAGGGCCGTGTCCGTTATCCGGATCCGGGCCGGATGCGAAAAAGCGTTTCACGCCTGTTACGGCGCTGATCCGGCAGCTTGATCAGTACCGCGGTACGGGATACGGCATGCCGGATCCATGCTTGTTCCGGCCCGTAGCAAAATTTCTAGTCGGGTAGGTGTTGTTTGGGTTACTTTTTCGGTTGCTACTATTTTTTTTTTCGCTTTTCAAGCGTGGGTTTATATTTCGGTTTCTTCGAGATTTCTTTTTTTCTCTCGGTTTTGGGTTTGTCGTTTGGTAGCTTTGCGATTTTTTTTCTCCTCTGGTTTTCGTTTGTTTGGGTTTATTTTTCGTTTCTCAGGTTTGGGCTTATTTTTCGGCTGACTCGCGACTTTTTTCCTTCGCGGGCTTGGGTTTGTTTGGATTACTTTTTCGGTTGCCTCGATATTTTTTCGCTCTTCAGGTTTGGGCTTGTTTTTCGGTTGCTTCGCGATTTCTTTTTCTTCCCCGCATTGGGTTTGTTTAGGTTCAAGTTACGGCAGCTTCGCAGTTTTTTCCTTGTCCCCATACGACTTTCGCAGAGGGGTGAGAAAAATAGCTCGGTGCTTTCGTCAGTTCGTAACGGAATGTCTCGTATATGGGTATTCCCGAGATGCGTCGAGAGACCGCCTCGTTGCCATTGACCTCATGATTAAACTCGAGGTAACGAAAGCGAAGACGAGAGAAGGGGAGAGAGCGTGAGAGAGAGAGAGAGAGAGAGAGAGAGAGAGAGAGAGAGAGAGAGAGAGAGTCTCGATGTTCCGGAGAACTCGTTCTTCCCGAAAAGAGAGTCCAAAGAGAGTTTCAACAATTGCCAATTCGTGAGCGGCGTCGTGTCGCGACGAGGAGAAAAAAAAATTGCGAGAAAAGGCTCGAAAAACAGTAGGTGTATACGTGTATAGCGCGAGTGGGGATTATGCGCCCATCGTGTGTGTCTCGCGGCCTAAGATTCTGCGTAACAAAGCGAAACGATATAGTTCGTCGCGTTGGCGCAGACAGATCGCGTGTCTGTGCTGAGAAAAAAAGAAAAAGGCGAGAGAATCCAATAGAATCGATTATTACATGCTACGACCTTTTTCCCCCTCAACTCCCCCCTCTCTATCTCCCGGAACAATGGAATTTGAGAATCAACAGGAGGAACAGAATGGGAAAAAAAGCCGATAAATAACTACAGAGCGTGGACACACGAGAAACCGCAAAACAAAAGGGAGCACGCGGAGTCCAAACGATCGCTAATTGTGAGATTGAAAGAGGAGAAAAGTCGTCTTTATTTTCTCAATAGCCACTTAATTTTTCCTCCTGCCCCCTTCTCACCCTTCTTTCTCTCTCCTCTCTGTATACCCGTTGTCTTTTTTTTTATCGGCGAGAGAAATAAAAATACTGCCGGTCTGCCGCGAAGTCTCGTCGCGAATTCTCTAGAAGGCACTGCCGCGTGTGCGCGCGGTAATATGTTCCGAGAGATCCCCGAGAGATGAGCGTGAATCATCCCTCGACACGCACATCTTAAGCGCTCTGTATAATAACGGCCTACGTACAGCCTTCGCCAAAAGTATTTCGCACCCTGTAAATGTTCTATTCGGACAAAAAATGGAATATCTCGGCAAAAAAAATCGTTAACCAATTTTTACCGAACGGGGTCTTGAAGCGGACGAGACGGGTGAAAATTCAGTTTCGATATTTCGACTTGGGACTTCCCTTGTTTGTGCAGAAGTCGAAATTTTACCCGTTTTTCGTATGAAAGCTCAGTACTTTTCGGAATTCACGAAAACGAGGAATCGCGCTGCACTAATGAAATCGCGGAAAAGGACTTCACCACTCTGAGAATAGCACACGAACACTGCGAGAAAAGTGTGTAGTATTTACAAAAAACGCCTATAGTAAAAGAGAGTATAGTCGAATTCCCTATAGTTTATTATCACCCCAATCATAATATGGTTAACACAACTATAAGCGAAAAATATATGTAAACATGCAACTTTGGTGACGCGCTCGACTATCTATTATCCCGGAAAAAACTACTAACTATTGTAAAAATATTAGTAAAAAGTAAAAAAGGAGTAGTAGTAGTAGTAGTAGTAGTAGTAGTAGTAGTAGTAGCAGCAGTAGTAGTAGTAGTAGTAGTACCCGACTAGAAATTTTGCTACGGGCCGGAACAAGCATGGATCCGGCATGCCGTATCCCGTACCGCGGCACTGATCATGCTGCCGGATCAGGGCCGTAACAGGCGTGAAACGCTTTTCCGCATCCGGCCCGGATCCGGATAACGGACACGGCCCTGATCAGTAGGCCTTTGCAGGCCCTGATCCGGCCACCGTATCAATGCCTAAAATGATAAAAACAAATTATGAATTTAAGGCGTTAGGCCACAGTAACGGTATAAAATCATGTGCGAATCCGGCACGGATCCGGCATGCCGTACTATGGCGCCACCTGGCGCCATCTGCCGCGCAGGTCATGGAGGCCATGTCAAGGGACGCCGGATCCGTACCGGATCCCGCCCGGATCGGGCGTGTCCTACTACGGCATTCCGGATTGCAGCCTGATAGGGGTCTGGTCAGTCTTCAAGCAGCCGGATCAAAATTTCTAGTCGGGTAGTAGTAGTAGTAGTAGTAGCAGTAGCAGTAGCAGTAGCATTAGCAGTAGTAGTAGCAGTAGCAGTAGCAGTAGTAGTAGTAGTAGTAGTAGTGTGCAAAATTCCACCTATATCAGAGGTAACAGCTATTCGGAATTGCAGCTGGAATTACTTTTATCCGTTATGCCAAATCTGCGATCGAAATAACATGAGTACCCGGTAACACAATGGCAGCGTGCGTAAATATAGATAGGTAGGTCGTAGGTTCGAATCTCCATGTAGGCGAAATATTTTCTTCGATAGGAATTCATTTCAGGAGGTCAGGGAATAACAAATCATGATAAACAATCATACAGGTAGTACTCTCAAATGAAAATGTTTGAATTTACGAAATATTATATACATTTAGTAGACATACCATTCAATATGGTAAAAATCACTATTTTTGATAGTGTAAGGAAATATCCATTTTATGAAAACCTACTATATTATATAGCATTGACAATCGGCGTACGCATGAAAGATTGCGGGTTGCGACTAACATATGAGAATAGTTAACACAACTGGTAAAATATCATATTTTCGGCAGTAACCGTGACTATACAATATTATTGTCCCCTCAGGGTAATATAAAATATGGTTAAAATATGGTTGAAGTTACTCTCATTTCGCTCACAAGGGGACGGTACGGCAGTCGGATTTTTGTAATTTTTCGTACTCATGGTACGTGAAGTTCAGAGCTCGAATATTAATATCCCAAAGCAGTTCGACGCCATATTCAGAAATTTTCGAGAAAATTGACTTTGAAGTTTTCGAGCGCACCCTTATCCACAAAGATGCAACGATATTCGAACCGGGCTCGTGGCGTACCCGGTAGCGCTTGAGTCTAGTAATCGTGGGGTCGCTGGTTCGAGTCTCACTTCGAAATTTTTTTTTTTTTTTCATTTTTCCGTGTTTTAAATATCCCGATAAATTTTTGTTGTATTGGCTTGTTGCATAATTTTTTTCCCACTTTGTAAAAAAACTAAATTTTTTAAAATATTTATTTATTGAAACAATTAATCGATAATATAATCACCATCATTATCTAGAACATGTAATCATCTGCTAGGCAAACTTTCAATACCCTTAGTCCAGAATGAAAGTGGCTGAGAGGCAAAGAAGTTCGTAAGGTCATTTTTTAGGTCGCCGGAATTTTCGAATTTCTTTTTACGAAGATGTTGTTTTAAAGACCGGAAAAGATGGTAGTCGGAAGGCGCTAGATCAGGGCTATAAGGTGGGTGAGGTATTGTTGTCCAACCGAGCTCCTCTAGAAATTTACAGGTCATTTTCGCCGTATGTGGTCTTGCATTATCATGAAGTAATGATACTTCAAGACGTTTTGGCCTTTTTTTCTTTAACAGCGTTTGCCAACTTCTGTAGTTGGCAAACGCAGGAAGTTCTTTCTTTGGGGGCGCAGCAGCAGGCTTTCACAAATGTTGACACGTAATGCACGTTGATTATCGGTCAAAGCATGAGGCGTCCATCTTGACAAAACTTTACAGTAACCCATCGACTGCAGATGTCGATCTATGGTACTGTAGTGATATTTTAGGGATTTCTCTAAATCCCAGGTGGTGGAATCCGGATGCAACCCAAGCTCGCGCCGCAATGCTTCTTCGTCAAAAGTGACAGGGTGACCAGTATGAGAAATGTCTTTTAGACTTGTGTCTCCTTCATTAAAGCGCTGAAACCAATTTCTTACTGTACGATCGGTAGTAGTGTTTGGGCCAAAAGCATTGTTAATCTTATTTGCTGTTTCCCTCGAACTGGTTCCCAATTTGTGTTCGTATAAGTAAATCGCTCGAAGATGTTGTTGGTCCATTTTTTCAATTTTAACTAAATCACTGTAACAAGCCCGCGCTTATATACCCTGCGTGAAAGATTCGAGAACATTCTACTATATACTAGATTTATTCGAGAATATTCCCAAGACTATGAAGATATCTAGAAAATTTAGCAGTGGGAAAAAAATTATGTAACAACCCAATATATAATCACATATTATTATATATAATTAATATAATATATCTATATATGTTTATATATGGACAAAATCCATATATAGTTATTTATGTACAAAATTCATTATAGTTATACATAATTATATATTTTCTCATATATGATCATATATTATTTATATATAACAATAGGTGATTATTTATAAAAAAAATACATAAATAATCCCGGGATAAAAATCATAAAATCTATGCTAATTCACATATATGTAATTATAATTGTCAATGATAAATGCAAGTCTTATTTTTGATTATCTCTTGCTTGAAATTGCGAATAGGCGACGTAAAAATATCCAGTAATAATATTTACATAAACTCCCTTGTAGATTAATAGGAATATAAATAGAAGAATAAATGTTGAAATATGTGAATATAACGCTTGCTTTGGCAACCGTCGATATTGTGAATAACAGTTCTGGAATTCTGGAATTCCCAGAAATCTTTTGTGCACAAGCAGCTGTGCCCGCTTCGCAGGTAGTTGATCAGGACAAAGGCAAACGATATACGCAGAACTGTTATTCACAATATCGACAGTTGCCAAAGCAAGCGTTATATTCACATATTTCAACATTTATTCTTCTATTTATATTCCTATTAATCTACAAGGGAGTTTATGTAAATATTATTACTGGATATTTTTACGTCGCCTATTCGCAATTTCAAGCAAGAGATAATCAAAAATAAGACTTGCATTTATCATTGACAATTATAATTACATATATGTGAATTAGCATAGATTTTATGATTTTTATCCCGGGATTATTTTTTTATTTTTTTATAAATAATCACCTATTGTTATATATAAATAATATATGATCATATATGAGAAAATATATAATTATGTATAACTATAATGAATTTTGTACATAAATAACTATATATGGATTTTGTCCATATATAAACATATATAGATATATTATATTAATTATATATAATAATATGTGATTATATACAACAAAAATTTATCGGGATATTTAAATGACGGAGGTATGCGAATTTAAAAAAAAAATTAAAAAAAAAAAAAAATTTCGAAGTGTGACTCGAACCAGCGACCCCGCGATTACTAGACTCGAGCGCTGGCGGGTACGCCACGAGCCCGGTTCAAATATCGTTGCATTTTTGTGGGATAAGAGTGCGCTCGAAAACGTCAAAGTCAATTTTCTCGAAAATTTCTGAATATGGCGTCGAACTGCTTTGGGATATTAATATTCGAGCTCTGAACTTCACATACCATGAGTACGAAAAATTACAAAAATCCGACTGCCGTACTGTCCCCTTGTCAGTGAAGATTATGGTAAAAGTTGATGAAATAAAATAAAAACGCACATGTTTAGCGTTTTATTACCCAGATGTTTGGCAATTCACCAAAAGAGGTTTTCTATTGTTCAATTCTATATTTGATGATGCCATCGCAGCTTTAGTTCAAAGCAATTGTAATAGTTTTACGTACTTTTTAAAATATCAATATTTTATAAGCTTGCCTAATATCTTTGGCCAAGACTGTATGTACCTTTTCTCCTCTTGATATTTTCATAAAAACGTCTTTGTTTCAAACTACCGGCACTAAATTAACAGGACAAGCCGTCAACTATCAAAAGCAGCGATAAAAAGGCATTCTGAAAATACTCAAATACTCTTTTTTGGCACGAAATTAGACATGTTGAACACTATGGGAAAAAAAACTTGTTTACCCTTTCTTGAAATGGGTGGCCATGGATGCGTGGCCATCTTAAACTACACGCACGCAGTTTTTCAGGAATTTAGTAAATTTTAATAAAAGTCCGACAGTTTTCGAGATTTAGGGTTTTATGTTATTTTTTCAAAATGATCTGCTTTCGGTTTTTCTCAAGCCATTTCTACAAGTGATACGAATCGACAATAACTAAGGAACTTTTAAAAGTCATTGGCACGATATGCGTAGTAATTTTTTTTTTTACACCGCAGGCTATCATGTCAGACGTTCGAGTTGATTTGTATGAAAATTCTGCACAAGATCTTTTTTCGTGAAGTTTCCTTAATATTTAAGGTTTAAAAAGAAGACTAAAAAATATAAAACAAATAACCAAGAGTATAAAAAAAACGTATAAAAAAGTTATCATTTGTACAAATTGCATGCGAAAAACCAAAAGCAGAAGATTTTGGTCTCGAAAACCGTGAGACGTTTACTGAACTGAGATTCCAGCATATAGTGGGACTTGATCTGATTTATGGACAGTTGCAGGATTATCCATTCACAGCAGGACACCCTTTATATACGCGTAT
>OX632358.1:20216314-20231314 GCA_951751655.1 Ophion costatus
ATAAAAATATCGATAACATTGATGATGATGATGATGATGATGATGATGATGATGATGATGATGATGATAATAATAATTATTATTATGATTCCAATAATAACAATAAAAAATAAATACGTAAATAATCGATAATACATATGAACAATAAACCGTAAAGAAATAAACAATACGACGAATAATAATGATGATAATAATTATAAACAAATAAATCACCGATGGGCCCAAAATAATGATATTAAAATAAATAAAAAATACGAATAATGCGTACCGCAATAACGAGAATAATAATAATTATAATAATAATAATAATAATAATAATAATAATAATAATAATAATAATAATAATAATAATAATAATAATTGAAAATAAGCGCGTGATCGTAGCTAAATAATAATGTGACATTAATAATAATAAATAAATAAATGATCGGTGACAAAGAATAATAATAATAAATAAATAAATAAATAAATAAATAAATAAGTGATCGGCGCTCGCGTGCTTAGGGCCACCGCCGATTGATGTTTTCCTCGATATTATGCCCGAGGCTCCTTCTAGGAGGACGAGAATCGACACTCGTTCTTTGATCTTATTCCATTGCGGAATTATATGATTAGGCCCTCCGTCCTGACGAGGGCCAATTTTCTCCCTTATACTCCTTTTTCATATCCTTCGTGTCTTTTTCATTTGCTTTTTGTTAAAACATTACACGGAATATTTGTTTTTTTTTCTTCAAATTCTGTTACAGAGCTCGAACCTTGGCCAGGAGTTGCTCGATCGGGTGTTCAGGCACTTGAATCTCCTCGAGACCGCGTACTTTGGTCTACGATACCTCGACCACGAGAATCAAACGGTAAGGGAACGAGCCACCACCAGCTCTGCGAGATGACGTAGCCACATTTATTACTGTGTTTATTATTATTATTCAACAGTAAGATGACTATTTTTTTTATTTTTTATTTTTTATTTTTAAAAGAATATTTTTTTTTATTGAGACAAATTATTTCTGTAAGTGATTTTTTGTTATTGAGCGATATAAGTTAAAAGAAAATAAGTAAGAATATTGACGACGGGCGTCGCTTGTTAATGAAAAGAAAAATGAGACTTCCGGCCACGGTGGAAATTATGACGGACGAGCATCGAAATTGCGACGATCCATTCATTTCGTCGGGGAACATAATGCGATACGAACGAGGCGAAGGTGGGGAAGGAGGAAAACGCGAGACGACCCGTCGTTGTCGCCGTCGAGTCTTCCCATGGTGGAGTGGGAATTTCAATATTCTTGCAAATTGAATTCACATATAAGATACCCGCCCAGTTTCAAATTAATTCGCTCGTGTTGATCATAAATCTCCGGCGGAGTGGGACTGCCAGGATTCTCTCTCTCTCTCTCTCTCTCTCTCTCTCTCTCTCTCTCTCTCCCTCTCTCTCTTTGTCTCTTTCGCTCCCGTAGAGGGGATCTCGTTGATAGCTCGCCTCCGGGGTTGGCAGCAGGCCTGGAAAGGGATTTATCATTATAGGGAAAATTCTTCGCAATTTCCGGAACGTCCGAGCTCGCGAGTCGTTCGTTTTCCGGTTTACTCGCTCCTCGTAATATCGCCATTGGAACTTGTCCCTTCTTCGATGTGAATTATCCGCTAAACATTTTTTAAAGGACTTTAAAGGATTTTAAACGAAACTTTAAAAGAAATAAAAAAGAACAGAATATTTATTTAACTTTTCTTTATTTAACTGATTTGAAAAGAGATTGAGGCCTTAGGCCCCAGTAACGGGTATAAAGTCAAGTCGATGTACAAAACGGCCGACTACTAATATTTTCTTTCATCTTTTTTTAGGCACTCCGCGGCGTGACATTTAGCATCCACAATTTTTTACCGAGAACAAAAAACAAAAATTCTCGTCAATCTACATTAGTATACCTAGAGAAGTACATACGGAATTTAAAAATATATTGTTTTATTCAAAAGTTGTAGGTATTTGAACTTACGAAATGAATTTTCAGTGAAAAATTTCGTTATAACTGCTCATAAACTGCGCATAAAATAAAAAGTTTTCGATTAATCAGAAATTCCGTACGTACTTCTCTGCGAATGCAATTAGGAACATAACTTTTAAATTCGAAGTAAGTTGATCAAAAATTGCTGAATTTATTTGTCGCGCCAATTGGAAAAAAGCTGTTTCGAGAAGTTTCGAGTAGTCGGTCAATTTGTACATCGAAAAAAAATATATATATATTTTCTACAAGCATGACATTCATACTAAATAGATGTGTAATTAATTTTATGAGTAAATCATTGTTTCATCCGAAAAAAATCTGTTAAATTCGCACATGATTTTATACCCGTTACTGTGGCCTAAGGCCTTAAAGAAAGTCTCGAATTCGCTAATTTCTATACTTTTTGGCATGTAATAGTTAAATTTCAATTTGATAACAGTGATAAAGATATTTTCATTTGCTTCGATTATAGCAATAACTACTGTTGTTATTCGTCGTTGTGTGAATAATGACGTATACATAACAAATATAACAGCTGTGATAACAACAGGAATAATAATAAAAAACAACAACGCGTACAATAACTATAATAACAATAATAATTATTTTCATTGCAATATAATTATAATCACGATTATAATAACTAATATTGTTATAAAGAAGAATGATAATATCCATCAATTGCTATAAAAAAAAAAATTATCGTTACTATTATCGTTATAAAAAAAATAATTATGATTAATATTGATATAAAAAATAATCACAATAAGTATTATTGCTATAAGAAAAATAATCATAATTATTATTATTGTTGTTATTGTTATTATTATGGCAATGCTAAAAACAGCAATAATAACGATAATGATAATGCAAAACGCTTACAAAAACGATAACAGTGAGAACGAAATTGTGGCGAGCGATACGCTCGGATATTGTGCTAGAAAAAAATTGTACAATATTGATGATTTTTTGTCGTTAATAAGCAATGGCTGGACCCGAGCAAAAAAATGAGCAAGCAACTGCGCGCGAGGAAAGGAGAGCAGACGCCGGACACGCACACGCTCTACTTCGGCGTCAAGTTCTACGCGGCCGATCCGTGCAAGCTCATCGAGGAGATAACGAGGTAAGCGTAGCGAGGGTCCGAGCGACACAATGATCCAACCGTATCACGATTTTGCCGAGGGAGGGTGGTGGGAGCACAGGGCTACAAAATATTCCGAGGCGACGAGATTTTCGTCGCTACGAGAACGGCCTCTACTCGTTCACTCGAGAACGGACACTCCGTGCACGCACACAAAGGAGAACGTGCTCGCACTCGATCTATATGCTAACATCGGTCCCGATAGCGCGCCCTCTTTGTCGTTCGGCGAATGCCCTACGATCGTCGTCATCCAGAGAACACGTTTGGGGGATAATTCTAAAGAATTACTAATTAATTAATCATTCTTAAGAATGTCAATAATTTTATTCATGGGGTTGAAGATTACATCGCTGCAATGCAACAATAATTTTTACTTTACCGGACTTTTTTTGCCTATTTAGGTTGTGAAAATAACTCACACGTTTTTACATATTCTCATTACAGTGAAAAAACTAAAAAATTCGATCGTCAACGACTCGGTAGTAATCTTCGTAATAATAACATTAACATATCCACTAGGGGTGTGCGGGTAGCAGAATTGGTCGGGTCGGGTAATTAGACTATGATTCGGATCGAATTGTTCGGGTAAATTCGGGTTCAAAAAAATCAGTTGGCACTGAACAATTCATAAAAACTCACCGGGTGGGTCGATTTCAGCCCCCCCCTGTGCTTATTCGAAGCGAGAAGAATGTAACTTTTATTTGACGTTTTGAAATTAAAAATACGCTAGAAGAACTCCTAGCGAAAATATGTTTAAAATTGAAATACTATTTCGATACGATCTGCGAAAATTGACCTTTTTCACTCCACCCTACGGACACACACACACAAACACACACACACACACGCGCGCGCGCGCGCACGCACGCACGCACGCACACACACACACACAATAAACGCACTAGTCGAAATCGCCAAATCGGAATCGGTATGATTTGCCTCGTACATCTCCAAATTAAATTTTACTTGCGAATGAGACGCATAGTTTTAATTTTGATGTTAAATTAAAAGAAAAATTAAAACTATACGTCTAAGTATCAAATCAACCAAACAATATATGCTTCAAAGGTATCTCCGGTTTCGCTGCCAATCTCAATCGAGCAACTCGTGGATATAGAAATATCTAAACTATAAAAGTAAATCTATCGTCGTCTTCTGCAATCTTCGACTAATAATTAAGGTGTAACGGCTTATATTGAATTGCAAAGATAAAGTGACAGAGAAGAGGGTTGAAAATGAAAAATTAGAAGTTCATAAAAAAATACACTTCGAGAGTCACTTACAATACCTACGCAAAAGTTTCACGAATACATGGATTACTGTAAAGAAGATGCTAGTTGAATGAATGTAATAATAACAATCATTGAACAATTTTTTGTGTTGATCAAATTCAACTTACCTGTCGAATCAACCGCAACGAAAAAATCCCATACGGGACTCCTTTTCTTTTCCTTCAATATTTTCACAGGCTCCGAGTGGCTACCACCTTCCGTACCGCCACTTTTTTCGGATTCTTCTTCAGTATCACAGTCAGATTTAATTTTACTAACGATCAATCGATTATCACTCGATTCTGAAGATTTCGCGACTGACATTATTAAATTATTAAGATTAGGTGAAACAAGAAACAATAAAGAGACGTTTACGAGTGCTCGCTTGCTCAGCATTTTAACGATTGTCACACAAATCGAAAAAACCGAATAGTACGTGCACGTGACAGACAAAGATTGATTATAAGAGCGGTCCGGCGACGCGTGGAGACAAGACGCGGGAGAGAACTCTCGCGGTGGTGAGCGCGAGAAGAAGAGAAGTAGCTGTGGCCGTTTGCTTCCAAGCTCCCAGTGTTTACATTGTATGCAAGCGAAATACGAAACATAAACAAGACAAAGAATGAAAGAATAAAGAATAGAGAAGTGAGACGAAAAAAGATCTTTACAGCATTATGATTTATTCGATTTATCGCCTTCTTCGAGTTTTCGTTTTCTCCCATTATTCGATCGATACACCTAGATAAAAAATAATAATAAACATAAATAATAGATACGGATCTCTGAGTCTGTTACGAATACCCGAAAACCAAATTCGGGTACCCGATAGAAGCGGGTAATGCAAAAACGAAGCCCGTAGGGTAAATCGAGTTGCTCGATTGAGATTGGCAGCGAAACCGGAGATACCTTTGAAGCATATATTATTTGGTTGATTTGATACGTAGACGTATAGGTTTAATTTTTCTTTTAATTTAACATAAAAATTAAAACTATGCGTCTCATTCGCAAGTAAAATTTAATTTGGAGATGTACGAGGCAAATCATACCGATTCCGATTTGGCGATTTCGACTAGTGCGGTTATTGTGTGTGTGTGTGTGTGCGTGTGTGTGTGTGTGTGTGCGTGCGTTTGTGTGTGTGCGTTTGTGTGTGTGTCCGTAGGGTGGAGTGAAAAAGGTCAATTTTCGCGGATCGTATCGAAATAGTATTTCAATTTTAAACATATTTTCGCTAGGAGTTCTTCTAGCGTATTTTTAATTTCAAAACGTCAAATAAAAGTTACATTCTTCTCGCTTCGAATAAGCACAGGGGGGGGCTGAAATCGACCCACCCGGTGAGTTTTTATGAATTGTTCAGTGCCAACTGATTTTTTTGAACCCAAATTTACCCGAACAATTCGGGCTACCCGAAAAATTCGGGTACCCGATAGAGGCGGGTAATGCAAAAACGAAGCCCGTCGGGTACCCGACCCGACCCGAACATCGGGTACCCGAGTCAATCGGGTACCCGCACACCCCTAATATCCACCATAAAAACGGACTAAAGAGACAACAAAAGAAGTCAGCCGAAAAGCAATTAAAATAGACTTGAATTACCTCAGCGGAATTAACACGATAGGCAGAATATAATTATACATATTATTGATACGTGATAAATGATAAAACTCCATAAATTGTTGTTTGCATGTTTTGTGGCGGCTTCTATTCGAATTAATTTCAGAACAAAGCTGGGTTATGTTCGCCAAACGCATCAACTGTTACTCGCGACGTTGCTAAGTCTGTGGGTGCTATTTCGTCGTTCTGATAATTTTCGTCGTTCTGACCAGATTAAAATCATATAAAAGTTTCAAATCCGACAGTTCGGTTCGTAGTAATGATCGTGTCTCCTTAACGTTCCTAAAGTATTTCACCTCAGTCGGCCGTAGGAAAGGGTAAACCGCGCTTCAAACATTTCCGAGTAGAGCTTGAGGCACATTTTTGCAACCGTTTCCAAGCCAGCGGCGCGGCGGCGTAGCGCAGTGGTCAGGCGCATCGCCCGTCACGCTGCTGGCTTGGGTTCGATTCTCGCTGCTAGGGTTTAAAAGATTTTTTTTTCAATTTCGCGTAATGTGCAAGTTTTTATTGTAGAATTTAAATATATACAAGCAATGAAATTTATATAATTAGGTGAAGTTTTTAATGAAAATAAGAAATTTCATAATTCTTGCAATTCATTATGTACGCTGCTTTTTATTCATTATTGGAAATAATTGTACAATTTTTAGGGTGATATTCATCGTAGAAACATTTGAAGCATGAATATTTTTCACAACTGGCATATGTTATAAAAGCATTGATTGAGCAGTTACATTTTTCCGAAGAATGCTTTATTGGAGAGCATACTTCCTTGATGGTTTTGACTGCTTAAATATATTTTAATTCGACAATAAATAGTTGAAGGGTGCGAGGAACAAAAAAAGTCTTTAAAAATCGGTAGCACCGAGAATCGAAACGAAGCCAACGGGCCGACAGGCAATGCGCTCGACCACTGTGCTGCGCTGCTGTCCCGCTTGGCGTCTTCCCCTTGTAAGCAGTACAGCTCCGAATTAACGAAGTGATAAGCAACGGTATCATTTAAAATCGATAGGTTGTTTATTTGGCTATGTAACCCCATAAAAAACCTGTCGTAAAAAGGCTTCTCACTATACTAAACTTACATGAAGATCACAAAAGTCAACTATACTAAACTTATATGAATATCACAAAAAGCCACCCCACGGGGCTAGCCGAGCCAGTGAGACAATAAAGAAATAAGAAAACAAAGAAAAACGCGTAGTTCTATCTAATTTGTTCTATCTCTGGAGACTTTCGTTCGTTCAGTTTTCCTCTTGCACTTTCGCATCCTGAAAAAAATTAATAGTTTTTCTATAAAGTTGCTACTTGAAGATTCGGCTTCGGTCCGGCCAATAGAGTATTTCCAAGGTCAGCGATGGAAATAAACGATGTTTACGTTTCGACCCTTTGTTTCGGGTCCTCTTCAGAAATTATATTTTTTTCCACTATAAATATTGATACACAAATTTTACAAATCAAGTTTGGAGGAACTGAATCCATGAATGTTTTTTATTATGATTGTGTTATAAATTGTTGTGTCGTTTTGTATAACTGTTATGTTAGTTATGCTTTAGTTGTAACTATATTGCTTTGATATGAATGAGTTCTTGTATTGCGTTGATTCTTATTATTTGTCGGTGTTTGAAACGAGTGATGTGTGAGAATGTGGTTTATTATATTGTGAAGTTATAAAGAAATGAGATATGAGAAATGACTAACCTCGATACTGTTGGTGTTTATGGCTCTTGTTTATATTTGGAAGATTATTTCAAAAGAGTTTAGAAGATTATATTATATTTGGAAGATTATTTCAAAGGTTTTTCTATAAAGATTCATAGGTACTCGGAGTGGATTTTAAACACGTGATTTTTAACGCAAATCTAATGAGCCGTGCGCAAGCGACCCCACTTGTTTTGGCTCAAATTTACCCTTCCCCATTTTTTCACTAATTGGACTGAGTCACCCTACGATTGTTAATATTAGATTTTTTTTAATTCTGCCATCGTATAAATACTATTATGATATCAGCGAGGTTCCGGTATAAAAAAATTCATTTGCGTCGTTTTATTTTATTTTTTACCCTAGAACCTCGATCCGTGCCACTCTGGCGATTTTTTTGCGATAGCGTCAGACATCCTGGAAGACTGTATTTTTTTCAGCCAAAAAAAGTGGTAAGAAAATTTTTTTTCTTACGTAAAAGTTATTTCAAGTCGTCCGCTCGGAAGCTAACACAAAACTACAACTTTTATGTACACACATTTTTTTTCAGTTACTTCTAGTTTCCGAGATATATTCAGCTGGGAAAAAAACGGCATTTTCTAAAATGTTGGATTAAAAAATCTGAAAAAATTCACATAGAATGCCTTTTAGTAGTACTTTGATATAACCAATTATGGGGAAGATCTGAGATGGTCGAAAAAAAGTGGCTGAATTGATGGAGGATCCCTCATATATATGCACTAAGTTTACCGCTTCTTTTTTACAAACCCTGCACTTGTTATCGCTATACCGCTTATTTCTCGCTTTCCACGTCTCAATGCCGTCCAAGTTTCTTTTGTTTCGCCCCCTATATTTGAGTCCTCCCAATACTTCTCTGTCTCTAAGGTAAATGTCCCAATTATTGAACAGCTAAGGATCTGGGGGATTGAATTCGGTGAGAAAAAATATAAAATAAAGAAAAAAAACCATCGCTTTCATGTTCAAATGATTCTTTGATATTATTACTTTCGAAAAATCACCCTTCACATTATTTTTAAATAATTTCAAATGAAAAAAAAAAATAACAATGTGAAGCATGCAAATGTCCCAATTATTGAACACTGGAACTGCCTATGTCCCTAATATTGAACAGGCATGTCTCAGTTATTGAACACTCTCGAGAATTGTTTTTCCGTTCTGAAAATATTATTTTGGGTACAATATAAGGAAATAAAAGGAAAATCAAACACTTAACGAGTAAGGCCACTGTAACGGCCCAAAAAAAAAGGTTTTTTCACTAATTTTTTGCTCCCGAAATTGAAGGTATTTGAAAAAAAACTTTTAATGGTGTTATCGGGCATACATTAAACTTTATTATAAAATTTTTTTACAGTAAAAAAAAAACAAAATGGCGGTTCCACAGCTATCTTCCCGGGACATGTTTTGCTTCCAGGGCTCCGCGGCACGCAGCACCACTGGTGCACTTTTGAATCTAGAACAAAAAAAAAAAACCATTAATCTAGAGGGCTATAGCTAGAGAATGTCGATCGGATTTTAAAAAGTATCAATTTTTGTGGATTTGGCGTGCGTTTGAAAAAAAAATTGATTTTTGACGAAAAAAACGGCAAGTTTTTTGTTAATAAAAAATCAATAAATAAAGTTCTTGAAAATTCCGATCGACATTCTCAAGATAATGTAAATGTTCACATCTGGTTAAAATTTCAAGTAAAAAAAATGAAAATTGTTCGAGTTATGCTGCGTGCCATTTTGAAAAACCATGTTTCGAGAAAAACGCGTTTAAAGTTTTGCGAATAGTTTTTTATTGGAAAAAATTAAAAAAAGAAGTTAAAAAAAATGTTTACCGTTAGTCTGCAATCCCAGCACCATACATTTGTCCTTCGATAGCCAAATTTTCGTCTTCTTCGTCTTTCCTGGTTGATTTTTAGAGCGCGCGCGCACTTTTCGCGTCGCTCAGAGATGTCTCCGCGTGCGTGATGCGTTTGGCGTCGGCTTCGATGCAGACATTATATAACTGTACACCAATTTCCACCTCCAACATCTTGAATATTTGCAAGACGTTGGTAAGGCCGCCATTGAATATGCAAACAGCGATATCCGTCGCAATATCTAGTACAGTTTTTCCGCTTGAGGATGATTTGGGGGCCAAACTCCAAACGGTAGCGTTGAAACTTTCGTTATTGTTTTGAGTATAGGCCCCCAAGCAACGCTCCAGCAACTCGTCCCGGCTCAATTCCATGTAGATGGGTTTGATGGCTTGATAAACCTCCTCACTCATTGGCTGATTGTGATGATACGCATCCAAGGCATTTTCTGCTTTCGCTTTCTTCCAACTGCACCAATTCTCCGAACATTTTTCGTGCTGAGGCTTTTCATCCGTTGACATTTTGTGAAAAAGGGTTGCCCAGATCTCATTTTTCATATTTTTGATGGAATCGGAATTTCGACGGATTGCTAAGCCGTAATAAATGCTTAGTTCGTCAATCAATTTGGCAGTGAGTTTTCCTCTTCCCCCGAGACCTTTTGTTCCTTTTTTTAAGTTTCTCAATCGAGTGCCCATTCTTTTTTGCACGTGATCTATGCACTCTTTTTTTTTAACATCAACATTTTCATAAGGCTTCGAATCCACGATGCCTTTGAAAGTTTTGGAATCGCCATCTCCGATATAATTGTAGTCGTTTCGGAGCAAGTTTTGACACGCTTGGCGGCGACCTTCATTTCCTAAGGAAAACAAATTTTTTTTCGCACAGGACCTTTTTTTTCTTATTCTAGAGGGTTTAAACTATTTTTTAAGCCAATAAAAAAAAATCGATTTTTCAAAAAATTTACAGTGGCCTTACCCCTTAAAGAACCTTTTATTAATCATGTAAAAATACAAAAATATATATTTAGTCCCTTTTGACAGCTTTTTGGTTCATTCGCATTTGGTTTATTTTTGCTTTTCAACTCGAACTTTATTTTATTTTTCTTTTCAGCTGCCTCGTTCTTATGTTCTGTTTTTGTTTGATTTTGTCGCAGCTTTCTTGTTTTTCGACTCCAGCTTGATTTGCTTTTTATTTACCGCTCTGCATATAGTGCGGTTTTTACAACTTCCGCACTATATGCAGAGCGACGTCTTTTTGTCGCCATGTTTGTGCCGTTTTATTGAGAAAATTTTGTCCCTGAAATATCGGAGAGCAAAAAATATTGAACATTACATTCGTATTTTTAGGTTGCATTTAGGTTATATTCTCTTTTTACTTTTCTTTTTATGTTTATTGCACGAAAATACAAATAAAAAATATATTTGACGATCTTAGAGTTATTATTAAAAGAATAAAGGTAAGTTTATTCAGGAACTTACAGTTTTTGTTTGAATAAATCCGATTCACACGATCTGTCACACGTTAACTGTCTCGATGTTTTGATGGGTTTAATGACGCCATCTTGGAGAATTCGAGTGTTCAATAATTGGGACACACGGCATTTTCTATGTCCCAATGATCGAACACCGTATTTTTTAACAAATAATTCATTAAATTTTTTATCTTTTTATTGTTATTTGTGAGAAATTTTCTGAGGAACCTGAAACGCCTTTACTTCTTGAGTTGTGACAGTTTTTGAATTTTTTATGCCCTTACGCATGAAGCGGCGCGTCTTAGCAAAAACGATAAGCAATTACCACGAGACGTCAAATCGGGTCACCGTTGCTGATTAAATAATTTTTTTCTCTATTACTTAAAGCTTTTTTGCACAAGTAAGGTTTCGATAGCTAAAAGTTCCATATATGTAATGAAATTTTTATAAATAAGTAAATGCATGCAGGTGAATGAGAAATAATAAAAATACAAGATAGTGTTCAATAATTGGGACCTCTTCAATAATTGGGACATTTACCTTATGCTATTCTTCCTTTTTTTTGTATTGCGGGCAGTACGTCGATTTTTCTATTTCTATCCAATCCTGTTGGATTTCTTGGTGGATTTTTGTCCTCGCCTCCCTTTCCATTATCCTTCCCATTTCCCCTATATGGTTGTTTGCTATCGCTCTCTACATGGTTCCCTTTCCTATTTCCTGCATTGCATTTTCGCTTCCTCTGCCCATTTCGTTGGGGTCCCATTCAGCACTGCTCGCGCCTTCTCTTTGAGCCACCTCTTCGGTCATTTTTCTTCCCCATTTTCATGATCTCTATCAGACAATTTGCCGCCCTCTTCCATGTTTCTGTCGTTATTCCTCTACATCCCGCATCCATCCTCCAGACGTATTGGCACAATTGCGGACCAATTTCATTAATGTTGCGTCCTATTGCTTCCTTGAGCTCCGGAATGATCCGTGGATCATTGGCATGTGCTTTTCCTTTCAGAAAAGCCCAAAGAAAGAAGTCCAATGGTGTCAAATCGCACGATCTTGGTGGCCGCTACACGGTGTATCAGGTTGAGACATCTTGGTGAAAGAATACGTCTTCCAAGTCCACGCCGTTTATGCCATTTATCGGACACTGTGTGTCCACACATATTTTCCGTGTTTGTACCTTACATCGATAATTAAAAAAATCGTACTTTTAAAATAAATAACGCGTTTTATTAACAAATAAAAATGTCTGGTGATTTTGGGACAAACGCTACTTGCAAGTGGGTGCAAACAAATTTTTTTAAGGCGTTACCCCCACTTGTAGCGCAAAAAAAAGGCCTTTTTCATGTTTTTTTTTAAAGAAAACTTCAAAACTTTTTTAATCGATCAATATACCATCTTAAAGAACACATCTTGAAGAACTTTCAGTATTTTTTTTATTGAAAAATATTACATTGTTTAGTGGCAAATGGCCGTCAATGAAATAATGTTTTTATATACACGGTTTGCGGTGACCAACATTGCGGCGAAGTGGATCATCTGAAAAAAAAATGCGGATGGATTTAGTCAAATATAAGTATAAACTAGTCTTTAATCGAAGGATTTTAAAAAATATTCATTTTTCACAAAATGGCGGACAGTCAAAGTTAATGGTTCGATTTTAACGAAAAAAAACGGCCGTTTTTTGGCTATAAAACGGCCATTTTTTTTCGAAAAAAAAAAATCGAACGATTAAAGACTACATTTTTATGTATTAAACGAGCCTGCAAAATTTCAAGAAGATCGGTTCATTAGTGTTCGAGTAATCTTGGTCACCGCCTTCAGAAATGCCATTTTGAGAAAAACGCGCTTAAAGTTTCAATTTCAGTTTACACGAAGAACGGATTCTTCTCTTTCAACGCTCATATCTCAGTCAATTTTGTTCGGATCGACTCGAAACTTTCAGGACATATTCTCAGATACTTATACTTCAAAAAAATGCAATAAAAAAAAAACGATTTTTTCAAAAACGCAAGTGGGGGTAACCCCTTAAGTTCATCAATTTCCAACGATGTTCGCTTCGATACGTATCCGCAGGATTCCAAGCCGAACAATTCGAGGAACAGCCGCGCAAATTTGGGAGCAAAGAATCGGTCAAGGAGTGCCTCGAGCGTAGAATTAGAAAGGAGCGCGATCACCAGAGCGCTTTCGGTCGATCCTCCCTAATAATATTCGTCACGAGAGCGGGGAAGAAAGAGAGAGAGTGAGAGGGGGGGGGAGTGTCGGTGCCTCCGTAGAGCTTTCTCCGTTCCTCCTTTTTTCCATATCTTTTCCTCCCTTCGGGCGTTTCATAATCCGTGCGAGGAACGGAGCAAGAGAGAGAGAGAGAGAGAGACAGCTCGCCCCGTCAATTAACCGAGCTCGCCAATTACGAGAACGAAAAGGGGTAAATTATAGGAGGCGAGGAGTGGGCGCGTGTAACAAAACGAAAGCTTATCTGTTCTCTCTCTCTCTCTCTCTCGCTCTCCTGCCGTTTCTTGCGTACCTTTTTCCGTTCCTCCTCATTCTTCTTCTTTTTTTCTTTGCACTGCTTTTTTTCCTACTCTGGCCATCTTTACCTTTTCTTCGCGTAAGAGGCGCCCTTGTTCGCGGTGCCTTCGTGAATTATCCTCCCGGAATGCCCACGAGGCTTTTCTAAACCTACGGCTCGCGTTATCCGAGGTGAGAAAGAGAGAGAGTGAGAGAGAGAGAGAGAGAGAGAGAGAGAGAGAGAGAGAGAGGAGCGGCCGACCTCCCTCGTGGAGACCCAAATTGCCCGAGCCTCGCGCACGCGGGAGCCAAAAACAAAAAAGATTCAAAGAATCTCGAAACTTTTCGTCTCGCCGGGCAAGGAGGGCCCTGGGAACAGCGACGGGAGCAAGGGGAATAATGTTCACTCGCGATCACGAATCGGCCCTGCTCGTTCCTCTGTACGAGGAGAGAGATTGTTCCCTCGGGCTTTTTTTCAATGCCCGAATCTTGGTATTATAAAATTAACGGACGGTTGAGAGATTCTTTGCACACCCTCGCTACGTACAGCACCCCACCACCTACTGTCTACTCGTCTTGCTCCACTGTGCGGCTCTCTTATTGCATATGTGGAAATTTGCGGGGGCGTCAACGGACTCCTTTGTTCACCGAGAGCGAACTTTCATACGATTTTTGCGGTTTGCGTCGACGCAGCTCTCTCTCTCTCTCTCTCCCCCCCTCTCTCCCGCTTTCTCTACAATTATATATTAGGGTGTTTCAAAAAAAAAAAAATTTTTTAATTTTTTTTCCAAACAGGTTTAAAAGTTTCATTTAGGTATACAAAGACGCCAGTTAAAATGTAAGATTTTAATATTGACATTAAGGGGTGGCGCATCGCACTTTTCGATTTCCCATAAAAATAACATAGGAAACATTTTCTTTGCTGCTTCTGATTTTTATAACTAGCTAACAAAACATCGTACCAAAAATCTCAGTACATATTTTCGTAGGAAATTGAACGCTCTACAAAAAAGGTCTCTTGTCAAAATTCCGTAAAACTAACTGTATCAAAGTTACAGCCTGTCAAAAGTTGAGTTACCTATAATTTGACCTTTTTTTAAAAAATATTACAGCGAAGGGTCCATGGTTAACGTAAACTCAGAATTACTAGAAAATGATAAATACTTTAAGATTAATTATAATATATAAGAATAATTAGTAACAAAAATAGTCATCACTAACGCAGGAGCATTAACCAGTTTTGTGGCCAACAAATGTGACTTCAGTGGGTTAATAGACCATCACGCCTCCACTGACTGACGAACGAACTAACTACACTAGTAGTCATGTATAACTCCATCTAGTAGAAAAAGAATGGTACTACTGACACAGTGTAAAGATAATCATATTCGTCAATCGTTAAATAAATAAGAAAGATTCCTCAACGAATATTTGGAATTATACATACAACATT
>OX632358.1:20238814-20332335 GCA_951751655.1 Ophion costatus
CCCCAAACAACTCCAAATAACCCCAAACAAACCCAAAAAAAGAGCCTGATTCTAGCAGGAGGCCCACTCCCGAATATTTACCTTTAATCTATATTGAATTATATATATATATATTTTGGGAAAAATATAAAAATTCCATATGTTTTTCCCAGCTCGGCCAAAAATAAATAGCTTCACTCAATCATCGATGGTTTTCGAAGTGATATTCCTTTCAACGTCAGACCTTGAAAATGAATATCCTCGCTATATTTGGTTGTACGGCATTTCCAAAAAAAAAAAAAACGTTTTGTTCGCAATGACTTAACCTATATGCTGACCAAGGGAAGTCTGACAGTTGCGAATCACCCTGTACGTAGGGCCGGGTTGGAATTTCAAACTTTGAATGCTTCGACGGTTTAAAGTTATATTAATGTTCCGAAGTTATATTAAAGTTATATTAATGTTCCGAAACTTCAAGTTTCATGATGCAGTGATGCAGTACAAGTACGCAGTACGAGCAGCGATCGAAAAAGTATCCAAATATGATTTCTTATACGAGATAATTTTCGGAAATAGTATGAAGAAGATCAACGCTTTATTCGAACATCCAGTAATACGACATACTAAACTCCGAATATGTAATATTAAGCATGCCACAAAATTTTGAAATTTTAACTATAGACGACGAGCTATTGTTGGTGAAAATAAATATTTGAATTTTCATGGCAATACGAGATTTGGCCGTGTGGGATAATCTATCCCCTCCCGTGTGCCATTCCAGTTCGTCACGGCTCACTCGAGCGATTTGTCCCTTTTCTCCTCCGTTTCGATTTCGTCCGAGCCACACGTACTTTACATTAAGGCCTTAGGCCACAGTAACGGGTATAAAATCATGTGCGAATTTAACAATTTGTTTTCGTATGAAAAAGTCGTTAACTCATAATATTAATTACCCATCTATTTAGTATGAATATCGAGTAGTTAGAATTTTTTTTTTCGATGTACAAAGTGGCCGACTACTAATATTTTCTTTTATCTTTTTTTTTGGCGTGAAATTTGGCATGTACAATTTTTGACCTAGAACAAATAACAAAAATTCTCGTCAATCTACATTAGAATACGTAGAGAAGTACGTACGGATTCTGAAAAATATTGTTTTATTCAAAAGTTGTAGGCATTTGAACTTAAGAAATGAATTTTCAGTGAACAATTCCTAGGTATTTGAACTTAAGAAATGAATTTTCAGTGAAAAATGTCGTTATAACTGCTGCTAAACTGCTCATGAAAAGAAAAGTTTTCTATTAATCAGATATTCCGTACGTACTTCTCTGCGAAACGCAATAAGGAACATGACTTTTAAATTTGAAGTAAATCGAGTGAAAATTGCTGAAGTTATTTGTCACGTCAATTAGAAAAAAACTGTTTTGAGAAGTTTCGAGTAGTCGGCCGTTTTGTAAATCGAAAAAAAAAATTCAAACTGCTTGATATTCATACTAAATAGATGTGTAATTAATTTTATGAGTGAATCACTTTTTCATACGAAAAAAAACCTTGCTAAATTCGCACATGATTTTATACCCGTTACTGTGGCCTAAGGCCTTAAGCACACTTCTGCGAACCTTTATACTTTTATATTCATTGTATCTTTCATTTCGATAATATATATTCCACTCTAAAACCAATAAATCACCAATAACTGAATCAGAAAGTTTAGTGTAATGAAAGCTAATAAGAGAGTGGGCAGGATGACGAATGCTTTGGACTTCGGAAATCATAGCCTCGATCATCCAGTTTACGAAAACTGGAGTTTAGATAGAGTTTAGATAGAATTTAGATTTCGATAGAAAAACGTTCAAAACTATAAAAAATCCTGAAAACCCACGCATGAAGCAGATAGTAAGTTAGCCTAACGCGGTTAGATGGCAGCACCACTAGTGTAACGCATGTGAACCATGTTTCCACGGATCAAGTGCCGGAGGTCGAAAATTCTTTCGGAGTTTTGATCTTTCGGGGTAGAATTTTTTCAGACTTTCGATATACCTTCGCGTTTTATTGTGAGCATATAATGTAAGGATTTTTAGCAATCGATTATTCTTGTCGATATTCTTATTTTTTGCACTTTTCCCTGTACAAACCTTCGCCATTCAGGAGTTACGTGGGTTTCGAAGCCAAAAAGCATATTTTCTCCATTGAAGAAAATATAAAATATAAATTATTTTATTCAAAATGCTAAGCAAAAAAGACAAAAAAGCATATTTTCTCTATTTAAAAAAATATAATATATAAATTGTTTTATTCAAAATGTTAAGCACATAAAAGAGCAAAATTTCAACAATATTTTTAAACACCTCATCCAAAAATTTGGGAAATTCAGCCAGGAAACCTGGTTTCCGGAGACCCTTTAAAAAAGTGTCCTCGTGGTGGTCAGGATAACCCATGATAGCTTTATCTGAAGTTGAAAAACCAATTTTTTTCTGCTGGTAGATAAGTATATCCCGTGATTGAACGAAGGATTTTAAAAAAATTGAAATTTGAATTTTTGGCAGAGTTGTATGCAAAATAGTTTAATTTTTGGTACAATTTACACTACGTATAGCCTTGTAAAATCAGTTGTAATAAAAAAAACCTTCGTTCAATCACTAGTCAATGCTATTTTGAAGAAGTGTGCAAAATTTCGATAAGATATCTTGTCTACGGACTTCAAAAATAGTGTTTTGAGAAAAATGCGATATACCTGCGTCGCTATCGGCCGGTCTTTCCCAACGAGGGGAATTCCTCTCTCTCCTAGACGAAAGGCTCTCTCTCTCCTAGACTTTTACTCCGATTGACTTAAAACTTTGGCAGAATATTCTAGACATATTGTACTATTAGATAATAAAATTTCCAAAAAATTGTTTTTTTGAAATTTTCAAACCCCCTCAAACCCTTGAAGAACTCTAATTCCTAACACTACAATTTTTCGGAACTGTGGACTCTCTAATTATGGGACGTTGGTGCTCCTTTTATTTGCCGTGTTTTCATGTCGACGCCTTATCAATCGGTCCCATGATTATTGTTATTTCATTCCTTAGTGTACTATTATTTCCGGTTCTACAAAAGTTCTGTTTATGAAATTTTTTAATTATAAATTATCGGAAGTATTGAGTACTAGCTAATAACTTCGGAATTTTGCGCGTTCTGATCATTTAAAGTTCGGAATTTCAACCCACCCCCTGCATATATATATATGAGGTATTCCACGTGAATCCGGTGAACTTTTTCCCTGAACCCTGCCAATATAATTTATTTATTTTTTTATCTTTTTTAATTTACTCTAAAAGATACCCTGATTTTTTTTACATTTTTCTAAACCCTTAGTCAACAAAAAATCCGAAAAAACGCCCCGATTTAAAAATCTAAAAAAATTCCCAAAATTGCGTGATTGTATTTAAAAATGTTCAAGCTATCACCCGCAGTGGAAGTATGATTTTTTCTGTGCTTTCTGAGCGATTAACGTTAAAAAAAATCCGAAGGCTTCAAGAACCGCTTACTTCGGGCGGATACTTAAATATTTTGACACTCACAATGCATTTTTTTCGACCATTTTTTAATAACCAACTCACAATCATGGACCTTGAACAGTTAGCAGTCAACAAGTTCGGGTATTAATTTCAATTGAAGTCGTATTCAGCACAGAAAAAATCATCCTTCACGCACATAAAAATAATATAGATTTAAATAAAGCGTGAGTTAATAAATGCAAAAAAAAAATATCAATTAAATTTATAGATAGACAAAATATTATAACTCCTAATTGCCTTAATGTTGAAAAGGCAATAATTTTCTTAAAATCAAATTCAATCCTAGAATTTAACCCCGCTATAAATATAATTATCAATAAATTATATATAATTAAATTTATTAAATGATTATTTAATATAATTAAATAATGAAATCGAATTAATAAATAAACTC
Source organism: Ophion costatus (assembly GCA_951751655.1). NCBI lineage: Eukaryota > Metazoa > Arthropoda > Insecta > Hymenoptera > Ichneumonidae > Ophion > Ophion costatus. The sequence continues at coordinate 20,242,748 of OX632358.1, forward strand.
CGGCAGTAACTGAAGTTGCTAAATGTTTATATATAATCACGCATTTTCGGGATTTTTTTCAGATTTTTAAATCGGGGCGTTTTTTTCGAATTTTTTTTTTTACTACGGGTTGTTTCGAATAATATTTAAAAAAAATCAGGGTGTCGTTTAGAGTCAATGGAAGCAGATTTTTTTTAAATCGAATTGGCGGGGGTCAGGGAAAAGTCCACCGGATTTACGTGGAATACCGCATATATATATATACATACGTACATGGAAAAAAAGATTTTGAACCCTTTGTATCCATGTAGCGTATACTATCAGCCCTTCCTATTGCAAGGGCGGTCCTCGAGGCCGAATGTCTCCAAAATGACATTTAACCGTACATGCGTATGTACAGCAACATCCGTTCTTACTAATCGGTTCAGCGCTCTCGCCTCTCGATAAGCGCTCACACGATCAGCCCGCCGTTATGAGTTTTGCCGTCCAAACGGTGTATAATTACCGGGAACGCGAGTGCTCTCGGCCCCCACGCAATTATACATTAAAACGCACGCACGCACTCGATTACCATTTACCATTGTTTTTTTATTTCTTCCTTCTTTCGCTCACTCGACGTTCTCAACATTGCTAGTTTCCATTGAGTTTCTCTATGCGAAAAATCCACGATTTTATTCTTTTTTTTTTTATTTCGAGTATACTCGAATTTGGTAGGCGAACGAGAATTTGTTTTTTTTGGGTCCCCACAATTCGTAGATTAATTATTTGAAAATTTCGCATAGCGGGGAGGGGATTTTTTTTCGAAAGCCTGTCGAGAGTAATAATTAATCGTAGATGATAATTGTATGATTAATTTTTGCAGCCGAACTCGGCGATTATGATCCCAGAAGGCACTCGCTCGGCTACGTAACGGAATTTCGTTTTCTCGCGAATCAGACGGCGGAGCTCGAGGCGAGGATCGTCGAGCTGCACAAAACTTTGGTGTAAGTTGGAACAAATTATGACGTTTCTTTTCTTCTTCTTTTGCTACTCCATCCGTCTAATTTTAACATACACTAATGGGAATTTTGGGCAATGTAACAATAAAAATTTCAATCATATAAAATCCTACTTTATCAGGAATATTCCTTCAAGTATACATTAGAAATAAATATTTCATATTGGATCCGCCATTTTGAATTTTGAAATCTAATGCCAGATTCGTAATCAGCGACCCCGAAAACCCCTGAGTATAAAGATTTAGAAGAATTAATACGTATTTGGAATTTCACGTCCGCCATATTGGATCCACCATTTTGAATTTTAAAAATCTAATGCCAGATTCATAATCAGCGACCCCGAAAACCCCTGTGTACAAAGTTTTAGAAGATTTAATAAGTATTTGGAATTTCACGTGCGCCATATTGGATCCGCCATTTTGAATTTTGAAAATCTAATGCCAGATTCGTAATCAGTGATTCCGTAAACCCCTGAGTACAAAGTTTTAGAAGAGTTAATAAGTATTTGGAATTTCACGTCCGCCATATTGGATTCGCCATTTTGAATTTTGAAAATCTAATGCCAGATTCGTAATCAGCGACCCCGAAAACCCCTGAGTACCAATTTTTATCAAAATCGGTGCAGATGAAAAATGTATGACTGAACGGGTTAATAGGCTTGAATTTTCTTGCGTTAATATCATTACGAAACTTACTACCGAGTCGTTGACAATCTAATTTTTCAGTCATCATTTACCACAACATTTGACACACTATATTCGATAATACGAATAATCAACATAAGTAAACACCAATCAGAGCAGCCGTGGGTAAAATAAATTTAGACTCTTTTTTGACCCCGTGGAAGTGATCGTACCTCCTTAATAATAATAACATTCCATTCGTCTATTCTCCTGACAAAAGAAACTGAATAATTCCCCACCGCTGAAATCGTATTTTTCCACTGCTCTTCTTTACAGCGGCCAATTACCTTCGGCAGCTGAGCTCAATTATTTGGACAAAGTCAAGTGGCTCGAGATGTACGGTGTCGATTTGCATCCTGTCCTCGTGAGTATTTCGGTATCTCCGCCCGCTGCACTTTCCTCCATTCAATTTCGCCCCAAAGACTCATGCTGGTTTATTTTTCCTTCGGTTGGCTGCTACCAGGGCGAGGACAACGTCGAGTATTATTTGGGTCTTACGCCCAGTGGCATAATTCTACTGCGGAACAAAACCAAAGTCGGCAATTACTATTGGCCCCGTATCAATAAAATTTATTACAAGGTATGACGATAATTATGCAATAATAATAATAATAATAATAATAATAATAATTGAGTTAATAACGGTAGAAGGAGAAGCAGGGACAATGACAATATTAATAAGGATGATAGTATATATTTTTTGATAATATAAATTATTTTTAATAAAAATTGTTTCGAAGAAAAATAATTAAGTTTTCATTAATAGCATAATAATAACAATAATAATAAGAAGAACAATATTTATTTATTTAGTAGTAATAATGATAATAGTGTAATGAACATATAAGATTTTTTTCTTCGAAATAGTTTAATTTATTTTAACGATTTATTATGTCGGAGAAGAATCGTAAATTTTTCGTTAAAATAATACAAACTATTTTAACGAAAAGTAATTCGCCGTTCGTGAAAATAATTTTAAGATGTAACGATCGTGGGGGAGGTAGGAGTGGGATCAATGTAGCAAAGTATAAGAGACAAAGGTATGGAGCGAGTAAGAATAATAATCGTGAGAGCTGTACGAATAAAAACTGACCAGGAGATATAACAAGACTGGAACAAAAATGAAAACTCGACGTATTGTAGGGAGTACAAAAATCGAAAACAACGCATAGAAACGGAAGGGTACTAGGAAGAAAAACTCGCGGAGGGAAGAGCTAAATAAATATGGACTACGCTAAGATGCGGAAATATTGGAAACCGAGGTAAAAAGGGATACACAAATACTCTATGCCGGCGTTTGAGGAAGGAAGAAGAAAGTTTGGAAACCATACTTGAATGCGAGAAAATAAATAAAAAAAAATGAATCAGGAAGTTGTAGATGGTTTAGCAAATTGTGGAAGAGGCTACAAGGGGGAGACCCTAAAACGAAACATTAATAAAGAAATTAAAAGGAAACGGATCAAAGAATTGTGCGAGTTGTGAGAGCCTTCGACTGCATGGTAAGAAAGGAAGAATAGAGGAGAACAAGGACGAAAGACAAATATCAAAAAAAAATTATATATAAAAAAAATATTTGTAAAAACAAGATTTTATTTAATGTAGTAAAAAGTGGGCACTATTTTTTGTTTACAAAGTCATCTATATGTGACTGTAAATGAAAGATTGGGGTGCTTAACTTTTCAATGTTTAATAAATTCGATCAATTCAGTTTCATTAAACGTATTTAGTTTGGGGCAGGGGTTAGAGAAATTATTATCACACGTTTATACTTAGTTTCACGATTTTTATTTAAGAACTCGAAGGCTGTTTCACAGTAAACTAAATACAGTTGATGTGTTAACAGATATATGTAAGTTGAAGGTTATGTCTAAATTTTAAGCGCCCCAAGCTTTTATTTATAGTCGAATATAGGTGACTGGATAAAAAAAATGATTTTCTACTTTTAATAAGTAAAATTTACATTAAATAAAAGCTTGTTTTTAAATATTTATTTTACACATCAATTATTTCCTACTTTGTAGTCTTTAATTGATTTGACTTGAGTTTGAGTTAGTTGTTTAGTTAACTTTTATAGTTTACATAAAGTAACTTTACTAGTTACTTTACTAGAGACTTTGAGTTAGTTGTTTAGTTAAATTTACTAGTTACTTTACTAGAGACTTTGAGTGAGTTGTTTAATTAACTTTACTAGTTACTTTACTTGTTTAGTTAACTTTACTAACTTGTGTTAGTAAACTAAACGACTAACTAACAAACGCGTAAACCAGTAGTTTGCTAGTTTACGAGTTTGTAGGTTAGACATGGAATGCTTGTAAAAAATAACAAGACTGTAATTGGGATTGAACTTACGACCAATTGCTGCATACAAACTTTTCACACGTAAACACAGTTGGCTAAGAATTTGTTTATGTGTTAGTGACATTTTATATGAATGATTAGATATCGCTAATTTTACATGAAGTTGAACATTTTATGGATATTTTTTTTGCAAGTTGAGTCGTGCATTGTTACCTTTTAGACGCATATTTACAAACTCTCAGTCGATTTTCCGTTTTGCATCTCACAGAATGTCAAGTTGAATAAAAGCTTGTAAAAAAAGAGAGAAACGTGCAAAAGGATATCAATGTACAGGGGGGAGAACTGTGTAAAAACCCACACCATATTATGATTGCGGTGTCAATAAACTATAGGGAATTTAACTATGCCCACTTTTACCTTGGGCGTTTTTTTATAAATACTATGGACATTTTTCTCAGTGCAAGTTTGCACTATCTATATGGTTAACAATAACACTTGTTGCGTATAAATTGTTACGAGACCTTACGAAATGTGACTATACGAGCAAAATTATGGTTATCTTATAGTGAAGGAGTAAATCATTTGTGGAACGTGTCAATACTAGGTGCGCAACTAAGTTCCCGGGTTTCACACATGGATGGCGCTAGCGACAAATGCAGTCGGCATACAGGTCTGAAGTTGGGTGTCTTTATAACTTGGATATCTGTTGAGAATACCCAGTCGTAATACAAACAAATATCGCAACACAACGACCTTTTTTCTAACCTCGAAAATGTCAAAGTTTGTGCCAAACAAACAGCATTTGCGGGAAGCCACTTTTGAAATGTTGCTTTTGCAGCAGAACAGAGTTTCCTGCATCGAATTGTTACTGGCGACGAAAAATGAATATATTTCGAGAATCCCAAACGCAGAAAATCGTGGCTTTCTCTTGGCGAAACGTCAACATCGACGGCACGGCCAAATCGCTTCGGAAAAAAGACAATGCTCTGCGTTTGGTGGGACCAGAAAGAAATCGTGTACTATGAACTGCTGAAACCGGGCGAAACTGTCAATGGGCATCGCTACCGACAACAACTAATCAATTTGAACCACGCATTGCTCGACCAACGGCCAGAATGGGACACGAGACACGAACGTGTGATATTGCAGCACGACGACGCTCCGTGCCATAGCAGTTCCATTGTCCAGGACACCATAAAAACACTGAAATTGGATCTGCTACCGCAGCCGCCGTATTCGCCAGACCTGGCCCCTTCAGACTATCACTTGTTCCGGTCGATGGCGCATGGCTTGGGTGGGCTACACTTGGCCAATTACGACGCAGTACAAAATTGCTTGGACGAATGCTTTCAGTCCAAAGACGCGTCTTTTTATCGTTGCGGTATTTATGTATTGCCAGAGAGATGGCAAAAATGTGTAAATAGCGAGGGACAATACTTCGGACGAACCATTTTTTGTATTTGTCTTGAAATTTTCGATTTTTTATTGGTCAAAAAAACCCGGAAACTTAGTTATTTTAGCGCACCTAGTATTATATACATTTATTTGACATACCATTCAATGTGGTAAAAATCACTATTTTTGAGTGTAGGGAAATATCCATTCGATGAAAATCTACTATGTTATATAGCATTGAACGATCGACGTATGCTTGTAAAATTGTTGGTTGCGGTTAACGTATGAGCATAGCTAACACGACTGCTAAAATATCGTAAGCAGTACTATACTTTAGGCAGAAACCATGACTGTAAAATATTGTTGTCCCCTCAGGCCATAAATTATGGTAAAAATATGGTTCAAGTTACCATACATTTCTCTTAGTGTAACAACAATCATTCAATCAATTTGAAGCAATAAGAATTATTTTGGGCGAATATTACAAAGAGAAATAATTGAAAATCACAATATACCGGCGAAAAATTTCAGGGACGATACTTCATGCTGCGCGTGAGTGAGAAAAACTCGGAGGAGAGAACGCACGGTTTCGAGACCCCGTCGAGAGGTGCTTGCCGCCATTTGTGGAAGTGTTGCCAGGAGCATCAGGCGTTTTTTCGTCTGATGGCAACGGGACCACCGCCGTTGAGCCCGTACGCCCGTTTCCGCTCGCAGAGTCCCTCGACGAGCTCGGAGAAGCAACAGGCGTCGATACGACGCAATCAACCGGCGACGTTTCAGCGAGCACCGAGTCGTCGGGCCCAGAGACGAGTAGTCGAGGGACAAGAGATGGTGGGCCCGTTCGTGGAGAAACCGGCGATCCCGGAGCGCAACAACGTACACCAGGGGACCGTGAGCAACAGCGGTTGCAACAACAACGCTACGAGGCACGCGTCGTCCTCGGTGGCGGTTAACAATCCGAGTCCTCGGAGCACTCGTAGCGCACCCTGGTCACAGAGCCAACCCCGGGGACTGTACACCTCGTCGAGCCCGCGCTCCGTGAGGTCCGCCGGCACCGCGCCCGCGGTGAGTTTCGACAAACTCTCATCCGCCGTTCGGAAGATCTTACGAATCAAGGAAGTCATCCTATGTGACAACTATTTTTTTCGCTTTTGTTAAGATTTTTTTTTTTTTGGAAACCGTTAAGGGGCCTGTCTACTTTGGAACCACGAAAAAAAGGCTATTTTCGCGATTTTTTTTTAACGATTTTATAAAAGATATGAATATATAAGTTGTTGGGCTTGGTGAATAAAGTCTTAAACTACATTTAAACGAAATTTAATTCGTTTTTATTCATTTTTAAGTAGAAAAACTATAGTTTAACGTAACGCCTCAAAAATAGGGGGGCAGGCCATCACAACTCGGCAATAGCTTGTCTGAAACCAAAAAAAATCAACGTCCATTAGATTCAGTATGACACCTCGGATATAAAGTTTTATCAAAAATTTAATAAATGGTAGATGAAAAACGAAAGAAGTAAAAAAATGCGTTTTTTCGCAGTTTTTCGCAAAAAAAAAAGAGTAAAGAGGTTACGCTTAGTTCGCGGCCGGAAAAAAAGGTGTTTTCGTCAATTTTTTGTGGCCAATGGGTGCAGACTTTTAATTTTTTTTTAATAGTAAAAGGTATTATTTCAAGTATCTTTGACAATTCTTTATTGGGAAATACTTATAAACGCCGGAGACACAGTACATTGCACAGACAGCTGTGCAAAAAAGGTCCTACGCCGTGAATTTAGTTTTTGCACCCTATTATCTAGTCTTTAATCGAAGGACTTAATAACATAATGAGGATAAAGTTCCGAAAAGCCCATACCTCTGATTAATTTGGAATTTCGCGTACCTATGTATTTTGACTCGCTGATCACGAATATCCTATTGCAAATACCCGCAAATTTCATTTTCAAGGTCAATACTCACAAAAACGGATTTTTAAACAGTTTTCCCGTTCTACTTTAGTCAATATTCATTTTAGAAAAAAATGTTCTCTACAAACGTTGTAGCCTATGAAAATATTGATCTTTTATTTTTTATACAAATTTCGTCTCAAACCATTCCATTTCGAGAAAAATGGGATAATGGTCCAATAAATGAAAATTGCTTAGCTTCATTAGGTTCCATATTATCTACTTATCTATAGTAACGGATCGGTAACCGCAAGAATATAGACAATGATCATTAGCCCACACAAACCCAAGGAAAAAAACCAAATTTGAACTGAAACAAAACCAACAAAAAAATCAAAACACAAATCTAAACAAAGCCCAAAAAACTCAAAGTGAAAAAACCCAAATTAAATTAAAAACCCAAGCAAGCCCAACAAAAAAACCAAACCCAAGCAAACGCAAACAACCCCAAAGAAAAACGCAAAAATAGTATATAATACAAAAAGAAACTAAAATAAAAGAAAAAATTTTAAAAATTCAAATAAAAAACAAAAAAGCACAAAAAACATGCACTCCAACCTTCCCGCGGTAAAGTGCGTAAGTAGGTAATATCGAAACTAATGGAGCTAAGCAATTTTCACTTATAGGACCATTATCCCATTTTTCTCGAAACGGAATGGTTCTAGATAAAAACTGTATAAAACATAAAAGATCAATATTTTCATAGGCTATAACTTTTGTAGGAAACATTTTTCTCTAAAATGAATGTTTACTAAAATAAAACAGAAAACTGTTAAAAAATCAGTTTTCGTGAGTGTTGACCTTGAAAATCAAATTTGCGGGTATTTTCACTATGATACTCGTAACCAGCGAGTCAAAATACACGGGTACACGAAATTCCAAATTAATCAGAGGTATGGGCTTTTCGGAACTACACCCAATGATTTTTGAAAAAATGGTCACCGATCGAAAGTGATCGTCGAAATTTCGGTGAACAAAAAAACACTCTATTTTCCTTGATATAAAAAAAAGTATGCATTGAAAAAAAATCCTTCGATTAAGGACTGTCATTTGATATACAAAAAAAGTCTGTGGAATTTGAAGCAGATCGGTTCAGTTGTTTTTGAGATATTTTGGTAACCGATTCTGAAAAAGTCATTCAGAGAAAAACGCGCTTAAAGTTTTACGTCAGGTGTATACGTAGGTTCGCCGGACCTACCGGTAAGCGCTCACAACTCCCCCAATGTTCAACGGACCGACTTGAAATTTCCGGAGAATTTTTTTGAAAGGTTATATTACAAGAATCCGTCGAGAGCTGAAAAATCGATTTTTTTGCAAAAATTCCAACTAGGTGTAGCACCTTAATGATGTTTGTTGTGGTGTGGAGAACAGCTGCTGAACAGACTGCAGCGACGGAGTAGCTCGGTGGAGAGCCAGAGCTCGGGCGACAGTCACAGCCGCAGCGGCCACCGGCGCCGGAGCCATAGCCACAGTCATCGACGTCACAGCAGGCACTCGGACTGCGAGTCCGAACTGTCGCGAGGCTCCCACGACACGAGATCCGCTCACCGGAAGCATCGCCGAAAGCACCGAAGTTCCCGCAACTCCAGGTAAGCATCGACGAGTCCGAAAAACCCAACTGCTCGCCCATCATCTAGTTAATCACATATTCCCATCACGCAGACACGAATTGGTAGATTCGGAGCCACAGTGGAGAGAAGCGCAGAAGCGAAAGGGCGAGGGTGTCCAAAGAGCAGTGGTGAGCCACACGGAGCCGAGAAGACGCCACCGGAGTCGTCATCGAAGTCCATCCCAGAAGCAAACACTGCCCGATGAACTCAGAAAGTGCGCCATCACATTGATTCTTCATGTTGCTTCTTCTCGAGAATATTCGACACTTTTCGAGCAACCCTTCTTACGTTGTTTTCTTTTTTTTTCAACTCAAGACCTCTGGGCAATTTGTTTTTTCTCCAGACACTTGGAGTTCGGTCTGATCGACACAACGGGAATGAGCGAGCAGCAGAGACGAGAGATACCGTACACGATAGTCCAGTCGCAATCGGTGCCGCAGTGCCTCTTGCAATCGAGCAACAGCCGGCTGGACGTGACCGAGACGACGAGGGCCCCGACGCCACCTAGGTACGATGATCTCAAGATGGTCTGCACTCACTACAATCATCCTCCAGCGGAGGATGAAACGGGATCCGTAGTCATTGTTTGAGGAGACAAAATCCTCGAGGACGTTCCAAGGACACGCTCTTTTACCACCCAACCCCCTGTCGTCGTCGATCCTTTCCTGTCGTGTCCCGTGCATGAGTCGTTTTGTCTGTTTGTCCGTTCGTCCGTCCCCGATACCCACGTTTTATTTATTACTTCGAGCATGTGACATTGTCGTTTTATACAGCGTTTCGCAGCATACAGCATGTGCCCGAACAAGCCTCTTATTTATTTGAAGCATGAATTACCCTAAAATAAATCACTGATTAACAGCCTGACGCACACTGGTGTTTTTTTCTTGTCTACGATTTTGTGTTGTCTCGTGGCTCCCTTGGCCCGGTGCTCTTTAGGCAATTGGTGGGAGCGACTCTTGCTCGAGGAGGCAAACGTTGCATTTTGTCGCTGTGGCCAGAGCACGAGTTTTGTTTTGATTTCTTTTTCAATGGATTTAACTCACGGCCGAATATGGGTCAATTATGCTGCATGAGGACTTTTCCGAAAAACGACGGGAAATTGTTTTTTTTTCGCCATGACAGTTATTCCATCATAGTAAGTGATATTCCATCGGGGGAGGCTGACATTTCCCATATATTCCATATGTTAAGTTTCCAGAATAAGGTAATATTTCGACGCCTCGCTGAACAGCCACGTGGTTTACTTATACATAGTACATTACGAAGGTAACAATGTATCTGCTTTGATTTCGGTGACCACACTGTCCTGTCTCCGGAAACAGGTAATATTTCGACGTCTCTTGTTCGTTGTCGCAAAACAGCTACGCGTTTCCTTATAGATAGTTTATTATGAAGGTAACAATGTATATTTTTCGGAACGATGAGATATGTTGTGATTTCGTGATCGTGAAATATGTTTTGATTCCGTGAATTTTTCTTCAAGCGTCAATATCCAGACCATCGTGATCGATTTCACATGATTTTCGAAGTCATCGGCGCCATGAAGGAAGAATAGAAATTTCGACACTTTTCGACATCAATATTTTTCAAGATTTTTATCGGCCCTTAGTAGGGCCACAAGAATTACCAACGTAGTACAATTGTATAATACTTCATGCCCTCCAATATTGACGTCGAAATATTTGAAAATTCCCTATTTTACCACGTGTTTCCGCGAACTTCAAAACCCCATAACTTATGGAATGAATGGAAAATGTCAGCCTCTCCCGACGGAATATCACTCATTATAATGGAATAAACATGTTCCCGGTGAAAAAAAAAGTTTCCCGTCGTTTTTCAGAAAAGTCCTCATACTGCATAATTACCCGAATTTGAAAGTGTGGATACCCTGGGGTAACGAAACAGTGGGACATTGGAACAGTGGAACATTGTTGGAAGGATATACCTATAAAAATATTAAAAAGTATACAATTAAAAATAAAGTAGGCTTTGCAATCAAATTTTCATATTTTTTACCATTTTCTCGACAATTTTTGCCCCAAAAAGGTAATTTATTAACGCGATACCCTCAAAACTTTAGGTATATCCTTCCGATGATGTTGTAGCGAGAAAACTCCCAAAATTTCAGCCAGATCGATCAATAACTTTATGAGCTCCATCATAAGCAATTTTTCAAAAGACGCCTAAACAAATACCTTATAACGCCGCCATTTTGTTTTATTTAAAAAAAGAAAACGTTTTTCACAACACTTGAAAGTTGTAATAAGCTGATGTCAAAATTAAAAAATGCTGTGGTTATTTTATAACCTTCAAAAAAATTAATGAAAAAATGACCCATTTTCGGGCGTCTAAAGGGATTTCCCACTTAAGAATTCAATCGTTGGCTCAATCCACGTAACTTTTTCAAAATTATAATCCATGGAATACACTCTTTCATCGAGAACCCATCGTGTTTGGTGACTCATTATTTTTCACGCAAACACGCTTTTGAAATGGTACCAAAAAAAGTGCCCCATAAAAGAAACAACTTTTCTTTCTTTGTCAGATCTCTGCAGTGATTTTTTTTCACTCGTTGTTGCATACCATTCACCAGCAAATTTCGGTAAAAAAATTAATTGTGGGGCCCTGTCTCCCCCCTCCCCAATTCGGCCCTGGATTATACTAATTGTTCAATGATGTCAAGTCTGAAGTCTCTGGCCACAGCAACCCCCGAGAGAGGAAGAGAGAGAAAGCTCGTGCGCAAAATTGAGGACTGCCATATACGGAATTAAATTTCAGAAATGTTGGATCCATTGGGAAGAGAGGTAGACGCGATACTCGCCATAATTGCGACGAGATGATTTTAAGCTTTCCGCCCAACGCGAGAACGAGCGCGCGTAACGAAGCAAAGTGTCCCGTGGATAGGATCGATTATAATCCGAGGCGAGACGTGGATTACGCGTCGAAGAGTGCGATTGGATCGCGTAGCGGGAGATTTTTGATAGGGAGTAACGTGGACAGCGGACTCGGCGAGAGCACGCCGCAGGATTTCTCGAGTTGTTGCTCGAGCTCGGCGGACAGCTCGGCCAGACCATCGCGGCCTCCCGTACGTACCACCAGAATACTTCTTTCGCCATTGTATTTCTTCTTCTCCCGTTTCCGGCTCTTCTCGCTTGCGTAGCGCGCCCTGTGCGGCCATTCTCCCACCGGAAGTAACGGGCTCAAGATATCGCTCCGCATAATGAGATTTTTACACATTACGCTTCGATCACCTTGACAATTTTTTTCGATTCTCAGCAATTTGCCATTTTTAACGTTCAGGATTGCTACGCATTATCGACTGAGAAATTCCCCAACTTCCAAATTTTTCATACCGGTTTTGCAAAAATAATTTAAACATTGTAAAGTAAAATACATTAAAAGTAAATACAGAATCGGTTCTTTCTTATAAAAAGAATTTTTTTATGTTGGCGAGAATGAATAAAAAACAAATGTAAATACTTATCTACAAGAATAAATAAGTCTACAATTGTGTGGTCGTGTGTCGACAAATGGAATGCAAATGTATAGAGCTTTACAATAAATTATTTTTCCAAATTTTCAATCCTTGGCACTGGCATAACTTTTTTTGTATATAATGAAGAATGATATAAATATTTGAAATATTTATTTTTATACTGATCAGTTTTTTTGTCAAATCGCTTTCATTGTTCGTAGTTCATGCAAAAAGTAAATTCTGAGAAAATTGCCGAGAATTTCCAAAATTCCGCAATTATTCCAGGAGGAAAGGAATTCCCTGTTCCCGGTTTTCCATATGCGTAACAACTCTGACGTTTCTTCGTACCTTGAGGGCTTGAGCGATCACCATTCGTAAAAGAATCCATTATCCAAGCGATATCTCGCCCCGCAAATAAGCATACCCGACCTTCTAACCTTTCGCCCTTTTTCATCCTTCGCTCTCGATGTAAAGCCAGCAATTGTTCTCTTTGGTGTCTGTAGACGCAAATACAATTAGCGGGAGAGGGGCGCTATGATCTATCCGCGAATCAAGACATTTACTCGCCTGTCGATGCTACTCTGGACGCGGTACTTCAGCCCATTATATCGTAAGTCAACCCGAATAAACCAAAACAAACACAATATCTCGTCTCGTGTGCACGCTGCGGTTTCTTTTTCACGAACCAAATCGTACAGCCATTTTTGTAAAATTGAACAAGAAAACTAACGTCATTGTGCTGTAGCAGAAGTAGAAGCTTGTACCCGGTGGGCTTTATGTTTTTTTCTCCCGAGAACTTTACCAACAATTAGTTTTCTTTACTTTCAGGACTTTGACTCGAAGACCGCGGACGCGGCCAAAATAAGCACTGTACTGTAATTTAAGGATATATATATATTATATATCAAATATATATATATAGCGACAAATATATATATGTGAAAATAAATGTGCACATACTGTATATTCGAATGAAACTCGTGTTTATACTCCGAACGAATAAACGAACTATAATCCTACTAGTCACAAGATAAACAATAATAAACAACTTATGCTCCTTAGCGTATAAATGATTAAATTTGTTTATTTATAAAATATATGCATATATATATTTATATATATGTATATATATATATATGTGTGTGTTTGTTTATTCCTAGTGTAATTGTACATCCTCAATTATCCTTAGACGCCATGTGTCTCATCAGGTTACCTATGAATTTTTCCATCTTCTTTAAATCCTGGGCTATCTCCGTTTTGTACTGTATGCACTGGAACAAAAGGCAAACAATTGTACACGTTCAGGAGATATTAGGTTTAAATTTGTTTAGGTTCTGTATGCAATGGAGCAAGATGCAAAAAATCGTACGCAATCCAGAAGGAATTTTGCTTGGGCTTGTTTAGATGTTGCCTACACTGGAATAAACTGCAAGGAGTTGTACACAGTTCACGAGGAATTTTGTTTGGGTTCTATATGCATTGGAACTAAATGCAAAAAAAATTTACACCGTCTGGAAGGAATTTTGTTTGGGTCTGGTTGCATGCAATATGCAAAAAATGTACGTGGTGCCAAAGGAGTTTTGTTTGGGTTTTGCGTGCACTGGGAAGAGCTGCTAAAAATTCTACACAGTTCGGAAGGATTTTTGGTTTGGTTGGTTCGGGTTCTGTTCCACCAGAATAAAATGCAAAAAAATGTACACGGCCGAAAAGGAATTTAGTTTGGGTTGTTTGAGTTCTTGTGCAGAAGAAATTTTGTTTGGGTTTGTTTAGGTTTTTGTAAAGAAGGAATTTTGTTTGGGATTGTTTAGGTCCTTGTCCAGAAGAAATTTTGTTTGGGTTGTTATCCAGGGCTCCGTTCAGGTTGTTTGGGTTCTTGTGCAGAAGGTATCTTGTTTGGGTTTTGTATGGACCAGAACGAAATGCAAAAAAATTGTACACAAATTTTGTCGACGGTTGAAGGTCTCAGGATGGAAAACTCACCGTTCGATTATCCGTAAGCTTGAGAGACAGGTAACCTTTGTTGTGGGAGTACTTCATCGAGTATCGGGCCTGTCGAAAAGAAAGAACGGACGTCACGTCTCGACAAAAAGAGGTTGGTAGGCCGATCGAGGAAAAAACGACAAGAGAATTTGTACATTCAGTGGATAAGAGAAAAAAATGACAGAGGCACGTTGGAAGTTCGGTTGGTCGGTTTCGATGGATAGCAAGGCGCTTGGATTTGGGATTGCTTGACTCTACCTTCAATGGATCCTGCAGGTATAACCTCTCCGCTCCCTTCTCGAACTCTTCCCAGGAATTCATATACGTCATTTTGATGGGGTTGCGACGGCAATTCTTCTGGGCTTGCAGAACCTCGTGATAATATATTTTTTTTAGGATTAAGTTTATAATTTGTATTACGGAGGGATGATTGAGTCGCGAGGCACAGTTGGCACACGTCAGTGCTCCAAATCTACGAGCTGTCTGACGACTGCGCAACTGGACGGTTACTTTACCAAAGCGCGTGGCATTTTACCGGAATTCAACTTATTTTATTTATTGCTTTCGCCCTTTTTCAATCATGAGATTCTAGCTTTTTTCGTGTTGGCCATTTGTTTATTATTCTATTTGTTTGCATCGTTAAATAAGGTAGGGGCTAGTGACTTTTCTGTCGTGCTTCCGGTACATGACAATTGGGCAAATTTTTCTCTGCCGGTAAAAGAGTGATCTTGTTATCAACTGATCTCAGATACCAGCTGTCGGTAAAGCAGTGCACGCATGGGATTTTTGGGAGCATTTTGGGCGTGATTGGATTCCTAGTCTGGTCACAAGTTCCATCGCGGCGCCACAGTACCTGAAGATTCCCCTCAGCAGTGCAGCCAGATCGCGCGTAAAAAGTTACCCCCTCTGTAGTCTCTTACGCGCCCATCACACAATCATAGTAGCGGGTGTCCGTGAGCGAGCGACGCTCGGACATCTTCGGAAACAGCCGAGTGCGGTCGAACTGTCCCGACCGCGCCTTCGGCAGCTACACCAATGCATCGATGCTGAGTACGTTCATGTGCGGCCAAGCCGAACGAAGGCTTCGAGGGAAAAAGCAACCTGAGCACGGCTCGCGCGTGACGTCACCCGACGGCACGCGCGAGGCTTTTAGATGATTTCAATGCTTATTTAGCTCTTGATTCTCTGCGTTATTAATGTATACAAAAAAATGTATCGCGCACTCTGAACGCTTACTTTTTTAGTTTATACGTTAATTTGAATATAATAATAAATCTAAATTACAACTTATTTATCTTCTAAAAAATTGGTTACGCTTTACTCACACCCGTCTTTATGCCAAATAAATTATAATTCAGAAAAGTAAGCGAAAATATATTTATATTCGTATTATTATATTAATTCTCATACTTTCATCAAGCGATAAAGTATTATCTCCAAAAACAAGTCAATCATCCACCGGCCGCCAATCGTAAATACCAGAAAGTGAACATACATTGACACAAAAAATTAAAGGAGCAAGAAAAGTTGAACTTTGTCAAAAATGGTCGTACAAAAAAAAGGTTTTTGAAGCTTCAAGTTTCTAGTTTTAGTTCCGAGAATGATTTTTTTTTTAGAATCACTGATTGCGCGGTCGGAAGAAATATCACGGCAAAAAAAAATTTGCAAATTTTTCCGTTTTTCAAAGTTCTGCACGGGTTTTGGAGTTTTTTTTCGGACTTGACCAATATCAACGTCATTGAGCCCATTCAATTCACTTCAATTTGCTTTTTTTTCTCCGTACGACCATTTTTCGCTGAGATATCGGCCTTTGAATGAAAAAACGTCCTTTTGTCTTCAGTCATTGATATCTCAGGAACTAATGGTCGTACGGGAAGTCGACCGGCAGTTTTGGAAACGTGAATACATACTCTACAAGCTCTGATTATTATTGTAGGTTAAAGAAACATTATTTTTGCCATCAGTTTTAAAAAAGTACAAAAAAACAATGTTTTCTTGGTTTTTATAAAATCCACCGCTACTTTGCAAATATTGCGATAAACACTAATGTTTATGGACGGTCATTCAGCTCAATATGTCCCCAAGAGCCAAGCAAAATTCCAAATTGATCCGTTCATCGGTCTTTCTTGCCCGATTGACCAAAATATGAAAAAAAATTAAAGGAGCAAGTTTCCTCCTTCTCATACATCATTTCATGATTATTATGAGGAAAAAAAACTTTTCACTACTTTTCGTACAATTGGGTATTGAGTACGCATTAAATGTTGGAAAAGAACCTTGAAAATCATATTGACTAAAAATTTTCCAATTTTTTATTTTTAATAACAAAAATGTTGAAATTTTTTTTTTATAAAAAAATCTATTTCAATTTTATTAATTTTTTTAATGTTGACATTTTTTTTCGATTCAACATTGTACCGCCAGCATTAGAATTACCCAAAGCGTACGTACAATTACCCAAAGCGTACCTCCACGTGGTACGCTTTGGGTAACGCTAATGCTGGCGGTACAATGTTGATTTGAAAAAAATGTCAACATTTAAAAAAAATTCGAAATTGTTTTTTTTTATAAAAAAAAAAAATTTTCATTTTTTTTTATTAAAAAAATTTTTTTTCGAAAATTTTTAGTCAATATGATTTTCAGGTTTTTTACTCAACATTTAATGCGTACTCAATACCCAATTGTACGAAAAGTAATGAAAAGTTTTTTTCCTCTTAATAATCATGAAATGATGTCTGAAAAGGAGGAAACTTGCTCCTTTAATTTTTTTTCAAATTTTGGTCGATCGGGCAAGAAAGACCGATAATCGGATCAACTTGGAATTTTGCATGGCTTTTGGGGACATATTGAGCTGAATAACCGTACATAAACATTAGTGCTTATCGCAATATTTGCAAAGTAGCGGTGGATTTCATAAAAACCAAGAAAACATCGTTTTTTTGTACTTTTCTAAAACTAGTGGAAAAAATAAAAAATAAAAGTTTCACTGCAATAATAATCAGAGCTTGTAGAGTATGTATTCACGTTTCCAAAACTACCGATCGAATTCCCGTACGACCATTAGTTCCTGAGATATCTCAGTGAAAAATGGTCGTACGGAGAAAAAAAACCAAATTGAAGTGAATTGAATGGGCTCAATGACCTTGATATTGGTCAAGTCCGAAAAAAAATCTCCAAAACCCGTGCAGAACTTCGAAATACGGAAAAATTTGCAAATTTTTTTTTGCCGTGATATTTCTTCCGACCGCGCAATCAGTGATTCTCAAAAAAAAATCATTGTCGGAACCAAAACTAGAAACTTGAAGCTTCAAAGTCCTTTTTTTTGTACGACCATTTTTGATGAAGTTCAACTTTTCTTGCTCCTTTAATTTTTTGTGTCAATGTATGTTCACTTTCTGGTATTTACGATTCGCGGCCGGATGGATTATTGTTTTTGGGGATAATACTTTATCGCTTGATGAAAGTATATGAGAATGAATATAATAATACGAAGATAAATATTTTTCCGCTTACTTTTATGAATTACAATTTATTTGGCATAGGGACGGGTGTGAGTAAAGCGCAAACAATTTTTTAGAAGATAAATAAGTTGTTTTTTAGATTTATTATTATATTTAAATTAACGTAAAAACTAATAAAATAAGCAGTCAGAGTGCGCGATAAATTTTTCGACACTAAAAGATAACTAATTAAAATAAATATGATAACTAATAAAAATAACTAATCAAATAAGAATTAATAGTAATCATGATTAAAAAAAAAAGCGCTCAGCGTGAGGAAGGATCTGCGCCCCTGCGGACCGAAGCCAGGAACGCTACCAACGGGACCATCCTATCGCTTGTGTTAAAAATGCACTTTCTAGCGCGTAAGATTGGCGGCCGGTGGATGATTGACTTGTTTTTGGGGATAATGCTTTATCGCTTGATGAAAGTATGAGAATTAATATAATAATACGAATATAAATATATTTTCGCTTACTTTTCTGAAGTATAATTTATTTGGCATAAGGACGGGTGTGAGTAAAGCGTAACCAATTTTTTAGAAGATAAATAAGTTGTAATTTGGATTTATTATTATATTTAAATTAACGTATAAACTAAAAAAATCAGCATTCAGAGTGCGCGATACATTTTTTTGTATACATTAATAACGCAGAGAATCAAGAGCTAAATAAGCATTGAAATCTTCTAAAAGCCTCGCGCGTGCCGTTGGGTGACGTCACGCGCGAGCCGTGCTCAGGTTGCTTTTTCCCTCGAAGCCTTCGTTCGGCTTGGCCGCACATGAACGTACTCAGCATCGATGCATTGGTGTAGCTGCCGAAGGCGCGGTCGGGACAGTTCCACCGCGGTCGGCTGTTTTCGAAGAGTCCGGGCGTCGCTCGCTCATGGACACGTGCTACTATGAGCGCGTAAGAGACTAGAGAGGGGGTAACTTTCACGCGCGATCTGGCTGCACTGCCCCTCAACAAGAGAATTCCAACAGCTCCATAAACTTAGCCGGCGACTATGGAAATATCGATTTTTTTTTAACGCTAATCGATTGTTAGTGTTTGTTAGACAAAACCCAGCGTTTGTTAGACTTTATTTATTGAATAAAACGAAAAACAAATTTATGCCAAAGTTAGCCGCAGAAAATGGTTTTCTAGTGATTTCGAACTTTTCTGCGTAACCAATCGATTGTTAGTCGTTTGTTAGTGATTGTTAGTCACTTTATATCGTTTGTTAGAGCTCAATTATTATTAAATTAATGAAAAACTTTTCGGCCCTATAGCGCGCTGCAAGCCACGTGAAGTTGGCAGCATCACCGCGACGGCCACTTGAGGCTTTGGGTATGTAACTCGTCAATTTCAGCGAAACGTTGGTTCTTACAATTCTATTCGATTGTTAGACGAATGTTAGTGATTGTTAGTTAATTTTCATCGTTTGTTAGTGTTCCATTTTTATTTAATCGCTGAAAAACTTTTCGGCCCTAGAGCGCGGTGCATGTCGGCGACATGCACCGCACAGATGCACAGATGTCGCGGAGGTTGGCAGCATCGCCGCGACAGCTGTTACGGTTCGCACATGTAACTCGTCAATTTCAGCAAAACGTTTTTCAGCAATTAAATAAAAATGGAGCACTAACAAACGATGAAAATTAACTAACACTCACTAGTATTCGTTTAACAATCTAATAGAATGACAAGAATCAACGAAGCGCTGCTTCAGGTAGCAGAAGCGAGAACTACGAATTTGCCTCGTTATCAGTTTCACTCCCCACCCTCCCCGGCCGCTAAGGTTCGCGATGACAGTGGTTGGAATCTACAGAATTTAGACCGCTTAGCCAATCCCCGGTAGTGACATCTACGTTGTTCCGGAAGAAGCGCCTGCTCACGTGGGTAAAAAATGTCAACTGTCAACGATAAGCGCAATCGAGCAGCGCTGTACTTCCGCTACACTACGATTATACATGGGGTCTGTTCGTTTTAGCTGCACTTTTCTACATTTCTAACACCTCCAGTGGACTTTCTATTACTGTATCTGGTCAAAGTGTAGAAAGTGCAGCTAGCGCGAACAAACCTATTTTCACAACGGTCCCTTCAAACCTCCAAACGGTTTTGCAGGCAGATCTGTATAGTCTTATAAAAACAAGTGTTTCCATTTGTTGATCTCGCCAGACCTACAGCTCGAGATCTGGTGCGGCATTGAAGAAGCGAGCAACCGCGTCTCGGTGCGCCGGTAAAGAGAGAAGGCAGGTAGGATCTTTGAGAAGTGACAACTACACGATCAGCAGGTTAAAACCGGCGTCCCTTAGCACGCGATAACTCGTCCGTTAAATTTGTTTTTCTTCCGTTGCATCGCCCAATTCTATGGACTAAACGTTAATTAACATGGACAATGTAACTTTGACGAGCTTGCTACTTGGAATATCAATTCTTTCGTTCTCTATTCTCATGGTTTTTTGCACTACCATCCGTGGTACTATTGTAACGTGTGGGATTCTATTGTACATCAGGAGCGAGATGAATACGACTCTGGACCCGATAAGACCTTTGCTGGTCGAGGGCTGTGGCGATGAAACATCCTACCGCTACGGCCGAGATCCCAGCAACCTAGCACTCGGCCATCAACGGATGACGTCCAGCAAACAGAATCTCGTTACTCTGTGCGAGGATGCGGAAGTGGATCGTTATGAGGACACATGTCTGACAGCTTCGAACTCGGCCTTCATTTAAACAGTCAAGGTTTTCCTTCGTGTGAAACCGTTACCACTGAAGTTTAAACTGACCCAAGATGAAAGCGACGCGTTCAGGATCATCAATTCCACCATGCTTTTGACCAAACTGCCCTCTCTGTACAATACCTTGTGTTCTTTCAAGCGGCTAAAAAGTGCCCAGTCCGTGTGCAGAAAATTTACTTTTAGCCAAACCGTTGGACCCGAGACTACACAGCTGGAACTCTTCGAGGAAGTCGTACATCCGAGAATGGTGGATTTCTTGGATGGACAGAACTGTACAGTGATGACTTACGGTAAGATGCTTCCTGTTGCACCAATGTACAAGAATATACCAGCCACATAAGCGGTTAGAGAGACATTTAAGCTGATCCTTGCACAAACCCGCATATTCAACAATTAACTGACTTTCGTCTATAAAGAAGAAAAAATACGTCCCAGTATACCAGTAAAGATTCAAGCCAAGTTGCCGAACTTTCAATAAAAATTGCCGACTCAAAATTGTCTCATTTATAAGGCGCTTTATAAAGATGACACACTGGCCACATTTCTATCTAATAATTTGTACACTAAATAACTAGATGCCTGATATCAACTGCTTATGCGTGAAAAAAAACTAAAGATTCTGTAACAACGATACACTCAGGGTCACCAAATGTTTCAAACAAATATTAATGATAGAACTTAGAAAAATGTGACTAGCAGAATCTTCGGAGCCGCTGCATTTCACAGAAAGTGTACAAATGTCTAAATTTTTGGCGAAATTTTTTTATACCAGCTTATCGTTGGGTATGATAATTGATTGTCACTTATTTTTATCAAGCGCCACTGTAATTTAACCAATGATTCAGGGGGGCCCTCCTCATGCCACCACAAAATACAGCCCTCCGCGAAAGGAATACCTTAAAGACAACGATAGGATATGCTGGAGATCAGTTTTGGTTGGGAGCCCTTATTAGGGAGCGGTGTGTGTTATTTGTGTGTTATGTGTTCTTCATGAAGTTGGTTTAATGCTTGTACTTTCAAACGTTGAATGGTAGCACGCTTAGCCATTGTTGATGCTCTAGTAACTAATGGAAACAAAACTATTCAACTTTTAGACAATTGCAACGATGCAGAAAGTATTCATCTACTATTAATGCAGCTAATCAACTAATGCAACTAATCAAAAGGTTGAATAGTTATCTATCGTTTTTCGTTTAACTACACATTTGGCTAACTGAAGGAGAACTCAATTATGGAGCTTTGCCAGAGAACGAGCGGAGGAATATCATTATTATAGAGTTTGTTTTTCGACCTGTACAGTCAAGACACTAACAAGACTTTCGTTATTAGCCCATATATGGATAAGCAAGTCTCGTTGTCAAGTGATTAACATATTACGAAATGATTGAGGTGCTAGGCTACTGTGATGACCCGAAAATCAAGGTTGATTAAAGTAATTAATTTTTCACGGATAAGTAAGACGATTGGAAAATCATTTGGATATTTATTTGTATGTACAGGTTGTGTACCAATTTGTATGTACAAAATTGGCAACCAAAATTCATAACAGAAATATTAATAATTAATGAAATTACGAACAATCTCGCGAAGGACCTTAAACGTGGGGACTCAACGGTGTACTTGATTTTGGCCACCCGGTTGATCTGACACGAAAAAAACCATTATTAACCATAATTTAAAATGTCATTGTTAATAACTAATGAAAGAAAGAAAATGTTACAAGTAAAAACGACGGTGAAGACTAAACTACTATTACACTCGATAAGTCTACCAAATTGGAAGTCTATTCGTTCATTACATGGTGAAAGAAACGCGTTTAAAGTTTTACTAGAAGTTCTATCGTTGTATTCATAAGTTTACCTTCAATTGACGATTCCTGCAGCGTATGTTAGACCTTCCTCTTCAATTTGAGTTGCCTCAACCGCCGAACTAATGCTTGTCATTTTCACAGTAGTCTAACCCCTTAACACAACAATTCAAGAACATTCATTTTCAAAAAATTTACGTTTGGGAATATTCGCTTTGGAGAATACGTTTGTGATCATTCATTCATCGAGTTCGTCGAGAAAGATTTTGTTGTCGATAATTGAACGATTTTTTCAGACCAAAGTTTCACAAAGCTTTATTTATTTTCGACCAAGGTACAACGGGTTCCGGCAAATCCCACACCCTTCGAGGTACAGCAACATCACCGGGTACAATACCGCGTGGCCTCGGGTTTGTGTTCTCAAACATAAATCCCAGGCCAATGCCTTGGTAGAAACCGATTCACAGCAGCAACGTCGTGTATCTGAACGCGGTCGAGCGAGCTCAAGAGATCGAAGCGACGAACAAACTCCTCACGTTCGCCTCGATCGATAAACATCATTACATAAACGCCTACAGTCGGATGCAAAATATACTTCAGGAAGAGTCGCCTATAAGGTCGAGTCAGGCTTGCGACGCGCATTACAGTATTTGGGTCTCGTTCGCCGAAATTTACAACGAAAATATATACGATTTGTCTTCATCAAGGGCTTAAAAACGTTTTGCGTAAATTCGGGTTCGGAGGCTTATCAGGTTCTCATGGCTGATCAATACGATCTCAAAGTTGCCGCTACGGCTCTCAACTCGCACAGCTCACGATCCCATTGCATCTTCACTATTCAGTTGCTCAAATATTACCGCGAAGATGATCCCGGATCCGTGGAAACTAGCACTTTCACGTTCTGCGATCTCGCTGGCTCGAAACGTCTGAAGACAACCTTAAACGTCGGCGACAGGCTGAAGGAAGCGCAGAATATAAACACAAGCCTTCTCGTTCTCGGGCGTTGCTTGAAATCCATCTACGAGGGACAATCGACGAATAAGCGACGGGAACACGTCGGCCCGTTCCGAGAGTTCAAATTGACTCGACTATTTCAACGCGCGCTCTCGGGCAAGGAACAAATTGCTTTGATAGTGAACATCAATCCACTGCCGAGTCTCCACATCGAGACACAGAATGTTCTTAATTTCTCGGCTCGTTGAGCCGAGAAAGATACACCGGAAAGTGGCAAACTCACGATTCTCTCAGATGGTTGCGGAAAGCGTTAGATCGAATACCGACTGGGATCCCACGGACTTTTGCGATGCCGATGAAATTTCGGATGCAACCGAAAGCGAAAGCGTTTTCATAAATCCCGAGGATTATGAGGATCTCCTCGAGGAGAACAGGAGCCTCAAGAACGAGATTGGCGCTTTGAAGGCGTCGATGCTCAGTAAAGATTTGCAGATACGCCAAGAATTGACCGATACCTATACCACTGTGATGAAAAAATTGGAAGCCGATTTTAAGAATCGTATAAAGGACGTCAGCGCGCAGTCCGAGGATCATTTCGAATGGAGGATAAATATGCTCGACGTCTTTTACCAGGGCAAACTCGATGACTTGAGATCTCGCAAACGTCGCTGCACCGATATGAACAGCGACGACGAGAGCAGGGACATCGGCGTGCTTGAGCTTGAAAATCCCCGATTACAGACCAAAGTTCATTCGTTGAAAAAATCGGTGAAACACTTTCGCGAAAATAACGAGACATTGTTAACGGAAAAGAACAAACTCGCCTTTGAACTTGGTCTGGTGAATGACAAATTAAAAAAAAACGTAGATTGGCTTATCATCAGCTGATCTACGTCTTTTCTCTCAAATTCAGAAAATTGGAGGGGCAGACAGCTGTTCGTCTATCTATTTGACGTCGTTTGGCAAAGTTTTGACGGGATCTGAAGAGCTGGGAAGATTTCTTACATGGCTATGCTTCGCTTTTAATTGTACGGAAAAAAATCTTACATTTGCAGCATATAAAGCTCACCTTGCGGCAGACCTTCAGGACAAAAAGATTGACGAAGAAATGAAAAAGACTGAAAGAGTTGCTTGAAACAAAGAAGGCGTTCGCTCACACCGAGGACCTTCACCAGAGGTTGAGAGTAAGCTCTACCAAAGAAATCGAATCACACGAAGCCCGCATAATGTCGATGGAAAAAAATGCCAAGCAGTTTGAGGCTATTCAACAAAAAGCGCTAACCGAGGCGGAGAGGCTGAGGACCGAGAAGGATCAGTTGAAGGCAATACTCTCCGAAAAAGAACTCGAAATGCGATCATTTGTCTCACATCGGGACAAGCTGATTGAACAGCATGAGACTTTGGTCAAATCGCTGCAAGAAGACAGTCAACGTAGCCGAAAGAAGGTCAGTAGTCATTCATTGTGCATTTCAATCTCAATTGGTTTTAGTTCGATAAACAAAAATCAACATTTTCGTTGAGCAGTTTATAAAAACGTTCAGGTTGAGCAATTTTACTAAACGTTCAGAAATTCGGTGTTGAATTGCCGGGAAAATATTAGGTTGGTAAGAAAGTCTTCCGACACAAATGTCACCTTTTTAAATAAACATGAAATTTTATTAAAATTAATTTATAATAATAATCTCGCACTTCGTCTACAACTCGTGTCCAACGCTCTGGTAAATTTTAAATGCCGACCGTCGAGAAATTCTTAGGTCTCGAATTGAAAAACTCTTCAAGGGTGATTCAAAGATCCGTTTGATTACCAAATTCTTTATCACATAAATGGTTTCCCAAAGCCAGAAATAAATTATAATCTGACGAGGCTAAGTCCAGTGTTTATGGTGGATGTAGTAGTACTCCCCATTCTAATTCTGAAATAGTTCGAAGAGTATGTGGCTTCCGGATGGAGGCCGTGTTGAGAATTAGCGTTGTGCCGACGTTTCGCAAACTTTACAATCTGCATCATCAGGGCTGAGAGCTCCGATACTGAAGCTCCCATGTCTCAGGCATTCCTTATATAGTTGCAGTCATCGTTCCAGATCACTGAACCAGCCGATCAGATGTTTTAATTGATCGGCCGGTCAATTAAAAAACCGGGAGGACGGTATGCCAAATGGGATTCACGTGATATCCACCATCCCTGTTTAGATTGTCCGGAAGTTTTCGGATTTCCAAGCCTTCTCGGTGTTTCCTGGAAAAATAGCTGTTTGATGGGGCCAGACTTTGGGTTTTACCGAACTGAATGGCATGACCAGTCTCCATCCAATGCTCGGCCAGGGCTGATTGTCCATTGTGGCCATATTTGATACACCGTTGATGTTCTTTGATCCGTGTACTGATCTTCCTCCCGGTTTCTCCTATGTACACTTTACCGCATACGCAGGGTATCTTATACACTCCTGGTGCACTTAATGATGGTGTTTGGTCTTTTGCACTCGGAACCACTTGTGCTAGCTTCTTCTGAGGTTTGAAGATGACTCGCACGTTATGTTTCCTAAGGACCCTGCCTATACGATCGGTTATGCTCTGAAGGTATGGAAGGGAAGTTGTTGCTGTTATTTGGCCTTCATTCTCAACTTCAGGTGCTGTTACCGTTTTCAGATCAGCTATTTTTCTTCTTAGATGTTTGATCGTTCTTTCGATGTTGCCTGGCTTGTAGCCATTATCTTCTAAAGCTTTGCGTAGGTATTCTAGTTCGTCCTCGAGAGAGTCCGGTTCGGAGATCGCTAGAGCTCTGTACACCAGAGAGCTTATGACCGATTGTTTTTGGGAGGGGTGGTGATGGGACGTAACGTGGAGATATCTATCCGTGTACGTTGGCTTCCGGTAAACTTTATGGCCCAAAGTGCCATCGTTTTTCCGTTGAACCAGTACATCCAGAAAAGGAATTCGATTGTGCTTTTCTATCTCCATGGTGAATTGTATATTGGGGTGCTGGGAGTTGAGGAAGGTTAAGAAATGATTAAGGTCTTCTTTGCCGTGACGCCAAATGACGAAGGTGTCATCGACATATTGGAACCAGGTGGAGGGTTTGAGGGGTGCTTCTTGCAGGATTCTGTTCTCGAAGTTCTCCATAAAGATGTCGGCGATGATGGGAGAAATCGGGGAACCCATGGCTGCGCCTGAAGTTTGTTCATAAAACTGGGATTGGAATTGGAAATATGTAGAGTTTAGGCAATGTTCTATGAGGGCTAGTAGGTAAGGAGCAACTTTTTGGGATTTTCTGACTATGTCTAGGGTTTCATGGGTTGGGACGTTTGTGAACAACGATACAACATCGAAACATACTAGAATGTCTTCTGGTTGTACCTTGATGGACTGGATCTTATTCACAAAATTCCGAGAGTTTTGGATATAGGAGTTGTTGAGGCCTACGAGTTCCTGCAAGGGTTTGCAGAGAAAACGTGCCAAATGATATGTAGCGCTGCCTATGTTGCTAACGATAGGCCCCAGTGGGATGTTGTTTTTGTGTATTTTTGGCAGACCGTAAAGCCTGGGTGGTAGGGATTCCATGGGTGTAAGGACTTTGATAAGGTTCTCCGATAGGCCAGCCTTCTTTAGAAGTGTTGTTGTTTTCGTTTCTACACTTGATGTTGGGTCACGTGGTAGTTTCTTGTACGTGTTGGTGGCCTCGAGCAGGTTCATAATTTTCCTGCAGTAGTCGGTTCTGTCCAGGATAACAGTAGCATCCCCCTTATCAGCTGGTAATATTAAGATGTCCTTGTTTTTTTTCTTCAAATTTTGAAGAGCAAGGTGTTCTACCTTTGTGATGTTTTGCTGATGGAGTTTTGTTTTGTGTAGAATATTGGTTATCCGTTTCCTGATGTCGTTGCTAGTATCAGGTGGGGGACGGTAGATGGCAATTTCCACCTGGCTAATGATTCCTCTGGTTGGAATGTCTGTCGGTGTGATGGCGAAATTGTGCCCTTTTGCGAGGCCTGATGTTTCAGCTGCGGAGAGTGGGTGGTTGCTTAGGTTTTTTACTGTGTGGGTTAGGATGGGTTGTTTCGTCTGTGGACATAGTTTCCTGAATTCCTCTATTTGATTCTTGGACCTCAGGTCTGCACAGTGAAGGGTTTGTTCGTGGGTGACACGGTCAAGATCTTCCCACAACTGTGGTTCCAAACAGTCAGATAGGCGTAAGTGAAGTTTAAGGCGTTTTTGGGGATTTTGGTCCAAAAGCTTTTTGGTGACAGATATTCTCTCCTTTACCAGTCTCAGCGAGGCCTGGTGGAGGATAGTCTTGGCTTGTTTTGATGGAAAGGGTTTTTTTACCTGAAAACATTTCGGTACCACTCGATGGTCGCGGCACCTTTTTAGGAATGTTAACGAGCACAGTTGGATGTGCAGAGTTTTCCTGTGTTTGGAAAAGGTGTTAACAGAACCCAAAATAGCCTCTCCGTGTAGGCGTCTTATTTTAGTTTTAAGGCTTTCACGGCTTTATGTAATTCAAATATTTGTTTAAAAAAAAGGTTTTAATGTGCGTTCTTTTAATTACAGGCCGTTCCACCGACTCCCTCGCCTACAGCTTCGGGGCGATGTTTGAGGAAGCCCAAAAAGTAAATCGTGAACGAGTCGACGATTCAAAGATAGTTGCCTGGAGCACATTGCAAACAATTGTACAGGCCCAAGGGCGTCGCCAGATAAAGAGAAATAAGCATTGTTGACATTTTAGACCCTTATGCAATTTTTTCGAATCTCTAGGGGAAGGGGGGCTGCCCCTCCCTGCCCCCCTTGGCGACGCCTTTGTAGAGACTTACATTTTACTTTTTTTACTCTATTATTTCAATATGATTTATTCCATATGATAGATCATCGTTGATATTACACGAATCATTCGAACATTCAAAGATAGCTCTCCGGAGCTCAATGTATACATATTGTGCATATATTTTACTCTATCGTAACATTATTTATTCGCAATGTCGTTATCGATCGTACATGGACCACTCAACGATTGAAGGATAACTTCCTGGAGTCTACTGGAAATATAATTATTCAGACGTGCATTTTACATACGTACATTATAATCTCAGTTTTATTCATACTTAAGGGGCTACATCTACCTAGAGGCCCGAAAATATGCCCAAATTCCGATTTTTTTTCCTGCGAAACGGTTGGTGAAAAATTGAACATGATAATATTTTTTAAAGAGTGAGGTTTCGAGTCGAAGTAGAAACAAGAAGAAAAATGGTGAGCTGCCGAAAGGGAAGTTAGTTTTTAACCGAAAATGTTTGCAATTTTTCGTTCATAAAATAAAAACGTTTGAATAGTTATGGATAATTCTAGTTCAACTAATAAAGACGTTTGTTGCACACACGCCTACCAAATTTCATAAAGATTGCTTATCTAGGACGTGTAGGAGCACTTCCACAAACTTGAAAAACGTAGTTTCGAGGGAAAAAAACGTTTAAAGTTAAACTGAAGTTCATGTGCAAATAAAATGAAAAGTTTCATACTTACACCTAACCTGCTGTGTCAGGACCATAGAGTACACCTTCCTCTCCCGATCCTGCTTTATTATACGGGAAAATCAATTTTTTTTTGGCTCAACAAAGTAGAAAGCTCCCTTAAAGTTTGAAAAATGGTGCTTCTAGCGTTCGTCCGGCCGGTTATTAGAAGCTGTAGCTTATTCAACTTTAGGGATATTTCAATGAAGTTTTCAGGGAATATAGCGAAAACGTTATATTGTCGAATTAAAATATTTTTGAAAAATGCAATTTTTTTACCCTCCTAGGTAGCCCGTTAATTATACTTGTTTTGCGCGACTTTTTATTCCCCTAACAAATGGTACGCGATGCAGTCGGTAAAAAATCTATTTTATTCTCCTTCGCACCGGTCCACTTTCGAACAAACAAGGGCGTCTTAGTGCCCATCTCGTCAACAGAGTTGTGGGGTTACGCTTTTTTTGCAAATATCAGCCGTCTTTTAGAAACACGGAAACGGATATTTAGCTAGCACTCTCGTACTCGTTTTGCGCCGTGCATCTCGCACATTCGCTTAACGGACAACACCACTGTGGCGGCTTCAAAAAATCGATTATTTGAAAACCATCTAGAAAAATCTAAAATACATTTAAGATTAAGATGCCGTTGGACCCAGGTCGAAAAAATAATTATTTTCGGAGATATTGAATATTTTGTGGAGCGGTGCAGCGCGGTAATATTTCTGAATATCGCCATAAGCCGCCTCTTCCTGAGGAAGTATTGGAGGCAATTACGCCAGTCTTCGAAAATTTGAGCAGAGACGATTTGCTGCAGCGTTGTTTGGGCGGCTTCACGCAAAACAACAACGAAAGGTACAACAAATCAGTTTGGGCAATAAGCCCCCAAGTGTCAGTCCGGGAGCAAAAAAATCGTCGATATTGCAGCTGATATCGCGGTATTATTATTCAATGATGGCCTGAGAAGCCTCACGAAAGTTTTGGAGACGTTAGGGATAACTATCGGCCCAAATTGTTTCAATTTTTGCGTTGAAATCGACGCAGCGCGGATCGAGCTGGCGGAGCGCTCGCTCACAGACGCTGCAAAAGAGGCAAGAGCCTCTACAAGTTCGAGAAAAGATGCTAGGGACAATGATTTGCTTCTTGAAGGCTAGCTATATGGTGCCGGTATCGCTGATTAGAGGTAAATTTTTTTTTTCCAATTTATCGCATAAATTAACAAAACTAAAACTTTGAACGCGTTTTTCTCAAGACCACTTTTTTGAGTGCAGCACGCAGCAGAACTCGAGCAATTTTTATCCGATCGACTTCAAATTTGGACTGCATCAATAAAACTAGATTATCTAAAGAAGTACATAGGATTTTTTTTCGATATCTCAATAATAAAAAAAGTTATAGCCTATTTTCGACGAGAAATTTTGCTCGAAAATCGTCCTTTAATTTCAAAAGCGTGCCTATTTTTTAAAAATCAATATTTTTTCAAATCCCTATGTACTTCTCTTCAAAATATCATATAATTAACAAAAACACTCGGTATTTTTTTTCAGATCGACTTTGAAGAGAGTTCTGCTCCGTGCCGCGAACCACTGCAGAGGCAACAGTACCTGACGCAGGAGCTTCCCCAGCGTCACCATGGGGCGTGAAAAATTTGAAATTTTTTTTTTATGGATCTTCAATAAACAACGAACAAAACAAAAAAAAAATTCGAATCTTTTTTTTCCCACAAAAAAAATTCTTGAAAAATGGCTAGAAAACAGGGGGTCACAGTGGTGTTCTGCCTTAAGGAGTAAGGCCACTGTAACGGCCCAAAAAAAAAGGTTTTTTCACTAATTTTTTGCTCCCGAAATTGAAGGTATTTGAAAAAAAACTTTTAATGGTGTTATCGGGCATACATTAAACTTTATTATAAAATTTTTTTACAGTAAAAAAAACAAAATGGCGGTTCCACAGCTATCTTCCCGGGACATGTTTTGCTTCCAGGGCTCCGCGGCACGCAGCACCACTGGTGCACTTTTGAATCTAGAACAAAAAAAAAAACCATTAATCTAGAGGGCTATAGCTAGAGAATGTCGATCGGATTTTAAAAAGTATCGATTTTTGTGGATTTGGCGTGCGTTTGAAAAAAAAATTGATTTTTGACGAAAAAAACGGCGTTTTTTGTTAATAAAAAATCAATAAATAAAGTTCTTGAAAATTCCGATCGACATTCTCAAGATAATGTAAATTTTCACATCTGGTTAAAATTTCAAGTAAAAAAAATGAAAATTGTTCGAGTTAGGCTGCGTGCCATTTTGAAAAACCATGTTTCGAGAAAAACGCGTTTAAAGTTTTGCGAATAGTTTTTTATTGGAAAAAATTAAAAAAAGAAGTTAAAAAAAATTTTTACCGTTAGTCTGCAATCCCAGCACCATACATTTGTCCTTCGATAGCCAAATTTTCGTCTTCTTCGTCTTTCCTGGTTGATTTTTGGAGCGCGCGCGCACTTTTGGCCGCGTCGCTCAGAGATATCTCCGCGTGCGTGATGCGTTTGGCGTCGGCTTCGATGCAGAAATTATATAACTGTACACCAATTTCCACCTCCAACATCTTGAATATTTGCAAGACGTTGGTAAGGCCGCCATTGAATATGCAAACAGCGATATCCGTCGCAATATCTAGTACAGTTTTTCCGCTTGAGGATGATTTGGGGGCCAAACTCCAAACGGTAGCGTTGAAACTTTCGTTATTGTTTTGAGTATAGGCCCCCAAGCAACGCTCCAGCAACTCGTCCCGGCTCAATTCCATGTAGATAAGTTTGATGGCTTGATAAACCTCCTCACTCATTGGCTGATTGTGATGATACGCATCCAAAGCATTTTCTGCTTTCGCTTTCTTCCAACTGCACCAATTCTCCGAATATTTTTCGTGCTGAGGCTTTTCATCCGTTGACATTTTGTGAGAAAGGGTTGCCCAGATCTCATTTTTCATATTTTTGATGGAATCGGAATTTCGACGGATTGCTAAGCCGTAATAAATGCTTAGTTCGTCAATCAATTTGGCAGTGAGTTTTCCTCTTCCCCCGAGACCTTTTGTTCCTTTTTTTAAGTTTCTCAATCGAGTGCCCATTCTTTTTTGCACGTGATCTATGCACTCTTTTTTTTTAACATCAACATTTTCATAAGGCTTCGAATCCACGATGCCTTTGAAAGTTTTGGAATCGCCATCTCCGATATAATTGCAGTCGTTTCGGAGCAAGTTTTGACACGCTTGGCGGCGACCTTCATTTCCTAAGGACAACAAATTTTTTTTCGCACAGGACCTTTTTTTTCTTATTCTAGAGGGTTTAAACTATTTTTCAAGCCAATAAAAAAAAATCAATTTTTCAAAAAATGTACAGTGGCCTTACCCCTTAATATATTTTACACGATTTTCCATTGTTGTGTATATGGTCGGAATTCATAGGATTATTCGTTAAATCTTCATGGCCTTATTGACCTTGTACATAAGACTTTTAGTAGTGGTGTTTAAGGGGTTACCCCCACTTGCGATTTTGAAAAAATCGATTTTTTTTATTGCATTTTTTTGAAGTATAAGTATCTGAGAATATGTCCTGAAAATTTCAAGTCGATCCGAACAAAATTGACTGAGATATGAGCGTTGAAAGAGAAGAATCCGTGAATTGAAGAACTGAAATTGAAACTTTAAACGCGTTTTTCTCAAAATTGCATTTCTGAAGTCGGTGACCAAGATTACTCGAACACTAATGAACCGATCTTCTTGAAATTTTGCAGGATTATTTAATACATGAAAATGTAGTCTTTAGTCGTTCGATTTTTTTTTTCGAAAAAAAATGGCCGTTTTATAGCCAAAAAACGGCCGTTTTTTTCGTTAAAATCGAACCATTAGCTTTGACTGTCCGCCATTTTGTGAAAAATTAATATTGCTTTAAATCCTTCGATTAAAGACTAGTTTATACTTATATTTGACTAAATCCATCCGCATTTTTTTTTCAGATGATCCACTTCGCCGCATTGTTACTCACCGCAAACTGTGTATATAAAAACATTATTTCATTGACGGCCATTTGCCACTAAACAATGTAATATTTGTCTATAAAAAAATGACCGAGAGTTCTTCAAGATGTGTTCTTTAAGATGGTATATTGATCGATTAAAAAAGTTTTGTAGTTTTCTTTAAAAAAATTCATGAAAAAGGCCTTTTTTGCGCTACAACTGGGGGTAACGCGTGAATAGTGACCTGCTAGAGGAAGCCAGGAAGCAGCTGTCGCGACGATGCTGCCAACCTCCGCGACATGCAGCGCGCTCTAGCGTCGAAAAGTTTTTCGGCGATTAAATAAAAGTGAAGCTCTAACAAACGATGAAAATTAACTAACAATCACTAGCGATCGCCTAACAATGTAATAGAATGACAAGAATCAACATTTTGCGGAAATTGACGAGTTACATGAGCAAACCCGTAAACAGCTGTCGCGAAGATGCTGCCAACCGCAACCTCCGCGACATGCAGCGCGCTCTAGAGCCGAAAAGTTTTTCGGCGATTAAGTAAAAATGGAGCTCTAACAAACGATGAAAATTAACTAACAATCAGAAACATTCTTCGAACAATCGAATAGAATGATAAGAACCAACGTTTCGCTGAAATTAACGAGTTACATGCGCAAACCCTCAAGTGGCCATCGCGGTGATGCTGCCAACTTCACGTGGCTTGCAGCGCACTCTTGGGCTGAAAAGTTTTTCATTAATTTAATAATAATTGAGCTCTAACAAACGATATAAAGTGACTAACAATCACTAACAAACGACTAACAATCGATTGGTTACGCAGAAAAGTTCGAAATCACTAGAAAACCATTTTTTGCGGCTAACTTTGGCATAAATTTGTTTTTCGTTTTATTCAATAAATAAAGTCTAACAAATGCTGGGCTTTGTCTAACAACCACTAACAAACGACTAACAATCGATTGGCAAAAAAAAATCGATATTTCCATAGTCAGCGGCTGAGTTTATGAAGCTACCCCCCACGACTATTTGGCACATTGATGGCCGTGTCAAAAGCAGCTTCCTCCCCCCGCTGCTGAAGACAAATGTCCTCATTCTGCAGAGAAATTATTCTTTTGCATTTTTATCTCTATCTTCACTTAACGATACTAAACATTTGGTCCAAGGTCGCGTCTTTCGTCCAATTACACACGTGTAACGAGAATCGATGATTATCACCCCCCCCCCCCCCCCCCCCCGCGGCTTGTTTTGTACACACGATTGTTTTTTCAAGTGGCAATAACGCTCCCATCAGCGTATTTTCCGAACACGCCAAGCAAAGCAACGGAAGCGAAGCGTGTAGGGTACACCGACCAGTGAATGGACGGGGACCAGAGAATGGACGAAAACTGAATTATATTAAAAATAAGTAAAGCATATTCATTGCGATGAAAATTCAAATCACTATACGCAAAAAAATCACGGGTATCGTTAAAACTGATTTATCAGTTTAATATGTTAACGCGACGCGGAATTTTTCTAGTCGATACTTACTTTTTGATACTTGCACACCGTGAAACTTATTGTTAGTTACTATACGGGTGTGCACAGTAGGTGTACTAAAGACGAAAGTAATAGTTGTTTTTATGAGTTTTGAGGGTAAGTACCACTTTCATTGCTTAAGATAGAACGAATCTTTGATTTTTCCAATTTCTTTTTTAATTCGTTATAATAGGTCAGAATTAGACATGTTTATTCACTGCTACTGTATTCTAACTTCTTTCCAATGAATGAAAATTGGGGCTCTGTTTTGATAATTCTCAAAGCAGAGGGAAAACTTTAGCTCACCTGCTGAAAATTGCAAAATTAATTACTTTCGATAGATGACAATGTACATCTCATTAAATGTTTTCATTAAATCATTCCATGGATTTTTTAACTTATTACAACATTTTTATTTTATTTTTCTCTGTTGAAACAAACTTTGGTATTTTTTTTGGAGAATCCGACGTTAAAATGCAAAAAGTCTTTGTGTACTTTCTACGAAATCATAATAACAAATATACTCGTGTGCTGAAGAATATCATAATTTTTGTGCAACACAGTGATATCCAAATCTAGCATTTAATGAAAATAAATAACACATCGTTGTCCTTTACAACGTTCATCTACACTACACGCCAATTTAGTGGCAGTCGAGTGCCCATTCACTGGTAATTTCGTCCCTACACTGACGATTTAGTCATTTCGCTACATTTTTATCAATTCCGCCAATATTATTTGTTGCGATTACGTCGAATGTTTCTCTCCACTGTCGGAATATCTTTTGTTAGCAATTAAAGGAATTGAAAAAGTAGCAATTCAAAAAAAATTCTTACTTTCTTTCATTTTACAGTGCATTTAAATCCTACAATGTCTTCACGATCGTACATACAGGTCTGGAAACTCCAGTGGAAGGGGTAGGTAGCTTATCGAAGATAGTTGGTAGTTCACTAGACGCGACTAGGTCACGGTCTTACATACAGGTCCTGCAACGAAGGTGGTGGGGGTGGTACGCTTAACGGACAACACCACTGTGACCCCCTGTTTTTTTGTCATTTTTCAAGAATTTTTTTTTGTGGGAAAAAAAAGATTCGAAAATTTTTTTTTGTTTTGTTCGTTGTTTATTGAAGATACATAAAAAAAAATGTTTAATTTTTCACGCTCCATGGTGACGCTGGGGAAGCTCCTGCGTCAGGTACTGTAGCCTCTGCAGTGGTTCGCGACACGCAGCAGACTTCTCTTCAAAGTCGATCTGAAAAAAAATACCGAGTGTTTTCGTTAATAATATGATATTTTGAAGAGAAGTACATAGGGATTTGAAAAATATTGATTTTTAAAAAATAGGCACGCTTTTGAAATTAAAGGACGATTTTCGAGCAAAATTTCTCGTCGAAAATAGGCTATAACTTTTTTTATTATTGAGATATCGAAAAAATCCTATGTACTTCTTTAGATAATCTAGTTTTATTGATGAAGTCCAAATTTGAAGTCGATCAGATAAAAATGGCTCGAGTTCTGCTGCGTGCCGCACTCAAAAAAGTGGTTTTGAGAAAAACGCGTTCAAAGTTTTAGTTTTGTTAATTTATGCGATAAATTGGAAAAAAAAAATTTTACCTCTAATCAGCGATACCGGCACCATATAGCTGGCCTTCAAGAATCAAATCATTGCCCCTAGCATCTTTTCTCGAACTTGTAGAGGCTCTTCTTGCCTCTTTTGCAGCGTCTGTGAGCGAGCGCTCCGCCAGCTCGATCCGCGCTGCGTTAGTTTCAACGCAAAAATTGAAACAATTTGGGCCGATAGTTATCCCCAACGTCTCCAAAACTTTTATGAGGCTTCTCAGGCCATCATTGAATAATAATACCGTGATATCAGCTGCAATATCGACGATTTCTTTGCTCCCGGACTGACACTTGGGGGCTATTGCCCAAACTGATTTGTTGTAGCTTTCGTTGTTGTTTTGCGTGAAGCCGCCCAAACAACGCTGCAGCAAATCGTCTTTGCTCAAATTTTCGAAGACTGGCGTAATTGCCTCCAATACTTCCTCAGGAAGAGGTGGCTTATTGCGATATTCAGAAATATTACCGCGCTGCACCGCTCCACAAAATATTCAATATCTCCGAAAATAATTATTTTTTCGACCTGGGTCCAACGGCATCTTAATCTTATATGTATTTAAGATTTTTCTAGATGGTTTTCAAAAAATCGATTTTTTGAAGCCGTCACAGTGGTGTTGTCCGTTAATGTCGGCATTAAGCTTTGTCGTATAGCCACAAGAGCGGCGCTGCGAACTTGTCATAGCGGCTAGGACAAGTAAATAGACATGTTAATTTAGGAACATTTCCAACAAAAAAAATACTGCAAAGCGAAAATAAATATACGCTTTACGTATGTTGCACTGTATAGGATTCTATTGTTGAAGAATATTTTTTTTTAATTGAACTGCAGTTTTCTTTATCCTAAAGCATCATCGACTCAAGCAGCCCTGATAAGTATATATCATTTTTTGTTTTCCTTATTATTTGCCAAGAGCTGTACATTTAGCTGAATTGGTCAACGTTGGATTCGAGTGGTGAAGGTAGTGCGCTCAAAACCCACGTTCAGCAGTTTATTTTTTTTATTGTGGGTATGAATTTTTTTTAAGGGTAAATATGTTATTAATTAATAAATCAAATTATTTTCATAATCTTAATTAATTTTTGAAAAATATATTTGCGGACACCATCAATTTTTTATTCCCGAGTATGGGGAGAAGCGGGGAATCAGTTTTGTTTAGTCAAATTATTTTCAGCATTTATATTCAATTAATTTTTGTAAAGTAATTGCAGGCGTGAATGCATTTTTTTTTACTAGAAAATGAAATAGTATATGAAATTTTTTTATCAATTATCAAATAAAATTTCACAATGGCTAATACTTTTGTTATATCTCATAATCGTCTCATTTAATTATTATTAATGTGATTTTGTATCATTTTCAAATTATTTGTAAACTTTCGTCAGTTATCTGAATATTATAGACGTTTTTCTATAACGTGCCTCTTTCGATGATTCCACTTTTGAAGGCTGTAAGTATGGCATTTCGACGGTCCAACTAAGACATCGTTTTTTTTCGAATAGTCAATGCCGAAAAAAGGGAAGAGAAAGGCAAAATGTACACTGTTTAGATCAATAACTTTTTTCTTTTTATTATTTATTCATACTTAGTTATATTGCCAACCGGTTACTCTTTTTATTGATTCGTTAACTTGGACAGTTTTTTTTTACAACGAATTTTTTCGTAACTTTCAAATTTTCTTGGTGAGCATTTTGTCTCATTCGTAGTCGAATGTAATAAATAATCGAATACAATAATATATCCGAGGCGTGCACCATTGCAGAGGCTCATTGCATATGCTCATATTTTTAAACCTCTCCAAAGCTTGCGGTAGTGCACCAAGATCATCTAGGACTTGGGGAAGATTACACCCATGTGCATCAACGATACGCCCATACACATAATAAAAAAGCGCTTTGGTGGCTGTAAGCTTGACAAATCGTTGCGTGAGCAGTAGATTATGACCGTTCTCCACTTTGCTCACAGCGTATGCGAAGAGAAAACTCCCGCCGTCTGAGTCCAATTCTCCGCCAGTCCACGGCTTCGGTATCGAGATCGATTGCTTTGTTCCTTCGGTGGTGCCTATACAACCACAAATAAATGTCAATTCTAGAAAATATTTCAAATTCAACGCCTTTTAAAATTATTTTCATATAACATATTGCAGTGCACTCAATATTCAAACTCAATTGATATTTCATACATTTATTCATTTTACTGTTCAGATAACCGAAGATACTTACAGCTAAAGGCAGCTTCTGAAAGGTGGAAATGACATGGCTCTTGCATTAATTCATTCGACTCAATGATGGGAGCTTCCGACGGCAACATTTCGTTAGCTTCAAGATCTGAGCAATTGAATCGAATTTTTATACATATAAATATTTTATAGAATTTGAATGTATTGAAAATGTCAATTATATTATTGCAGGTGTACGTTCATTTTATACATTTTTGTTTGATGATTTCATGAGATGTCATGGTTGGAGAATCATATAGTCATATAGTCAATAAATTATTAAATAGTCATAGTGATTCATTGTCCAATTTTTTGTTCCAAAGTCACCGCATAAATATGCATCTAGAAAAAAAAAGAGAAAAAAATAGCGAACGACGAAGAGAGCAAAATATAAGTTTTTGCATTTTTAATATTACATATTTATTATATCTCGTGTTTAATTTTTATTCCAGGGTTCATCGTAAAAGAATAGAGGCAAATAAAGGAGAGGAAGAGAAAAAATATGTGACATTCTTGTCATTGCGGCAAGGAATTTTCTTGAAATATTATTAGGGTGAATATATATGAAATGTGTCAATGAAATTCTTATACGATGGATAATGCAATTGATTTTTTCTCACGTTAAAATATAGCACGACTAAGGGAGAATATTGTGCACTAAATTGTCCATCAGTATTCTGTGCCATCGACTATTTTTAATGCCTTTCCCATAAAATTATGTCTGCCATTTAATAATAATGATAAAATAAGTAAAGAAAAATTTTTCTTCATTCTACACTTTAATAACTTGTCATATTCCCCAAAATGAATGCTTAATTCAAATGCTCTTTCAATATCCTTGATTCCTTAATCGGATTTGTAAAAAGCGGTACAATAAATGACAATATAGTTTTTCTGCTATTCGACCAATGTCTACGCATTCTTTCCAGTTTTGTGCCGTTGAATTTCATACCATCGAAACATCAATAACTTAATATTCTGAATAATATGGAGCTTTAGTGAATAAAATATAAGTACCTTGCGTCGAAGATGTCTCAATACGGTCATTGAAAGCGTCTGGTGAATAATCCATGCTCAATAACTCCGTCGAGGTAAAAGAACAATCCATTGATGAATCATTGTTGAATACTTCATGAATCGCAGATGTATACATTGGAATCTCCTTCGATTCCACTGTCGAAGTAACAAAAGCCGCATCTTTTGGTGCATTTTCTACTTCGATCGTTGAAGGCTCACTTGTAGAAAAATAACTGTGTTTGGTTTTCACATGTTTTCTTCTGTGGAAGACTTGGCAGCCATAGTGGAGTTCACTTGATTTAAATTGTCAAATTCAGAAGGCACTGCCAATGGATCGAGTCGAGGACGGGAATAAGGTACCTTGAATTGAATTCAACGTCATTATGACATTCTTAACAACACGGTACATAAAACCACGAAATCATTTCAGCCTTGATACAGTGATAAATAAAAGAAAGATAAAATCAACTTACCTCTGCGATAACTCGACCGTTTAAATCATGTTTTACGCACTTTCTCAGAATGTATCGTTGGAGAAAATTTTTCTCACACACGAATTGCGAAGGCATGAGCTGAGAAATTCCTGAAATTGCAGTGATCCATCTTTGACGACGTTCGATATTCGACGGAACCCGAAACACCGAACGTTTTTCCTTTACTAACTGACGTCTAGTGTCACACGTTGGAACCACACACGAATTAGTCGTCATTATTACGTAAAAATCCGCACGATATCACCGTCATAACAAAACACGTGGTTTTATTAATGACGGTTATGTAACACTTTATCGTAGTCGGTTAAGTGAGGTGTGTTGCCACATGCGTCTTCCGCTGTTTCGGCTATGATTTGATTGAAGCGATGCGAGCGGCGGTCAAGGAAATTAACGAGCCGACAGTAAGACGACCACCCCCACCACCAATATTCGATTCAGTTGCAAGACCTGTATGTAAGACCGTGGACTAGGTCGCGGTCTTACATACAGGTCTTCAAACTCGCTCAAAATTTCAGTGGTGGGGGATCGCCTCTTATTGAAGCACCGATTGTTTCAACCCGTGACCACGAGGATCGCTGCTATAGAGTGATGCAGGCTGTGTGAGAGAAACGGAAATATATTTCAAAAGTAAACAAAACCCAAACATACTGCTGATTCACGCGACCACACGCGACGTGCTCTACTTGTAAACTTGTAAAAACAAACCCCTCGACCAACACGAGCTCACATTGACACCTATATAAAAAACATTTATATTCATTGTACCCACTTGGATAATTATAGGCTTTTGGTTTTTTTTAGGTTTACAATAAAGTTACTTTTAATTGTATTTCGGTCCATCATGCATTTTTGACATTGAATATCATAATTTGCCTACGCCAGCCAATTGTACAGCTAGGTTAGGTTCCTATGAGTCAACAATCGATTTCCATCTCTCTCGCACAGCCTGCATCACTCTATCGCAGCGACACTCGTGATCACTAGGCGAAACGGCCGGTGCTTCATTCCGGTGACATACCCCCACCACCACAGTTTCAAGACCTGTACCTGTATGTAGGACCGTGGACTTGGTTCGTTCCGATCATAATACCCGTGACGCAGCCGTGGGGGTCAGACAGAGACAGCATCAATTGGCCATGCTTCTATCTATCTCTGTCCCACCTCAGTGTTCGTTTCACGGATATTTATCACGAGTTCGAAACACTTTAAAAGGGCCGGGAAAAGGCGTTAGTCCTGTCAGTTTCGATTAATACAATAAAAAAAGTATGATCCTAATCGTAATCAAACAACTTTTTAATTCCAAGTGAGCGTGATAAGCATATGCTACGATTTTGAAGCTGTCACATTGCATGTGAACTTACAAAGCTACTTGTCTCAATTTTCGTCTTCCATCCCTGAATCCCGTGTTTTTTAATGCAATTTAATAAAAATACAAATGCAAAAAAGGTCTTCCGGTCTCGGACGTTGGCATGTGGCCTACAAAACACACGTTTTCAACGGCTCACTCCGTTGTTCACCGTATTGAGGTTATGTATGTCCGGGTTTCAAAACCGCAGCGACAACTAGTGGCGGCGCTAGAACCGACATTTGCCACGCTAGCTGACACACCTGATCGCGGCTGCCAGCATTAGAGGTTCCAGACCTGTATGCAATTCCGTGTTCGTTGTTCGCCAATTCCACTGGTCGGTTTACCCCATACCGCGCATACGACGGGACGTTCGATCTACAGTTCACCGCAAATCGATCCCACATGAATATTCTTCCACCAATTTTGTTTTCAATCGTCTGCTTTTGTTGTTGCCTCTTTATTGTACCAAAAAATTACATTTCTTCAATCACCATCCGCCTCGATATAATATATTTTTCGTTTTTTTTTTCTTTTTAATATTATTCTTTTTTTATCTGCTTAGAATCGTTATCGTTTTTTTTTCCTTCTTCTTATGTATAATAAATATTTTGTAATAGTGTATTCCGCGTTCTTCCGCTATTCCGTAATCGCGCGCGCGGGCGGTTCAATATTTGGAACAAACGAGTTAAATCCTCTTATTCGAGCGTGTGTACGTTGTGTGGCACGTCTATAATTTTCTCTCCGCCACCTCTCGCCGCGGCTCTTTTGTTCGAGGTACGCGAGATCGGGAAGGGGGGGGGGGGTCGAGGATGAGAGCAAAGGTGCGACAGATGATGAGACGAGGAGGAGCGTGCCTTTGACAAGTCCGTATACATTGCCGGTGTGTAACGAAAGGAGACGTGGCCACCAACGAGCCAATTACACGTTGCGAGACACTTTTGTACATTCTTCGAGGATGAAAAATTTGCGCGAGGATCGTGCGGCCCGTAATACCCGCGCCTGCAGGCAACGATAAAACAAATAAGAAGCGTCGCGTCTGTCTGTCGGCGATTCGAAGCGAGAAAAGACCAATAGACGCAAAGAAAGCATCTGGCGAATGAGAAAGCAAGAAAAAAGAGACTGTGCTTACGTCGATTTGTAAACAATCGCAATAACTATTAACGCAACGTACTCTCGGGACGCAGATAACTACGCGAAACAACGAGTGCCGAAGTGAAGAAGAAAAGAAAAAAGTATATATATGGGATATTCCACGCCATTTCACCTAGCCCGTGGCCCCGACCATTTTATATTTATCTGATTTTTTATTGTAAAATTGTACCCCTTGAAAGAAGTATCCACATCAAATTTAGATTTTTATCTCTTCTCTTTCAGGAGTTATAATTTTTTTTTTAATGTCGATTTCGGAGGTTTCGGCAACGTTTAAAAGCTGATAACTCCGGAACTAATTGAGATATCGACAAATGTCGATGTATAACTTTTGTTCATTTTGAAGCATACTTTCGTTAAAAAATATGAAAAAATTGTCAATTATCAATGTCAACGTTGTTATTTACTTCTAAAGTAAAAACTATCTCTTTTAAAGATGATGGCCATTTTTAATTCTTTTCCAAAAATTCTCTAAAATAGAGTGACCCACTCTATGATTTTTACGACTAGTCTCATCGTGGGCACATTTTTCCTTCTATTTTTTTCTCGAATTAATATCTTTATCATTTCAATCGCCAATAATGCTATTATGATTTTATAATATCCAATTCGGCTTCGACAGGCCTGAAACGGTTAATTTTTTATTTAGGCTGAATTTAACGAAAAGAAATTTTTTAATCAAGGGTAATTTTATTAGAAAAAAAAATGATTTTTTATTAAAAAAAATTTTTTTCGTTTTTTTTTCCAAATTTTTTTTTAATTCAATAATATTTTTGAAAAAACTTATTCAATTCAATACTATTTTTTCAAAAAAAAAATAAATTATTTCTCATTCAAAGATATTTTTTTCTTTAAATTCAGCATAAATTAAAAATAAACCGTTTCAGGCCGGTCAAAGTCGGATTGGAAATTACAAAATCATTAATAGCATTATTGGAGAATTGAATGATAAAAAGCTTCTCAAAAAAATATGATTAATTCGAAAAAAAATAGAAGGAAAAATGGGCCCACGATGAGACTAGTCGTAAAAATCATAGAATGGGTCACTCTGTTTTAGAGAATTTTTTTTTAAATAAAAAAGGGCAAACATCTTCAAAAAAAATTATTTTCACTTTAGAAGCAAGAAAAAACGATAACTGATGATTGATAATTTTTCCCATTTTTTAATAAAAGTATGCTTCAAAATGAAAAGAAATGGTATAGTGACATTTGTCGATATCTCAATTAGTTTAGGAGTTATCAGCGTTCAAACATTTCCAAAACTTCGGAAATCGACATTTTTTGGA
The DNA here is from genome assembly GCA_951751655.1 of Ophion costatus. Classification (NCBI taxonomy): domain Eukaryota; kingdom Metazoa; phylum Arthropoda; class Insecta; order Hymenoptera; family Ichneumonidae; genus Ophion; species Ophion costatus. Next base: position 20,286,219 of record OX632358.1, read on the forward strand.
AAATTATAATTCCTAAAAGAAAAAAGATAAAATCTAAAAATTCGTGTGGATATTCCTTTCACGGGGTACAATTATACAAAAAAAAATATCAAGAAACTCAAAAATGTTCGGGGTCACAGGCTTGGTGAATTGGCGTGGAACGTCCCACATATATGTATATAATCGCGATAAAAATATGAGATCCGAGAAAGATTATACGCGCGGCACGACTTTTCGCCGACGTAGTCGCGCCCGATGAATGTTTCTCCAAAAAAAAAAATTAATCATTATTGCCACGGTGGACGACTTTACTCTACATTCTTCGCATCCGAATAATTGCAATGTTTCACGTAACAATTTACGTTCGTTCAGATTGTTTTTTGTTTCTCACGCGTTCGGAGACTTTTGCTAGAAAAATCGACAACAAAAGCGCGAGTAAGAGAAGCGCACGCGCCATTCGCGATGAAACGATAAAAGACAACGGCGCAGCTCTTTACTTTGGGAAAAAAAATATTCGCATCGCGATGAATGTTTTCGTGCCAGCGAACAAAGTTTCGAAGCGCAACGAGAACGACGATGACGACGACAACGGCAACGGCGTGTTTTATCCCCCCCTCCCGTTCGATTTACTTGTACGACTTTACTGTAGATCATTTTTGGTTTGGTACGTCGACTGGTCCAAATTGCAGCGAGAAACACACACAACGACGGCGAATTTATTGAAATTGATTGAAATTCATTTAGCGTACGATAACGCGCGAGCCGCGACTTCTGTCGGCGTGTGACCGAAAATTACTTTGAACAATTTGGTTTTTTTTCCTTTCCCGATCTTATACAAGATTCCACCCACGCGAACGCGTGTTTTATCTACAAAGCCTCGTTTGTGGAATATGAGAAAATAGGCTCTCTCTCTCTCTCTCTCTCTCTCTCTCTCTCTCTCTCTCTCTCTCTCTCTCTCTCTCTCTCTCTCTCTCTCGCGTTTGAACGCTAGACAGCTCTGCGTGTCGCGATTCGTTCATTCGACGATTGATCAACAAGTTAACAAAAATATATATGTATATATATCAGAAAAAGTTTACGTCGAACAAAAGGAGAAAAGAAGGGGTAAAAAACGTGGCAACGTTTGATTTTCGCGCTAACGAGCCGATCGACGTGCGTATTTCTGCTTGAGAAAAGAAATTGCGCGACGCGGACGCCGTCGTCGTCATCATTGTTACAACTAGTATCGATATCATCATCGTTATTATTACGGTTTCTCGTGTCCTTCTTTTTTTCCCTCCTTATTGTTATTATTATTATTAGTGATGTTATATTATTTATATTCTAACGTAACAACGAAATAACGGCAAACGGTTCGCGAACCGGTGAAGGAAGAAAAAAAAGAGAGCCCGCAAAAGTCGACGTACACGAGAGTGAGTATATCTCGCGCCGATCCGTCAGATCGAAGACGCTTTTTCGTTTCTCCTCCTCGAGAGGGGGAGGAGCGAGGGCGGCGCTTCCCGATGATATCTAGAGGATCGCGGGAACGACAATCGGTGCTTCGCGCGACGCTGCCGCTGCTGCTAGCCGTATGGACGGTGGGACAATTTTTGGTTACAATTCCATATCCTGTGCCTCGTCCTCGCTAAAGTCACTCATCGAGGACTCGCTGTCGGACGACATGCCGTTACCGGTGCCACCGTTCTCCTGGTCTCTCAGGGCTTCCTCCGTCGCGTATTTCCTCACGTAATCTGTCGAACGGTCGCAATAGTTCGTTACACGGACAACAGCGAGTTGAAGTTTCCATCGTTGGATCGCAGCGATCTTTTTTTTTGCTTGTTTTTTATTGCCGTAGTTTGATTCGGCCGATTCAGGCTGTGAAAATCACTCGACGTTTTTACGTATTTTTTTAACAGAGATGTACGACCCCAATTTGCAAGAAAAAAGACGGATAGTGATGAAGATAAAGAAATGGAAAATGAAGAACAAAAAAAAAACGTTGCGTTCCAACGAATATTAGTGTCTTTTATAAGAACGCGAGGAAAATGATATTTTTTTCAATCGCACTAATTATATTTGGACCATTCAAGCTGCGATGAAAATCACTCGAACGTTTTTACGTATATTGATTGGAAATTAACGACCTCAATTTGCATAAAGAAGGCTCCGAGCAATGATAAAAATAAAGAAATGGAAAATGAAGAACAAAAAGATCACTGCATGCCAACGAAAATTAATTTCTATTCAATCGCACAAATTATATTTGGCCGATGCAGGCTGTGAAAATCACTCAAACTTTTTAATCCATTTTTATTACATATTTAAGACCTCAATCTCCATTTTTTTAAAACAGAAGGCTTCGGATAATGATAAAAATAAAGGAATGGAAAATGAAGAACAAAAAAATCGTTGCATTTCAACAAAACTTAATTTCTACTCAATCGCACGAATTATATTCAGCCAATTCAGGCTGTGAAAACCACTCAAACTTTTTAACGTATTTTCATTATAGATTGACCACCTCAATCTGGAGAAAAAAGGCTTCGGCTAGTGATGCAAATAAAGAAATGGAAAATGTAGAAAAAAAGTCGTTGCATTCCAGCCATGCAAACTTCAACGACATACAACAATGACTTTGAATTTTGCATCGATGAAACGCAAAGAAAATAGTTTTTTTTTTCGTTGCACACATTTTATTGCGCCGATTTAGCCTGTGAAAACGGCTCGAACGTATCCTCGTGCTCTTATTAGAGATTTACACAAGAAAAGCTTCGGCTAACGATAAAAATAACGAAATGGAAAATAAAGAACAAAAACTTCGTTGCACTCCAACGGAAATTAATTTTTCTTCATTCGCACAATTATTATCTGGCCCAACAAGGCTGTGAAAACCGTTCAAACATTTTTACGTATTCTTACTGAGAACTACGACCTCGATATGCAAAAAAGGGCTTCGGATGCTGATAAAAATAAATAAATTGCAAATAACGAACAAAATAATCGTTGGATCGTTGGAATGCAACGAAAATTAGTTTCTCGTTCAAAAAAAAAAAAAAAAAATCGACCAATCAAACAAAACGACGAGCTCTCTCCACAAAAACAACCGCCCACCTGCCACTTTTTTCTTGTACTCGTCAGGCTTGTGAAGATACATGGCGGCCGCGTCGCCGTTCAGAGGATCGATCGGATTTGGATATGTCAACAACTGCGGCAAAAACGACTCAAAGATATTCGATAAATCTGCAAAGAGAAGAAAGTGATAAATCGATCGTAAGCCCCGTTGGGGGGAGGAGGCTCAGGGGGGGGGGGGGGGTTTATGGATGATTTAACGTACCGTACAATGCTGTCCAAGCCTGATTGATTACGTCGAGACAAACGGTCCCCGAGACCTCGTCGATGTTTGGATGATAAACTTTGTTCATAAAGCCGATCGAGGGCGACTTGAAGGGATAATGCTCCGGTAGATAAACCCTCACCTTCCAGATTCCGCCTTCGTAAGGTGCTGAAAATTCGTAACAACCGGTTTAAACAATACGTGAAGAAAATCAAGAGACCGCGGAGGCACGCGCGGGCCGAGCGACGCGATACGCGCGTTTGACCCAGTGACCCGCTTCCATCTGACCCTCACCCTCACCCCCCCCCTCCCCCGCGCCTCTCTCTTGCATACACGCGCCGAACTACAGGTACGACCAAATGCATACTCACTCCCTCGGGGCCCGTAGAACTTCACGGAAAATTCGTTGAGGCCTCCCAAAATGGTCACCTCGTGCTTGCTCTCTATACTGTTTTTTTTTTTTTCATTTTAATTCACCAGCTGAGGAAAATACGTGACTAACGTACAAATAATTTCATCACGCTTCCCGATGTATTTCCGTGTTGTTCGGCAAACAAAAAATATGCAACGCCTGCCATTTCCCTGGAAAAGTCGAATCGCAAGAAACATCACTTAAGGGGGTTGTGCCGGTCCAGTTGAGTCAAATGACGGCTTATGATTTTTGTTTTTTTTTCAATCAATCTCAGAAAAGTGCATACGATGGTGATTTTCCATAAAATATACAATTGAAAGGCAAAATGAAGGGGTCTTCTCACTTTAGACGCTAAGAAAAGGCTATTTTTATGCATTTTTTTAAAAGGTTTATGTTATAGATATTGATATAAAAGTTGTCACACTTAATAAATACACTTTCGAAATACGTCAAAAAAAACATTTATTTATTCGAGTCACTATTTATAGACGAAAATGGCAGTTAAAAAAATGTCCGAAAAAAATTGTAGGTTTGCGCTGTTGATGAATCCGAAACAAAAGTATCAAACGCTTTTAGATTTAGTATGTTAATGGCTATAGCGCATATCATACGATTTTTTATAGATCCAAAAATAAGAAAATGTCGGACATTTTTCGAGAAAAAAAAACGTGTTTTTTCACCGAAAACGACTTTTTATATATGCAAAAATAAAATGGCGTACATTTTTCGAAAAAACCAAAAAAACGTTTTTTTCCACCGAAAACGTTGTTTCGAGAAAAACGCGTTTAAAGTTTGAGCGGAGCAGATGGACGTGCTCAGGTAGTAAAATAAAGGCCAAACAAAAATACGGTTCGACTCCTCCGATATTCATAAAATTTTAGTATGGTATTTTGGATATGCGCACTTTCGAAAAATGTTTATTAATAACATCGATTTTTTGAAAATTGTAAAGTGGGCAGACGCCTTAAGGATTTTAATATTTTTATTGCGTGAATGAGAAAAACTTTTGAAAGTCACCGATGATTATTGTGAAAAAACTGCGTCAGTGGATGTTTTATACAACTCAGAATGAAATTTTGAGTAATTTGTAATTGTGCCTGCTTATATTTATGTCAGGTTCATAACCATTGATTAAAATTAAGTTTTGCCGAGATACGGTAACTTCGCGGACGTTGAGGTTGGCAGCAACGCTCTTTATTTGCAAGCAAAGATTCGTAATCTTTTATCAAACCTTGATGCTTCAATATTGAATATACAGGGTGTTATGAACGGATAATCCTGCATATGGTGTTGAAGTTTGCATCGTTGGAACGCAACGAAAATCCTTCTCGATTTGTTTATTTCTTTATTTTCATTGTTATCTAATTTTTTTCTGTGTATCTAAAGCTATCTAAAGCTTTTGGCTATGTATTTTCCATAAAGACTTTCGAAACCATTTCAGTAACTTTCGTAGCCTACGTGTGCTGAAAAAAATACGGCAATACGAGAGAAAAAAAACTACATTTTCGTTGCATTCCAACGATGCACAAACTTCAGCATCATGGAACGTTCGTCATTACTGAATTCGACATTTCGGTCCTTCTGAATATCGACCGTTCGAATTTCCGATCCCTACCCGATTTCTTTTTTTTTTTAATAACGTAAAGCCCAAAGTCTCGAAAACCGTGCTGTTTTTACTGAACTGAAATTCCAGCATATAGTAGGACGTGATCTGACCTATCTACAGTCGCAGGATTATTCATTCGTATAAGGACAAATAGGACGGTATACGGTTTACGATGGGCAGGATGGTTTTTTCCCTCTAAATGTTTACAACGGTATAGTGTGCGTTAAGGGAGCTTTCCAGTGTGAAATTTTCAAAAAATCGATTTTTTTTTTGCTTTATCGAATAGTATACACTCTTCCGAATATTCCCTGAAATTTTCACGCCGAAATTCAGATTATTTCGGTTACTGTACAGCATTTCTTGGAAGAAGGCAACGGAGCGCTACAGCTACAGCGAAACTTTAAACGCGTTTTTCTCGAAACAGCATTTTTCAAAACGGTGTCCAACTTGGAGGGCAGAGTTTTAAAGCTATCGAGTTGAATTTTTTACACAATATTCTTAACGTCATTGTTTATCGTGCTATGGAAGCTTTTTTTTTTGACATCTTCCTATTTTTTTGTAAAAAAAACTGCCAAAAAAAATGCTAAAATCGATACTTTTTGTTCAAACCGGCGCCATTTTTGCAAAAAAAAAAAAAAGCCTCCATAGCACGAAAGCCAATTATATACCGATCAATAATCTTTTTGTGTTTTTTGTTTCAGATCAAAATTGTGACCCCCAACGTGGACACCACATCCAAGTGCATTTTCTGCAACAATTGTTTCATCATTTTTATAGATATTAATTAATAAATAAATCGATCTTTAAAAAATTGTTTTGTATTCTTCAATACCCAATTAATATACAAAAAAAACCAGACCGATTAGATTATTTTTTCTTTAAAAAAAAAAATCGCGAAAAACGGCGATTTTTCGGGCTGTCACACTGGAAAGCTTCCTTAATCTGCTGTTAGAAACGGTTCAGCTTGGTACTAAATGGCAAAAAACAATTAGATCTCGCGTAGCGTGAACGTCTTGCCCATCTATAAGCGCACGTAAAATCACAGACATTAAACTATTTTATTATCTCGCGTTTTGTGGTGAAAAAATTTGAAAAAAAATCGTAAAGACTCAGTATAGTCTTTACAATAACAGATATCCATATTTTTTTAATGTTGGATTGTGGCTAATGCTAATCCAACCTCCTTAAGTGTCCGACCTCCATTTTGTTCAAACTCACAGATACGATGAAGTCTTGCTAGATCGACTGTTAGCAACTATTTTTTAGCGGTGGAAAAACGGTTTTAAGGGGAAAATCAGCCCTTTAAGAAAGGGGTGCCGAGGGGTGATTTGGGGGGGGGGTGAAAATTCATTTCTTAAGTTCAGATACGTACAACTTTTGAATAAAACAATATTTTTTAAATTCCGTACGTACTTCTCTAGGTATTCTAATGTAGATTGACGAGAATTTTTGTTTTTTGTTCTAGGTAAAAAATTGTGGATGCTAAATGTCATGCCGCGGAACGCCTAAAAAAAATACAAGAAAACATTGCGTCGGCCATTTTGTACATCAAAAAAAAAATCCAACAGCTTCATATTCATACTAAATAGATGTGTAATTAATTTTATGAGTGAGTCACTTTATCATACAAAAAAAATGGTTAAATTCGCATATGATTTTATACTCGTTACTGTGGCCTAAGGTCTTAATTTCTTTCATTTTCTCATTTGCATTATTATCGACAAACTTTTTTTGCCAGTTTTGATTATAGATTTCGCATACGGACCCTAACAAATATTTCAGTAATTTTCGTAGTTTAAATGTGTCGAAAAAAAATACGGCTGAACAAATAAAATATATTTATCGTTGCATTAAAACGATGGAATTTTCAATACCGTGTGATTTGACAGTTCTCCATAACATTTTTAAAAAAATTTCACACTATTTCGTGCGTAAAACTGCCATTCAGCGATGAGCGTAGGCATCTCGTGTTAAAAAGTATTTTTTTTTCACTCGCCAATTTTATAGAAACAACGTAGACGAACGATTGAATTTTTTGTCCCAATTTTGACTGTTTTTTCAAAGTAAGAAATAATTATTCTACACTTATCAAACTGTAAGTATACTTTAAATAGTATATTTAAATATACAAAGCATTGTTTATCATAACGATTCGTTTATCATGAAAATGGCGGAGCTGTGGCAGAATGTTGCAGCAACGTTGCCGCGGGAGTTACGAATCGGCGTGGGCTAGCTCCCTTAGACTTCGAAAAAAAAAAAAAAATGAATTCGAACATGTATAGTTTCTATTTGACAGTAACAAACCCTAGACGAGGCATCCCATTTCTGGTGCCTTCTACGGAGCACGTGAGGTCCGTGTGACCTCACCCCCCCAAATTTCAACTCAATCGACTTAATAGTTTCTGAGTATTCCTGCACACCAATTTCGAAAATGCAGTTTTGAAAAAAACGCGCTTAAACTTTACATGGAATTTAAATTAAATTGCACTGGATACTCGTGGTGCTTAATTCCTCAAGTAATCTGTTACGAAGTGATTGAATTATCAATTACAGTAGTAATTGTTGACTGTTAATTTGATTACTCATTGCCGATCTCCGCCTGTCCCTCTGGACTCTCGCTTCTACTTGCAACGCGCGGTGAGCCACAGCGTTGAAGGCTGTAACGTTTAGTTTGACGAATTTCGCTTCGAAACGTTGGAAAAATATTCTGCGTATCAAGTTCTATCATTCAAAGAAGAAAAAAAGTAGTTCTTTTCGATCGTGGTAAATGGATATCCCGCCTCAAGTGTTGTTCCTCGTTAGACATGTGACGGGAGTGGCCTGTGCGGAGAACTAAAGGAAACGAGGAGCGATTTTTTTTATAGAGAAAGGCGTTTAGCGTAAACACACGGTTAGGTGGGAGTACGATCGGACCACCATCACGCGGCTATTTAAAAACAGCTGTGCTCGCCCTTCCTCGACGCGACGTCCCCCTGCCGTCCATCCGCGAAAATACATCCGCGGAACAAAGAGATACACGAACGAAACAATTCGACGTGGAAACGAAGGCCTCGAGCGCCTAGAGCAAAGCGAGGAAGCCATCGACCCAAGCCTCCGTAAGTCGTTGAATTTCGTGTCTGACACGAAGCTCAGGTAAAAGGATACAGCTTGATAACGTCCGTGTCCATACGCCGTTTTCCGGCGCTCGGCGACGACATTGTTTATCGTCGTATATTGCCTTCTTTTTCTTCTCGCTCTCTCGCTTCCCTCGGGGTGTTCGACGCGACACCTCGTATTCGTAAATTCAAACCTCGTACCCACACGTCGCAGAAGCACGCTTCGACGAATACATACGGAGAGCGCCACGGAAAGCCCGACGCACCGAAAAACACTGATCAGCTGAGAGAAGGAAGCGCGCGCTCTCTCTCTTGCTCGCCTTCCCCCCTCCCCCGACGCACTTTGACTGTGAGAGTCACGGCGGTGCTGCTGACCGCTGACAAAGATGTACGTCGTTACACAGCAGCAGATTCCCGCTGGCTTCTTCTTTGCGATACGAGATTGTGTGCCTTTGTCCTTGTCTCTTTACGACCTTAATATATACATATATATATATATATATTATATATGTATATATATCGCTCTCTCTCTCTCTGTCGCGTTCCCCCTTCCCTCTATCGCGTCAACAGCTGCAAACACGCTGGGCGCTCCTTCTTCGCTTTTCCTACGTCGCGTGGTAATTCAGTAGCGCGAAGCAGACGAGATCGACCGCGACGAGAAAAAGAAGAAACAAAATGCGCTACGAGTTTCGATAGATCCATGCGTCTACAGTTGATACGTGTCGATTCCGCGAGACGCGATTAAAGAAACAAAAACAGCGAGCGAAACGTCACATTTGTCGGGAGATTTTCAAACGGCAAGCTGAACTTTTTTTTTCGTCTGCCGACCCCCGTCGATCGCGGCCCGATAGCGCAAGGTACGCCCGTAGTTTGCTTGCCAAACACGGGATAGGCTCCCTTTGTCCTGTTTGGCTCGATTCACGAGCGTCCTTGACGGCTCATTTCGCGTGCAACGCGACAACTTCTTTGTGTTTCTCGGACGCGGATGCAACACCGCGACCGAGTACGTCACGATAACAAAGCAATTCGCGAGCGCTGCTGCTCGTACGAATGTTTCGATCGAGGGTTACGCGAAATTCCACCCTTTCGTCCCACTCGATTCGATTATTCTCGCCAGTTTCGATGAGCTCCGATCGTTCTCTCGGAGGGGAGGCACTCGACGATCTCACGAGTCGCATCTATTATCTACGTCACCACGCTACTGCTGCACGCACAACGCATTTTACACGATCTTGACAGCCCTTGGCGCACACACCTGTCTTATTCTCAAACGAATTTGTTCGCTTCGCAAGCAGCCGAGTGGACTTTTTCGTCACTGCTCCGCGCGATGCTCCCTCGACCCTCCGCTCGGTTTACTACGTTTTCTCGATTCTCAACCTTCCACCGCATCGCTCTGTCCGCGAGCACAACACCGCACGCACTGCACTTTACCCCCTCTCGTGCCGACAGCAGCGGGCCCAACAATCGCGCACCAACCACACACACAGACAGCTGAAGCAATTTACACACGGAGCTTCTCGCTGCAACGCGCTTATCACTCGTCCGGTGTGGGAGTCGCGTTTTAGCTACACATCCAGCTTGATAAAAATATACCGTTGAACGTGCGCGTTCCTTCGTACGCGCCTGTTATATACGAGACGTTGCGACACACGGTTGCTGCTGCCCCTCTCTTGCGTATCGTCGCCCCCCTCAAGGAGAAACACGTTGCGCTGCGGTGGTGCTGCTCGCCTCCATGGAGACTAGATACAGGAGGCCACACTCTGCCTTTCAACTCGTCCCCAAAACGGTATCCGAGATAGGCGGCGCTGGGGTGCCCTGGAGTACATGTATAGATATACGCAAAACATGGGTCCGATGAAGAAGGTTCACAGCTGATGTATCTAACCTTCATTCATCTTTAAGTGTCAGAGTAATAAAATTTAAGACAAAGTAATACGGCATTAGATTAATACGCATACAGTACAGATAAAACATAGTTTTTAAAATCAAACACTTCAGATTTTAATTCTTGTGTCATTTTTCAGAGTACAAAACGAGTATGTACGACCAAAGTAGAGTGCACACTTTCACCATATCGCACACACTGAAATTGAATTACAAGAATGAAAAACTGATATTTTTCAATTATCGAATACGGTATAATATTCGTAACATTTATCATGAAAAAAATACTAATTTCCATTCGGACTCTCAGTGAACAAGGAAATTTATTTTGTCATCAATTATCGAATAAATTACTGTACGGGCGACAAAGTTTTCAGTCGGAATATTTAGTATACTTAAACAAAAGACTTACCTTTTCTCGCTTTCAAAAAAGGTTTTCTTCGAATGGACATGGGGAAATTACCGAGCCGTGATCGCCCGAAATTTTGACGTTTGCTGTCACGCTCGGTCTGTCGTAAGGTTAGTCTCATCCGATCAGTTTCACCTCGTCGACCAATATATTACTATACATAGCGTCCGCAGCACCCCAGCGCCGTCTATGTTGGAGTCATTTTCAGGGACGCTTTTTTCAGTCGCTTTGCACGGGAGTTTGGTCTCCTGGTATCTAGTCTCCATGCTCGCCACGATACTCGCGAGAATTCTCGTCCCGCAATCACCGACTTCCCCTCCCTCCAGGCCGAATATCCGACAACCTACTTTTTTTCTAGCTGCACGCGCCACAGCGCCCTCTTTGTAAACATAGTTACGGCTCTCGACGGACGCAACAGTTCTCCGCCGTGTCGACACGTCGCGGAACACACGATCCGCGAGATGTCGCCACGAACTCGATAATGCGACGAAAAATGACAATGGTCATTTAAGGAGGTACGATTACTTCCACGGGGTCAAAAAAGAGTAAATTTATTTTACCCACAGCTGCTTTCATTGATGTTTACTTATGTTGATTATTCGTATTATCGATTATAGTGTGCCAAATGTTGTGGTAAACGATGAATTTATTGCACGTGAACAAATGAAAACTGAAAAATTAGATTGTCAACGACTCCGTAGTAATCTTCGCAATAATAATGTTAACATATCCACCATAAAAAAACGTACTAAAAAGATAAAAAATCAGCCGGAAACCTATTAAAATAGGCTTGAATTACCTCAGCGGAATTAACACGATAGGCAGAATATAATTATACGTATTATTGATATGTGATAAATGATAAAACTCCGTCAATTGTTGTTTGCATATTTTGTGGCGGCTTCTATTCAAATTAATTTGAAAACAATGCTGGGTTATGTTCGCCAAACGCATTAGCTGTTACTCGCGACGTTGCTAAATCTATGGGTGCTATTTCGTCGTTCTGACCATTTTAAGTTGTTGACTTTTTATTTACAGATAACCTTTCATAAAGATATCGATGGGACAGTGAAGAATTTTTTTTTCGTCGCCAAATCAGGCTTAATTTTAAAAAAATTATCAAGAATTGGTATAAAACTAGATGAATGTATACTTCATAAAATGAGTATAAACCCGATCCTTTCATAATTAGTTATTTCTTTGAAAAAAGCGCAATTATTGACGACAAGGCACCCGTTACGTAACGGAATAGGGAGGGGGGTTCAGGACAGGCGTTACGGTTCTGTTACGTGGGGAGGGGGGGGGGGGTTTAACAACTGGGAAATTTTGCATTTCGTAATTTCGTACGCCTCCTTTGCGTCTACGGATAAGAACACACTACTACACCCTAGCGAGCGCCGATATCGTGGCAACGTCGCAAGCCCAGCGATTTTTTGTCGTGATATTTAGTATAAACTGAAATGCTAAATCTGAGCTGTGGCTGGAAGAGCGGAACAAGTGCGGCATAAAGGCAAATTCGCCAAACAAAAAACGGTCACCAAAAATTGAAAAGCGGTCGAAATGAGGATCCCTGCAAATAGGGAAAACGAAAGGAAGCATCATGTAGAGGTTAGAAACAACGAAAATTTGGGACATTGTATCGTGAATCATTGAGTTGAAGAATTTCACTTCGATCAATTGATAATAAAACTTTGTTATTGTTTCAACGAATTTTCTACTTTATTCATTTACTACCGGTGAATATTTTTGAAATTTTGCAGGTAATCACTTATCAGTGCTTAGGACGGAATGACACCTCATCGCGGTCGGTATGGTAGAACAGAATTATAGATACCCAAAAATCTCTGAAACGGCTCTTCAGATCCCGTCGAAACTTTGCCAAACGACGTCAAATAGATAGACGAACAGCTTCCAGCCCCTCAAATTTTTTGAATTTGAGAAAAAAAACGTAGATTGGCTTATCATGCGGAACTCGAGACCGAAAAGATGAAAAATCAGATGTTTGGCTAATGTCACGACTTAGAGGAAAGCTAGACCGGGTAGCCACATAAAAAACGAACAATTTGAGCTCTCAATCACTGCACTTCGTTGCATATCTTAGGAGAAAAGTGGTAATCTAGATTTGTCGTGTAATTGTTGATAATTGCGAGCAAATGTCGTCCGAACTTCGACGTGCTCAGTTCACGAGAATTCCGCGCGCGGCGCTCGCCTCGTGGTCTGCAGCGACGCGCATCGAGGCCCGTGGCAGCGCCAATAACGTCTCTCCACACCGTGGTGTAGACGCGCACCGACACGCACGCACACATGCGTTGCGTAGCGTGTCGAGGCCCGTGGAAGGCGAGACGCAATGTATCCGCGCGCGCGGCGACGAACGCGCGCGGTGACATCCGTCGGTGGGGCGCAGAAGCTCGATTGAGTTCTGCCCTACCGGTCGGAAGCCGGGGCCGCATCGAAGTTTCGCGTCGGGTGTCATTCCGTCTTAAGTGTATCTTCAAAATAAATAAATAATCTATAGAAAAACGCCTTGGCGCGACTGCTACCTTAAGCCGTAGTTGGCGTTGAAGATAGTAAAATTATCGAAGTTACAGGCATTTTTCAGTAGGAAGGTCGAACCGCCGACCGGTTCGACCCGAAAGGCCCAGGCTGCTCACTCAGCTGCCGAAGGGGACATGTATGGACCAAGAATCACTGACTGAAGGTACGACTCACAAAAACCGCACCGTCAGCCGAATTACCACACACTTACTTTCTCTTACGATTATCACGAAACTACATTTTTCGAAATGGTGTCGAGCAAGTTTCGTAAACTATCGGCTCGATTGTTGTGAAATTCCTACACAATACTTTTAGATACGTAATCTAACAGGTGACGTAGTATTTTTGCGATTACTTGATTGGTTTTTTATTGACGTTTTTCCTCGTGAAATTTCGGTGACAAATATACTTTTCTTTCTTCGGCTTACCATAATTTCCCTAATAATCGAGAAAAAAATCGCTCCGCTACATTGTAGCGACACTATCTACGAATAAGCTAATTGTTTTTCCAGATGCAACATGACGGCGACATACCTGCAGCAACACTCACGCGTGTCGTGCAGAGGGCCTCCGCGGAAATTTCTGCAGCGCCGCCCTTTATCAATATTTTGAACTAAAATTCATTTGAGGCATTTTTAAAGTCGCTTCTTATTTTGTGTTAAAAAATAAAAATATTCCGTTCTGTACTGTCGATTTTGTGAATTTTCAAAAAATATACCCATTCTCCGAGCGGCTAGGGTGGCCAGACGCCTAAAGCCTGCGCGAATCATATGGGTCATTTTTTACCCAAGCGAATTTTTCGTCTTGAATATTTCCCGGATCCTTCAAGGGCGCTGCTTCGCTCTCTACCATGCAACAGTTGTAAAAACTACGAGAACTTAAGGCAGAATCAATAAAGAGTATGCCAGAATTTTTTCAGATTTGTCTCTCTGAATACGTGACATATGAGCTGCCGGACAAAAATGACCCATATGATCCGTGGTCCCAGAGAAAACCATATCATCCGCGCAAGGTTGAGGAAGTTGGAGCGTTAGCCCCAATTCAAGATATCAAAAAAATATATGTTATTGTCTAGACTAAACTAGGTTTTTACGAATTTTTTTTTATTTCCTCACCACAAAACACTCTATACAAAAAATAGTTTGATGTATGTAATTTAACGAGAGGTTAGATGGCCAAGACGTATATGGGTAATTTTTTTTTTTTGCTATGCAGCCCCAATATAAACGATTTTTGATAACGGATTAACGCAAACTAAATCTTTGTGAATATTTGGAAAAGAAAGAAACCCATTTTGCTCATCGTAAACCATACATATTCAATATTGAACAATCAAGGTTTGATAAAAGATCGCGAATCTTAGCTAGCGAATGAAGAGCATTGCTGCCAACCTCAAGTCCACGAAGTTGCCGAATTTCGGCAACACTTAATATTAATTAATGGTAATAATGAATAATGTCGTGACATAAATATCAATAGGCATAATTATAAATGTTTCAGAACTTCATTCGGACTTGTACAAAACATTCACTGACGTGTTTTTTTTTCATAAATTCATCGATAACATTATACTTTTTCAAGTTGGTAGTAAACACAAAAGTTTTCCTTACTCACGTGACAAAAATATGAAAATGCCTAATTTTGCTCTGTTATTATATATTTGACGAAAAATTAGCATCTAGAGATAAATCTATACCTCGTGTGCATTTATTTTGAGGTACATTGAAAAAAAAAATCATAAACCATAAGTGGACGCAACTGGAGCGTTCCAACCTCTTTAATTAGAGCTTGGACTATCGGAGTTTTTCTATTACCGATATCATTTGGATGTCAACCAATTCTAATATCGGAATACTGGTATTACGATATTTTCCGATATTTATGGGAAATCTTGATTAAAAACGTTATAAGCTTGAAAGCGAAGATTAAAGTGGTAGAAATAATCGTGCATTCCTAAGTAAAACTGCGGTATTGATTTAAAATCACCGTCTCTTATTGAAATCTTCGTTTATTATCCATTTCTGAACATACTCCGCTACGTCCTTAAATACATCTAATCCAACATAAAATACACAACCCAACGAAAAACCAAAATAGGAACTTTTATGCACTTAAAAAAGTAGTAACAAGCAAAATTAAAATTAGGAACTTTCATGCAAGTCAGCGTAGTAGTAGCTGCCAGAATGCAAACGAATGGCACAGCTTGTGACATGCAGGCAACAGCATTGTGACATTGAGGGGGGAAATACCTGTAAATGGTTGAAAATGACGAAAAATTTCGGCATTTTTTTCCAACGGAACTACTCGACCAAACGTTTTGAATTTTCTAGGCTATTTCATTGTACATTAGAAGACATGGAGAACATTTTTTGTTAATGGACAATAAGTCTTCATCAGCAGCCTATAACCAATTGTTGCTATACAATAAAATATTCATAATTAAAGAAGTTATAAACAATCTCTTGAAGGACCTTTGAACGTAAGGATCTGAAACACAAAAAAACGAGTTTCTTTTTTTCGTAAAATAGATAATATCGACTAAGACTTGAGCGAGCTTGTTTTGTTGTCGTGTACCAATGGACACGATGAGTTTATTGTATTTATTCAAAGTTTCGACCTTTTACAAAACATTTTCGTATAAAAAGACACGGAATATATAGTTTAGTCGTTACTATTATTACCACGTTGAAGTCCGCATCGTAAAAATGCAACGATTCTTTATTCTTTCCAATCGCTCCAATCTTTTTGGCACATTTAGGCGTCGAAAAACACTCGGAAGATTTCACGTATTCTTATCGTAGATTCACGACAATTGGACAATGATACAAATAAGTAAATAACTCATAAACAAAAACCGTTGCCTTGCAACGATACAAACTTCAACGTCGTCAATTATCACGAGTATACTTGTACGAGAATATTATCGAGTACGAGACTACCGATAGAACTATAATAAGCGCGAGTCAAATGCCGCGTCGGCGCGACCTACCGCACATTCTTCTATACACGTTACCCTAATACCGTTTATCTTTCCCTCGATCGATCAAATACCAAGAGACAATACTGTGCGCGATTATGATGCGCGTTGCGATTTCTTCGTATTATAAAACTTCATTGTAAATGCCCAATACTGATATGTGACGAAAGAAACTGTGCGTTTGTGCCGCGACGATTTATGGTGCGCGCTACCATCCGCGTCGAATAAATACATAAAAAGATCTAAAGTAATATCACAACAATGAGAATTAGTCTCGAGTGAGAGAAGAAAAAGGAAGCATCGACGAATTGTTGAGAAGGAGGAAGCGGTGATTTTTCACGACGCTCCGCTGCTTTTCTCTAGTCCAAGGCGGCTTTGCTGGCAAGCCCGGTCAGCGACAGCATCTCGTTCGGTTCCGTAGCGAGTCTCGAAAATTCGATCTCTTCGCTCGCACAGTGATCTGTCCGTTAGATTCGTCAAAAATATCATTTATGGAGCAATATTTTGTGTGTGTGTGTGTGTGTGTGTGTGTGTGTGTGTGTGTGTGTGTGTGTGTGTGTGTGTGTGTGTGTGTGTGTGAGAGAGAGAGAGAGAGAGAGAGAGAGAGAGAGAGAGAGAGAAACGACTCACCGGACGCCTCGATCGGCCACTGTTTGTGTGAAGGCGCGTACAGACAGAGCAAAGCCAATATATAGATGTTCCACATTCCGTAAACACCGGTGAAAAAGGCCGACGTTATTTCCAATTGCATATCCTCGTCGAACTTCCATTGGCCCTCAGCGACCTGTGTATGCGAAAATTAAGAGATACCACCACTCTAGAATTTACGAAAAATCGTTTTTTTTTTGCTATAAAAATACTTTAGAGTGACAAAAACAATATGGAACTGGTCCTGTAGCGGATTAAAAAAAAAGTTTCAACAACATATTTCTTGGTCAGATTTGTTTGAAACTTAGTATAAATGCACTCCAATACAAATAATTAAGGAATAACATCACTCTAGGATTTCGGAAAAAGCGTGTTTTGCTTAGAAAAACTTTGGGGTAGAATACATCAACGTAGATGGACAAACGTATGGTGTAGGTATCGCATATCAAAGGTAAATAAAAATTTCAAGGACTTAATCCCTTCGTCGGCAGAGAGAATTTGACAAAAAGTGCCCAAAATGGCAGGAACATTTCTTTTGTACTGGAAACTTGTACTCTGCGGTTTTTGAGGGTGCTGATTACGAATCTGAACTCAAAATTCAGGAATTCACAATGACGAACAAATATGGCGAATGAAAGTGGAAATAATACAGATTGATTTAGATGAAACTCGGTACTCAAGCTTCATATATTTCCACCTATTTATTGTATTATGCCCCATGTTATTGAATTCACCATGAAAAATTCCTTCATTTTGAGTTCAGCATCACACTCAGCGTCCCCGAAAATCCCCGAGTACCAAGATTTATCCAAACCGAGCTGTTTTTTGCACTTTCGTCCGCCATATTAGATCCGCCATTAAAATTTTTTGAATTTTGTGTTCCGATTCGGAATAAGCGACCTCGTAAATCCCAGAGCACCAATTTTCATCTAAATCGCGTAAAATTTTCAATTTCGGTCCGTCATTCTAGCGCCCCCATTTTGAATGTTCAAATTTAAAGCTCAGATTCGTAATAAGCGACCTCAAAAATCCCGGAATCCTAATTTTCATCTAAATCGAGTAGTTTTTTATTTTTGTCCGCCATATTGGCGCCGCCGTTTTGAATTTCTAAATGCTGACTTCAAATTCGGATTCAGCGAGCCCAAAAACACCAGAGTGAGGCTCCGATTTCAAATCAGAGCAAGTTAAATAGGAAAATGAAGGTTGACGCACTATTGCGTCAATGCGACACAGGGCACGGAATTATTTGACGCACTGTTGCGTCAATGCCAACGAAGGGGTTAAGCGTTCGTACAACTTTAAACGCGTTTTTCTCGAAACCACTTTTTTCACACGGGGAGGACGGATTACTTGAACGCCTTTGCACTGATCGATTTGAAATTTTGACAGTAGCTTCACAATTACATTCTCTATGGGGATACATAGCCGTTTTTTTAATTAAATATAAACGTTTTTTTTTTTATAAACAATTTACTGCTTATTTTTTGGGCAAAAAATCGGTTTATTTCTCTTCAAGTGCGCCATTTTTTCAAAACTTGATAAAAAAAATCCCTAGATAGTCCTATATCTAATAATATATAGATATTCTTTTTTCCCATCCTGAAAAATCACGTTTTTCAAGATGGGTTGTCGCCGCCATTCAGTATGAAAATTATAATAAATGTTTTCTTTATACTTTAATATGAGTTAAATAAACCCTCTCAAAAGAAATCCTAGTACTTTTTTCATACTTCCAAAATGAATTGTCAACGTTAGGCCTTATTTTCTGCCAGTAGAGTGGTGTTATCCCTTAACAAAAGATCAATAGGGGGGGGGGGTAGCATAGGTTCTAAACAAGACGACAACCTGTCCGAGAATAAATCCGACGATGGTGAGGGTAGCGCACACGAGAGTCGCCATCATGAGAAATTTGAAGCGATATATTATGCCCTCGTAGTGCAAACGTCGAGCCGAGCTCATACTCGGCAGGGCCGCTCTCTTCAAACTTATGTTGGTAAACACCTTCCAGATCATGTAGGTGAGAAACAGAAGATACAACCCGGCCGATATGCCCGCTAGAATGATAAATGACAACTGCGTGGGCTCGGACTTAAGGAAAATATGGTCCATTGTGGAAAGAGCTGCTTATGGAGGGAAAAAGAAAAGGATACGGCCAATTGAGTTCCGACCTCGCTAACCCAGATCGAATAAAATGGATTTCGCAGTTGGACACCCCGTTCGCACATGTCGAACACAAAGAGCGAGAGACATCCGACTCCGACCGCCGAGAGATGACGCCAGTAAGCCTTGAGGCTGTTTCTCTGCTCGCCGCTGCCGCCCTCCTGAATCTATCGCGTACGGAGAAGAGAGATTAGAGATCGGCAGGGGGTGCAGCAGGTTGGCGACGAGAACGTTGTACGCACCATGAGATGTTCACCCGCGAAAACGAGCCAAAACGACAAGAGGGTCGCGTAAAAGATACCCTGTCTGATATCGCCGAGGAGCAGCATGAAGGGCATGTCGTAGGCTAGAGTGAGATACTCCAGGGGCGCTGAAACCAATGACAAAAACATTTTGAAAACATGGCGATACCCGAGGACCGGAGGAAAACGGCAGTGACCCCAAAATAAGGCTTTTTTCAAGAGTGGTGAAAATCGAAATGCGACCCTTAAGGGGGTGAAACGGGGGTTTTGTAAGTTTATACGAGACGCCATATTTTTTGGTCAGATTTGCTTGAAACTTGGCATTGATACGCTCCAATAAAAATAATTAAACGTGTATTTCAGCAATTTCTAGAATGTAACATTTAAGGGGGTTAAACGGGAGTGTTAAGGTATGTATGAAAACAAACCTATTTCTTTTTACCAGATTTATTTGAAACGTACCAAATTTGTTTTATTTATACCACCATGCCATCGTTTTCTCCGCTGTTTGGTTCTTGTAGACAGTCAAGTAGTACTTCAAACTCCTTAACTGTGTACCACACATATGTGAGCATTAAAAAAAACATCCAAACAAATCCAAACTCTAAAACCCCTGTTTCACCCTCTAAAGGCTGGAATTTGGGTTTTTACCACTCTTGGAAAAAGTCTTATTTTGGGTCATATATGAAGGATAACTCACCGTTGAGAAAGCTCAGAGCTGTTCCAAGTGCCAGAAGCATGTACTCCAAAAGCGCCGGTTCTCTCGACAACATGCGCACTCTCCTCCAGTACCAAGCCAGCACACACGCAACGATCGGGAAAAAAATCGTCTTCAGGCTGACCCAAACTTTCGTAAAACCGCCATTTTGAGTGATCACCTGCGAACGAACCGAGAAAATTACAAAGCTGCTCGATCGAACGATCGCTTCGTCTGCGCGTATTCACCGTTAGCCACAAGTCCGTCACGTGTCCGAGTCCCTGATTGATATGTTTGTCCGTATCCGCGGGTAGACGAAGATTCAGCAGATAGTAATCGTGATGAAGAGATCCCAGCTCGAACAGCGGTACCATGCTGCAATTGTAGTTGTAGTGCTCCTTCTTCTACAAGCGCGAACAGCGTTAATTTTTGTCGCTTTTCCCTCGAACTTTCCATCGTGCGTTCTTACATTTTCTATACCACACTCGAGATTTCTGTGGACCACCGAAGCCGCATAGGGCTTCCAATCGTCCGCCGCGTCCGCCGCGTTTCTATACGCCAATCTCGCGTCCAGAGTTATCTTCGTCCTGGAAGCTGTGTGAACAAAGTACGGTAAGGAGCTTTGAAATTTTCAAAAGAGAGAGAGAGAGAATGGTCAGAGTGTACGTAATGCGACACTGTGAAAAGAAGGACTTTAAAGATTTATGAAATTTTCAATTTCAAATAAACAAGCCCAAAGAAACCCAATGTTTGTTTGGGTTTGTTTGAGGGACGCATTCGACCTTGTAACCCCAAGGTCACTGATCCCAGACATAAATGACCCAAACAAAAGTTACTCCTCGCGACGTCCGCTACCCGATGACACCGTAAAAAAGAAGGCTTGAGGGATAACACCATTCTAGGATTTTTGAAAAATCGTTTTTTGCTTAAATATACTTTGGGGTAGAATACATCAACGTAGATGGAAAAATGTATAGCGCAGTCATCACAGATCAAAGGTAAACAAAAATTGCACGGATTTAACTACTCGTGCAACTTTAAACGCGTTTTTCTCAAAACCACTTTTTTCGAACTGGGAGGATGTATTACTCGAACACCTTTGTATGGATCTATTTGAAATTTTAATAGTGGCTTCACAATTACATCCGCTATGGGAGTACGTAGTCGTTTTTTTTTATTAAACGTAAACTTTTTTTTGTTATAATCAATTTACTGCTTATTTATTGGGTAGAAAATTGATTCATTTTTTTCAGTGAGCCATTTTTCGAAATTTGATTTTCAAAAATCCCTACGTAGTCCCATAGCAAATAATGTATAGATTATAATTTTTTTTGGTTTTTCTTCCAGGTACTAATGCTTTACGAAAAAGCCGTCCTCCCGGGAAGCTATTTGTAAAAAAAAAACGGTTGTCAAGATGGGCTCTGTCGCCGCCATTTTGTATGAAAATTATAATAAATTTTTGTTTTATACCTTAATATGTGTTAGAGCCTCTCAAAAGAAATACTGTTCCTTTTTTCATACTCCCAAAGTAAATTGTTAAAGTTAGGCCTTATTTTCTGCCGCTAGAGTGGTGTTAGCCCTAAATTAGGGTCGCCAGGGTAGTGTTACGTCGAGCACACCCCAACCGAAGGAGCAGTTCTGGACGTGCTTTACCGATTTCGAATTGATCGTGATAAACGACATCTATCTGCAATACCCCGATGAGATTTTGCTGCCATCTTGAAAAATCCAGGTCTCGGTTGTCTCGAGGGATGGGCATCTGGAAGACAATATCGTTACGTCGTAAGCATGTGGGCGAGGTTTGTATACACACGTAGGAGTTCTTACTTTGAAAGTATAAACCAGTGCGTGGGCCAGATAACGATCGTCCGCGGAAAAGGAATGCGTGTCGATGAGCGCACAAGCGCCCTCGCCCCGGGCGTAATACCATTTGCCGTCTCCGGGCTCGCTGCCGTTCTTCCTCACGTCTCGACAGGGCGAACCGAGTATGTTTTGGCTATTGGCTGGAGTCGGCGCTGCAGACCGAACCAGTAACATTATTTACAGATCTTATTCTCGTCGAAGAACGCAACGACCGTACTCACCTATGAGTCCACCTATGAGGAAACAAACAATTTGGGCTATTATCAACAGTAGCACCAATATCGAGAGCTTTTTGCCGCTCAAATTTTCTATTATCGTCCCTTGCATCCTGACGTGATGCTGGAACGACCGATGGAAAAGCGGTTCGCACGGGTAAGGACGAAAGGGGAAGGGCTGCAAACGAGGGAGGTTGCTACGCTCGGTAAACTCGCGTATCACTCGATCTTTATTTTTCCTCCAACGTTGCGACGGGTCGCGAGTTTTGTTTCGCGGCTTTTTTACGATTAATATCTGCTACGGTGGAGAAAGATTCGGAACAAGTGGGGAAAAAGCCGGTAGCACCGGTGTAGGCGTCGCGAGCCCGGTCTTACAGGTCTTGTAACTCTGGTGGGGGATGGTTCTCTTGGTGACGCCGTCCGCTAGGGTCGCTGTAATCGAGGGATGCTCTGTGCCCAGGGACAATAGCCGCGCATTCTTCTATAGCCTAACCTGAGAATCTAAATGTTCCATTAGTTATTTAAAAATGAGCGATATTCCTATACGAAAAGAAGTAAGAGTAAACTCATAAACTGACGAGTATGAAACAGAAAAATCTATTCAGTAATTAATTGGCGAATGGTCCATTAACCCTACCGGTGAAATTCAAACGAGTTTGATAAGGATAAATTAATTTTGTTCTTTTATGTATAAATACATTCTATAGCTGAACGGCTTGATGCCTGGTTGAAAATTCTGTTTTCTTCGGTTCAATTCCCGTGTATTAGTTTTTTTTTCTTCAACCCTCTCACACCTGACGGGACATATGCTGTCCCAATCTGCAAAATTTTGGAAATTACGGCTGGGACAACGTATGTCCCAGTTACTGAAAAACATCTAGGAACAGAAAGTAACGCCAAGTTGCGCCGCCGTATTGAAAGGGTTTTCTGCAGCTAAATATGCATTATATTTAGCTGCAGAAAAAGAACGCAAATTTTAATCAATTGTGAATGGTACGAATAATTGAGGTTACTGGTCGCAAGTACTTCTATGTACACGTATACATCGGCTGCTATTTTCGCTAACAATAAATATGGAGATAAGACCTTATAATAGAGGCTGTCTCAAAATGACCTGACATTTTTAATTGCGCGGATTTTTTTTTGTGGCGAACATAAAGTACTAATCTTTGACAATTGGCATCAGGGGTGTAGAGGTTCGGTCGTGGAGAATTACACGATCGACCAACGCATATACTTGTTATTTGCTGCATTGTTACTGCATAGTTATTGCAGACGCAGATTCATGGTTTTGGTCAGGGAGACGAGAGAGGAGTGGAGAGTGGAGACAGCATAGGCCTATACGTAGTTCCAGCGTCTTGAAAAATCCGACTTGCAATAGTTCCAGATCGTGCCACTAGCAGCGCTCCGGACGATAACGTCTCAAATAATTATAATAGTCCAAATTTAACGCATGCGTACGAATAATACAAGAATTTGATTTCGATGTGTCTTTGTGCTCCGCTTTGAGGCTCATTTTTAATATTATTGTGTTTTGTAATATCGAGAAAAACTTCACAAAATTGTTTTCTTCAAAGCCCAAGGTAGAATTATTTTCAATATTGCTCCCAATCAATCGTCATTAGGGTTACCCTTTAGTTTCTTTTTTTCATGCATGTAGGTCAGTTCATGAAAACATAACGTTTACGCTTCATTCTCCCTGGAGTAATAAGCATAAAATGGAGGATAATTTATAAGTTATTTTTCTTGCAAATACAACTGCAATTTTTTGACAAGTTCCTTTTTTCTCCAGTGCAGTTGCATTTACAAGCCACGTAAAGAGTAATATTGTTTGCATAGAGCAATTTTTTTCAAACTCATTCGCATCGGTGAAAAAAATAAATCAACTGAATAGCCTTTTCTGAAACATATTTCCAATCGGCGACAGTCAAGGCCACATTGGTGTTCTGTTTTTATTTTCTTAGTTGGGTTATTTAGTTGGTTCACCGCTTAATGTCATTAATTATTAGTTGCTATTATGAGTTTGCAACAATGAGAATGACAGCGAAATAGGAGAGGCAGACGCAACAGTTAGGTCCGCCAGCACGAATGTGCTGTCAACAGCAACCGAGAGTACGCCAAGAGCACGAGCAGGGAGACTAGAGGTAAGGAGTTGACACACAGTGTTTACGAAACGACCGCAAAAACGCAGCTATTAAGGAGGCGCTGCGATCGGATGTGTCCGATCGATTAGCTTCGCCTACTCGCTTCATGCTCTTGGAGTGCTCTCGGTGCTGTGACAGCACATTCGTGGTGGGGGACCCAACTGTTGCGTCTACCTCTCCTATTTCGCTTTCTTATTGTTTCAAGCTCATAATAGCAACTAATTATTAATGAAATTAAGCGGTGAACCAACTAAATAAACCGCCAAACCGAATATGAACCCCAAGCGTAGCCACAACTTAAATAATGGAAACCTACATTTTATTATAGAGCGCGCGCGGGTAGCGCGCTAGGATAATACACGACGATACTGGGGTTCAAATCTTGTTTTTTCTTACAAGCTTTTTCCCCCTTATACAATTATTATATCCATGAATTCTGTACTCTATTTTTCACCTACATCGTGAAAATACAATAATAAATCGAAAACGTCTTTGAACGATAAACAGCGAGGTTGAATTTTTAATTTTTATATTTATTTCTCATATACGCATATGCACGTTTCTCATATCTTTCAACGATTCAATTGATAAATAATATCATTAATCAGAATTAATCAGAATTGAGGCGAACAAAACAGAAAACATACCCAATGAAAATGGAACCAGCGGAAGAGAGAACAGCTCGAAGAAAATGCAGAATCGACGTTGCTACACTCTTTGGCAAACTTTACGTTCGCGAAGAATGAGATAGCTCGGCGTTGTTACAAACCATCGAGGTTTGCGACCCAAACACTGACACATGAGTACAGAAAAAACAATACAATAAGAACCATTTTTCAAGTGTCCCGTATTTTTTTATTTTATTTTCATCACAATAATAAATAAAAAAGGCTTGAAGATAAACCGACCCGTTACTAGCATTTCTTGTGCATGATTATTGTGAGCACACAACAGAACGGACAGTATTGATCATATTTCATACTCTTCTTTTTTTTCTTTTGTCTTCATCATTATTATTATTATTATTATTATTATTATTATTTCTAGCTGTAATGAATATACCTGTCCGTCATGAGAAGAAAATAAAAAGTAATTTATATATTTAATTGCCGATCACTCGGCTCAAATTTCCTGGTGACTCGTTTGGAGCTCGATCGCATCGGCCGGTCGTTTTATAGCTGCGGTCTGTGTGACCAGTACGATTTTTTGTTTCATTCGGAGCGTCTCGGCGAGATTCGACAATTGAAATAAAGAAATCAGCAGCCAAATGAAATACGCAATAGAGATGGGACCAACGGAAGAAAGTACTGCTGGAAGAATCACTGCCACGATCTGCGGAAGCGTCTTGCTCGCGGAATATAACCGACCGAAAGGAAATCCAATAATTATCAACCTCCAAAATTAATTAGAATTGAGACAAAAACAGAAGAAATGCGTGTGTCACGACGACGTTTTCCATGCAATGATAATGAGGCGGACGAAGTGGAGGCAGTCGTCGACGTCGACGTTTCTGAAGTAGTTGCGCTTAAGGGGCAACGTCAGGGCCCACTGGAAAAAAGGAACTTGTCAAAAAATTGCGGTTGTATTTGCAAGGAAAATAACTAATAAATGATGCTCCATTTTATGCTTATTACTCCAAGGAAATGAAGCGTAAAGGTTATGTTTCGCATTAACTGAACCACATGCAAAAAAAAAGAAACTGAAGGCTAACCCTAATGACGATTGATTCGGAGGAATATTGAAAATAATCTTACCTTGGGCTTCGAAGAAAACAATTTCGTGTAGATTTTCTCAATATTACAAAACACACTATTAAAAATGAGCCTCAAAGCGGACCACAAAGACACATCGAAATCAAATTCTGTTATTATTTGTGCGCATGCGTTGAGTTTGGACTATTATAATTATTTGAGACGTTATCGTCAGGAGAGCTGCTAGTGGCATGAACTGGAACTATTGCAAGTCGGATTTTTTAAGACGCTGGAACTACGTATTGGCCTATGCTGTGTCCACTCCTTACCTCTAGTCTCCCTGAGCACGAGGCTAGTAGGCAGAGCTAATCGATCGGATACATACGATCGCAGCGCCTCCTTATTTGCTGCGTTTTTGCACTGTGTCCACTCCGTACCTCTAGTCTCCCTGGTTGTGGTGTCGCACGCCGCGGCGATGTAAATTGGTCACCAAGATCGTACGATTAAACGCCATTGGACTTCTTTTTTTAGGGTTTTCGGAAATGAAAAGTGTATGCCAATGATCCACAGACCATTTCGCAGCTCGAGGAAGCAATAGGACGCACCATTAATGAAATTAATCTGCAATTATGCCTAATTGTTATCGAAAATGTCGCCAAAAGAGTGAACGTTTGCAAACAGGGACGAGGCGCGGCCATTTATCGAATATTGTGTTCCACACATAACCTCCATGTTTGTACCTCATATTAAAATAAGAATATTCGTAATTTTCAAATAAATAATACGTCTAATTGATAAATTAAAATCCCAGGTCATTTTGAGGCACCATATATTTTACACGTAAAAATCATTTCGCGTGGACAAATCGTATAAACACCATTATCTATCCGTTAAAATTCAAGACAGTAGCGGAATGACAGATATTTATGAATTACCGTTATGCAGGTACAAAATAATCGCAGACAAAACATACAATGTAGCGAAACAACCAAAATTTTATTGGTCTGTCAATTCAGACCATTTTTTTTAGTTTCATATTTTCCTGGAGTGCATTTTGCCTCACGCGCAACAGAATCTAATAAACAATCGCGTAGGATAGAAGATCCGAGCCATGTTCTTCGCATGGAAAATTAAAATTATAAGTCGTCAATCCGTCGTATAAGACGTGTCAAATAAAAGAATTTTGAATTTGCATAGATCAACCTGTCACGAGATTTCGTATCTACCAACTGACTATTAAAACAACATCCCTCGATACTAGCGACACCAAAAACGGCACCGATACGACAGACCCCCGCTATTGAAATTCTATCGAGCTTCAAGACCTATAGGCCTATTCTGTAACTCGGTAGGGACAGTTTTCGCTATCGTTAGCTAGCGACAGCCAATCGCATTTACTATTATAGAAAAAAGGGAGCTTCTTATTGGCTGTTGCTAGCTAACGATAACGAAAGTTGTCGTTACGATTTACAGAATAGGCCGGGGGCTGGCATCCTGTTGGAATTTTTGCTACGCGATTGTCCGCTGTTTGTAGTGTCCAACTCTGCCACTCGCAGCGCTAATTGTTCTCCTACTCCTGCGACGAAGGGGCTATGTATATATACACACACGCAACATCCAACTCAGACTTTCCATAGCTTCGAATATGAGAATCGGCTGGTATGGTGAAAAATGCACCGTTTCAGGATTACGCGGGTAACCTGAGGTACAACCGTGCTCAACACACGGCATTAGCGCACGAGTTAAATCATTTCGGTAATTTCAATCAATTCCGCACTGCGGCTTAAACTCCAAATGTCAAAGTAGTCGTATTCGCGGCGGGGTGGTTAAGTACGCCGTGCGGGCCTCGCGCCTCTGCAATAAGAATATTGTATGTATAGCCTACTAGCGCCACGGGCAGAGGTAGAACTGAATAAAGCGGTCAAAAAGCGTAGCATTTTTACCATGGAGACTAGAGTAAAGGAGCCCAAACGCAATGCTGGCAAAATGGTTGTGAAAGCGATGAACGATCCGCGGATTGTACCCGCCTGGCGGCGCTACCACTGCGGGCTCCGTCTGCGCGGTGATTTTGAATCGTCGATCCGCAATTTGTCGTATATTTCTTTCTTATTAGCGCAGCGTGCAATACTGAAGAGTAATATTGATCTGCTTTTGTTTAAATTATGAAATGACAATATTACAGTAATTTTTTTACTTGGAGGTGATCTATACTGTGAATGTTTTATTTTTATACGGTGACATGTACGATTAAACAGTCATAATGTGAATATTGCATACTGGATTTCCAAGAAAAATATTTTTTTTAAATCGTACATTATAACGAAATGGGAGCGAGGGGTATTTATATTAAAGGATTCGCATATTTAACCTAAAAAACGTTTTTTTTGTCCAAGCATCATGTATTACATTATTGCTGTATATCAAAGAAATGTCTAACAGCATTAAAATTGATGGCAATTATAATTAAATTCGGCGACGATAGCATGCAATTAAAAAAATACAAACGATTTGACAAAATGAATCAAGATGTGGTTGCACATGCCGATCCTAATACTTGTCAATATTTTGGCTAATTCGCGAATTAATTGCATAAACATAATATTAAGGTCCAGTTCTTACCTTTATTGGATGGGCTTTTTCTGTTTTGATTGTAAAAATACGTTTAATACCGAAATATCAGTCAACGATGCGTAACACCGTAAACTGCGTAAACTGTATGTAACTGGCATATATGTACTGCTCACATACATAGTAACTGACCGTAAAACGTCATTGTATGTATGTCACAAACACTGCTAAGCCGGTCCTCACGGACCTATCCTATTTCGTCCCTGGAGCTAGTATCGCTTGCGGATATTTTTCAAACTACAAGATCTTTCATCACTTTCGCGATCCACTTTTCGACGATTCCGCCATATGCGTTCGGGCTCCTTTACTCTAGTCTCCATGATTTTTACATACGGTAAGGACATGGAGCCTAGATACTAGGAGGTTCAGCGGGGCCTTTCAACTTGTCCCCAAAATAAGAACGAGAAAGAATGGCGCTGGGGTGCTCCGGCACCTATATGTATATAGATATACGCTAAATACATGGGTGCGATCTAAGACAGATCGCAGATGATGTACCTAACTCTCATTCGTGTTAAAGGATAACATCACTCTAGGATTTTGGAAAGACATTTTCTTGCCTAAAAATACTTTGGTGTCACAAAAACAATATGCAATTGGTCCTGTAGCGAATTTTTTTATTTAAAGGTTCAATTATTGATTTTGCCGCAGCGCCTCGGATCGCGCGCTGAGTTGCTCGTACAACTTTAAACGCGTTTTTCACGAAACCACTTTTTTCAGTGCATTGCCGCTGAACCTCCTGGTATCTAGGCTCCATGGGATAGGAGGTGCCAGCCCCTTGAGAATAGGCCAATTGGACGTAAAACCGTAATCACGAGTGTTAACGTTGGCGGGTTTCCGGCGGAGGTGGCGCGCCACTGCAACGCGTCACCACCAACGAACGCGTCGATTCGACGCTAGGGCGCGCTCGTTTCGCCAGTTGACAGAATTGCGTTTCCAAAGGAGCAACACGCGCGTCGATAACACGTGCTGCTGTAATAGGGTTTGTATCAATGTACAATCAATGTACTCTTCCCAAAGGCTGTCTTTATTCGTGTGACGATACAAACTGGCTTGTCACTCGTAAAAAGTTACGCATTTGCCTCGATCGGAGGCTCGTGTCTTCTTTCTCTCGCAACAGGCCCCGAGAACTTTTCGATCGACCAGTTGGTTCGTTTTGCCTCTTCCGCCGAATGGCGGTGGTGCGCCGGCCTCCTCGTTCTCGATTGCCCCGTTTCCACATTTATAGGGGGTCTGCTCGAGGCGGAATCGTCGGAAAAGAAACATTGCCTCAATTGCATGTTTAAGTTCGTTGGGGTTGGAAAACGATAAGGAGCTCGTGGGAGAAAGACTCACAGGGCGACGACGATGAGCCTCCGACGATGAGAAGCGCCGGGGTGGGCACCTGCTGGACCGAGCAAGATCCTCATCATGATGATCATCATCATCCTGCTCCTCGATTCCGAACGTCTCGATCGTCGCACTTTTTCTTCGCAGTCGCCTACCGAGAGCTATTTCCCGGAGGGTCGGTGCCAAGCTACAGGTCACCCTCCTTTCAGACAGCACGTCCATTGTTCCGGGGCAACGGGGACGACGTTCCTCGACCGAAATTTCCTCCTCGTTGGCGCATATCGGGTCGAGAATCCCGGGACAGTCTAAATTCGTAAAAACGCCAATTGTTTCTTCATCAAACGTATCTCAAGGAGATTTGTCATTCCCCTCTCGTTAAATTGCCTGCTGCTGCTGCCCCCTTCTCATTCTCGTATTCGCACATTTCCGGTTGATCCTCACTATCACCAAATTCCATCTCGTCGATTGTACACAAAAATATTTACGCTCGCGCGCTTATTTTCCGTTTGAGAAAATTCCCTTGTTATTCGGACACGGTTCGCGTGTAACACGCAAGCCGATAGCCTTTTTTTTCTTCGCGTTGGACACGGTTGCAGCGCATTTGCGACCAATCGCGATGCCAGTGCATACGCATACGGGGTGAGGCCACGGTCTTACATACAGGTCTTGCAACGAACGTGGTGGGGGGTTGTCCGTTCACGTCCAAACGAAAGTACAACTTATGGCCCCGAGAGCGGCGCAACGAGTTATTGGTAAGCTTCATAAGTTTATAGCACGGATTTGGCGAAATCCTAACCAATCTTTTGATGGTCATACGCAGTCATACATGCGTATATGAATATGTTTACAGCGAAATACAAAACAGCTTCGAGCGAAATTGATTATTTTGCTTCCTCATGGAGGAAGCTTTGTGATGGTGAATTTTGTCCAGTTTTCAATGTCAATGTGCTTAAAATGTCCCAAAACATCGAAAAATTATATCTAGAAAAAATATCCGGGTGTGTTGGAACTTTGAACACGGAGCACTTCTCTTTTACTGATTTTCGTCCCGTGTTGCAGGTCGGAACCGCACAGGAATTAGTGGTCATTATGCATTTATCTCTCTTGCTATTGATTTCAATCACGGTATTTATAACCTTGCGTCGTAATGTCACTCATATGCGTTTCTATGAATGACTGACAGCGCCGCGTAGTGGCAAAAAAATCGGGACGATAACGCGCTACCCCCACCACTCAAATTTGTCTTGGTTGCAAGATCTGTATGTAAGACCGTGGGTGAGGCAACGATTGTTAGCAGTAGACATCGTTTCCAACACATCGGACTTGGGAGAAAACTTTCGGAGATTTCTCGGTCACCCAGCCCCGAATCTACCATTTTTCCGATCCGGGGCAGAAACTTGACATTGGCGCCCCTCCCCTCCAGCATTTGAGATTAATGCCTTTATAATACTCACAAAACAAATATACTGGGTGGGATTGTTTCTGATCGGGAGAATAAGAACCCTCAAATGAATTTGTACTCTTTATTACCTATTTGCTAATAACTGTTCCTTAAGCGTGACATTAATATGGAATACATACAACCAGTGTAGACAATGCACAAGCCAGACTTTACACACACTTACAATTTTTAGGTTGCAGCAAATGTTACTATCTAATCTACCTGTTTTTTCCACGAAAGAATCTACTACCGCATCAAAGTTCCTCTCATAGGCAGTTTTATTTTCGGGGGCTAGGATCGCACGGCCATCGAAACTCACTTCCACTAAAGCGCCGTAGAAACTGGTCGCTTTAGTGAAACAAGTTTTCTTTTCAAACTTGAATTTGGCGCCCCCTTAAACTGCCGCCTGGGGCAGGTCCCAGGTTGCCCCCCCCCCCCGCCCGGGGCTGAGGTTACCTATATTTTTTAAAATCGGACATCTATTTTCACTCACAGAGTTTCACCAAAGAAGTGAATGTAAGTTCACATCCTAAATTTCAAAATGACTGCCCAAACTTAGCTTCGAAAAATTGACAAAACCGAAATTTCCATGTTTTTCGCGTAAAATCGATTTCCGGTTTCTCCAAGTTCATTGCACATATTGGTAAACGTGTAACGCGGAGGCGGATGAAGAGGCGTGTAATCCTCGGCATACACAATCGCAGCTTGCGTTGCAATTTCTGTGACGTTTTTCGTAAATGAAGAACATATCTACTTGGTATTGATAAGGAAACACTAAGCTGTAAATTTAATTATGTACTGACGGAAGGAAATTCTGTCGTAGCACTTTTCATTGAAGAGAAGACACGTTTAATATGGGAATCACAAACTTCTCACTGCTATCCAAAACAAGTTGATGAGATTCCCAGTTGCGAACAATGTAAACAAAACTGTATGACTTGTCGGTCGTTTTGCTTTGTGTTAAACTATTGAGACCTCAGTTAGAGCCTGTTCGTGAATACGGACTGACGTGATAGATGAGACAATACGATGACCGCGAATCAAATTGCATGTGTGCATTGAAAGTGGTGGCGATGCAGTTGAACACTTTTTATAGGAGCAAGTGTTTGCACGATACTTCAAAGGGTTATGTCTAGTTGTGAAAATGCGAATCAGGTCGTGCATTGAAATCATTTCTTCAAATCGTTTCCAGGCTGGAAACTGTTAGAGTTGGCAGGAGAGGATGGCGAATAAAAATGAGACCAAACTTTAAATTAACAACTTTTATTAATCATTAAAATTGTACGAGCGAAAACGGGAGACGCTTGCTTTATCAAGACCAGAACCGGATTAACAAAAACAGCCCCGATAACGAGAAGGTGAAACATTCGTTGCTAGGATCACACAAACAAGGTAAAACGCCGCTGCTCTATCAGACAAATACCAAGACAAAAGGTGGCGCAAATTGCAAAATCTCCAACAGAAACATTGGAACTTTATTTTGAATCGATTTTACACATTAAATATCGATCGATCATCTTGCAAATTTGCCGTGTGTAGTAAGAGTTCCTTACTAGGAGTATAATTAATAAACGTAAATGTCCAATGGACTCTTACAAAGGTAAGACGACGAAATCTTTGTCGCTGCATACGGAAGAACTGCGGACGAAGTTGGGGTGTCCATTATCGCCTAGGCCTAGACAAAGACTAGAGCAAGGGATCGACTGTTGCTTGGCGGACGTCATCATCGGACGAGATTACGACATGCAAGAGCGGAGGCATTCGACCGCTAGATCTCGACGACGACGGAGCCATTTTCTCTAAAGGTCACCTCATGGACATAAATATAAAATAGCAGTTCACTGGAGCGCTATTCGGACGTCATTGTATTGAACTCTCATACTACATCTTATATATATATATATATATATATATATATATCTTACCCTTTGTGCGAAATAAACATTGTTAAAAATCGTAAGCTGCCTATATTCACTGTAGAGCGACAATAATCTCAATAAACTAGAAATAGCGTATAAAAAATGTTAAAAATAGCGGGAGACTTGCCACGAAGCTTTCCCACCCAAGCCCTCTACGGGATGCTTGGCGAAACAAGCTTTAGAGAAAGAGCCACGACTAACTTCACTACATACTTGCAAAAATTGACTGACCTTGACAACAACCTAACCGGAATTAATAACGAGATCCCAAGATCCCAAAACTCGGTATTAGAGCAGAGACGTTAGAGAGCTCAATCATACTATTACTCATTTGAAAATAAACCCCCATCACATCACATCGTCCTTATCACCTTAAATAATCGCGTAACCGAAAACACAAATATAAAAATTTAAACAACACCAAATATTCGTAAGACAAATAATTGTTAATCACCGAGGATCTCAGCACACATGTTTGATGAAAAAAAGCCAAAGGCAAGCTGTAACCAAATGTAAACAAAAGAACACTGAATAAAACTACGACTTACTGCTAAAAAATCGTAACTGCGACAGGTACAAGTCGTCATATCTCCTCTTAATTACTTCAACGCGTAACAATGAGTCGTCGATAGAAAATATGCTGTTGGATTATGCCAGCTTGTTCTTTGTTGTTGAGAAAAGCCCTCGTCCAGCGGTGACGCGCCTTTCGAGTGTTTACATATTCGTACTGCGTGAACCCGTCTCCGATAACCGCCTTCTCGGACAAAGCCCGAGAATATACGTCAGATAAGAAAATCTTAAGAAAAGAAACAGTCATCCCGTTTGACTAAAATTGAGGTGACCTTGGAATCGCCTTATCGCGACCAGCTAGATGAACCTCGTAGCCACCACTCGACGAGCCCCTGCGAACTATGCAACTTTAGTAGGAAAAGTTTTCTCCCGAGTCTGATAGATTATGAGATATTTCCACCGCTAATATAGTGTGTTTCAAAATGGCCTGATATTTTAATTTATTAATTAAACGTATTATTTTTTATTAGAAAAGTACGGATATTCTTATTTCTGAAGTAAACATATTTTCGCGCAGTACGTGACCGTAAACACTCGATAGGCACGTGACCGCTGGATAACGGCTTTCCTAGGCGACAAAGGACCAGATGGAGGCCCTGCAAGCGTTCCGGCGTTCTTGAGAGAGTCCATGCGGAACCGTTGACAAGAACGCATCGAGCTGCAAGTCGTATTTCGGAGCTTCTTTGTCACGCGTCGAAAATATTAAGAGACTTTATATTATTACCATATTGTACGAGAGACGTCATATCACCACCATACTGTACGAGTCCATTGGACATTACTTTTACAAAATGTAACCGTAGTAAGGAAATCTTACTACATTTTAATACGAGGTATGAACATGGAGGTTATGTGTGGAACACAACATCGAATAAATGGCCGCCTCGTTCCTGTTTGCAAACGTTCACTCTTTGGACGAAATTTTCAACAACGATCTGGCATAATTGCGGACTAATTTCATTAAGGGGTAAGGCCACTGTAACGGCCCAAAAAAAAAGGTTTTTTCACTAATTTTTTGCTCCCGAAATTGAAGGTATTTGAAAAAAAACTTTTAATGGTGTTATCGGGCATACATTAAACTTTATTATAAAATTTTTTTACAGTAAAAAAAAAACAAAATGGCGGTTCCACAGCTATCTTCCCGGGACATGTTTTGCTTCCAGGGCTCCGCGGCACGCAGCACCACTGGTGCACTTTTGAATCTAGAACAAAAAAAAAACCATTAATCTAGAGGGCTATAGCTAGAGAATGTCGATCGGATTTTAAAAAGTATCAATTTTTGTGGATGTGGCGTGCGTTTGAAAAAAAAAATTGATTTTTGACGAAAAAAACGGCAAGTTTTTTGTTAATAAAAAATCAATAAATAAAGTTCTTGAAAATTCCGATCGACATTCTCAAGATAATGTAAATGTTCACATCTGGTTAAAATTTCAAGTAAAAAAAATGAAAATTGTTCGAGCTATGCTGCGTGCCATTTTGAAAAACCATGTTTCGAGAAAAACGCGTTTTAAACTATTTTTTATTAGCGAAAACTATTTTTTAAGCCAATAAAAAAAAAATCGATTTTTCAAAAAATTTACAGTGGCCTTACCCCTTAATGGTGCGTCCAATCGCTTCCTTGACCTCCGGAATGGTCTGTGGATCATTGGCATACACTTTCGCTTCACACTTCCCACATCGCCACGGCGCAACAGCACTAGGTTATGTAATATCAATGGGTTTTCAAAATTGGTATTCAATTGCGATTTTAGGTGCCAATATCCGAATTCCGATGGTAATATTGCAATTAAGAAATTTTAATAAGAAGTTGAATTTCATAGAAAAAAAGCATTTTGAATGAAATTTTAAATGAAAATAATTAACAAAACAAATTACAGTAGCTACACTGGAAGAATTCGAAAATCACAGTCTTTATAAATAATTTTTTTATAAGTACTGACCGCAATTTTTTTATTATCAAAGAAATGGGCGAAAAAAGTCAAAATCTTTTACAGGTCGCAACAACAGCTACAAAATCACAGTCATTCAGTCTTTATTAATCTATAATATTCTTCATAAAGTTTTTAAACCATATTTTTATTATTAAAATAATTGAAAAATAAAGGCAACACCTTTAGCAACTCGTAACAACAGTTAGAAAATCAGTCGTTATTACTGTATAATTTCTTAACTAGCCAGTCAGTGTCTCAGTGTCCTCAATCATAGATTTTTCCTTACTCCTATTCTCGAAAGCAAAATAAGACTATAGAAAAACTTTAAGAAACTTTAGGAAACTTCAAAATTGAATGGAATTGAAAGTAAGAAGGGAATAATATTTGCAAAAAATTACTTCTCAGCAAGAGAATGCTTCTCTTGGTAGTGAATGTGTAAAAATGATAATGCATCTATCATTCTCTCTGAAAGAGCATAACGAATTTTACAACTCAACTAGACCTGCTGATGAATATATGCGCTCACTTTTACCACTAGTAGGCAAAACTAGTATGCCCACTGAGCGCTGAGCACACGACGTTTTGAACTTTTTCGATTAATTGCAATATTACGATATTGGGCTATACATCGTTGTAATTGAAATATCGGGAGAATCCTTGCTAGAGATAACGGGACCACGAACCTTCGGCCGCAATAACTATGCAGTAACAATGCAGCAAATAACAATTTCTCTGCGTTGCTCGATCGTGTGATTCTCCATTACTTAACCTCGATACTCCCCGATGCCAGTTGTCTAAGATTAGTACTCTATGTTCGCCGCAAAAAAAATGGCGCGCAATTTAAAATGTCAGGTCATTTCGAGACACCGCTTAGGTGTTGGCTCAGCGGGTATAGTCCAGGGAAGCGTTTCCCGAGCGCGCTTGATCGTCCCGTTCGAATCTCTTTGTACGCGTAAACGAGAATCCACGGACTCTCGAAGGAGGCAAAGTGTTATTAATTTGAATGTAAAAAGAATTGCGAGCGGGGATGGGGAAAAAAGTGGTACGTGATGAAGAAACAAAGGTAAAAGGTGTCGGCGGGGTGTAAAATAATAAAGAGGCAGAGTGAAAAAGTTTTCGTCGCAGGCGGCGATGTCATCGGGTTGAAGAAAGAGGAGAAGCGAAAGGCCGAGAGCGAGACAGCTCGTCTCACGGATGGAAAAGATAGCATTTTTATTTGTGGCAAATACACACAATGCCCGACACGAGCGAGCAGTTGCCGTCGAGAGTCTTTGAAACTGTTTTGTTAGAAAGCGCCCGCGCGCCCCACGAACAGGCGGTACAATCCCGGCGGCGGCGGCGGCACTTGACCGAGCAGGCAGTCGGAGGGAGGAATAATGCGCGTACCTAGCGAGCGGTGGGTGGAGGGACTCCGGAACAGGGGAAAGAAGGCGGCGCGAGAGGGATTCTAGTGTCGCGAGATCAAAGGGTCACGGAAGATCAAAGAAACGGGTATTTGCTACAAGTACGAAGTACACAAGTTGCCGCGTCTCCGTTTGCGGTCCTCGCCATTCAGCCCACATCGTTTTCTTTCTTTTTCGAGCGTCCTACTCATCGATGAATCAGAGTTTCGTCAGGCTCGCGGTACTACCCCTTTACGCCGCTGCTGCTGCCATCTTATCGAATCGGTCGATCGATCGAGACTCGAAATCGTCGTCGTGTTCGTTAAACATAAACATCACTTGGGTGATGTCGATTAGAAAATTGTAAACGGCTGATAGTTAGGTACCAGGGGAGCGTAATTGAGCGAGTGAAAGCAAAAAGTTCCTTCACGTTTTAAGGTATTCCTTGGGCGGAGGGCCGTATTTTGTGGGGGCATAAGCAGGGCCCGTCTGATTCATCGGTAAATTACAGCGGCGTTCGGAAGAAAATAGGTTACAAGCAATTGTTATAACCAACGATAAAATAAAATAAAAAAATTTCCCGCAAATTTAGTAGATTCAAACATTTTGATATTTTCTCTGAAACGTCACGGCTACGAAAACTCTTCTGCTAGTCTCGGTTTTTCAAGCTTTATCATTAATATTTTCTTTAAACATTCGGCGTCCTCTCTAACTAACTCTAATGAAGTTATTTAGTGTATACATTATTAGATAGAAATGTGGCCAGCGTGCCATCTCCATAAAGCGCCATATAAATGAGACGATTTTTAGTCATTTTCCGTTAAAGGTTCGGTAACTGGACTTGAAATTTAACTAGCACACGAGATGTATTTTTATATTATTATACAAGAAAATCAGTTAGTTGTCAAATATTCGGGTTCCTAAAAAGATTACCTTAAGGGGGGTATCCATATGGTCAAGAGCGTACCTAAGATTTCAGCTGGGGGGGGGGGTAGCTCATGTTAGTTTCTCTGAATGGGGGGGGGGGGGCGGCAAATAATCGAGTTTTTCTTCCAAGTGGGCGCCGCCCGCCTGGGTGTGCCCTTGTATATACCCAAGAGATACCTTTAGGTGAGAACAAAATGGCTGATTTTCATTATTTTTTTCTAAAGGAAAATTTCTTCACCATTTTTGCGACTTAGGGTATGTTTTGGTACTACTTTTGGCTAATACACGTTATTTTTTCTTTTATTAATCTTTAAAAATGGCGGATGTATGGTACGGTCTTCTAAACTGGTTGCGGCGCATATTGTCAGACAGCGTGACACGTAGCGTCGGCGGGATTAATCTTAAAAAAAACAACGAACGAAGATTTTTCTTTCACTAACACTCATACGCGGAATATGAACCAAGAAAAAGTGAGAAATGATGAAAATCGATGAAATGATACGCTTGGAAACAAAAAGGTTGAATTTTCCGAAAAAATGGCTTCATTTTGCAAAAAAACAAGACTTTTTAAGTTTCAACAATATTTAGGGTCATTTTTCAGACAATAAGGTTAGAAAGATTTATACCAAATTTCATCAGAATCAGTCGATTAATTTTTTAGCAATATCAGTCAGTTTTGAAAATGCAGTTTAGAAGACTGTGCCATACCTCCGCCACCTTTAAAGAATGTAATTTTTTTTAAATACCATGTAACAG
This sequence comes from Ophion costatus, assembly GCA_951751655.1. Lineage (NCBI taxonomy): Eukaryota > Metazoa > Arthropoda > Insecta > Hymenoptera > Ichneumonidae > Ophion > Ophion costatus. Next base: position 20,324,972 of record OX632358.1, read on the forward strand.
CCAAAAGTAGTAGTAAAACATATCCTAAGTCTAAAAAATAGTGAAGAAATGTTTCTTTTAAAAGAAATCATAAAAATCAGCAATCTTTTCCCTCGCCCAAAGGTACATTCCCCCTTACGAATAGGTTGGGAGATAAGCGTGGGGTACTGGGATCGCTGGCTACTTGGTTGGATCGAAAACATCGGGCGCGTTGATTGGCTGGTAGGTACTTTGAAAACACAACGCGTTATCCTCAGGGCCCGACAGAGGGCAGCCTCAATCAACGTCGGCTTTGCCTCTTTCATCTCCCTCCGGACACTCTCTCCTCCTCTCTCTCGCTCTCTCCTTCTCCGAGAGCATCCCGGAGTGCCGGGAGCGCGAAAGGAGGAACACGGGCGTGCAGAGCGGAGGTTAAGGACGGGGGAGAGAGAGAGAGAGTGAGAGAGAGAGAGAGAGCGGTAGAAAAAAAAGAGCGAGATGGAAGAAACGGACGGTTGATGGCGACCGTGGATGCAGAGAGTGCCGTTCCGCCGTTGGTGCTCGCGTCCGAGCGAGAGTCGCCTTGGTCGTTTCGACGTCTCTCCTACACGTTGCTCGCTCCTCCCCATGCGATATCATTCACACGCATACGCGAATCGAGGTAAAAAAAATACAACAAAAAAAGAAGTAATAGTGTGTACCGTGAAAAAGCAATAGTCGCTTGGATTCGTTTGGAAAACGTGAGACGTCGCGGGTAGGGTGTGCGTGTGCGTTCGGTTGAACGAGACGTCGAAGGTGTGCGTGCGCGAGGTTTGCGCTCCGAAACGAGCAGAGAGTAAAAAAGAAAACTACACGAGCGTCTTAATTCGGCGTCTCCTTAGTGGGCGCCACGAAAGTAACGCGATCGAGAGGAGCAAAATCGTAGGTGAGAGAAAACTTGGCCGTTCATAGGCTAATTCATGTGCGTACATAAACGCAAACGCGGACAACTTTAGCAACGCGACAGCCTTCCACGAGTGTTACGAATCTATTATTTTATTCGAAAAAATATCCGAATAAGGGGCAATGTTTGCTCTGCGAAATGTCTGCGAAAGATTCGCACGAAAATTGAACGATTTTTCGTCGTAGTTTTTAACGACGCGCCATGTGCGCGCAATGTATTGCCTCGGCTACGATCGTTCCTACTGCCGCTGCTGTTGATCCCGCGACGAGGCTATTCATCGGTATTGTAACTAGCGGGAACGGCGGTGGTGGTGCCAGTGCTGCTGCTTCCGCTGCTGCTGTTGCTGCACGTTGCGGCGGTGGTAGAGCCGGGAAGATTGAGCAAGACGGGAGGAGTTGACAATCGCCTGAGCATGGGACCTTCGTGTCTTGTCGCTGCTTGATATTTTAGTTTGAGACGCCGCGACGGAAGACGGTGGCGTCGAGTTACGAGAGAAAGACATTTTTTTTTTCTTCTCCCTCTCGTCATTCGTATAAACAAAGTGTACAAAGGCGGACCGCGAGAGGGATAGAGATAGATCGAGAGGGGGGTGTAGAGAAAGAGAGAGCGATTCGGCGGGCAACGCGCAGGTCATCGTCGTCACCGTCGTCGCAACCTTCGAAATCTCGACGGAAAGTAATGAAAAATTTAAACTAAAAAAACCACAGAATACGCGAGTGAACAAAAAAATGAAGAAAGTTGTCGATGCGGACGAATCGTTGAGAAAAAAAAAGCGTTCGTTGGTGCGATTCGGTGGGCAAAGAATAACACGGTGAGAGGAATAAGGAGGCGCAAGAGTCGCGTTGCTCGAGTGTGCATCGGGAGATCACGTCGGGGTGAGTGTTTTTCGCCGCCTTGTCTCTTTTCATCCGTTTTCCAAGCCCCCAGCGAGACAGCGGGTCAGGCTTCGAAAAAAAAAGTTCCGACGCATCAACGCGGCGGATGTTCAGCGGTAATTTCTCGTATACCCCGAAGCGGATACTTCTTACCTCCGTTTTGTTCGTCTTTTTTCGGTTTGTTCGAGGATCGGGGTTTTTTTTCTCCGATATTCCGCCTCTCGTTCGAGTAAACCGATACCGCCGAAAGAGAAAAAAAAACGAAATCTAGCGAGGCCGTTGAACAGCGAGGCAAAAATCTTCGTGAAGTCTTGTCGCAACTTTCTCCGCAGCGCCAAAGATGCGCTTCGTTCGTGAAATTGGAGGAGTCGTTTTCGAGGCGCAGCGTTGGGTTTTGCAGACGGGGCGAAAGGGGGGCGCCGTTGCCGGCGCCTTTACCGGCGGTCAAAAAAATTCTCCGACGCTGTCGCCAAAACGGGGCCTTTTTTCTCGTTCGCTCTTATCAGAGCACGTATCCGTCGAGACGCCGTCGCCGAGTCTAATTTTGCCGCGAATTCTCGTAATCGCAGATTGGTCACCACGAGCGCGCTGCACGCGACCGTGGCGAGCACGTGGTGAGACGATAGAGGGAGCGCTAGCGTCCCCCCCCCCTACCTAGTTTCACTATTGTTCACGGGATCGCGCAAAAGGCGCGACTCCCCTCCGCCTCGTTCAGCCGGAATAAGATTTCGCTTTTATCGTCGTGCTGAAAGATTAACTCGAGCACTCGCGAACAAGAGTGCCGTATACGCGTGCGGCACACGCCGAATGGAAAAACAGGCGCTCTCGCGAGCGTTCTCTTTGATCCGACTCCCGCCCCACCCCCGGGACGTATGTCCCGAGGGATAAATTCTCGAGTAGCTTCACCCGCTCTCGAAGGTCGTCGCTGCCGCCACCCGCCATCTATCTCGAGCGACGAAATTTAAAGCTGCTATATCATTTTTTTTTATGGCGGAGGGGGGGCGGGCGAAGAAACTTCTATGCTAATAGATTGTGTGACGTTACCAGTGCCAACTTATTGTAGCAAAATATTAACGATGTGTGCGAATGGTATCGCAAAAAAATTTCAAATCTACATGACATTGAAGTTTGCATTGTTGTTGGAAGGCAACCAAATTTTTTTCTTATTTGCCAAATTTTGTAAGGCAGATTTGAGTTACGAAAATCACGCGAATATTTTTTGGGATTCTTATTCACCATTTTTCAACAAATTTGCAAAGATTGGCTGCGGATAATAATGAAAATGAAAAATTGAAAAGAATTTCCGTTGCATTCCAACGATGCGAACTTCAACCTCATAAATCTACGGTAGATTATCGTAATTATTATTTACATATACAGGGTGTCCTGTTATGGATGGATAATCCTGTAACTGTCGATAGGTCAGATCATGTCCTACTGTATGCTGGAATTTCGGTTCAGTAAAAGTCCCACGGTTTTTCGAGGTAAAAATCATCTGCCTTTGGTTTTTCTCATGTACAAAGAATAACATTTTTTATCCGGTTTTGTAAAAAAATACTCTTGGCTATTAGTTTTATCTAGAAAAGTCTTCCTTTTAACCTTACCCTTGCCAGTCAAAAAAATACGTAAAAGTGATTGTGGGTAAAATTCCTCCAATCATTTTGCAATGTGATAAATGATTGAAAAATAAAATACTGCAATGTACTTTCAACTCTTTTCTACGCGACCATACCGATTATGTTCAAAAAGTGTAATTTTAAGTGTGCAAAAAATATGTCCCATTTTCCCGAATTTTCTGGAAGGTATTCGAGGTGAAAAAACGGCTGGGCTATATTTCAACCGGTGTCACCATAAAGGGTCAAGTGTTAAGGGCAGATATACACCTGGAGCCGGAAAAAAAGTCATTTTTGTGAATTTTTTCCAGGAAAACTATTTGAAATTTCGATTTGAGGTTTTAATTATTTAAAAGTATATACATTCAAAAATATGTTTTATTTTCTTTATTCAAATATATCAAAAATATACAAGGATATTGTATGATCCCTGGAGCGTCGTAAAAAAATCGGTACCCAAAATTTCTCGAAAACCAATGAACCGATTGCCTTGAGGTTTTTTGTGGTTATTCTATACACCATTATCTAGTACTTGTCATAGGATTTTTTTTCTGTTACTTAGTTTTTGTTTCATAGGCAAAATAATAACTAATTTTTGGCCCAAAAATCACTATTTATGTTCAAACGTCCGCCATTTTGTCATGAATCGATATTTTCAAAATCGGCTATGACAAGTACTAGATAATGGCGTATCGAATAATCACAAAAAACCTCAAGGCAATCGGTTCATAGGTTTTCGAGAAATTTTGGGTAACGATTTTTTTACGACGCTCCAAGTATCATACAATATCCTTGTATATTTTTGATATTTTTGAATAAAGAAAATTAAACATATTTTTGAATGTATATACTTTTAGATAATTAAAACCCCAATCCGAAATTTCAAACAGTTTTCCTTGAAAAAATTCACAAAAATGACCTTTTTTCCGGCTTCTAGGTGTATTTCTGTTCTTAAGGGAACTTTATGAAAAAAGATCGTGTGCAGAATTTTCATACAAACCAATTCGAACATCTGACTTTGATAGCCTGCGGTGTAAAAAAAATTTACTACGCACATCGTGCCAATTACTATAAAAAGTCGCTTAGTTATTATCGATTCGTATCATTTGTAGGAATGGCATGCGAAAAACCAAAAGCAGATGACTTTTTTCCAAAATAACGTAAATTCCAAAATCTCGAAAACCGTGAGACTTTTGCTAAACGGAAATTTCAGCATATAGTAGGACATGATCTGACCTATCGACAGTTGCAGGATTATCCATTCATGACAGGACACCCTGTATGTTTATTTGAAGGTGTTAGGATTATCGGAAAATGAATTTTCGATGCTTAAGGACGTACGATCATTACTACGAATCCAACTTTCGGATTTGAAATTTTTATAGGATTTTTACGAATAATTTATGCGCCTATTGCCAAAAATTATAACAGCTGATGCGTTTGGCGAACACAACCCAGCTTTGTTTGGCAATTAATTTGAATAGAAGCCGCCACAAAGTATGCAAACAACATTTTATGGAGTTTTATCATTTATCACGTATCAATAATATGTATAATTATATTCTGCCTATCGTGTTAATTCCGCTGAGGTAATTCAAGCCTATTTTAATAGGTTTCCGGCTGATTTTTTTTGTTTGTTTTTTAGTCCGTTTTTGTGGTGGATATGTTAATGTTATTATTACCAAGATTACTACCGAGTCGTTGAAAATCTAATTTTTCAGTTTTTATTTGTTCACGTGCGATAAATTCATCATTTACGACGACATTTGGCACATTATAGTCGACAATGCGAATAATCGACATAAGTAAACATCAATCAGAGTAGCTGTGGGTAAAATAAATTTAGACACTTTTTTTACCCCGTGGAAGTGATCGTACCTTCTTAATTCAGTGACAATGCAGAACTTTCGGGTTCCGAGTGCGCAGTGTAACGATCGCGATACAAATAGCAAAATATCAATCACTTTTATCATAGTCGCTTGAGTTTTGCACGCGACTCAATATAGGTTTGCTTATATTTTTAAGCATGTATGTATTAATTTGTCCATTTTGGCAGGCAAGTACATACTTTTTTCGTTTATTTTCCATCTAATGGATATTTCTTACAAAAAAGAAACAAAAACCCGTATACCGAGACATTACAGGCTAAAGTGCATGCGCTGTACGGAAGACAGAGACATATGATATTGCAGTCTTCTTCGCACACGACGCCCCCTTTCCTACGCGCACCATGCGGCCGAAAATTGAAGCAAAGGCTAAACGCTAAGTGACCTTCCCCCACCTACCGTCGCTAACCTGTCTTTTTCCATATTATTGTTCTGCACGCTATCCCGCGCACAATATTCGTTTTTTGGCTCACTTTCTTCACAAATCCGGAAGCTATACGCGAGAAATTGAAATGGTAACGACGTTCCCCCGTAAAACCAATGCGATCGAGCGGAGATTGTCGTGAACTTTAAAATTCAATATTTAACAAGCGAGTGCGGAAGCCTACGTTCTCCATTTGCCAGTATATTCAGAAAATAACCCATCACAACTAGTAAAATGTTCATTAACACGTCGTCTGTCGACATTTTTCCGGTACCGTCCATCTGTAAACTTGGCTATTTCAAGTCATGCCGTTTCTTTCACCCAGTTAATACATCGGAAAAATTTAGAAAAAATCATGCTAGTGTTCGAAACGTTCAATTTAGGATATCAATCATAAAATCGTAGGTAAATAAATATTTTCATATGTTTTCTGTGCAATAAGTGAAGCAACTCGGTAGGAAGGTAATTTTTGCTCGGACGCGAAATACCCAAGGTTTACAGACGAAGTGTTAACGGATCATTACAGTGTAACTGGTCGAAAAATATCCGATTTTCGCTATTTTTCGCGTTAAAATACGTTTTATTTTATTTTTTTTGTCAAATAAAAGCACTCACCAAGAAAAGAAAATACATTTCTTAAGGCCTCTTCTCATTTTTTTCGCATCTCTTTTGAGTCAAAAATTTGTAAAAAGATTATCAATCGGTATGAAAACCGCTATCTTGCTATGGACATTTTTTTTCACAAAAATTAACAAAATGGCGGCGTTTTGTGAAAAAAGTATCGAATCTAGCGTATTTTTCGACAGTATTTCGTCAAAAAAAAAAAAATACGAAAACATTTCGAGAAAAACGCGTTCATGCGCGTCTAACGCAGCTCCTCTCGTCCCGTTTTCCGCGAGAGGCTGTAGCACCCGGAATAATTCGAATTTCGCCCCAAAAATTGAACAGCATCTTCATAACCGTCCGTACTATCAAAATATGCAAAAAAAAACAACTTTTCGGAAATTCCACAGTGATCTCTAAATATCCATTCACCCATCCATTCACCCCTCGCGAACCCGCGCAAAACCATGCATTTTTCAAATCCCTTTCGAGTCCGTTTTGTCGCACCGCGTAGGTTCGCGCATGCCCGCCAAATCGAAAGGGATTTCTGGTCGCCTCGGCTCGGAAAGTCCCGTGCACACTCGACGTGCATATACAGAGACGGGAAGAGTTTAACGGCGCGCGCGGTGCAGCAGCAGCAGCAGCGACGAAAGAACGAGCCAAAGCTGCGCGAGCGAGACGAACGTATACCCGACGATGAAACGGAGAGAGGGAGCGAAACGTCAAAAGCGCCGCCGCCGCCTCGTGCACCTCGTGCCGCTCTCGAGACTCGAGTTTTTCTCTCTCTTTCTCGCTTGCTCTCTCGCTCTCTTTGTAAATCTTTTCTTCTCCTCGTCCGTTCCGCCCGAGTGCACCTCTCTCTCGCTCGTCCGCGGTCGTGCTCTTTGCCTCGAGTAAACGAGTATACGTACACCCCGAGCCTGCCGTTCTCGACTACCCCCCCCCCCCCCCCCCCCACTCCGCGCGGCTCTCGCTCTCTCGACCCGGGCCAGCCTCGAGGGACGATCGAACCGGAGCGAGAGAGAAACGGAAATCGGTACCGCGCGCGCTCACCTCCGCTCT
>OX632358.1:20332535-20657535 GCA_951751655.1 Ophion costatus
GTCTTACGAGGAACAGCACTTAAATGGCTGCTTGCGATTTTGATGAACGTCAAGTTTGTGATAATGCATTGAAAACTATTAGACACGTTTTTTTAATTGGGGAAAAAGTTTTAGGGAGACGACCCCCCCCCCCCCATCAAAGAAAGGCGTACCGCGCGTTAATTTGATTTTTTAAAAATACTTGCACAGTGCATTTTTCATCGCTTTGTATTAGAAGAATTGCGGTTTTTGTTTACTCCGGATCGGTGGACTGTTTGTGGGCGGTTTTCTCCTTTAAGGGCGGGTTAGGTATTTAAATTATTTTGCATTGAAACAAAATTTTAATTTATTGTTTTAATTTAATTTAATATTAAATTCGCCTTAATCTTGTTTAATTGCAATTTTGCAATTGCAATTAAGTTTAATTGCAATTGCTTGCAATTAAACTTGAGATATTAAAATTTAATTTAATATCTCAAGAATATTGTGTCAAAATGTCAAGTCGATGGGAGCAAAATTGACGAAGTTATGAGTATTTGAACGTCGGTTGCTCCATGCCGGGTTTTTATAGCTGATCGACGATTGTGCGGCACGCTATTGTATTTATTTATAATCCCCAAATCTATTTCTCGGTAGAAGCGTCTGTTCGAGTAGCGTTGTGTATATTCAAGGTATGGTATATACATCAGTTGATCGCTGTATGCCGTGCTGATCAGTAGCAAGTGACGCCAAAAGTTTGACTCTGTTTTCGTTCGTGTTCGTACCTCGAAAAATGCCTTGAAAAATTACCAGACAAGATCGTAAGAAAAGTAATGAGATCTTGTGCCGACTGAAAGAAAGTGCCTCCTCAAAAGCGTAAAAACGACGAAGCGGAAACTAATAGCGCGTCAGCGAAAAAAACTAGTCCCGCTGTAGAGGTAGGAGAAGATATCCAAAAACATTACAATAGATGTTGTTCTTGTTTTTTTCGACTATTGCTACTTTAGTCAAATGTGTGAAGTGCGATGGAAAAGTTGCATTCCAAACATGCAAAAAAGAAGGTCTTGGTTGCAACATCAAGGTTACGTGTGAAAAGTGTAAACAGCCTCATTACATTCCATCTAGTGAAAGAATAGATGCTGTTGCAATACGATGCCAATTATCGATTTGCTTTCGTAATGCGAGTGTTAGGCTTAGGCTTAGCCGGTTGCAACAAGTTTTGCGGACTAATGGATTTGGCGAGTGCTTTCTCATCGAAACCAACCGATAATTCATATATGAAAAAAAATTGTGAATCGATAAAAAATGTTGCCAAGAAGTTCTTCGCATCGGCTGCACAAGAAGAGAAAACAGCAACGCGTGAAGCAAATAATGCAGATGAAACGTCAGAATTGACTGTATCAGGTGACGGCACGTGGAAAAAAGAGGGTTCTCTTCGTTATTTGGCGTTGCTTCTCTAATTGGATATTTTACTGAAAAGGTATTTGACCTTTTTGTAAAAAGCATCTACTGCCATGATTGTAAGACTTGGGTAACCTAGTATCAGCAATTATAGAAACGTTCGAACGATCGGTGGAAAATCTTGGGGTAAAATTTCGTAACTACATCGGAGACCATTAAATATCAAAAAGTATTGAATGGAAGATAAAAATTGTAATTATGGTATAGTAATAATGAAGAAATTTAAATTTCAACCTACGATATGGCACGTAAACTGATACAAATAATACATTTTATTCGGCATATTGTGATTCTTCGTAGTATACAAAAAATATTTTGCCCACGTGATTGGAACAATTAGTTTCCAGTATTCTACAAAAAGTATGGTATAAAGAGTCACATTTTACTAATCAACTTCGTAATATTTTTCGCTATACGCCGAAGATTAATGCTATGCGTATAGTGAAATCTATACATACACGAAGATTCATGCTATACGTGTAGTAAAATCCATATGAAAATATAGCGTGTAATAAGGGTTGGTATTTTACAAAGCACGCATTATTTTTACTATACAGCGTATAGGACTTGCGCCTATGCGAGAATAGTTTCAAATTTAATATGCACGCATCATTTTTACTATACGGTGTGAGAATCATTTTTGCACTTCTGTAACAACAAGTCGTAGGATTTCCGAACTGGCAGTAAACTGCTATTTTTTGTAGCACTGAATATTAGAATTCTGGCAGCAAGTGTTAGAATTTGAGGCCGTATTTTCTCCGTGCACGCGGATGTTTTTTAGGATTCATATTTAGTGTTTCACGAGCAAATTTCAAAATTATGGTTGTGGATGATAACGAAAATAAGGAGTTGAAAAGAATTTCCGTTGCATTCCAACGATGCAACCTTTGAGCTCAAATCAGCGAGCTCCGCTTCAAGATCAATGCTTCAAGAATTTTCCCTCAAATGGCACTGCGCGAACATAAGGGATGACAGTGTTTAAAAAATCCAGCTGACAAGGCGATGAAACTAAAGTTTGCGTTGTTGGAAGAAAATGATGATTTTTCAATTTTTCGAATTTATTTTTGACAACACTCGTTACAAAAATCCCGCAATCATTGTTTGAGTGGGTTGTTTGGAAATCCAGAATTTTGATCTGCGAAACAATATTTTGGAAAATAATCGAAACGAGAAAACAAAAATATAGAAAAGATATATTTCGTTGCATTGGAACGATGCAAACTTCAAGATCATAAAAAATGTTGAGCCGATGTGCAAAAAAAATTGTTGAAATATCATACAGACTTATTCGAGTACCTACTGAATGTAAAGTTTAAGGACTGGCAACTAGATTAGAAATTTATGAAAAATTAGTTGCTTACTTTCGAAGGTATCGCGAGAGTTTGCTATTAATGTTAAGGGGTCACTTTAGACGCTAAAAAAGGCTATTTTCACGAATTTTTTTATTTCGAGAAAAACGCGCTTAAACTTTGACCAGCAGTTCCATAGTTGAGATCATAAGTTTACCTCCAATCTGCGATTCCTGCACCGTGCGTTGGATCTTCGCCTTCACTTTGAGTCGCCGCAAGCGACGAACGAATGTATTTCATTTTCACAGTCATTTTTTTTTCGTATGAAAAAGTGATTCACTCATAAAATTAATTACACATCTATTTAGTATGAATATCAAGCTGTTAGAAAAAATATATTTTTTTTTTCGATGTACGAAATGGCCGACCACTGGTATTTTCTTTTATCTTTTTTTTAGTGAATTTGCAGTGAAAAATTTCGTTCTAACTGCTCATAAAATGTAAAGTTTTCGATTAATTGGAAATTCCGTACGTACTTCTCTGCGAAATGCAATTAGGAACATAACTTTTTAACTTGAAGTAAATCGAGTGAAAATTGTTGAAGTTATTTGTCATGCCAATTGGAAAAAAAGCCGTTTCGAGAAGTTACGAGTAGTCGGCCATTTTGTACATCGAAATAAAAAATATATATTTTCTAACAGCTCGATATTCATACTAAATAGATGTGTAATTAATTTTATGAGTGAATCACTTTTTCATACGAGAAAGAAATGTTAAATTCGCACATGATTACCCGTTACTGTGGCCTAAGGCCTTAAAGCAAGTTTCATATTTTAGGTGTGTCAAGTGATTATCGATATCAATTTAAAAAAAAAAAAAAAGATAATTGTGAGCAAAACCCCAAAAAAAAATATTATTTTGACATCCCCCCCCCACTCCGGAAAAATTGCTGGCTACGCCGTTGTCGGTTTCTCGCGGGGACCGACCGTTCCGCCGCCTTTTCCCCCGCAATGAATACAAATTACAACTCGGAGAACAGCGCTTCAAACTTTAGCCAAATTGCTCCTCGCGCCATTCATCTCGCACCTACATACACACTGAAAACAGTTTCCCATATTTGGCATTTGAAAAACCCTGAAAACGCTCGGCGGAGAGTTCTGAACAAGTTACAAATGAACAGAAACGAAATATCGCCCATCGCCATTTTTTTTATTGCGCATTGCACAATTTTTTAATTTGTCTCTTCTGCATCGGGAAAATAGCGATAAGCAATATTCCATTTCTGTCTCTCGCGCTTTAAAACAAGGCAGCCCTTGAAAAATACCAAATTCGATATTTTGCGCCGTACCCAAGAGGCGGTTGTGCGAACGATCTTGGAAGCGGGTACGCTCGTTCACTCGCACGCACGCACGCACGTACGTACGCCCTCTCTGCCTCAACTTCGCGGCGATCTCAGCGGCGATCTTTGGTGCGCGAGAGTCCGAGAGAGAGAGAGAGAGGGGGGAGGGAGACGGCGTGGCGTTCCGAAAACCTGTAATTACGAAGCCGTAGTAGGTACACATCAAGCGACGCCGCCGCTGCGCCAGCCTCTCGAGTTTCCCCCTCTCCCCGCTCTCGCGAGCTTACCTGCCTCGCTCCGCGCGCCTTATTTCCGTACGGGCTCTCATCCTCCGCGTACAGAGCGAGAGAGAAAGAGCGCGAGTCCGAGGCCTGCTGCGCCCGAGGACGACTTATTTTTTGACAAAAGTATGTATCTCGTCCGCATTCCCAACGTCGTCGTAACGCCCGGGAAGCAGCCTCCTCTCTCTATCTCTCTCTACTCCTCTCACCACCGTTCGACGATCAAAGAGGCCGCCGCCGCTGCTCCATCTCGACCTGACTCTTCCTACTCGCAATCCAGCTGTTTTCGATAAAATTTGTGAAAGGCGTCACTCGCCTTCGGTCATCCTGCGTTGATGTGAACAACGCGCGGAAACTCCGCAGGCTTTTTTTTGTACACGCGCTCTCCCGATGATACTTTCGACTCTTGCCACCTTCTTCTACAGCCTCGTCGAATTCTCGTCTCTTATCCTTACCGCCTCAGCTGCGTGAACTTTTACTTTTTCGTCGTACACGTGGATAATTGGCAAAAGAGGCGCAAGCCGAAGATGCAGAGACACCGTTTAGTTCGAAGACTCGCAGGTAGAAAAACGCTTCCTTGCCAATAGCACGAGTCTCGTTTCTTTCGAGTTAAGCGCGTTGTGTTGGTACTCGGGGGGTTCGAGCGAGCAACGTTCCCTTCGTCTTTCTCCGAAGCGAATAGAAGTGAGAACAATCGTGTAACGGATTTTAGAGAGAGTTTTACGTCTTGTCCTAGAGATGGCGCAGCGATATTGCAGTATGGCTGGTCACAGTATAGCCCCAAACGTAAACAATAACTTCGTTTCTTGATTTCCTGCGAGTTGGCTATCGGATTCACCTCCATGGTAGATTGAATTTGCATCGTTGGGACACAACGAAAATGAATATTTCTTCCTTTGATATGTTTTTCAAAATATTTACTTTGTGATCTACAATATAAATCTATTTTAAAAATCTATAATAATAATATGGAAAATATCATGTGAAAAAGAACTATCGTTGCCTTCCAACGATGCAAACTTCAACCCCATAGATTGTTAAGGTGCTACTGCGGTGAATAATTTATTTTCCGCTCTTTCAAGCTCTGTCAGCTCTGGATTTAGATTTTTTGAGGTTACGAGAGTCACTCGCAGGTTTTAAGGAGTGAGTCTATTGTTCAGAGCAAACGTTTTACAAGAAACGTCTGCAATTATGTTTATACATTGTATATAACAGAAATAACGTTTAATATGGCTCGATTGATTATTTATAGACATATAAACTTGGAAGGAAAAATGTTGTGCACTGGCTACAAACTTGCCTTGATGGCCTAGAGAGAGGGGCGGCGTACATAAATTACGTAACGCAAAGTTTCCCAATTTTGCCCGCCCCCACGTAAGAAAAACGTTACGCCTAGCCTGACCCCCCCCCCCCCCTATTCAGTTACGTTACGGGTGTTTTGTCATCAATAATGGCGTTTTTTAAAAAGAAATAACTAGTTATGAAAGGATCCGGTTTATACTCATTTTATCAAGTATATATTCATATAGTCTTATACCAATTTTTATGATTTTTAAAAATTAACCCTGATTTGGCGACGAAAAAAAATCTCTTCATTTTCCCATTGATATCTTTATGAAAGGTTATCTGTAAATAAAAAGTCAACAATTTATCGATATCTATACAAATGTAGCTATCGTTATACGTAGTCTTTTTTATTTAGGTTTGTTTTTACAAAATGCCGACAGTTTGGACATTTTTTTCTATCTACAAGGCCCGTTTTTGTACCCGAGCAATCTTTAAAAATAGTAATGATTAAAATTTAAAAAATCGGCTACGTACAACCTTAGTCACTGTGATTACAAAAATGTTTTTAAAAAATTGAACATTGGTCGATAAGTTTTTGAATATTCGCTGAGACAAGGTCAAAAAAAGTAGTTTCGAGTTTTCGTTCCATTTTTCTCGATGTAAAGTTATGTTTCGTTTTAGAATATTGATACTTATATTAAAGTATCAAGTCGCGGGCGATATGACGGTTTCTCATCGTCATTGTGTTTATCAAAATCATAAGAGCTTGCACTTTATCTATTCTGAACGATGAGGTTTAAATGTTTATAAACTTGAACATGCAGAAATTTTGCTATTTCTGGCAATTCTAAAATCGTGACGTAACGCAAATCTCGCCCCCCCCCCTCACGTACATTAACCGTAATGCCAGCCCCCCCCCCCCTCAATAGCATTACGTAATTTATGTGCGCCCCCCGAGTGAGTTTCAGAGCCAACAATCACTATTTTCAAGAGTTTATCTTCAGGTGACTTATGAAACGACAATTCACTTTTATTATCCGTCTCGCACCCCGCAACACAGCAGTCTCGAGTAATTTTTCGTTTTTTCAATTTCGTCCATTGTTATCAATGGATGTCGACAAAGTTTACTAGCAGAGCTTCCGCCTTAGGCCGCTGGAAGCGCGACGACTTGTGGTGATCGCGAATACCTTCCGCGCGATCCCCGCGGCGGCGTTTCCTCGGCGATCGAGAAAAGCCGAGAGCGCGTTGAGCCGTCGAGCAGAGCAGAAGAAGCAACGAAGCGCGATCGAGGATCAGTCCTGCGAAGAAAAACTAGTAGCCCTCGAGGAGGGGGTAAGAATGCCGCCTGGCCAGCCTCCCCCTCCCCGGCTGAGAAGCGGTCACGGACCATTGATCCTTTTCCATTATTGCATACTCTCGCGGTGCGAGATCGCAACGTATGCTCGATCGAGCGAATTTTCCAGCATGCTTGCTCGATCCGCGACGGGCGTCCCGCCCCTCGGACTCCGTTTCCTGTATACCGCGATATTTTATTACGAATATCATTCCTCTCGCACGCTGCCTCGATTTCCCATTCGAATCAATGTTCGAGGAAAGTTTGCCCGCATCGCTGAGTTTTTCCGGCACTCGCATCGCCCACCGCAATCTTACCATTATTCCCAATACGTTTAACCGCCGCAGGTATTACGGACGAGTGAGTTTTCGCCGAGAGAGGGGGGGGGGAGATGATACCGTCTCATCCCCTAGTTGCTAGGGTATACTTATTTTTATGAGTATACCCAACCTTCCCGAGCAACGAGCTTTTTCCCACTTGAAATGTTTTTTTTATCCCCCCCCCCCCCCCCCCCCCGCGAGCATTTATAATTACGCGTCCAATGCGAACTCTACTAGCGAGCGTCAAAGCTTCGCGCGGACCTCGTTATATTCGCGAGTACGCGAAACGAGCAGTACGAAAGACGGAACGTTGCTACTTCCAATCAATATATTTATATACTATTTGTACCGTTCCGGCGGCGTATACGAACGGGTGCGCAAACATATTTTGTATTCTTTTTCCACCAACTTGGCATTGTGGTCACGTTTCGTTAAATAATACAAAGAGAGAGAGACAGAGAAAGAGAGATAGAGAACGAAAAGAAGCGACACTCGAGCCCGCTTCTTTATCCATTCAGCCGATCTCGCGGGACCCCGCGAGACTGTTAATTATCGGCCGCGATTGATAGGGAATCCCCCGGCTGCACGAGGAGAAATCTCCCTCACCAACCCTGCTGATCGCCGTATCTCAGCGCACCTAGGTGGCAGCATTTCACCATTCGCAATTCCCCCCCCCCCCCCCCCGTCATCTTAATGCCGCGCCATTCTTCTCACTTGTTGAAAAACAAATATTTTTCGTCTGCTCCCACGCGTCGGTGGCAGCAGCACTACCACCGCGCCCACCGAGTCCAAATGGCACGACCAAAAGTCTCGAAGGAATCATTCGAAAGTCGCTTCACGAGGTGAGACATCCAGACTCGAGAACCGCCAGCTGAAAGCACCAACGCCGCATTTCCCTTCCGATACTTTCCATCAACCGCGAGACATGTCGCGTTCGAGGAACCGTCCACGACTTTTTCGGCTAACCCCGACGAGGGTAACCCTCCGAAACTCGTAAGAATCCATCGACAATTTCCTAACGATATTCCGTTTGCAGTCGACACGAAGAAATCGCATCGCGGCGTTTCGCCAATTTCAACCCCTCTGTCGGTCTGAAATCTCGCCCCGATACGTCCCAACTCTCGTCTGACGACCCCCCTCGCTCCTCCCGCTCGATCGACGTTCGAGGATCCCAAATACCACCCCTTCGACGCACCCTTCTCTCCTCGAGGTCTCGCGATCCTGGCCAGGACGCGCCGCGTCGCTTCAGTTCCAGTCGCGCCGTTCCACGGACATAGTCACACCGGCGCGCCACCCTGCCCAGGCGTTTGTCTTTCCTTCGTAAAGTCATTGTCTCTTCTCGCTCACCCGTCAAAACTTTCACTCGTGTACTCTCTCCGCTTCCTCATGGTACGTAGAAAATATTTTTTGCTCCGACCGAAAGGCCTAAAGGTTCGTCGATGCGCGCTGCCCTTTCGACAGCTCTTCATATTTTGGCCCTTTGTATTGTCCGACGAGGGGGGCAAGGGGGAAGAGGGCTCGAGGGGATCATATTTCCCAGGTAGTTTTCCATTCGTTTTGCACAATGGTCTTCTCTAGAGCCGATAACCTGGAATAATATTCGTTTCTCATTTTTTCATTGTTCCGATACAAAAGCATACTCCTACGCCGGATATAATTTAAGCCCGACTTTCTTTCCAGCTAACAAAACAAAATCATAGCAGCTTTGGCGTCTCTCGCTCTCTCCCTTGCTCTCGCCGGAGGCGCGCGCGCCGAGCGTGTCATAATTTTTCGACGATCAATACCGCAGGAGGCATTGTTGCGCCGAGCGGCTTGTACTTTGTCGAATGGGAGCCCCCCGACGCGAACCCTGCCCGGGACCCATCGATCCGGCTCGCCGTGAAACACGCAGAGAGACAGAGAGAGAGAGAGAGAGAGAGCGGAGGTTGTCGATAAAGAAAATGACTCTGCGAGGCTCCATTGTTCGATGTTGTATGTTTGATGCAACGTTCGTTTCAGGCTCGGATCAGCCATGTCAACTAGGAGGCGCAGGGGATTAAAATTCAGTATAGACTGGAAAGTAGCGAGCGAGAGCCACCATAGATAGGATGAGCGAGTCTCGTCGCAGCGAAAACCGCTCCTTCGATGAAAACTCCCCGAGGCCGCCGGTTCCCGGTGAGAAACCGATTCTCGATACTGCCGGCATTTCTCACCGACTCGCCTACGAACGGGCGTCTTGGAAAAAAAAAAGCGTTTTACTCATTTGACGATTTTTATTGTCCCAAGGAGAGGAGACGGGAGGATATTACAGCAGCGGGGGCGGCAAAGCACGTCCGCGTAGTCCCGCGCTGACGCCGCGGCGTTCCTCACTCGCGAACTCCGCCAAGTCGACACAGGACTGTTGCGATGCAGCGGCGGGAGCGGCACCCCTCGGATTCGAACCGGAGGGTTGTTGCGGCACGACGACTATGGGAAGCAACACGCCGCCGGCGTGCCTCCAATGGGCGCGAAATTTCCAATATCTTCTCACGGACGAGGAGGGCCTCCGGCTCTTCACGAGATATCTCGATCAGGAGGGCGAACCTATCGCTCGGCCTCTGTACTTTTGGTTCGCCTGCCAGGGCCTTAAAGGAGCCCAGGACCCCGCCACCGTACAGCATCTGGTCAAGGCCATACACAGAAGGTAAGCTGGCTCGTCTAGAGGCGAGGAGCAGCTGCTCGAGTTCCGGAGATGCTCAATGTCGCCGTATGTCCCGCGGGCAGGTTCTTCGTCAAATCGCAGCTAGCGATAGCCGAGGATGTGAAGAAGGAGGCTCATCGGAGGGTGACGGAAGGCCGAGCCGATGACAAAGTCTTCGAAGCCGTCCAGACGGAGGTCGAACGGCTCATGGCCGAAACGACCTATCCGAACTTCCTTCAGTCGGACGTTTATCTTCGGTACGTTCAGTCCTGCCAGAATGCCGATTCCGGTGGTTGCCCGAGCTCGAGTTCCAGCCGCGAGATGTCCCTCTCGTGCGGGCCCGCTCTCTTGCCGACACTCCACGAGGACTCGGAATTCGTCGTTTCGGTGATGCAGGGATCGTCCCACTCGGCAGGCGACACACCCGTCGAATCGAGGAGCGAACTAAGACTGACCAAAGATGTTCTCAGAGCCACTCAAATGGCGAGGATATTGGATATACGGCCTGAGCCTGAAGCCTTTGCAGGGTAGGTGTACGCTATCTACCTCTCTCATTCTCCGCGCTCGAATGCCGCTGCTGCTGCGCTGCTGCTGCTGCTGCTGCTGCACACACGTATTTATTCTTCTTTTGCTTTTATTTTGAACGCATCCTCCTTCTCTTACTCTATCTCCATTTCTCGTCTCTCACGTGTGTGGCTTCTTATGATTTTACGCTTCAATTTTACCTGTGGATTTTTGTGTGGCGTTTGCGTATAGAATTTACTTGCAACGTGGATCTAGTCCGTACCATATGTCGTCGTCCAGACTGCACGCACCATATTCCTCGTACAATCCAGTATCCAGACAGGACTCGGAGCTTCAGAGCCTTAGCAGCGATGCCCGTAGCGGTTCCAATTTATCACTCACCGATTCCTCAGTGTGAGTAAATATATTTTTTTTCTTGTGTTTTTTTTTCCACCGCTCAACCTTTTTCCCGATCTCGCACCTGGCATTCATCGAAAGAGTAAGTACCCCGGGAATTTGGCCCAATCGTCTAGCTCCATTTGAATGGACGGGTACCTCTTGCGAGTTCGATCGAAAGACTAACGAAGAATTACGCCGTTTGTCCGATCGGTAGGGACGGAACGTCGCTGGGCCAGCACCACCAGCAGCAGCACAGAAGCAGCAAGAAGCATTCGACGCGAAAATGCCGAGCCATACCGGAAGAGGCGATAATTCCCGATCCCATGCCGGAACGTTACGTGATACCGCGGACCCAGAGAATATCCCGCGAGTCTATGCAGTCCCAGCCACCGATGACCTTTGCCCAAGTATTGACGAGCAAACTCGAGAATCTACAGCGCGAACGGGAGAGTCAAGAGAAACTCGAGAGACATCTGCAGGAAACGGCCGCGAAGAGTATCGAGGAAGCGTCAATTGCGACTGCCAAAGCACTCTCGGACGCTCTTCGTGAGAAATTTTTACTAGAGGACGATAGCGATCAAGCGATACTCGATCAACACGTGTCGCGGGTCTGGTCCGACCCTACCCCTTCGAGATCACCCGAACTCGCCTCGCCGCGGCCTCGCTCGCCCGATCGCAGACAAACGACCGCCGCTGCCGCCTCAACCGTTTCCTCCTCATCCCACGCTTACATGCGACAGCTCAAGCAGAGAAAGGACGTCGTGTCGACATTTTCCGTCGACAGTGGAAACATTCAAGACTTTACGGAAGGTGGCAGCGATCTAGTCGGGGCCGGTTCCCTCAGCTCACTCGGTTCTCATTTGCCCAAATCAAAGTCCGTGCCCTCCGATCACGCCGATTCTCTTCACAAACAGGATCTTTATCTTCAAGGTAGAATACGGAAGCCGAATAACGCGCCCGATAATCCAACGTTCATCAACGTCGATCGCACTTATCTTCACTATCTCTGTCTCTCTCTCTCTCTCTCTCTTTCTCTCGAAGGTCACGAGCAAAGATTGCGAAGATCCGACGCCCTGAGAAGATCGGCCACGAAAAAGTCTATGACCGAGTTGACGGACAGCGGCGTCAGCGTCGTCAGTTATACACCACCAATGTCCACTTGCAAGCTGGATACTCGTCTTCAGGTCAGAACGTCGCAGTGCGACAAGAAGCTCGAGGCTGCTCCCAAACACGGTACTTCGAGGCACGTGAAAAGTACGCGAAGCGGTTCGCTCGAAAGAACCGTGAGGGAAAAGTCGGGAATTTCTATTCATCCGTTCGTCGCTGATCCGGGAATGCCACCTTTGCCGCCACCCGAACCCGTTAGTATTATCTACTCCTTTTTCCCCCAAACGTTGTGAAAAAATTATCCTTCCATTTTTTTTTGTAACCTCTCGACTCAGGCGACTCAATTGGACGAGGCGAAGAGAAGATTGGAGGAGGAGGAGAGATCTCGGGCCGGCAGTAGGCAACGTCACGCGATCCTTGGAAAACAAATCCACGGGGAAGGCCCGGCGCAGCTTCAAGGGACGAGTTTGACTAAGTGCACTGCCGCCAGCGCTCAATCAAATCAATCAACGCTGCGCAAGAGTAGACAGGACGGCGGAGATTTTACCACCGCCGTGTTTACCT
Source organism: Ophion costatus (assembly GCA_951751655.1). NCBI lineage: Eukaryota > Metazoa > Arthropoda > Insecta > Hymenoptera > Ichneumonidae > Ophion > Ophion costatus. The sequence continues at coordinate 20,345,037 of OX632358.1, forward strand.
TTTGCGACGAACCGTTGGCCTACAGGACCAAAATTCCTGGATGCAACGTCACGTTGAAACAGTTTAAAGAATACTTGCCCAAAAAAGGCAACTACCGGTGAGAATCTCTCTCTCTCTCTCTCTCTCCCGCTCTCTTTATTTCTTTTCACACTATCGATACGTCTGCCTGACCTTTCTCATCCGATCTTCTAGCTTCTTCTTCAAGACGGAGTGCGAAGATTTGGAAATGAAGGAGATTCAGGAGGAAATAACAGAGGACGCGGAACTCTTGCCGCTTTGGGAAGGCAAAGTAATGGCCAAGGTCAAGGCTCCCGAGTAGTAGATACTCGTCAACGCGCGACGCCCTCAAATAATCGATTCTCGCGGCGTCCAAAACAATTTGTACAGTGCAACCGGAATAGTTATTTCGAATCGATCAGTATTCATCCCGCGAACCCAAGGTTTATTCTCGCTCCTCCACCTCCTCCTCCTCTTCCTTCTCGTCCTTCCCTCCTTTGATCGGCCCGCGCAACATCTTCCACGCGACGAGTTTACAAAAATAGCCCTTGCAGACGTGCAGCGAAGCAATTTCTTCCTTCCAGGGCTCCTTGCCCAAACCCCTCCAAGCCCAGCCTTCCACGCATACGCTTTCTTACCAGTTTTCCAACCGAGTGTACAAAAGCCTGCGTAGTTGATCGCCTTAACAAGGTCCGCTTGGGCCCTAGATTATTACACACACACACACACGCATATATATATATATATATATATATATATATATATATATATATATATATATATATATACACACACACATATATATATATAGAAGAGACTCGTCGAAGCTAAGGGCGCGCGAAAGCATACCATTTTGTACAAGACACGTCCGGTATCGAAGACGAGACTCGCGTGTCGGCGGGACGAGAGCGGCCGCTCGCCAGCCGATATTTCATCGACGAGCGTCGTCTTTTTTCCAAAGGCCGCATCTCGTTACAATTATTATTCCGTAATAATAACGTTAATATTAACATTAATAATAATAATAGTAGTAAGGTACGAGTCGCTGTCCAGACATTCGAAAACGAGTCGCTTTTTTTCCAACGGTCCTACTCGTATAGACCATAAAGATCCATCCGATCTTCCATGGATCGAAACAAACGAGCCGCCGCGCAGAGGGGAAGAAAAAGAAAATCATTGGTATCGCGAAGCGCGTAACATTGGGTGCGGAAAGAAAAACATTGTGCCTTTTTAGTGCTGTAAGATTTTATTAATCCTAACTGTTGTGTGAGCCGTCAAGAACGTTCGATACGACTCGAATGAATCTGGTCACGGGTTTGGCTAGCGCCCAAATCATTCTTCCACTCGAAATTGTCCAACGAATGAAAAAAAAGATACGCAAGTTTACGCGACGAGGCAACCATCGACACACACACACACACACACACACACACACACACACACACACACACACACACACACACACACACACACACACACACACACAAACACGTACAGCTCCATTGTGTATCAATATAGCAGTCAATTTCTCATTGTTCATGTACAACGAGGCTCGGAAGGAAAACTTTTGAGGGAAAAATAACATGTGGAAATCTATATATCGCGTTAAGAAAAATGTCTTCGTCGAGAGCTATTATTTATACAGGACCAGCGGTTTTATTTTTATTTTTTTATTTTTGCGGCGATGAAACGCGACGCGACATCGTATATTCTTGCGAGAGCCCACGGTACAATGTGCTTGACTGTTGAAGAAAAAAAGAAACGAAACTGCACAAATTTCAGAGCACGGGCGAGTACTCTGCGAAATCCGGCGTGAATGTGAAATAGTTTGATGAGAGAAGCTCGGGGGGGAAAACTCGATAATACGTATAGTTTCCTATTCTACAACGAGTTTTATTTTTTATTTGACTTTTTTTATTATCATGTACCGGTCTACGGGATTCTTCATTACGATTGATCATAACGTGACGAATGTTAAAGTGTTCCTGTACCTAATTAATTGGTAATTATAATGTGTATATCAAAAGTATTGAAAATAATAATAATGATATTGCGATTTTCACCGAATCAACGCGAAAATGTCAATGTTTTTGTTTCGACGTTTTTCTTTTGTTATCCTCTGTCCGGAAAGATTTGTTCGCCGTGCGATATGACCAGCGTTTCGTAAAAGCGGCAAAAGTGGAGGGACCGATTTGTTCGAGAGAAATATGAGTAAGGTGTACAACGCGGAGTTTAAGGAAGCCGTGAGAGAGATCGTCCAGCGGGTGGGACTCTTCAATTCGCCTTACGGTACGAAGTCGCCGTCGCAGTGTCTGAGATAGCGATTAGGGATGCCTTTGGGAAAGTCTTCAAAATCGTTCACATATACATCATATACCTCCAAGTGTTTATTTCATGTATTTACACGCGGTGAATTCTTCAAAAATCGCGTTTTCATCCGTTTTAAAATACGCGCCAAAACGCCCAGACCTGTCATTCGACGGCGCGTGACGTTTACACTGAAAAATACGGGTCTCTGAACAAGCAGAATAGCAAATATTTCAGAATTCATAAATTCAAGGATGAATTCTAAATTCTATTAATCACCGCACGACTGTCTTGAAGGCCTGCAATAAAATAAAATAAAACAAGTTGTAAAACGTAACGTAACCTCAAAAATGTGTTCAAATTATTACAGAGTATGCTCAGAGCGTCGACTCGTTCGTGTTTTGCTAAGTGTGACGTCATGCACTCTGATTGGTGTTCTTTGTCACGTGACTTAAATATATTTTTTTACAATTTATTTATCTACATTTTTCACCAAAATAAAGTAAAATAGGCACTTTCGAGCATTATTACGATTAAAAACTATCACCTCATGAGAATTTTTTTTTAGTTCTTGGGTGCTGGTAACATCTCTATTGTAACGAGGGATACGCTCCGGGTGGGAATGTTTTCCAGATCGAGTAAGAATAGTCGAGTGGACGAGACGGCTCGCCGGGATACCCGACGACACGATAGACGATGCGAAAAATCGAAACGACTATATTCAGCTTTTGAAGGTAATGACGAGGGGTGGACGGATACACGGAATCTTCCATAAATCACCGGCAACAGGCCAAATTGCACCGTTGGCCGAGGCCATGGCTAACGTATTGTCCGATCATTGTCCCGAGTTGCCCCGAGCCGGCCCAATCGAACCCGTAATATCGAGAAAAACACCGGACGGACGCGCCTATCTCGCTATCAGGAAAATTCCCGATCGAGGAATTCTCTGTTACATGGCCGTTAATTCGGACGAAGCGAGCGACGCGGCCGCCTCTGCCTATTATTCGGACGATGAAGCCCCGCGAGAGGGGGATGAACGAGACGAGGTCGAATAAAGGACCGCTCGTTGTATCGACGCCTTTGTCAAAGCGACGCGTATCTGAAATATACTCTTGGACATTTTTTCCTCCATCATCTTACGATATCTCGTGTGTCAAATTCCAATTTGGCCGGTCAAAATATAGCCTCAAATGGAAACAATTTCTTCGTTTTAGATTTCTTGCGAGTCGGCTGTTGGAGTTATCATCATGGTAGATTGTAAAGGTGCTACTGCTGTGAACAATCTATTTTCCGCTCTGTCGGCTCTGGATTTAGATTTTTTAAGGTTACGAGAGTCACTCGCAAGTTTCGAGGAGTGATTCTATTTTTTGGAGCATACTTTTTACAAGGGACGTCTGAAATTATATTAGGAGTACAAATAAGTCTTGGCCGTTTTTTTAAATAAAAAATGGGGCATTTATTGTGAAGGGACGGTACTTTATGGTTTATTCAAATTAAAATTGCTTGTTGAGTCGATCCTAATGTAAGTGCGTTCTTCTTGCGTTTGGCACGAATCTCCCTCCATTACTTCGACGTCAATCTACCTCCATACTTCGACGTCAAACTCACCGTTTTTTAACTTTTGAAACCACACAACTTTTCTCACTTACAAATAGTAATCCTACCGCTTCACACTAGTCATACCACTGATCACACTTGAGACGTGTACAATTTATATTTTTAACATGTGCAAAAAAACAATCATTTGTAATAATTAAAATTTTCCATGTGTAAACGGTTTAATGAATGTTCACATTTAATTGGAAAAATGAAAAAATAGTTATTCCAACGATTTGCCCAGTATTTCTAGGTTTGATATTTGGCAACATTGGTTCTATCTCTGTCTCTTTTTACTCAACCAGGCGAGTTTAACCTCCATGCTTTTCAACGTCGATCTGTTAAAACAATGTCAGGTGCGGAAAATATAAAGCATTGTATTCGGGCCACGACTGGTAAAAAACGTGAAAAATTTGTGTCGGCGAAATATGTCGGTTGAAAATGAAATATATGTGGAAATTCGAATGCGTTAGATAAGGTTAGGACTACAGTCAGCTGTTGCCTTGCTGTCACGTCTCTTTATCGTAGCAAGTGGTAATAAATCCAATACCGGAAGCTTAAATTAAACTTGAAATTACATAAGAATTAGGTCAATAAGCGTAATTTTTTCTGAGAGCATTGGATTGGAGAGCATTGGAACAAGTGTTAGGTATGTAAATCTTATTATTTTTAAGAATCTGACGGATTCCCACTATTATATACACTTTTGTAGTGACCGGATATTGGGTTTTTGTATGTCGTCTCGGAATTCCTTCACAAAAGCACGCAATTTTAATTTTTTTCTCTGTAACCAGATCGATAACTAACCCTAAAATTTTACATAGACGATCGTTAATATATTTAGTGAAGCGCTAAAAAAACTATAAAATCCTATGGGTTGAAGCCTGGCAATAGGATTACCTTAAAGCAGCCTCACCAATGCTTCTACAAGCAATCGATGCGCCTCAGCTGCAGATTTCTTCAAATTAAAGCATTAAATCAAAAGTTCTCGCCAATGACACTTATTCGGCTCAAAACTCGACATTTTCGCACGAAAAACATTATGTGATGTTGATACAAAATCGCTAACATTTCAAGGTTATGGTCTTGGCAGACGTCCAACCTTACGATATGACGTTCTACATCTGACAATTTCAACCATAACCTCCAGGTGGGGCCATCTTTTGTCAAACGGCGGAGACTTAGTTGTACTTCCAATATTTATACATCTATCCTTACAATAAAGTATTAAAGTCAGTCTGTCTGTTTGTCCTATGTACTCGCATCACTTGAAAACTGCTGAACCGAATGAAATATGGTTTACTCTGTTGTATAGCTTAGAATGCCGCAAGCGTCATGGTATGTGTTTCATTTAAATCGAACGAGTATAAGTTGAGCAGTTTATTGCTTTACAACAAAACGTCATCGTGGAAGAAGTTCTGATACTACATATTCCCAATCACTTTTCGTTTGAATGCAAGCGAGTCCAGTTCGCCCTAACCGTCTGCTTTGCGATGATGTTTAACAAATCGCAAGGACAATCGCTACGAGTGGCTGGAGTCGACCTACGAACAGCCTGCTTCTTGCAAGAAAAACGCGAAACGACATGTATAATGATATTTTGTAAGATCGATTAAATTTTAATTTTAGATAACTCATTTCAGAAAATAACACATTCAAAATTTAAAGGTTTCATTCTAGTACTGTTTTATTTAGTAACGTTAGGATCAGTCAGTGTTATTCCCATTGAAATCTTAGTAAGTAAAGACTCAATCTATCTATACTTATTATAAAGATGTAAGGGACAAAAAGTCAGTATATATGGAATATAAATTTTAGAAAAATAACCAAGGTGAATTTTCAAAAACCTTAAATCAGGTAGTCTGAATAACTATTGCAATTGGTAAAGCGCGGGCGCAGCCGCAGGTCCAGGTCAGTTGTATATAACAGAAATAACATTTGATAGTGCGCGATTTATTATTCATAAAGATACAAACTCGGAAAGAAAAAATCTCGTGGAATGACTAAGTAATTTTCAGAGCGAACAAGCACTTTTTTAAAAAGACTATCTTCAGGTGGCTTATGGAACGACAGTTAATTTTTATTATCCGTCTTGCACCCTGGAACACAGCAAAATGTCGAGTAATTTGTCGTTTTTATAATTTTGTCCACTGTTACCATTGTATTTTATAAAACTAACATGAAATCAAAACATGTGGCAATAAAAAGAATGGTGCACATCAATGGATGGCCTTCTAAATGCTAAAACCTGACATTTATCTAGAACAGCGAAATTATTTAATGTTATGGCACATAGCAGCTTATAATAGGGAACCTTACCCAACCCAAACCTCAGCGCAGATGGCGCCACGTAAACACGTAAAAAAAAGAAGCTGCTAACGCGCACGGTTGATTTCCACGGTAACTGTGATGTACTAAAAGTATATGAATAGACATAATGGACAACAATTACAGATATTCGACTATACCGGGATTGAAAAATCGGCACTTTTCCTTCTCTGTTCATTCTTTAAAGTTTCTTTCTTGATCCAACCGAACAGGCAAGGTATAAGCCCCTTTTTCAATATTTTCGGCTGTTTCATCCCCGTAAAGAATGAAAAAGCCACGTAAGTATTTATGTAATAAAATAATACCAGAAGGTTAGAAAAAATGCAAATATTTAAAATAAAAATGTATAGGTCATGATGATTAACTACTTTACAATATACTTTTAGAAGTAAATAGCGTCAAAAATATTATGTTTATACACTGAGCTGTAACAAATCTTTCATTTCCATAGTCTGCAGTCTGCAGTCTGCAGATCTAAAATGATCAGAATATAGCCTTGACTGTTTTGTGGCTGTAAAGTGCTTTCGACGTATAGCAATTTCCCATTGTTTGCGAAGTTTCTCGTTTTAAGGAAATAAATGAACGCCTTCGTTTCTGCATCCAATTGCACAACGCTGATGCGTTCTTCCCAATTTATTCACAAGGCAAACGGATTATTTAAAGAACATTCAACAGTAGTATCAGAAACACAGGCATATAACCAAATAGAATGTCACAAAACTTCATGTTCTCGTTACGTTATAATAGAATATATCCTCTAGCGGGAGAAAGTGGCAGTTAAGTTCTAGTGGAACAAGTAAAAGCGTAAAAAATCAAAATTAAAAAAATGTATTTCGACAAAATTCATCCAGTAGAGCTGCTAATTCAGGCTGCGAGAGACGCCAAGACTTTTGGGGATCGTGATTCGCCTGACGGAATCGAAAGCGGCGCCACCTTCGTCAAATATCTGAGCACACTCGCAGTGTACATACGTCGTCCGAGTATCATGATAATAATAAAACGTCAAGAGCCAATATGTTTATATTTATTGAAAGCTTTTGCGTAGCGACTGTGCATTGTGCGGCTCAATTATGCGCGCCCCGTTGCTCAAGCAATCACCAAATTTTTAAGTGTAACCTAACCCATCTTCGGGGATTCGCGAAATCAGTGGAAAAACCGTTGCGTGACGAGGCGAAACGAAGTTTCTTCGCAAAACTCATTCATCGGATTCGTGCAAGTTCGCGCGCGCATTTACGACTGCGAACAAGTCACTGTTGACCGTCGCAATAATCGCGTCCTGTGAATGCAGGTCTGTCAACGTCGCGCGACCATCGAGAGATGCCTGAGAAGTAAAGCGTCGTCATTGGATCGAAAAGAATCGAAATCGAAAGGATCGTCATCGAAAAGGATACGCGCGTTGTAAAAATTACTCGAAATGACCGAAGAGGGAGTCGAGGAGGAAAGCATCTCCTGGGAGGAGGAATGGACCGTTCTCGACGATGACGGGCCGAATCGTCGAGACCGCTCACCCGCCGTTGACGATGCCGAAGAAGCGCTACAAGTAGGCTCATCAAAATATACAATATCGCCTCGTTTGTATTGGGTCTATACATAATTCAATAACGAATATCGAGCAAATTTCAAACGCGAAATATTTATCACAACAAGCGATTTTAATCAACCAAATATGTTGCATCCTGTTCAATGACCTACTGCCGTCTCTCTGCGAGCTTCGTTGTCCCTCTTTCATAGAAGTATTGAGATCTGTGGGCAAAGAAGTCATCCAAGTGGTTTTTGCGGACATCCAGAAACTAAAGGTTTTATTCTTGAAATTGCTCTGTATCATTCAGAACTAATGATATTCCAAAGGTGCAAGATCCGGACTATACGGCGGATGCATCAAAACATCCCACCCGAGTTGCAATAACTTTTTCTGGATCACCCGAGAAACGTGTGGTCTAGCATCTTCCTGGTGCACCACAACACCCTTCCCATTTGCCGATATGTGCCGCTGCTGATTGATTGCGCGCTTTAATACGTTTTCCAAGGGGTACATCGAATATGAAGTATAAGTGAGAATAACGCAGAAGTGAAATACAGCATGTATCCGAAACTCTTTAACATTTGTAAATGGCGATTGGTGCATAATTCACGATGTTGTTCAATAGCAGTACTTGTTTTATATTAATTTTTGGTTTTCCAATTGAAAATTCGATTGGTAATAATTGAGTACTGAGCCAACTCTAGTTTTCGAATGTTCTTTTTGAACTTTTATTTGATGCAAGTTTGTAACACTAAGCTTTGACGTCTTAGACTAGGAAATAACAGACAGGTTCGTATGGATGAGAGATACGTAATCAAAGCACATGCATACATAATTGAGGTCAGAAACATTAAAATGTAGAACAAAACATGAAATGCGAGAGAATATCACGTGTGATTAATGTATAACTGAGAAAAAATGAACCTCGAAAGCGACGCTGGGGAATGAAATTCACCTTGTATAAGCTTGAAATGAAACTTTATTACCATCTTTATGAACGGAATCTGCCAAGACTAGAGAAATTTGACGTATAAATGATAAAAAACGTATAAACGAGGTTTCACTGTATCCGCTTTTCATCACCAGTAATCATTTGCTTTAAAAATGGTTCGTTTTGATATTGCGTTTGAGTAAATCCCAAGCTGAAATTCGCTCCATCGAATTCTTTTTGCTCAGTTCGTGCGGTTTCAAAACATCAAGCTTCTTTACCATCCCAAGCTTCCGTTAATGTCTCGAACCAGTTGATTGGTCAATGTTGAGATTATGTCTAATCTCTATCGTCGTCAAGTGCTGCTCAGAGTCGATTGAAGCTCCGATTCTATCAACATCAACAGTGACTTGACGATCAGGGCGACGAGCATCTTGGAGACCGCAATCTTCTCACCGAAATTTCGCAAACTACTTCCGACACACACTTTTGCTTACCGCTATCTCTCCACACACGGTGTATATCTTTTTGTGAGTTTGCACCGCGTCTTCGCCTCTTTGGAAATAAAAAAGCGAATGCATGGCAAATGCACTTTTGTTCCTTCCATATTCAAAATATAATTGAACACTCTGTACGTCACGGGGCTCGATGGATATTTTTTTAAATCTAGGCACAAGTTTCGGCTTTCACTTATGTACGGCACTTATTACGGTTGATGCATGTGCGAGCGGAGAAACAACTGCGAAGGATATCTGTCGGAATTTCGCTGCAGACTTATGCATAGACTCAATACGCTTCAGGCTTGGCGTAGGGTAAACTGACCAGTGAATGGACCAGAGAATGGAGGAAAGCAGATGCTCATTTGAAATAAGTAAAGATTATATCGAATTTTGACGCAACACGAAATTTTTCTAGTTCGTGGTGCCTGCACACCGTGTAGCTTAATTACGATACAGCTGTGCCCGGTAGATGTTTTAAATGCTGAAACAATTGTTTTTATGAGTTTTGATGGCACGTATCACTTTTGTTACTTAAGGAGTTTGAGGACAATTGACGAAACGTAACCATTTGATTCAAATTCATACAGTATCGCCAAATACCAAATCCAGTCTCCAAATTTGAAATCGATCGTCTATACCATTTCTAGAAAATTTACAATGGAAAAAACACTTTTTGATCTAGGGTATTCAACATTATGACACATACTTCATAACATTTTAAACGTTTTTTCACACTTTCGTGCGTAAAATCGCATACAGAGCGACGAGCGTCAGCGTCTCCTATGTTAAAAAGTGTTTTTTTTTTTCAATAGTAAGTTGTATAAAAAGTTGCTTTGATGTTGTTTTGCCTGTGGCTACATATCATTTATAACCCTGAAAAAGTGTAATAAGTTTCACAGTAAAAAAATCATTACGGGTTAATTTAGATAAATATTGACGTCACAGTAGCCTCACAAATGTGAAAAAAGAAATTAAAATGCGTTTTTCTCCAAACAGCATTTTTGTATTATGACAGTTTTTCAGCGAATGAGCAATGTGACGAAGAATTTACTGTGTGAATTTGAATAAAATGGTAAGGATTCACCAATTGTGCCGAAACTCCCTGAGAATTTTCGAGACGATTGATGAAATGTTACTATTCGATTCAAATTTATACAGTAAATACCAAATCCACCTGCCAAATTTTAAATCGATCGTCTACACCTCGCCTATAGTGTTTACAATTGAAAAACACTTTTTAACATATGGCATTTAAGGTACTCTTTTCGTGGAGGACCATATTAGGTGGAGGCATAAGCAAGGCCCTTCTGAATCGTCGATAAATTACAGCGGCGCCTAATAATAAGAAGTCACAATTGATGATTATACCCAACGATGAACCGGAATAAAAAAGTTTCGCGCAAGTTTAGTTTATACGTCGATTTTCTGATTTCTTCCTCGACCCTCCTTACAATTCTGTTTTTTAAGTTTTCCAGTCTCTCTTTTATCTTCTCGTCTATTTTTTCACATCTTTTCGCTCCCTTATCATTGTCATTAGATCTTCTATCTCCAGATCTCTTAACGGACAACACCACTGTGACGGCTTCAAAAAATCGATTTTTTGAAAACCATCTAGAAAAATCTAAAATACATTTAAGATTAAGATGCCGTTGGACCCAGGTCGAAAAAATAATTATTTTCGGAGATATTGAATATTTTGTGGAGCGGTGCAGCGGGACTCCGTGACGTTCGGGGTCCCGCGCAGCTGCGCGCCTCAGGGTCGGTAGGTATACCGGGCCTTTCCCAGGTCCTGCGGGTCTTTCCCAGGTATTCTTTTGTCTCCCTTCACAAAAACCGGCTATTGTTATAAATATAGTTTCGAAAAAAGCCATAGGTGGCGATAATTGAAAATTTTTCAAGGCAGGTATAGGGATAGCGTCATAGCGTCAGTTTGCGAATAGAAGCGACGCTACTCGTGTCTAAACGCTCCGAATCGTTTCGTTTATAAATATCGAACGCTCAGAATTATTCTTCGCACATCGAAATGGATAATCCGAAAGTGTACGCGGGGAAAAAGGGAACAAAACGGAGCTATGTGACGAGGAGTCGAACGAAAATTTCGAATCGAAAACCTCCGAACCGTTATAGCTCCGAAAATAGTTCTGCAGAGTATGTGAGCACGTCGGCGAAAAAGTTAAAATCGTCGGACGATTTAGAGGTCGGTGTTACTAACGATTTCGGTTATCGTATAGTACACCTCGTCAATGCATTGAACATTATATCGATGTTAGTAAAGTGCAAAGTGTGTGATCGCGATATAAAGTTTACTGAAAAAAGTTTGCGCGGAGTCGGATTCAAAATCGAGGTCGATTGCGGCCATTGTGAAAAAGTGCAAATCAATTCGTGTCCTATGATTGACAATGCATACGAAATAAATCGTCGGATCGTATTCAGTATGGGTCTTCTTGGCGTCGGTTTGAATGGCCTGATGAAGTTTTGTGCATTTATGGACCTACCACGCCCCATATTTCAGTCTTTCTACGATCGAATCTTAAATTCGATTTCGATTGGCACTAAAGCTGTGAGCACAGTGAGCAAACAAAAGGCTGCACTTGAGGAGGAGACAATTTCGTTGGAAAATGGGGTGGAGGACGGAATTATCGTTTCAGGCGACGGATCGTGGCGTAAGCGCGGTTTCAGCCCGCTTTTCGGCATAACATCGCTAATCGGCTGGTACACTAAACAAGTGATCGACGTTATGGTGAAATCGAAATATTGCAAAGCTTGCGAGCATTGGGAAAAAAAAGAAAGCACCGCGGAGTACTGGGAATGGAAAAGTACCCACGACGATGAGTGCCAGGCGAACCATAGCGGCTCCTCCGGAAAAATCAAAGTCGACTCAGCTGTCGAAATGTTTCAACGGTCTGAAGAGCTCTATGGCATAAAATATAAATATTATATTGGTGACGGCGATTCTAAAACGTTTCTGGGCATATCGAATAGCGATCCATACGACGGTTTCGAGATAAAAAAAAAGAGTGCATCGATCATGTCCAAAAATGTATGGGGACGCGCCTCCGCAAAATCGTGAAAAAACAAAAAGGATTGTCTGGCAGAGGAAAGCTCGCCGGAAAATTCATTGACGAGTTGAGCACATATTACGGCTTGGCTATTCGGAGGAACAGCGATGATGTTGAAAAAATGAGGAAGGCAATTTGGGCAACTATCAAACATAAAATATTCACAGATAGTGAGCCACAACATGACGACTGCCCAGAGGTAGCCGAGTCGTGGTGTTCGTGGCAGCGAGCGGTCGCAAGCGGTTATATTTTTGAATATCGCCATAAGCCGCCTCTTTCTGAGGAAGTATTGGAGGCAATTACGCCAGTCTTCGAAAATTTGAGCAGAGACGATTTGCTGCAGCGTTGTTTGGGCGCCTTCACGCAAAACAACAACGAAAGCTACAACAAATCAGTTTGGGCAATAGCCCCCAAGTGTCAGTCCGGGAGCAAAAAAGCTGCAGCTGATATCGCGGTATTATTATTCAATGATGGCCTGAGAAGCCTCATGAAAGTTTTGGAGACGTTGGGGATAACTATCGGCCCAAATTGTTTCAATTTTTGCGTTGAAACCGACGCAGCGCGGATCGAGCTGGCGGAGCGCTCGCTCACAGACGCTGCAAAAGAGGCAAGAAGAGCCTCTACAAGTTCGAGAAAAGATGCTAGGGACAATGATTTGCTTCTTGAAGGCCAGCTATATGGTGCCGGCATCGCTGATTAGAGGTAAAAAATTTTTTTTTCCAATTTATCGCATAAATTAACAAACCTAAAACTTTGAACGCGATTTTCTCAAAACCACTTTTTTGAGTGCGGCACGCAGCAGAACTCGAGCATTTTTTTATCCGATCGACTTCAAATTTGGACTGCATCAATAAAACTAGATTATCTAAAGAAGTACATAGGATTTTTTCGATATCTCAATAATAAAAAAAGTTATAGCCTATTTTCGACGAGAAATTTTGCTCAAAAATCGTCCTTTAATTTCAAAAGGGTGCCCATTTTTTAAAAATCAATATTTTTTCAAATCCCTGTGTACTTCTCTTCAAAATATCATATTATTAACGAAAACACTCGGTATCTTTTTTCAGATCGACTTTGAAGAGAGTTCTGCTGCGTGCCGCGAACCACTGCAGAGGCAACAGTACCTGACGCGGGAGCTTCCCCAGCGTCACCATGGGGCGTGAAAAATTTGAAAAAATTTTTTATGTATCTTCAATAAACAACAAACAAACATTTTTCGAATATCTCTTTTTTTTCCCATAAAAAAAATTCTTGAAAAATGGCAAAAAAACAGGTGGTCACAGTGGTGTTGTCCGTTAACACCTTCACCAGGTTTATCCATGTCTCATCTATTCTCATCACTTCTTTCATGTATTTCATCGCTCTTTCTCTCATTGCGTATTCCATAGGAAGCACTCCTAGTTCTCTCCTCCATACGTAATTTGGTGTCGTTCTGTTCGCTCCTAACGGCATCTTACAATAGCCGAATCCGAATGTCAATTTTTACCCCCAGATTTCGTCGCCGTTGGACTCGCCGCTGCGCGCTGCGCCTACCGACCCTCGCGAGCAGGAATCGGACGGAGTATCCGTCATATCGGAGAGTAGCGAGGAGGAGGCAGCCGTCGCCGAGAGGATAGTCCCCTATCGGTCGGTACAGAGGAGAGAGGACGCCGGCAAAGCGGAGGTATCTCTAGGAGCAAACCGCTCTTTTAACCAAATTGACGAGGATTAATTGTCACGGACGATCAACGCAGGTCGCGACGCGCTCCAATATCTTGGTCGTCTGCTGTCTCCTCTTAACGGCGATCGGAGTAGCCCAGCTCGGTTCGAGGATGTATTTCGAAACGGAGAGAACTTGTCCCGGGGAAGCCTATCGCGTACCTCCCACCACGGACAACACGCGACTCCTCGAACGTACGAGTCGAGAATTTTGCCGCGGTCAGTCGAGAAAACAATGCCGCCACGAAAGAGTCACTTGATTTTCACAAGCTTTTATTTAAATTGACTTTCTGTGAGATGCAAAACGGAAAATCGACATTTCACCCACTTTCCGACTACTTAGAGCTTAGAGACAATTTTTTTTTAAATATCCATAAAATTTTCAACTTTTCATGCAAAATTAGCGATAATCATTCTTGTAAAATCTCACCAACGCGTAGAACCAAATTCGCGGCCGGCTGTGTTTGTACGTAAAAAGTTTATATGCAGCAATTAGTCGTACGTTCAATCCCAATTACAGTCTTTGTTATTTTTGACAAGCATTTCATGTTCCTAACGTACAAACTCGTAAACTAGGACACTACTCGTAACAACTAACTAGTAAAATCAATTAGAGGCTAAGAAGTTGAAAAGATTTTTTTTTTACCAAGTCACTTATATGTGACTATAAATAATAGCTTGGGGGGCTCAAAATTTCGACATATGATCTTTAATTCACATAAATCCGTTAACATATCAACTGTGTTTAACTTACTGTAAGTCGACCTTAGATTTCTTAAGGGCGTACATACACCTGAGACGGCTAAACGTAAGGTTATGGTTAAGAATTTGTTTGTGTATAACATTGAATTTTATTGAATAACTGACGTACATTTTAGAGTATGACGTTTTATCTACATTGTGTGAAAATTTGGTTAAAAAGTTACAGTCGTTTTCCTGGGACCTGTTTTTGGCGACAGCGCTTGCGGCACCAGACGTGCCGCTGCCATTTTTTATCTAAATATATTTGTTTCTTAAAGTAGATAGATAGAACTAATACTTATCGAGCCGGAATTTAAAAATGTAATTTGTCGAGTCATGGCAGTCACTGGAGTGAAACAGGCGATTTTTCGCCTCAAAATTGTTCAGTACTTATGACGAAAAAAAGAAAAACTATGCCAGGTGTCGAAAAAAAAACGGCTCGATAAGTACTAGATTATTGTGTGAAGCATAACTGTGCAAAACTTGATCCCGATCGGTCCAGTTACAAAACGCGATAACTTCGTCATTACTGCGAATTTCCTTATGAAATTTTCCGGGTAAACACTCATAGGATAGTACTTTCGAATTTTGAAAAATCGGTCTTTTTTACCTACCCGGGTGTTTGTAAGCCCTAAAATAAAAATCCCAAAACTGAGCATAAGCGTGTGATCATAATTTCTCTAATTACTCTTGTTCCAAATTAAATACGGTTAATGAAACTGCATTGATCAAATTTATTGAACATTTGAAAAGTTGAGCGCCCCAAGTTTTTGTTTATAGTCACATATAGGCGACTTGGTAAAAAAGTTATTTTCTACTTTTTAGTACATTAAATAAAAGCTTGTGTTTAAAAAATATTTTCTTACATATCAATTTTATTACTCGCGTCTCACTCTTTGTATTCCTCGCTCAATTTGTTTCTTTGCTCCAACAGTGGAGCAGCGTAGTTCAGCGGACGAGGCGAGTTCGAGTCCTCTCGAGGAGGATGATCGAATCGTTTATCCATTCGTCGAGCCTGACGAGACGGAAAACGAGAGGAGCAGTCCGTCGAATCGTCTACAAATATTTCTGCGCACCGTGTGTCTCCTCCTGGGAGATATTCGTCGAGTATGCGATACTCGTTCGTTGTTCACGGATCTCGCCGAATTGCGAACTTTACTCGCGGATGCGATCGGGCAGGCGGACGAGTCGATGAAGTCGGAAAATGAGAAATTTCTCGAGAAAATGGAGCATCGTTTGGCGTCGATCGGTGACGCGTTCGTTGCCGAATTGACGAGAGCCGTGGACAAATCGAGCTCGAAGAATGAGAAGAGGTTGGAGAAAATTCGGGACAAAATGAAGGAGAGGTTGTGCCTGTTGAGAAATACGATGGAGCGTGATAGCAATACTGGCCGACGGCGCCGTTCTCCCGCGACTGAAGACGCTTTTCTCGCGTATTGCGATGAAACGAGGAAAATATTGACGGTAGACCGAAGTGAGACGAAAGAAGCGCCGAGCGTTCCAGCTCCCGATTCGGATGATCCCAAACGTCGGGACGGCGACGGATACTGGCCAAATGTTTCGGAAGAGCACCGAGAGGCGTCTTGGCGTGTCTCGAAGGATCGCGCAGAGGCCGAAAAGTATCACCGTGAATCCACGGCGAGGAAGAAATCAGCCGGTAAGAGCGAGCCCCCGTCGCGTGCGAAATCTGTCAAGAAGAAAACTATACGAGTAAGTTTGCCACCCCCATCGTGCACCTTTTTGAACATAATATTCCCGATCTTTGTTTTCCACGCAAAGTATAAACGACGCGGCTCTTGTGCTTTTTCAGGAACGGGAGGAAGGAAAAAAACGTAAAAGTAGCTTGTTGCCGGGAAAAGCCGACGGCTCTTTGCCTGCCGTAACGTCGTCCGATTCGGGCAACGAGTATTGGTACGACTCACGACGAGATCCCGTCGGTTCGAGGCCGCGACGTAACAAGAGTAAAAGAAAAAATCACGAGACCGACGAATCGGGCACGAGCGACGAGGAGCAGCAAGATATCGCTGCTAACGGACAGTGGCAGTTTGCGAGGTCAGTTCCACCCCGTTCTCGCTAAAGGCGCGCTTACACGGGCGCCAAAAATTGCTTAATTATGGGCAATATTAGGCAAGTGAGACGTCACGACTATATCCAGCAATTACTGCGATTGCTATATGGAGCAATAGGGATGTTGCCTATTTTTGGGAGTGTTTAAAATTCTTCACATATACATAATATACCACTAAATGTTTATTTCATGTATTTGCATGCAGCAAATTCTTTAAAAAACGCGTTTCAATTCATCCGCTTAAAAATGCGCGCCAAAACGCCCAGACCTGTCATTTGACGGCGCGTGACGTCATGCTCTGCAAAATACGGGTCACTAAAAACAACGGTAACAAGTATTTCAGAATTAATGAGTTCAATGATGAATTCTAAATTCTATTTACCAGCGTATGAGTGTCTTGAAACCTGCAATTAACTAAACGGAGAGTCTCTTCGTCCGGTTATGGGACGAATAAGCGTATGTTATTCGTCCGGATAGCGGCTGAGTTCACGCCGTATATCCAGTAGGCGTACATATTATTGTGATTCGTGTAAGCTAGCATCCGGACCGATCCGGACGAATAACATATATATAATTGTCCGGATTGAATGTGTTAAATTGTTAAACAAGCTAACCGAAAAAATAATTTACACGTAGTCATCCGAATAAAATCTTTATATTTTTGTTTGGATAAGTTGGTTGGTTGTGTTTGGGTTTGTTGGTTATGGGTGGGGGTAAAAATGTCGAATGACCAAACATAGCACGATAAAGATTTCGAAACGGCATAATTATGAACTCTCAAAATAACGAAGGTTAAATTATTCGAAATTTTATCTTTCGACTGATCAAAAAATCGAATGATTATAAATCGAACCATTATTTGATGGAGAGTTAATTTATTCGAAAACGAATATTCAGATTGTCTGCAATTCGGAACATAATAATACAGAATCGAAAAATGTAGAACAACCATATCTCCGAAACAGAAAATAGCGAGTGCCTAATATGCGTAATACCGTATATGGCGAAAAGCAATATATTGAACCGCAAAATGTCGATGGCCCGAAATGTCGAACGCCGAAAGGTCGAACGGCCAAAATGGCGAACGTGGTGGGCCCGTCACGTGGGATGATTGCCTTACGATATTTTAGCCGACTGACAGACAGCGCCATCTCGCAGCTTCACTCTGAGGCGCAAGTAACGTATTGCTCGATTCGCCATCCGGGCCGTTCTACATTTTGCCCCTTCGCGATTTCAACCACTCGACTTTTTGGCCGTTCGCTATAATGATTTTCTGCATTGTGAACCATCGTCATTTTTTTTAATACGGACAATTGTCGTCTCGAATTATTTGGCGTTATGCATACAGGCCCATCGATATTATGTTTTTCGATATTTTATTAAATCTGATTTTTGTTTTTCGCTATATATCAACTTCCGAGATGTTCATATTCGTAATTGTTATTTTCGACTTCACAGACTCTAGTAAGATTGATCTATCTGTATTCGAACATTCGTCATTTCCGAATTCGCCATTTTGGCCCATCTGCATATCGATCGTTCGACATTTTTCCCCCTACCCGTTGGTTATGTTTGGGTTTGTTATTTCGATGTGTTTGTTTGGGTTTGGGTTTGGTTTGCTTGTGGTTGTGTTGTTTGGGTATGTTTGGTTGGGTTTGCTTGCGTTTGTGGGTTTGTTTGGTTTGGGTTGGTTAGTTTTGTTTGGGTTTTTGCTGGGTTGGCTTGTTCGGATTTGTTTGCGTTTAGTTTGGGTTTGTTTGTTTGCGTTTGTTATTTTGGTTTTGGGTTCGTTTGTAGGTGTGTTTGTTTGGGATTGTTTGTTTGGAGTGTGGTACAGCGCGAACCGCGTGAAATTAGCCGCTATCCGGACGAGTAACATACGCTTATTTGTCCGATAACCGGACGGCTAGTCGCAGCGTTGCCTAAAACAAAACAAGTTGTGAAACGAAACATAACCTTAAAAATTTGTTCAAGTTATTACAGAGTTTGTAATATTATTAATGCAATATACATTATTTGTTGCACGAATAACAATTCTTAAGGGTTTACTTACCTGGAGGTCTTCACGTTTCTGAATTCTGCAGAGCAGAAGTTGCTGTTTTTCGTAAAGAGATGGTCGCCATTATGCAGTCAATCCTAAGCAAATTCGACCTATTTGCCTTCGCGAATCCAGTTTCCATTATTACAGTTCGAGTGAAATTCAAAATCAATCGAGAAATCTCACAGATTGCATTTTAAGACAAACTAAACAGTAACAGCCTAGTATAAGCAGTATGCTTAGAGCGTCGACTCGTTCGTGATTTGCTAAGTGTGACGTCATGCGCTCTGATTGTTGTTCTTCGTCACGCGACTAATAGATATATGTTTACAATTCATTTATCCAAATTGATCTACAATCTTCACCAAAATAAAACAAGACACTTTCGAGCATTGCCTC
This sequence comes from Ophion costatus, assembly GCA_951751655.1. NCBI lineage: Eukaryota > Metazoa > Arthropoda > Insecta > Hymenoptera > Ichneumonidae > Ophion > Ophion costatus. The sequence continues at coordinate 20,364,218 of OX632358.1, forward strand.
AATTACAAGCTATCACCTCATAACAATATTTTTTTGTCGTTGGTGACTAGAAACAGCCCTATTGTTGCTGGACATGTCGCCACAGCATACTGAGCGATATGGAGCAACTTGGGTAAGCTAGGGAATAGATTCATACACTAGCCATTCAGTTGAGCAACTGTCGTCAGAGTGGACGTACAAACGAGGGAGAAACAAAATTGCCTTGAATTTTCCATACCCACTGGGTATTCGCCGATCCATAGCGGCAACATTTAGCAATAGAAAATATATGGAGCAATTGGAAGCAGTATTGCCGAAACGATTGCAGCAATTTTTAGGTATTGGTTTCGATTGCTCCACGACCTCCGGCGAATGTTGTCGGGAAATTATTGCTGAAAAAATTGCCCGTGTAAGTGCCACTTGGCTCCGCGTCGCAGTCGCTCGCTCCATTCTACACGAATCTTTTTCCTACCCGACAGGTCACGAATCCGAGATGAGTTGCGGAAAGAGGAAGCCCACGAAAATTGGTACTTCGACCGAGTGCGCAATCGCAAGAGCGCACGTATGAATCTCAACAATGTGGAGGATCGTCGATGATCCGAGGCGCTTCTAGATATTTTTCAAATGTAAATACACACGCGCTACCTAGGCGAACGAGCGAGTGTTTGGATTTTTCGAAGCACGGAAAAACAAAAGAATCGCCGATTTCTACACGATACACGACAGTCTTGTTTTTTCGTCTTCACGACGAGCTACTTCACGTTTGTATCGCGAATTTTTTGGCTCTTCGACGATCGCGAAAAAACATTCACGAATAAACTCAATGAAAAAAAAACGCACGTTAATTTTTGAGCTACGACGTTAATGGGGATTGCTCGCGACATGTCTGAAAAGTATCGACGCTGCGGTATAAAGACGAGTTCGACGCTGCGGTATAAAGACGAGACGGTGAAAGCTGCGTCGCGAGCTCCCCTCGATCCCAAATCTTGTTTGTACGTCGAACGGAATTGATTTTTCGATTATTATTCCACCGAAACACTCTCTTGTCGTTCGTTGTCTTCGCGGAGAAATAATTTGAGTTAAAATGAGCGCAGGTGCGATATCGCGGAGGTCGGCGAAACGGTGGAAAAAGTGGACGATGAACGAGACGAGGATGCGACAAGCCCGCCTTTCTTTTACCTGGCTCCGAAAAGCTCCTTCGATAGCATCGAAGACGCGGAGATGGCCGTATTTCTCGAACGGGTCTCGAGCCTCTTTCGAAAAATAACGGAGAAACTGGAGCTCGCGGTCAGCGCGATAAACCTTACATACGGTATATCCGGACGAAGAAAAAAACGGAAGTCTAAAAAAATCTTGTAATTGAGCATCGAGGTGCAAAAACTCGTTTAGGCGGCGTTGCCACTTATTTCGAAGGATCCTGAGATCTCGGAGATAATTGGCACGACGAGAACGAGGATGGTGGCGGCGGCGGTAACTTATTACAGCGACGACGAAAAGTTTGGCGCGAAGATCGGTAGCGAAGGGAAACGGTCGGTGTCATCGTCAGACGACGACGATGACGCTAGCCAGGAGACGACCGCTGCCGAATCAGCGTGCAGCAGCATGGATCAAGACGCTTCGAGAGGCTCGGCGAGGCTGCACGATGCTCTGAGAATACTCAACGGCTACCCGGTTGTACGAGGAAAGGTGGAAGCAGCGGAAGGTGAAATAACTCCCCAATCGAAATTGTTTCTTCGGCACATTCGGTACTTGATCGAACATTGGGTACGAAGAATTCGTTCGAGTCCACTTCAGGAGAAACTTCGCCGTGATGGTTGTCGAAATCTCTGGCACGATAATCACAGGGCGCAACGGGATATCGATGGTACGCTTTACACGAGTCTTAAGATATCGTCACAGTGCACAATTTTCGAAAAATCGATTTTTTTGCAATATCCGATAGTATAGACGGTTATAAACATGCTGTTCATGTACTTACATAAACGTGAGTAGACAATTTATATGAAAATTCCGCACTCGAAACTTTAAACGTGTTTTTCTCGAACTGTTGTTTTTCATAACGGCGTACGAAGGAAGAGTTTTCAAGGTATCCGTCTCAAATTTTGACACAACATTATTTATCATGCTATGGAAGCTTTTTTAATCGACATTTTTTTACGAAAAACTCCAAAAATAGGCTAAATTTAATACTTTTTTTTTCAAACAGCTGATATTTTGTCAATTTTGATTAAGGAGGTACTTCCACGTGGTCAAAAAAAAGTCTAAATCAATTTTACCCAGAGCTGCTCTGATGTTTACTTGTGTTGATTATTCGTATTATCGATTATAGTGTGTTAAATGATGAATTTATTGCACGTGAACAAACAAAAACCGAAAAATTAGATTGTCAACGACTCGGTAGTAATCTTCGTAATAATAATATTAACATATCCACCATAAAAACGGACTAAAAAGACAAAAAAAAAATCAGCCGGTAACCTATTGAAATAGACGAATTACCTCAGCGGAATTAACACGATAGGCAGAATATAATTATACATATTATTGATACGTGATAAATGATAAAACTCCATAAACTGTTGTTTGCATATTTTGTGGCGGCTTCTATTCAAATTAATTTCAAAACAAAGCTAGGTTATGTTCGCCAAACGCATCAGCTGTTACTCGCGACGTTGTTAAGTCTGTGGGTGCTATTGCGTCTTTCTGACCATTTTCAACCGGAAATTGAAACTTTCTTGTAATGTAGTGCTTTAACTACACGGTGAAGATTGATTTCCTTATTTTTTACAATATCTATTATATCTAATCTATCAAATTTCAGTTTTCCAACGGCTTTAGTTGGATACGTGAGCAGAAAAACCACGATCACCGCACTTCCGGTTGACCGTCTCCATAAGACGAGGGGCTCCGGTAACTCAAAGTGTTCGACGTTGCAGTTTTATTGCGAAAAAACTAATCGGTCAGAATAGCTCAAATTTTGGCAATAGGCGCATAAAGTATTCGTCAAAATCATATAAAAATTTCAAATCCGAAAGTTGGATTCGTAGTAATGATCGTACGTCCTTAAAAAAACCTCCACAGCAACATGGCGGCGTTCATACTGATTAATAATCTTTTTACTAGTACGTTACTTTTAAACAACCGTTTAAAAGTTGATTTTCTGCTCTTCACGAGTATTGGGATTTGACAATAGACAATCAGACTGATTGACGTACTTTGAGTATCGGAAAAAGAAATCGCGATAATCAGCTACTCGTTTTTAATGATTATTACAATCGATGATTCCTTAAAAATGTGATGATTCTTTGAAAATAGAGAGCGGGAAAAGCCAAGAGCCGCCTTATCTTTTTCAGCACTCATCACAGCGCTCGAGCAACAGAGAACGAGCCACGGCGATCTTGTAAAACGAATTGCCTCGCGTTACGAGAAGGATCGCGACACCGTCGAGCGACTCGTTCGAGAAGGCATCGAAAATACGAGATCCATCGTGTATGCCTCTTACTTTGCTCGTTTTACAAAATTACGCCGCTCATATTACAAATGAATTTTTGTTCGTTGCGCGCTGAAGCGATCGCTCGGAACGACGGCAAGTAACGGAGCACGCTTATTCGGAAACGAGACAAAACGATTTGCGCCAGTATCTCATTATTTCGAACAACAGATCGGACATTATTCGCGAAACTAATCGACGCTTGGAAGAGGAGGTTCGCTCCAAGAGGTAACTTTTGTAACGGGGTTCGAGCTTACAACGGGACGATTACGACACGTGCATTCTCGTGTCGCAGATTCAAGCTAGCGTCCCGGCTGACCGCCCAAATCGCCAAATTTGACACCGAAATGGGCGAACGTCGTCGAATTTTGGAGCAACTCGGCGAGGAATTTGAGCTCGGGCGTGCGAGAAAGGAACACTTGGAGGAGGAAACTAAGCGTCGTTCGACAGCTCGAAAAATTATTCTCGATGAGATTGAGCGCCGAGAAGCCGCTATATTCCGAGAGAAACTCGAGGCGTACGCGAGAAACCGTGCCGCGATTAAAATTCAACGCTGGTGGCGACGCGTATCGGCTCGCCGGAAGAAACTTGCAGCCAGAAAAAAGAAGAGGAGACGAGCTGCGAGAAAGCGGGTTGCGTAGTCGGCGACGCATTTCCCTCCTCGTTTTACGGGAGAAACATTCTTTTTGTTGTTGTTTGTTTCAGAAATAAAGAAGCGAGCGATCGTGTTTATTGAGTCGCCGACGATTCGGTTTTGACGCGATCGTCGACAAAATTTCGTCGGATTATCCGAGAGATCCGGGCTACTCGTCCTCGCGAATACATTTTTCCACCAAATCCCGAAGACTCGAATTTTCCATGGCCGCTGCTATACGCTCTTTGTCGTTGATCTGTTTGTTTACTGAAATGAATAAACATAACTGAAAAAGACCTGGAGCCGGATAATGAAACTGTGACAAATAACAAAAGGTTCACGTACTTTCTTGTTCGGTCGCGTGCGCACCCTCTTTTATGTAAATATCCAGCTTGAAGAGAGCCAACAAGTTTCTCTCCAGTTTTATTCTGATGCACAAGCCTATTAGGGTGGCCAGAGAACAGTGCGGAACGGTCGGATTGAATTCTACTCTGATTACGCAAATTCCTCTCGGAGTAGGTTCCCGAACGTCGACGCATTCCTCGTACACCACTTCCAGCTCCTCCAGAGTTTGCGGCTTTTCCGGATCCTTGATGCTTCTCAACAAGTCTGGAGAGAAAACGAGTACGTTAGAACCTCGGTTATTCGAATCTTCGGTTATCCGAACTCAATGATCATCTTTTTTTTTCAATTAAGGTATCGCCTTAAGGTACCCCCTTTTTTCTCTATTGAAGCTGTTTCCTAACACTTTAAGGATGTTGAGTCCCTATGAAACACGTTGATTTTAATTGTTGAATAATTAGCTTCTTAATCGTCATGAAATTTTTACGCGACCTCCTGAATACTTCATGTAAAAACATACCAAATTTTCAGAATTATAACATCATTACTTCAACCTCCTTAAGGGTTGAAATAAAAAATAATAAGAAAATTTTGAAAATTTGGCATGTTTTTGTATAAAGTATTTAAGAGGTCGTGTTAAAATTTCACGACGATTAGGAAGCTCGTTATTAAAAAATTAACATCTTGTCAAGAACAATTTTTAAAAGAAATTTAAAAAAAATTATCAATAAACTTCGTTTTGTTTCCGCTGCATTCAATATATTGTAGATATTACAAAATTGAGAGGTCAAAAAAAAAAAACTTATTGCAAAGTTACATCAGTTTACATAAGACAACATTTAATTTGTGAATGTTAATTGTTCAATAACGAGCTTCCTAATTGTCGTGAAATTTTTACACGACCTCTGAAATACTTCATACAAAAACGTATTAAATTTTCAGGATTTTATTATCATTTGCGATTTGGGACTCAGCATCCTTAAGATATTTAAAAATACGTTATTACTTATATGTAACTTCATACATCATATCGTATATACATTAGGGGGCGTACATAAATTACGTAATGCAAAATTTGCCAATCTTCTACCCCCCCCCCTCCACGTAACAGAACGGTAACGCCTGCCCCCCGCCCCCCCCATTGCGTTATGTAACGGGTGCTTTGTCGTCAATAACTGCGGCTTTTTTTAAAAGAAATACCTAATTATGAACGGATCGGGTTTAAACTCATTTTATGAAGTATACATTCATCTAGTTTTATACGAATTTTTATGATTTTTTAAAATTAACCCTGATCTTGCGACGAAAAAAATTCTCTTCCTTGTCCCATCGATATCTTTATGAAAGGTTATCTGTAAATAAAAAGTCAACAATTTATCGATATCTATACAAATGTAGCTATCGTTATGCGTAGCGGTTTTTTATTTTGTTTTTCTTTTACAAAATGCCGACAGTTTGGACATTTTTTCTATCTCCAAGGCCCTTTTTTTTTACTCAAGCGATCTTTAGAAATAGTAATGATCAAAATTGAAAAAATCGGCTACGTGCAACCTTAGTCACTGAGACTACAAAAATGTTTGTAAAAAATTGGAAATCGGTTGATAAGCTTTTGAGTATTCGCCGAGACAAGGTCGAAAAAAGTAGTTTCGAGAAAATCGCGATCAAAGTTTTCGTTCCTTAAGGATGTTGAGTCCCAAATCGCAAATGATGATAAAATTCTGAAAATTTGGTATGTTTTTGTATGAAGTATTTCAGAGGTCGTGTAAAAATTTCACGACAATTAGGAAGCTCGTTATTGAACAATTAACATTCACAAATCTAATGTTGTTTTATGGAAACTGATGTAACTTTGCAATAAGTTTTTTTTTTGACGTCTCAATTTTATAATATCTACAATATACTGAAAGCAACGGAAACAAAACGAAGTTTATTAATAATTTTTTTTTTATTTCTTTTAAAAATTGTTCTTAACAAAATGTTAATTTTTTAATAACGAGCTTCCTAATCGTCGTGAAATTTTAACACGACATCTTAAATACTTCATAGAAAAAAATACCAAATTTTCAGAATTTTCTTATCATTTTTTATTTCAACCCTTAAGGAGGTTGAAGTAATGATGATAGAATTCTGAAAATTTGGTATGTTTTTACATGAAGTATTCAGGAGGTCGTGTAAAAATTTCATGACGATTAAGAAGCTATTTATTGAACGATTAAAATGAACATGTTTCATAGGGACTCAACATCCTTAATAGAAAATTATGTTTTTTTCTAGAATATCGATACTCACATTAAAGTATCAAGTCGCGGGCTATATGACGGGTTTTGATCTTCATTATATTTCTCAAAATAATAAGAGCTTGCACTTCAGCTATTCTGAACGATGAGTTTTAAATTTAAACAGCTTGAACATGCAGAATTTTTGCTATTTCTGGTAGTTCTAAAATCGTAACGTAACGCAAACCTCGACCTCCCCCCCCCCCCAATTGCGTTACGTAATTTGCGTACGGCCGTTTGTATGTATATTCGAGAAATCGCCCTGGAATGGTTTGGAACCCAACCAGAAAATAGTCCCACACAGTCGATGTTCTTGAAACGAATTCGATGCTTGGCGGTCAAAAAACGCGGCACTACTATGACGCAGCCAAAAATTGATGATTATTTGAGTCGCAATTACGATTTAACTACATAAGCAGTGGCAGTATAAAAATTGAAACGTTATTCACTGTTAATTGCTATCAAATAAAGAAATTAGGGTCGTTGAATTAATAAAGCAAACTTTGCATACTATTTATATTATATGAGTTGATTTTTCCGAAAATCTGAGATATATTTTCGATTATCCGAACTATGTCCGGTCCCAATTAGTTCGGATAATCGAAGTTCTACTGTATTCGTTTCGCGTTTAACGAGGAACATCACTCAAGTGTCCACCTTCGATTTTATTGAAACTCCCATACCGGGTGTCTCGTTTTAATCTTATGCCTGACTTATCTCGTAAAATACTGCTCCCATTAAGTATTCCGTACAATAATACTCTGAGGGTTCAAAGGGGGACGTTCGGAAGAAAAATCTTTTGGTGTCCAAAATTCAAAATGGCGACGTTAAGATGATCGACATAATTTTTAAAAATGGGTTCACGAATTTATCACCAAGAAAGTTTTCAGGCCAAAACTAATAACTTTTGTAGGAAAAGTTTTTCATTACCGATCATAATTTTTAGGTTAGAATACAATTTTTTTCTATTTGAGCGCTATACAGAATGTACCAAGTGGCGGTAAAGTCTTCAACATCCCTAGTGTAAGTGTGCATGTGGGTGGTACTTTGTTTGGATTTGTTCGATAACCCAAACAAAGATTAGACTCTATTGCTCGTCACTTCCGTCATCGGGCAATCCCAAATAAACTCACACACACACACACTTATATTTGGGTTTGTTTGATAACGAAAGTGACAAGCCCAGAGATCTGATCCTTGTTTGGGTTATCGAGTAAACCCAAACAAACTCACACCCACAGTTACACTAGAGGTGTTGAAAAGTTTACCTCCTCGTAGTGCACTCTGGATAGCGCTGAAATAATAAAAAATGCTATTCTAACCTATAAACTATGAACGTTATAAAAAAAAATTTCCCTACAAAAGTTAGTTCTGGCATGACGAATTTATCGGTGAACAAAATTCATGATTCCAGTATTTTTCGAGATAAATCAGGTGTAAGATCAAAATGGGAAGCCCAGATGTGTAGAAGCATTGAAGACTATTAGACACGTATTTTTTTCATTTGCGAACAAACGGTTTTAAATAATGAAACCACCCCTTGAAGAAAGGCGTACCGAGGGGTGATTTTGCAGTTTCATCCAAATGCAGATGATCCTTACGAAACAAAAATTATAATTCTTTTAATGTAAAGCGATGAAAAATCCACTATAGAAGTATTGAAGAAAAATGAAATTACGGGGTGACGCGCCTTTCTTTGCGGGCTGCTGTCCCCCCTTAGAACTGTTCTTCCACAGACAAAAAAAATGTGGCTAATAGTTTTCAATGCTTTATCACATATATGAGCTTCAGCAAAATCGAAGATGGACACTTAAGTGAGCCTTGCCGATATTTCCTTACATGACAACATTAGCTCCTCCGATATTTAAGTTTAACGCGAATTAGAAGCTGTACCTTGTAATTTATGAGTGCGAGAAACAGTTGATCATTTTGAGACATTATTTTTCAAAAATGAATAACACTGAGGACAAAACAAAACCGTTAAGCTCTGCACCAGTGAACAGCGCCTGATGCTTTGTTTTTCAGCAACCATTTAATCTATGAAAACATTTGTGAGGTTATGGTGATCTTGAACATGCCCTTAAAAACATGTACAAGTTCAACATACCCTCACAAGCTTTCAAACCAAGTTTGGTCATAGATGGTCGTTTCTTTTAATAGGAAAAACAAACGATTTGGCGAATTCCGTGGAGTAGAGCTTGATGATGTTGTTTCGCCTTAAATATTATTAATTTCTGAGAAACCTCTGTTCGAAAATTAGTATCTGAGGTTATGTTGATCTTCAACAGGCCCTTAAGGACATGTAAAAAGTCAACATAACCTTACAACTTTTCAAACCGTGTTTCCTCGTAGATGGTTAAGTATTTTTTTCTATGAAAAACGAACGCTCTGGAGAATACCCTAGGGCAGAGCTCGACGAGTTTCTTTCGCCCGAAATATTATTCATCTCTGAGAAATCTCTGTTCGAAAATTTCGGCTCTCTTTCGTACTCATACGTCACGCGTACATATTCTATTTCGCCTTAATATTGTTTCACTTCCGGGGGAAAAAGACACCAAGAAACGAGAGGAGAATAATCGATGTATCTTGCCGTATACGGAGTTCTTTAGGTCGGTCTCGTCCTTTAAAACCGCGTCACTGCTTAGGTTCTTGGCTCTGCTTGGAAAATCTTGCTCCGTTGCTCTTTCACCGACCATTGCTTCCTCTGGCATTGTACCATCTCTTACTTTGCTTCCGATCGATAATTTGCGAAAAAAGGACAGCATGATGATTTCTCATGCTGATCGACGATACAAATCCATCGGCACTCTTTGTCTCTCTTTGTCTCTCTATCTATCTGTATCTGACTGACGCGTCGTGCCGTTTATCACAGAAAAACAACTCGTCATAGCTCGTCCGAGCATGGTAAAGTTAGCTCTTATTTGGTTTATGCAATCTGCACAAACGCGCGGATATTTCGTGTTTATTTAGGGACAATTGCAGCCAACACATTTTCGGCGTAACTTTCACAGTCTACACACAGGCTCTCGCAACCACGGTCTTACATACAGGTCTTGAAACTCCCTCAAAATTCAGTGGTGGGGGATGGCCTATTATTGAAGCACCGAATGTTTCAACTCTTGACCACGAGGGTCGCTGCTGTACAGTGATGCAGGCTGTGTGAGAGAGACGGAGATTTCAAAAGTAAACAAACCCCAAACATAACCGCTGATTCACGCGACCACACGTGACGCGCATTACTTGTTAACTTGTAAAAACGGTGATATTAAAAAATGACTAAGTGGTGTATTGTGCCAACGTGTAGAACAGGCTCTCAGAGTGAAAAATTGAAACGCTCTGTGTTTCGGGTGCCGAGAGACTTGGCGCAGTTAAAAAATGGGAGGCCGCGATACCGGGAGTTGGAAAATTAGAGCCGAGACACGTGTGCGAAAGCCATTTCGAACCGAAATACAATACTCCGTTGCTCAAGGCCTGGCGTTCTACCAGTCGCATGGATACCATGGACTCGATGGGTGCGAGGAAACAATAACCTTTTGCAAACGTATTAACGATATGTTTGACGCATTAAGCCGAAAGTCTCAGAATCAAGGACTTACTCCGCATTCTGATGATTTCAAGGTAAAGCTGTGACTTACTTCCGCCATACTTTTCAACATATTTTCGTTACTAGAAAATGACTTGTACGTATATTACCCTATTTTAGCACTAAATGCTACTCATGCTACTCATACATGATATATACATTCTACCGAACGTTTCCCACACAAGGTACTCGAGGATTCGTTGCAGTGGCTAAATACATGGGAATCATCCATGCTAAACGGAGATATAAAGCCAGAAGAATATCTCACCGCTGAAACGTCACGTGGATTGAGAATTTCTCTGCAATCGACAATGGATATATGCCGCTATCTAATCGATCGCTACGAGTTCGAGTACTTGTTGCCCGGCAAAGTAAATCAAGATAACTTGGAGGTAATTTGTTGTGAATTCATTGCTGCTACCCTTCTTTGCGAAAATGTTCTGACATAATTGCTTGTATTTAAGACGGAATGACACCCGACGCGAAACTTCGATGCGGCCCCGGCTTCCGACCGGTAGGGCAGAACTCAATCGAGCTTCTGCGCCCCACCGACGGATGTCACCGCGCGCGTTCGTCGCCGCGCGCGCGGAGACATTGCGTCTCGCCTTCCATGGGCCTCGACACGCTACGCAACGCATGTGTGCGTGCGTGTCGGTGCGCGTCTACACCACGATGTGGAGAGACGTTATTGGCGCTGCCACGGGCCTCGATGCGCGTCGTCTGCAGACCACGAGGCGAGCGCCGCGCGCGGAATTCTCGTGAACTGAGCACGTCGAAGTTCGGGCGACATTTGCTCGCAATTATCAACAATTACACGACAAATCTAGATTACCACTTTTCTCCTAAGATATGCAACGAAGTGCAGTGATTGAGAGCTCAAATTGTTCGTTTTTTATGTGGCTACCCGGTCTAGCTTTTCTCTAAGTCGTGACATTAGCCAAACATCTGATTTTTCATCTTTTCGGTCTCGAGTTCCGCATGATAAGCCAATCTACGTTTTTTTTCTCAAATTCAAAAAATTTGAGGGGCTGGAAGCTGTTCGTCTATCTATTTGACGTCGTTTGGCAAAGTTTCGACGGGATCTGAAGAGCCGTTTCAGAGATTCGTGGGAATCTATAATCGATCTACCATATCGACCGCGATAAGGTATCATTCCCTCTTAAGACGGAATGACACCCGACGCGAAACTTCTATGCGGCCCCGGCTTCCGACCGGTAGGGCAGAACTCAATCGAGCTTCTGCGCCCCACCGACGGATGTCACCGCGCGCGTTCGTCGCCGCGCGCGCGGAGACATTGCGTCTCGCCTTCCACGGGCCTCGACACGCTACACAACGCATGCGTGCGTGCGTGTCGGTGCGCGTCTACACCACGGTGTGGAGAGACGTTATTGGCGCTGCCACGGGCCTCGATGCGCGTCTTCTGCAGACCACGAGGCGAGCGGCGCGCGCGGAATTCTCGTGAACTGAGCACGTCGAAGTTCGGGCGACATTTGCTCGCAATTATCAACAATTACACGACAAATCTAGATTACCACTTTTCTCCTAAGATATGCAACGAAGTGCAGTGATTGAGAGCTCAAATTGTTCGTTTTTTATGTGGCTACCCGGTCTAGCTTTTCTCTAAGTCGTGACATTAGCCAAACATCTGATTTTTCATCTTTTCGGTCTCGAGTTCCGCATGATAAGCCAATCTACGTTTTTTTTCTCAAATTCAAAAAAATTGAGGGGCTGGAAGCTGTTCGTCTATCTATGGGACGTCGTTTGGCAGTTTCGACGAATCTCTGAAACGGCTCTTCAGATCCCGTCGAAACTTTGCCAAACGACGTCAAATAGATAGACGAACAGCTTCCAGCCTCTCAAATTTTTTGAATATGAGATAAAAAACGTAGATTGGCTTATCATGCGGAACTCGAGACCGAAAAGATGAAAAATCAGATGTTTGGCTAATGTCACGACTTAGAGGAAAGCTAGACCGGGTAGCCACATAAAAAACGAACAATTTGAGCTCTCAATCACTGCACTTCGTTGCATATCTTAGGAGAAAAGTGGTAATCTAGATTTGTCGTGTAATTGTTGATAATTGCGACCAAATGTCGCCCGAACTTCGACGTGCTCAGTTCACGAGAATTCCGCGCGCGGCGCTCGCCTCGTGGTCTGTAGACGACGCGCATCGAGGCCCGTGGCAGCGCCAATAACGTCTCTCCACACCGTGGGGTAGTCGCGCACCGACACGCACGCACGCATGCGTTGCGTAGCGTGTCGAGGCCCGTGGAAGGCGAGACGCAATGTCTCCGCGCGCGCGGCGACGAACGCGCGCGGTGACATCCGTCGGTGGGGCGCAGAAGCTCGATTGAGTTCTGCCCTACCGGTCGGAAGCCGGGGCCGCATCGAAGTTTCGCGTCGGGTGTCATTCCGTCTTAAAAATATTTTCACGTATATTTGATTCTTGAAGATTGATAACTTCATTTCAATGTTTCAGAAATTTTTCGGCACGATCCGTCAATCGGCAGGCTGCAACGATCATCCAAACTGCCCTACATTTTTACAGCTCTACAAGTTATTATCGGTCTACGATGTCATCAAACCACCAAAATCTGGAAATTGCACCGTTTCCGATGAGAATTCGCCACCGATTTTAATTTCAATCAGCGATCTGAAGGCTGCTTACGGCGACAAGGTGGAGGCTAAAAGTTCTCGATGCATGCAGGAAATCAAGAAAAAATTGGGTACGGCATTACAGCATGGTGATTCGGAGGCGGATGATGCCATCGATAGTAATCCCGACCACGATTATGCTCTCGTCCCTGTGCTCGACTGCATAATTTATTACGTGACAAGTTTTGCTCACTTAAGCTTTTTCTTACTAATCATAAATGTAGGTATTTGATATACTAACATACCTCGTAATCACGCATTGCTTCTTTTGCTAGCTAAGTATACAATCAACGTAGAATTCGAATTTTCCTACTTCTGGGGCCACGGTTTTCACATTAATGGTACGCTAATACAATTACCCTGCACTTCCAGGTCACCTGTGCAAACAGGTTTTAAAACGGTTCAGGCCCTGTACGTCGTGAGATAGAGCTGCGACATTAAACTCGGGTTGCACTTCTTCTCTGTCGCAACTAGTGACAATGAAGACTCGCGGTGGCTTGATTCATGCTAATTTGCATTTTTTCCGGCTTATTCGTCACGTCGAAGCATCGTTTGCGAAATACTCTTCGAGCAAAAATGTCTTCGATTTGACTGTCAATGAAGTCCTTGAGACTTACGAATTTACTTTTCCGTGTGCAGAACACGCTTCCGAGATTTTGGCGTATGCTATTGTGTACTACGTTCGACTGAGAATGCGGCAACATACGCATCAGAAAAATGTACAGTGCGATAAAAAATATGTCCAACGAAATAAGATGGCAAAATGGACACAGCATTAACATTAATTTCAGAAAGAGCACGACATTGCCTAAGTATAATCTGCAAAAACACTTATTCCTTCACTTCTGTTGCAAAACACTTGCAAAATAAAATTGTTTGATCATAGCGACATCAATCTGCTCACACCTATAATGTATGATAATTTCAGGACACATGAAAAAAAAATTTTTTTTTTAAGGACAATAAAACCTTCACTTTATGGAATGATCGAAATTATTTATTTCGCGTTGGAGCCGGGAACCTGAATAAAAATGAAAAATTACTGGGATAATTACAATAAATACTTCCCAGGCTGGAAAACATAAAACAAAGTAAGTGAATTATTTTTATTTATCCTACTCGAGAGTCGTTCGCTTAAAGGTCAGAAAAGAGGTGTTTTCTTTTTTAATTTACCAACGCACACCGTTTCAGAAATTGCAAAGTAGAGATTATTAAAAATGTTTCTTGGGACATGCATTAAAATTTTTCGAAGAGGAAATAAAGAATTGCAAAAGAAGCACTGTTTCTTAAGTATCTGTTTCATTTTCAAGAAATACATCCTGCAAGTGTTTCGGTCTGGAATAGTTGTCATTTATTTTCCGGTCAATTAAAACAACGCGTAAAGCCTATTTTTTTAAAACATGTTTTTAAAAAACCGAGCGCACAGGGATCGAACCCCGGAAAGCAGCATTACGAAGCTTGCACCGAACCCCTCGACCAACACGAGCTCACATTGACACCTATATAAAAAACATTCATGTTCATTGTACCCACTTGGATAACTATAGTCTTTCGGTTTTTTTCAGGTTTACGATAAAGTTACTTTTAATTGTATTTAGGTCCATTATGCATTTTTAACATTGAATATCATAATTTGCCTATACCAGCCAATTGTACAGCTAGGTTAGGTTCCTATGAGTCAACCAGGGAGACTAGAGGTAAGGAGTGGACACAGCATAGGCCAATACGTAGTTCCAGCGTCTTAAAAAATCCGACTTGCAATAGTTCCAGTTCGTGCCACTAGCAGCTCTCCTGACGATAACGTCTCAAATAATTATAATAGTCCAAACTCAACGCATGCGCACAAATAATAAAAGAATTTGATTTCGATGTGTCTTTGTCGTCCGCTTTGAGTTTCGGTTTTGTTCGCTGTGGTTTTCTTCGAGGCCCAAGGTAAGATTATTTTCAATATTCCTCCCAATCAATCGTCATTAGGGTTAGCCTTCAGTTTGTTTTTCTTGCATGTGGTTCAGTTAATGCGAAACATAACCTTTACGCTTCATTCTCCTCGGAGTAATAAGCATAAAATGAAGCATCATTTATTAGTTATTTTCCTTGCAAATACAACCGCAATTTTTTGACAAGTTCCTTTTTTCCAGTGGGCCCTGACGCTGCCCCTTAAGCGCAACTACTTCAGAAACGTCGACGTCGACGTCTGCCTCCACTTCGTCCGCCTCATTATCATTGCATGGAAAACGTCGTCGTGACACACGCATTTCTTCTGTTTTTGTCTCAATTCTAATTAATTTTGGAGATTGATAATTATTGGATTTCCTTTCGGTCGGTTATATTCCGCGAGGAAGACGCTTCCCCAGATCGTGGCAGTGATTCTTCCAGCAGTACTTTCTTCCGTTGGTCCCATCTTTATTGCGTATTTCATTTGGCTGCTGATTTCTTTATTTCAATTGTCGAATCTCGCCGAGACGCTCCGAATGATACAAAAAATCGTACTCGTCACACAGACCGCAGCTATAAAACGACCGGCCGATGCGATCGAGCTCCAAACGAGTCACCAGGAAATTTGAGCCGAGTGATCGACAATGAAATATATAAATTACTTTTTATTTTCTTCTCATGACGGACAGGTATATTCATTACAGCTAGATATAATAATAATAATAATAATAATAATAATAATAATAATAATAATAATAATAATAATAATAATAAAGACAAGAAAAAAAAGAAGAGTATGAAATATGATCAATACTGTCCGTTCTGTTGTGTGCTCACAATAATCATGCACAAGAAATGCTAGTAACGGGTCGGTTTATCTTCAAGCCTTTTTTATTTATTATTGTGATTAAAATAAAATAAAATAATACGAGACACTTGAAAAATGGTCCTTATTGTATTGTTTTTTCTGTACTCGTGTGTCAGTGTTTGGGTCGCAAACCTCGATGGTTTGTAACAACGCCGAGCTATCTCATTCTCCGCGAACGTAAAGTTTGCCAAAGAGTGTAGCAACGTCGATTCTGCATTTTCTTCGAGCTGTTCTCTCTTCCGTTGGTTCCATTTTCATTGGGTATGTTTTCTGTTTTGTGGGCCTCAATTCTGATTAATTCTGATTAATGATATTATTTATCAATTGAATCGTTGAAAGATATGAGAAACGTGCATATGCGTATATGAGAAATAAATATAAAAATTAAAAATTCAACCTCGCTGTTTATCGTTCAAAGACGTTTTCGGTTTATTATTGTATTTTCACGATGTAGGTGAAAAATAGAGTGCAGAATTCATGGATATATTAATTGTATGAGGGGGAAAAAGCTTGTAAGAAAAAACAAGATTTGAACCCCAGTATCGTCGTGTATTATCCTAGCGCGCTACCCGCGCGCGCTATAATAAGATGTAGGTTTCCATTATTTAAGTTGTGGCTACGCTTGGGGTTCATATTCGGTTTGGCGGTTTATTTAGCTAGTTCACCGCTTAATTTCATTAATAATGAGTTGCTATTATGAGCTTGAAACAATAAGAAAGCGAAATAGGAGAGGTAGACACAACAGTTGGGCCCCCCACCACGAATGTGCTGTCACAGCACCGAGAGCACTCCAAGAGCATGAAGCGAGTAGGCGAAGCTACTCGAACGGACAAATACGATCGCAGCGCCTCCTTAATAGCTGCGTTTTTGCGGTCGTTTCGTAAACACTCTGTGTCCACTCCTTACCTCTAGTCTCCCTGGAGTCAACAATCGATTTCCATCTCTCTCGCACAGCCTGCATCACTCCATCGCAGCGACACTCGTGGTCAAGAGTTGAAACATTCGGTGCTTCAATAAGAGGCCATCCCCCACCGCCAGAGTTTCAAGACCTGTATGTCAGACCGTGCTCGCAACTCTAGTGGTGGGAGGTCGTTCTCTTGGCGAAGCAATCCGCTAGAGTCGCTGTAATCGAGAGATGTTACTGTGCGACCGGGACAACAATAGCCGAGCATTCTCGTTTTAGCCTAACTAGAGAATCTGAATGTTCTACAAGTTATTAAAAAAAGCTTGATATTCCTATGCGAATAGAAATATATAAATGCATAAACCGACGAGCATAAGTCAGAAAAAAATATCCAGTAATTCATTGGTGAATGGTCCATCAACCCTACCACTAAAATCGAAGCGAATTTAATAAGGATAAATCAATTTTATTCTTGATGTATAAAATACATTCTAACCGTCGATGGATGGATTGACGCCTGGTTGAAAAGTTTGTTATCTTTGGTTCAATCCCGAGCACTTTTTTCGCTTTAATACATATATAACTATAGAACAAGAATGGAAGTTGTAATAAATTGGGAATGGTGAATTGTTGGGTATAATAATCGATAGTGACTTATTTTTTTCATGCGCCACCAATTTTGACCAATGTGTGAAAAGGGCCCTCCTCATGCCCCCGCAAAATACGGCCCTCCGCGAAAGGAATACCTTAAGACGGAATGACACCCGACGCGAAACTTCGATGCGGCCCCGGCTTCCGACCGGTAGGGCAGAACTCAATCGAGCTTCTGTGCCCCATCGGCGGATGTCACCGCGCGCGTTCGTCGCCGACGCGCGCGGAGACATTGCGTCTCGCCTTCCACGGGCCTCGACACGCTCCGCAACGCATGCGTGCGTGCGTGTCGGTGCCCGTCTACACCAAGGTGTGGAGCATGAAGAATAGAGGTAAGGAGCCCGAACGCTGTACTGTGGACGCGGGCTATGGAATCAGCGAAAATTTTTACGGAAATATCCGCTGGCGCTGCTGTACTCAGGATCGGATACGACAGAGATAGAATGAGAAAAGAGAGAGCGATAGAAGAGAATATTTAAAGCGCAGTTATGCACGCAAGACAGATGGAAAAAATAATGAATTTATTCGTTCGTCGATTAATTCTGTCATCGTGCATTTGTTAATTAAATTATATACATAGGCAATTATTATATACCCCATTGAGCGGAACTCGCTCCAAACCCCATTTAACGCAACTCACCCCCGAGGACGCACGCGAACGAACACCCATCGTATGCTTGGGCATTACTTGGATGGGTGACCGCTTACGTGTGAAAATTTGTGTTCTATATAAACATGCATGAATATGGAAAAAAATACAACGAGATGAGTACAATAGCGTTACTCGAAATGAATGAATGAATGAATGAATTAATTAATGAGCTGTTCTTTTATTCCGAGGAAAAACACGCGTGGTCATAACAGAAAAGATTATCGATGCATTAATATTTTTGTTCATCTGAATCAGTCGGTTGAAACAAAAATTCATTGATTAAATGTTCGTTGGTTTAAGATTTATTAGTTATTTTTCTCTTCCAAACATAAAAATATGTTTCTTGTGATACAATGGAATAATACAATTGCGATACAATGGAATGATCGATAATTACAGAATCGATGTGATAATGACGATGACATATTTTTTGACTATGCTTGAAAAATGTGTGTAGTGTTCGGATGATCCAGTGATGAGTTATGCAGTTCACCGCAATTTTTGGACTTGATGTACGACAGCGTCGTTGCAAATAACTACGGATACGTTTTCCTGTCGAAATAAAAAATAATTGATTATTATATTTATCTCAATGTAATAATGGACAATCCATGTCCAATTGTTCGAGGGGATAGCAAAGTACGATATCAACGAATTGACTCAAGTAATAAAGAGTAAAGACAACAGAGGAAATTGAAGAGGGGTAGCAGATAAGAACATTCCGCATATAAAAATTGAAGACCGCAAGAAAAAGATTAACTTTTGATAAATTATACTGCTGAACCGAGCTACAAACAATTAGCAAACACAGCTGCAGGTTAGCTGAGTTCATTCGAAGAAAAGAGGGTATTATAGAAAAGTCAAGCGGGGCAGGAAAAGAATAGAGAAAAAAGAAAAAAAAAGTTAAGAAGTGGCGGAGAAACTCATTCGGAAAGTCATGCCCCTGTAGCGCTGAATGTTTTTATGCATTTCACACAAAAAATTACTATAATTATTACAATCCTTACCTTGTTATGGACTGCGATGGGCATAGCATCAGCGATGAGGGTATGACGAAGATGAGGAATTACCTCGATGTTACCATCAGGCATTTTGATGCGGTCTTCTTTTATTATTGAGTCATTGGAAAAGTGAAGCTCGCACACGAAATCGGTATTGGAGAGACACTCCCCGATGGCTCTGCTCCATCGTTGTACCATATTCTACAAGATACAGGAAAAAAACAAAGCGGGTTAAAATTTCATATACACGCTAAATCATAGAGCAAATTTTTTTTTCTATAGGAAATAAGTGGCATGCAATTACTTCAGATTTCGTCAACAAATTACGCGCTCTCTGCGTCATTTAACAAAAAGAAAACATTTTAACAGGCGATTTACCTTTGGAACCTTGAAGATGGACAACTGTCGTACTCCTAAGCGCTTGCACTCTGCTCTGCTGGCGTCTCGCCCAGTTTGACACCCTGGGTACGAACAGTATTTCCCCATTGTGCACTGCAACAAGAAAAGAACCCAAAATAAAATTTGTAATTACATATTATGACAATAATACGAATTCTAACCTCACTTTCATGCTCGAGAAATGTATTTAATCAACCGATGAATTACACTTATAATATAATACAGAAAATGGTTTCAAAATACCGTTTACTTACCTGCTTTTATATAATGCGGGGCAATCACTTACTGCACTCCACAACACTGATTTTTACTGCAATTAAAAAATCCTTATTAGAATTTCGCATTCACAGACGAACAGCCAAGAATGATATATAAATATTATAACCAAGAATTCTCCAGTTCATATATACGCTCACTTCATAGCGTCACCGATGCCATACTTCACATCCTCCCCTCTCGGCACTAGCGCTTGATGTGGCTGAATTTCGAACCAAAACTTTTCGTCACTTTCAGGGTCCACGTTTGGGGTGCTTTTAGCATACGCGTTCGGGCTCCTTACCTCTATTCTTCATGGTGTGGAGAGACGTTATTGGCGCTGCCACGGGCCTCGATGCGCGTCGTCTGCAGACCACGCGGCGAGCGCCGCGCGCGGAATTCTCGTGAACTGAGCACGTCGACGTTCGGGCGACATTTGCTCGCAATTATCAACAATTACACGACAAATCTAGATTACCACTTTTCTCCTAAGATATGCAACGAAGTGCAGTGATTGAGAGCTCAAATGGTTCGTTTTTTATGTGGCTACCCGGTCTAACTTTTCTCTAAGTCGTGACATTAGCCAAAAATCTGATTTTTCATCTTTTCGGTCTCGAGTTTCGCATGATAAGCCAATCTACGTTTTTTTTTCTCGAATTCAGGAAATTTGAGGGGCAGACAGCTGTTCGTCTATCTATTTGACGTCGTTTGGCAAAGTTTCGACGGGATCTGAAGAGCCGTTCCAGAGATTTTTGGGTATCTTTAATTCTGTTCTACCCTACCGACCGCGATGAGGTGTCATTCCTTAAGACGGAATGACACCTCATCGCGGTCGGTAGGGTAGAACAGAATTAAAGATACCCAAAAATCTCTGGAACGGCTCTTCAGATCCCGTCGAAACTTTGCCAAACGACGTAAAATAGATAGACGAACAGCTTCCAGCCCCTCAAATTTTTTGAATTTGAGAAAAAAAACGTAGACTGGCTTATCATGCGGAACTCGAGACCGAAAAGATGAAAAATCAGATGTTTGGCTAATGTCACGACTTAGAGAAAAGCTAGACCGCGTAGCCACATAAAAAACGAACAATTTGAGCTCTCAATCACTGCACTTCGTTGCATATCTTAGGAGAAAAGTGGTAATCTAGATTTGTCGTGTAATTGTTGATAATTGCGAGCAAATGTCGCCCGACCTTCGACGTGCTCAGTTCACGAGAATTCCGCGCGCGGCGCTCGCCTCGTGGTCTGCAGACGACGCGCATCGTGGCCCGTGGCAGCGCCAATAACGTCTCTCCACACCGTGGTGTAGACGTGCACCGACACGCACGCACACATGCGTTGCGTAGCGTGTCGCGGCCCGCGGAAGGCGAGACGCAATGTCTCCGCGCGCGCGGTGACATCCGTCGGTGGGGCGCAGAAGCTCGATTGAGTTCTGCCCTACCGGTCGGAAGCCGGGGCCGCATCGAAGTTTCGCATCGGGTGTCATTCCGTCTTAAGAGGGAATGATACCTTATCGCGGTCGGTATGGTAGAACGATTATAGATTCCCACGAATCTCTGAAACTGCTCTTCAGATCCCGTCGAAACTTTGCCAAACGACGTCAAATAGATAGATGAATGGCTCTCTTCTTCTCAAATTTTCTGATTTTGAGAAAAAGAATGTAGATTGGCTTATGATAACCCAATCTACATTTTTTTTCTCAAATTCGGAAAATTTGAGGAGAAGACAGCCGTTCGTCTATCTATTTGACGTCGTTTGGCAAAGTTTCGACGGGATCTGAAGAGCCGTTTCAGAGATTCGTGGGAATCTATAATCGTTCTACCATACCGACCGCGATAAGGTATCATTCGCTCTTAAGTGGGCTTGTCCTATGAAGTTCGTAACTCGCCAGCGATGTTGCTTCCAAGTAGACAGGGACAATAATTCTTGTACACGATCCCGTTCGTTTATTAGTTGATAATACTATACAAATATTCGTCGAAAATGGCATAGTACAAAAAAAATGAGCTTGACACATCTGCGTACATACAAAAGCAAATATAAAATGTTTTATTTCGTGTATCGAGTATTTGAGCGACTCGTTCAAACTTCTGCCGGGGCGCTGCCGTGGGGCGTGAACGCGGCTACATAGCTAGTGTCACTTCGCGGTTCACGCGCGCGGATATTCACACGTTTGCCCCTTGCCATGTTGAAAATTGAAAAGTTATCATCGAGTTGTCTGTAATATTTTGCGCATCAACGTGTTCTTGAATCAACGTACGAATCTACGATAGAGCAATGTCGACGCAAACAAAGCAAAATCCACCGGGGCAGATGCTCGGGATGGGTAAGTACAATTGTTTATTTATTAATCGGTTCTTCACTTGAAAATCGGTGCGAAGCTACGATTGAAAAGCCGCCGCAAGCAATAGCCTGTACTGACAGAATTTGTTCCGCAGGTCCTGCCGCTCAACAGAGCTTCGTTAGATTCTTTCGAGGTTTACCGGAGGTAAGAAAAATTTATCTTTTCGGTTATCCAGCTTCGCGCGACTACTTTGCTATCCCGTGCAATCCTCGATGTGAATATTGAAACCGTCGAAACACGAGTATTTACTTTCCAAAAATACCGGTTGCTTTTTCCTTCGCCTTTTCGTACGCGTTTTCCAATTTGTGACTTATCCGCCGCCAAAAGGACGTGGGAGCGGTGGTAGTTATTTCTGGTGGAACCGAAGTAGTAACTTCGGTGGTGCTTCTCTCCGTCGAAAGCGTCTGTTCTTTGGGCGCTGTACCCGCTGGACGGATGACGGAATAGGAAGGCTTTTCGCGAATGTCCCAAGAATCGTCTTCAGGGATCACTGGGGAGAGAGTCCCACTAGGATTCGGCTTAGCTTTGGAAAAAATGTCGTCATCGTGGTTCGAGTCGTAACGACCGATTCCTCCGTATACCTCCAGAATTCTTGAGTCGAGGTTGACGGGTGCCTCAGATTGTGGTGTTGCATCATCACTCGATTCCGTCTCCAGGTTTTGGCGTGGTGGCCGATCTCCGGAATTTGCCCCATCTGTCGTCCAACTATGCGGATATCGGCGGTCACCGCCGTAGGATGACCTGGAATATTCTGCAGGTTCGAATTCCGGCTGCACGTCGAAGGACGAAGGCTCCAGGTTCGGGATATCGGTGTCGCCAGCTTCGTTGCTTGAGACGAATGGCACCCTCGGAGTCGTCATCGGCCTTCGTCCTATTTTTCGCCCACCCTTCACTCCAGGCACACGCCGCCGAGGTATCGGCGTCGTTGGTTCCTCCTGGTCTTTACCTTGGGGAACGTGGCTCTTCGCCACTCCCGAGGACCCGAAGCTGTTTAGATTAACCTGTAGACTTCCCGAATCGAGCGGCACCACCGCCGTTGCCTGCGATATATGGTGGATATGGTGGTTTTCCTGATCAAACTTGTCATTTCCATAGTGATCGCTCGGTGGACTTGGATATCGTCGGTGTTGAGTTTGGGTTCCATGTTCAACTTTTCCAAATTTGCCTGTCTCTTGATTTAAATTTTCCTGAGTTTTTTGTCCAAACTCAAGTTTTCCAAAATTACCAGTGGTCGCACTTTGACTCTGCTGAGTTTGCTGTACAAAATGACCCGTCTGCTGGTGAGTGGACTGCGATCCAAATTCGAGTTTGCCAAAACTACCAGTTTGTTGGGTCAAGTCTTGATCGTGCTGGTGAGTAGTGTCCGGTCCAAATTCAAGTTGTCCAAAATCACCGGTTTGCTGGGTCAAATCTTGAGTCACCTCTTGAGTCTGCTGTTCACTTGCATGGTGGCCAAAATGCCCGGTCTGCTGGGACAAATCTTGGTTCAACTGACTTTCCTTTCCAAAATCGAGCTTGTTGAAACTACCGGTTTGTTGGGTCAAGTCTTGATCGTGCTGGTGAGTAGTCTGCGGTCCGAATTCAAGTTGTCCAAAATCACCGGTCTGCTTGGCCAAATCTTGAGTTTGCTGACTTTCTTTTCCAAAATCGAGTTTGTCGAAATTACCGGTTTGTTGAGTCAAATCTTGATCGTGCTGGTGGGTAGTTTGCGGGCCAAATTCGAGTTGTCCAAAATCACCGGTTTGCTGGCTCAAATCGTGAGTTTGTTGACTGTCTTTTCCAAAATCGCGTTTGCCGAAACTACCGGTGTGTTGGGTCAAATCTCGACTCTGCTGGTGAGTAGTTTGCGATCCAAATTCGAGTTGTCCAAAATCACCGGTTTGTTGGGTAAAATCGTGAGTCTCCTTTTGAGTTTGCTGTTCACGGCCATGGTGGCCAAAATGGCCGGTCTGCTGGGACATATCTCGGTTTTGCTGACTTTCTTTTCCAAAGTCGAGTTTACCGAAACTACCGGTTTGTTGAGTGAAATCTTGATCGTGCTGGTGTGCAGTTTGCGGTCCAAATTCGATTTGTCCAAAATCTCCGGTTTGCTGGGACAAATCTTGAATTTGCTGATTGTCTTTTCCAAAATCGAGTTTGCCGAAACTGCCGGTTTGTTGGGTCAAATCTCGATCGTGTTGGTGAGTTGTCTGCAGTCCAAAATCACCGGTTTGCTGGGTCAAATCGTGAGTCTGCTGACTTTCTTTTCCAAAATCGAGTTTGCCGAAACTACCGGTTTGTTGGGTCAAATCTTGATCGTGCTGGTGAGTAGTCTGCGATCCAAATTCGAGTTGTCCAAAATCACCGGTTTGCTGGGTCAAATCGTGAGTCTTCTGACTTTCTTTTCCAAAATCGAGTTTGCCGAAACTACCGGTTTGTTGGGTCAAATCTTGATCGTGCAGCTGAGTAGTTTGCGGTCCAAATTCGAGTTGTCCAAAATCACCGGTTTGCTGGGTCAAATCGTGAGTCTGCTGACTTTCTTTTCCAAAATCGAGTTTGCCAAAACTACCAGTTTGTTGGGTCAAATCTTGATCGTGCTGGTGAGTAGTCTGCGATCCAAATTCGAGTTGTCCAAAATCACCGGTTTGCTGGGTCAAATCGTGAGTCTTCTGACTTTCTTTTCCAAAATCGAGTTTGCCGAAACTACCGGTTTGTTGGGTCAAATCTTGATCGTGCAGCTGAGTAGCTTGCGGTCCAAATTCGAGTTGTCCAAAATCACCGGTTTGCTGGGTCAAATCGTGAGTCTGCTGACTTTCTTTTCCAAAATCGAGTTTGCCAAAACTACCAGTTTGTTGGGTCAAATCTTGATCGTGCTGGTGAGTAGTCTGCGATCCAAATTCGAGTTGTCCAAAATCACCGGTATGCTGGGTCAAATCGTGAGTCTGCTGACTTTCTTTTCCAAAATCGAGTTTGCCAAAACTACCAGTTTGTTGGGTCAAATCTTGATCGTGCTGGTGAGTAGTCTGCGATCCAAATTCGAGTTGTCCAAAATCACCGGTATGCTGGGTCAAATCATGAGTCTGCTGACTTTCTTTTCCAAAATCGAGTTTGCCGAAACTACCGGTTTGTTGGGTCAAATCTTGATCGTGCAGCTGAGTAGTTTGCGGTCCAAATTCAAGTTGTCCAAAATCACCGGTTTGCTGGGTCAAATCGTGAGTCTGCTGACTTTCTTTTCCAAAATCAAGTTTGCCAAAACTACCAGTTTGTTGGGTCAAATTTTGATCGTGCTGGTGACTAGTCTGCGATCCAAATTCGAGTTGTCCAAAATCACCGGTATGCTGGGTCAAATCGTGAGTCTTCTGACTTTCTTTTTCAAAATCGAGTTTGCCGAAACTACCGGTTTGTTGGGTCAAATCTTGATCGTGCAGCTGAGTAGTTTGCGGTCCAAATTCGAGTTCTCCAAAATCACCGGTTTGCTGAGTCAAATCGTGAGTTTGCTGACTTTCTTTTCCAAAATCAAGTTTGCCAAAACTACCAGTTTGTTGGGTCAAATCTTGATCGTGCTGGTGACTAGTCTGCGATCCAAATTCGAGTTGTCCAAAATCACCGGTATGCTGGGTCAAATCGTGAGTCTTCTGACTTTCTTTTTCAAAATCGAGTTTGCCGAAACTACCGGTTTGTTGGGTCAAATCTTGATCGTGCAGCTGAGTAGTTTGCGGTCCAAATTCGAGTTCTCCAAAATCACCGGTTTGCTGGGTCAAATCGTGAGTCTGCTGACTTTCTTTTCCAAAATCAAGTTCGCCAAAACTACCAGTTTGTTGGGTCAAATCTTGATCGTGTTGGTGACTAGTCTGCGATCCAAATTCGAGTTGTCCAAAATCACCGGTTTGCTGGGTCAAATCATGAGTCTGCTGACTTTCTTTTCCGAAATCGAGTTTGCCGAAACTACCGGTTTGTTGGGTCAAATCTTGATCGTGCTGGTGACTAGTCTGCGATCCAAATTCGAGTAGACCAAAATCACCGGTTTGCTGGGTCAAATCATGAGTCTGCTGACTTTCTTTTCCAAAATCGAGTTTGCCGAAACTACCGGTTTGTTGGGTCAAATCTTGATCGTGCTGGTGAGTAGTCTGCGCTCCAAATTCGAGGTGTCCGAAATCGTTGGTTTGCTGAGTCAAATCTTGAGTCTGCTGTTGAGTCTGCTGTTCAATTCCATAATGGCCAAAGTGCCCGGTCTGCTGAGACAAATCTTGGCTCTGCTGAGTTTCTTGTCCAAAATCGAGCTTGCCAAAACTACCGGTTTGTTGGGTCAAATCGTGATCCCGCTCGTGAGTAGACTGCGTTCCAACTTCGAGATTTCCACCGTTGCGTCGATTCGTCTCTTCCTCGTGTTGAGTTCGCTTATGAAAATCGTGATTGGGAAAACGATGATGATGGTTTCGTTGGGAAAAATCGTGACCGTGGTGATTTTCATGACCATACTCAAGATGTTCGAAACGAGAGGCACGGTGAGGCGATTGGCTAGTTTTAGTATTCCCGGCGTGTTGTCGGTGGCGTTGGAATTCGGCATGTTCCGAGTGCTCGTAGTGCCGTTCACCGTAACCTGATCGTTGATGCTCGTAGTGCCGATGACGTCGGTAAACGGAACCGGAGCGTTGCGTCGAATCCTGGGAACCTTCCGATACTCCCAGAGGTAAGTGATCTTGAATCTTTTGTCCGACAGGCGGCGGGGCTTCTTCCGTTTCCTGCTCTTGGCTATCCGTGCCATGGAACCTCACATCGCGCTTGTATCTTTTTTCCCCGTGTCGAACATAGGTGAGTTTCTCGGTAGCGTGCTGCTGCTGCTGGCAATCTGGTATAGATATTGATGATGGGCCGAAATCGAGGAGACCCACGGAGGCGACGGCGTCTCGGGACCCAAACTGTTGGCCGTATGCGCCCAATCCGCCGGCCGTTACTCGTTGGTTCTCGTGGCTACGGGAAGAGCTGCTGCCGCCGGCGCTGCTCCACGAGCCAATCTGCTGGTCGGCATAACTGTTACGCACTCCCGAAGCCGGGGCAATTCTGGGAACTTCGCTTCTGTGACTGGATCCACTCCAGTGCTCTTCGTATACTCGCACCGGCGCTGCTTGTTGCACCTCGACGACACTCGAAGTTCGAACGTTCTCGAGCTGCTGCTGATGTTGCTGCTGATGCTGCTGATGCTGCTGCAGCTGAGGCTGCCGATGCTGCTGCTGGTAACCGCGGTAGTCCTCGACCACTTCGACTCCGCTGTCATCATACGGAGCGTTCAAATGTCCCCGATGAACGCTTTGCTGACGCGGCGAAGTGCCGTGGTGGACCCGAGTGGACTCGCTTCGGGTCTGCTGCTCGACGATCTGGGATTGTTGGGGGAGGGTTACCTCGTCGGTGCGAGAGAGCATCGGAACACGATAAACGACTCGTTGATGCGCCGGATGTTGGTCAGCGGAGTGGCTCTCGTGTCGCTCGTACACGGTGCGAGTCTCGGAGTTTTGTTCGAGCGGCGGAAGAGCTCGCGTCGGTGAGGGTACCACGTACAATCTATGCTGGCTCGCGCTTCCCACATCGAGGTTACCTACCGTCGCCCCTCGATGGCCGCTCGTCTCGTACCTCTCGTTGAGGCTTTTCTCGTAAACTCGAGCAGCGTTGGGGCTCGTCGCGACTCGTTGGTTCGTGCCGCTGCCGCTCCTCCGTACGGACTCTTGGTAACGTTCGTCCGTCCGAGCGAGCATCCCTCCGCCCGTCCCGAGCAACTCGTCGCCGCCGAACAGCCCTGTTCGCGTACGCCCGGATTCTTGCAAGATTCGGTCGAATTCGCTCGACGCGCCAAGACTGGGAAGCGACGGAAGGGCGGCGCTGCCGTCGAGGCCCGACGAATAGCTCGACGTGTAATTCTTCCGGTAGTACTTGACTCTGGTGGGCCCGTCGACGACCTGTCCCTCCTCCTCGTGGACCCGACCGTGACCGCCGTCGGTTGTCCACGAGTCGGCCCTGTGCCAATTGTCACCCGATTGGAGGCTACCCGCGGATGGACGGACGACCTCGAGGCTGTTCGGCTGACTCGTCGATTCTCGATGATAACCCGTTTTGACGATTCTCGTTCCTTCCATCGTCGACATCGAGCCGCCGCTACGACCCGCCGCGTTCGCGCACAATTCCACGCATGGCTTCGGGGCTGAGAGACCACCGACGACCATCGTGCACAGAATCAACGCCGCAGTCGACAAACCTGGATGCGACCGCCGCATCTTGACCGCCGTCTTGGTTATTCACACCGCTCGGTCCAACCGCGATCCCGATAAACGCACACTAAATTTGGCCACTCGCCTTTCTTGCGACGATGATACTTTCTCCTGGGTACTCTCGGGGTCGTTGCTTGGATCGCGAGACGCACACGCGGTTATACTCACGCCGAAAGAAACGATCGACTTGTAGCCCCACAGAGCCGAGTCCATTCAATTTATCATACGCTCCCCTCTTTCGCGATCGAGACGACGGCTTACATCGTCGCCCTCTCGTCGCGCCAATGCGTTATTTTTTTCTTCTTCGTAATCTCTTTGACGTAGTTTTTTTTTCCTCTACGCGAACGCGCTCTTTCGCCACTCTCCCGGCAACCTTACCCGCTCGTCGCGCGGATAACGAAACCGCGAAATTCGCCGCAAACGATTCACGCTTTGGGAAAGTTTTTGCGAACACGCGCGTGTTTTCGAACGGTTACTCCCGTTTATTTGATTTTCTTTTTTTTTTTCGACTTCCGTTTGGGGGTATCCGTCGGGGGAGAAGCCCAGAGAAGATGACACAACGATTCCAAAAACCTCTCTCTATCTTTTTATCTTTCTCTCTTTTCACGAGACTAGAAGACGCGCACAACCATCGGATTACGAGATACCTCACTTTCGCCCCGAAGCTTTTGGGAAGTCCTTAACAGTCACTGCTAGCCCAAAGTGGAATTCGCTGCGTATTGATCTCCGGCAATCGTCTTCTCTGGAGGTCATTAAAGACGGGCTCTGGGCTTAGCTTCTGGAAAAGGTGGCGTAGGCACGCACTCACCGACAAAAATATCAACAGACTGCTTAAGGCGGGATATACTTTTAGACGGGGAACAATTAAGCAATTTTGAGGTATTTTTCAACGTAGGAAATAATTATTCTACAATTATCGAACTGCGTATACTTTAAGGCCTTAGGTCACGGTAACGGGTATAAAATCATGTGGGAATTTAACAATTTTTTTTCGGGTGAAAACGTGATTTACTCATGAAATTAATTACACATCTATTTAATATTAATATCAAGCTGTTAGAATTTTTTTTCTATGTACAAAATGCCCAACTACTAATATTTTCTTTTATCTTTTTTTTAGGCGCTCCGCGGCATGACACTTAGCATCCACAATCTTTTACCGAGAAGAAAAAACAAAAATTCTCGTCAATCTACATTAGAATACCTAGAGAAGTACGTACGGCGATGAAAAAATATTGTTTTATTCGAAAGTTGTAGGTATTTGAACTTAAGATATGAATTTTGAGCGAAAAATTTCGTCATAATTGCTTATTAACTGCTCATAATATGAAAAGTGTTCGATTAATCAGAAATTCCGTACGTACTTCTCTGCGAAATGCAATTAGGAACATAACTTTTAAATTTGACAGCAAATCGAGTGAAAATTGTGGAAGTTATTTGTCACGCCAACTGAAAAAAGCTGTTTCGAGAAGTTTCGAGTAGTCGGCCATTTTGTAAATCGAAAAAAAAATTCTAACAGCTTGATATTCATACTAAATAGATGTGTAATTAATTTTACAAGGAAATCACTTTTTCATGCGAAAAAAAATTGTTAAATTCGCACATGATTTTACACCCGTTACTGTGGCCTAAGGCCTTAACTTATTTTAGTCTCATCGTACTGTCCTTTGAGGATGTTGAGTCCCTATGAAACATGTTAATGTTAATTGTTCAATAAATAGCTTCTCAATCGTCATGAAATTTTTACACGACCTCCTGAATACTTCATGTAAAAACATACCAAATTTTCAGAATTCTATCATCATTACTTCAACCTCCTTAAGGGTTGAAACAAAAAATGATAAGAAAATTCTGAAAATTTTGTATGTTTTTGGGTGAAGTATTTAAGAGGTCGTGTTAAAATTTCACGACGATTAGGAAGCTCGTTATTAAAAAATTAACATTTTGTTAAGGGGTTATCCCCACTTGCGATTTTGAAAAAATCGATTTTTTTTATTGCATTTTTTTTAAGTATAAGTATCTGAGAATATGTCCTGAAAATTTCAAGTCGATCCGAACAAAATTGACTGAGATATGAACAATTAACATTAACACATCTTGAAGAACTTTCAGTAATTTTTTTATTGAAAAATATTACATTGTTTAGTGGCAAATGGCCGTCAATGAAATAATGTTTTTATATACACGGTTTGCGGTGACCAACATTGCGGCGAAGTGGATCATCTGAAAAAAAAATGCGGATGGATTTAGTCAAATATAAGTATAAACTAGTCTTTAATCGAAGGATTTAAAAAAATATCCTTTTTTTCACAAAATGGCGGACAGTCAAAGTTAATGGTTCGATTTTAACGAAAAAAACGGCCGTTTTTTTGGCTATAAAACGGCCATTTTTTTTCGAAAAAAAAAATCGACCGATTAAAGACTACATTTTTATGTATTAAATAAGCCTGCAAAATTTCAAGAAGATCGGTTCATTAGTGTTCGAGTAATCTTGGTCACCGACTTCAGAAATGCCATTTTGAGAAAAACGCGTTTAAAGTTTCAATTTCAGTTTACAGGAGGAACGGATTCTTCTCTTTCAACGCTCATATCTCAGTCAATTTTGTTCGGATCGACTTAAAATTTTCAGGACATATTCTCAGATACTTATACTTCAAAAAAATTCAATAAAAAAAAAACGATTTTTTCAAAATCGCAAGTGGGCGTAACCCCTTAACATCAAGGAACATACAACTGCAGTGTACATTTACTTTTTGGCACGGTACTCGTAACGAACCTTGGTTCCAGAGTACGAAATAAACTCTTCTCTCTCTCTCTCTCTCTCTCTCTCTTTCTTTCTTTCTTTCATTCTCTTTCTCGTGCTCGAGATTACCGCGCCCCAGGTATGCTTCTTATTTTGTAAGATTGATCTCCCGTAATGCGGCGTTCCGGCATATCCTGTGTGACGTAATTCTAATCGTTACCATAAATACGAACGTGATTCATTCGACCTTGCTACCTTCAATTTCCAAGATGAGCAATTCCGCGATCTGTATATATATATATATATATATCGTTCTCTCGGTAAAATTGCGCATCGTAAGCTTGCATATTGTTATTCCACAAGAGTTGTGGTGCACGCGTGTGTCACCATCTGACGCGTACGCGTCGGGATCGTCATTTTCGTTTTACACACGCGTTGGAATCGTTGGATCGAAATGAGCGGTCTTTCGTTCCGGTCGACCCGAAATTCCCCGCCGTACTCGTTGGAAACCCAACTCGAGGGAAACCCAATGTTATCGAGAGCGCCGGTGGTCCTTGGACGCCTTTCTTTCTTCTTTTTTTTCTCTCACATTAGCAATCGGGAACGTGGGGTGGGTAAAGAGGTCGGGGCGTCTGT
This sequence comes from Ophion costatus, assembly GCA_951751655.1. Taxonomy (NCBI): domain Eukaryota; kingdom Metazoa; phylum Arthropoda; class Insecta; order Hymenoptera; family Ichneumonidae; genus Ophion; species Ophion costatus. Next base: position 20,395,803 of record OX632358.1, read on the forward strand.
CTTGTCCGCTCGCACGAGTTTCCACGAACTCGCGATGACCCGAGGTTCCGTGACCCTACCGTACGAACGACGCGCGATACGCGCTTGACCCGAAGATACTACGCGTGTATTATAAGAGCAAGGTCTCGCGCGTGCGGCGTTCCGAGATTATTCTTCGATCTACGGTTTTCGCCGAGTGTGGACTTCTCTGCACCTCCTATGTTCCTCCCTTTCGACTAATGCTTCAATCGTCCGGCCCTTCCTCGTTCACGAGAGCTCCGCGATGGGAAAGCCTCAAAACCGAAACCGCTTCTCAATTCCATCGTTTTGAGTTTTTTCTCTCGACCTCTTATCGCTTCGCGCGTAAATCGCGCTTGTATCTCCAAATGGGTCAAGAACTTGTTTGCGGAATGTTCTTTTTTTCCTCTTTTTTTTCAACTGTTTACGCTTCGGCACAAACCTCGCGTAATTTTCTGTGAATCGTTCTTGTCACTGGCAATATCGTTTTGAGAAATTGAGCGATTCCCATGGGCGCCGGGAGGAGGGTACAAGGGGGTGCACTTGCACCTTCTGCCATGAAAGAGAATTCACAGAAATGGAGCAAAACAAAAATGTAAAATTTTATTATCGTAGTCACTGTTTGAATCAAAACTTAGGGCGTCTGGAGGTTGTTGTCCAAATTTGTTCAACAGCTTATCAATGAATTCAGTGTACATTACCCTTTTCCTATGAACACTGGGCATGCACAGGTTGTTTAGCTTCGCGTCTGACATCGTTGGGCGAATCCACGTTTCGACACGTCGTAATGTACTAAATGAATGGTTAATGCGTTTAAAGTTTGGGCAACGGAAAAACGTGTGATTTTGGGACGTACCGACTAGTCAGCTATTCCAGCACTATATAATAGATCTTCAGCTTCCTCGCAATACTATATTTCTATGGGAATAGAAGCGTTTCTAACAGCTATTATTGAATAGACGACTCACCTCTCGAATTGACGAAAATCACTATCTGCATCGTATTCTACAGGTTTCAAACTATACATTTAGGCAATCAAAAAAATACATTTTTCAAAGACTATATGACGGCCCCCCTTAAGGCCGCATCACTCATTTCATCTGTTTCAAACATCTCGTACCATGTGATAGCCTCGGCAATAAAATTCTGTAGAAAACCTCAGTAAAGGTTCTGTATATCTCCTGCCATGGCTAAAGATGAAGATTCGTCGGATTTTCTCGTATTTTCTGGGTGGAGCTGCATAAGCGAGAATGATTTTTTGTATGTAGAAGCAAATCGATTTCTCAGAGAAAAAAACATCTGAACTTGGCAGCCGAGTAACTCCGATCTCAACTTTTTTTGTTGGTGTTTTCCGAACGTTTTCGTTTGTAGTTGATTGTAGTACACTTAATTTCATTTGTAGCAACGCAGAAAAAAATTTAGACAAAAATTTGCCCAACCTTTTGTTCCAAAAATTTGGAAATTCAACATGACGGCGCCAATATGGCGGACAAAAATCAAGAACTTTACTCGATTTTGATGAAAATTCGTACTCCGAGATTTTTCAGGTCGCTGATTACAAATCTGAACTTAAAATTTGAAAATTCAAAATGGCGGCGCCATAATGACGCACGGAAATAGAAAATTTTACTAGATTTAGCTGAAAATTGGTACTCTGGGATTTTCGAGGTCGCTTATTACGAATCCGAACACAAAATGCAAAAATTTTCAATGGCGGACGAAAGTGCAAAAAACAGCTCGCTTTGGATAAATCTTTGTACTCGGGGGTTTATCTATGAGTACCGAGTTTCATCTAAATCAATCTGTATTATTTGTATTTTTATTCGCCATATTTGTTCGTCATTGTGAATTCCTGAATTTCGAGTTCAGATACGTAATCAGCACCCTGAAAAACGCGAGAGTACAAGTTTTCAGGATGAAAAAATGTCCTCCCACTTTGGGCACTTTTTGTCGAATTCTCTCTACCGACGAAGGGGTTAATAGTATAATGTGTAGATGCAAATGCACCTCCCTGAAAGTAACCGGCCCCCATGGCGATTCCAGTATTTTCATTGTTCTCTGCTTCGTTTTCCAGAAACCAGACTCGACCATCCGATTTTTCAACCGTGTCGAGTATTACACGGTGCACGGTGGCGATGCTCTCTTCGCGGCTCGGGAGGTCTTCAAAACGACGACGGCTTGCAAGATGATCGGCGCCGGTAATGACGAAACGTTTGGAAAATACGTTCGAAGGAATGGCGATTCGAATGACACGCGGCGTGATCCTTTATTTTCAGAAGCGAACAAGATCGAGGGCTTGATACTGAACACGAGCAGATTTCAGAGTCTCGTACGGGATTTGCTTCTCGTTAAGCGGTATCGCGTCGAGGTGTACGTTAATCAAGGAACAGCGACGAACCACGATTGGATATTGGAGTACAAGGGCTCACCGGGAAACTTGTCGCAGTTTGAGGAAATACTGTTTGGAAGTGCAGCGGTCGACGTGGCCGTTGGAGCTTCCATCATGGCGGTTAAACTCGGCACGGAGGGGAAAACCCGAGTGAGTCGAGTCTTGCATTGATGATAGGGTAAACCGACCAGTGGACGGACGAATAACGACACTGTAGAATCCGGATGAAGTTGAAAATGAATATATTGTAAAAAGTAACTTTTTCATCGCTATAGCTAACCAAATATATTATTCTGACACGAAAAAATATTTGAAGTAATCGCGACAAATATTGGGATGTCGAATAACTTCTCGCTGATTTTTTTTTCGTGATAATTAACGCTTTGTTTGAAAAACACCATTCGTAATGCTTTCAAACAGCGGAAACTTATTCAACGTCCTAATAATGTTAAAAGAAATTGATAAATATTAGCGAAATGGCCAAAACGCAAGTGAATGAACGAAATTTTCATAATACGGACGGGTGGATACACGAACGCTGTAATAGCATAACGATTCATTATTTATTTGTATCAAATGCTAGATTTGGCGATCACTGGGTTGCACAATATTATAATATCCTTGTACATATGCGTATTATATTTGTTGTTAGGATTTCGGAGAAAATACACAATCATTTTTCGGATCTTGACGTGGCATTCTCAAAAAACTACCAAATTTCCTTTCGACGGAGAAACGGAAAATTAAATTTTGTCAAAATTTAAAGAAAGTCCAAGAAAATGATTTAGACATTTCATGAAATGTACATTGTCATCACTTAACCCTTTGAAGCATACATTTTTCCTTACGTGCAATTAGCTCAAAACTATGTACTCGGGGATTTTCGGGGTCGCTGATTACAAATCTGCACTCAAAATTTGAAAACTCAAGATGGCGGATCCAATATGACGGATCAAAATGCTCCAAGTAGCTTGATGAAGATGAAACTCCATATGCAGGGGTTTTTTGACTCGTTGAATTCGAATCACAGTTCAAAATTGAACAATAAAAATGGCAGTTGCAATATAGTATAATGAAACGCAAATCTGGCTTGGTCACTGATACTAATCTGAGCTTATAATTTAAACGTAAATCGCAATTGTTTTGCGGCCTACCACACCTAAAACGATTTTAGTCTTTAGGTACAAATAAATATGAAAAAGTGAAGAAAAAATATAAAAAATATATAAAATAAGAAAGCAGAAAAAGTAAAAAAAAAAATTAAAAAATATGGAGCTGGAAACTCGCTACGTCCTCGCCGTTAGCTCCGGGTAATGCTAAAAGCGTAATTCTATTAGAAATTCAGTATAACAGAATCAACATATTGAGCAAATCCGATGTTTTAGTAATTCCAGTAAAATCTCCGGTTTTGGTCCGCCATATTGGATTCGCCATATTGAATTTCTGGATTTTGAGCTCGAATTCGTAATCAGCTATCCAAAAAACGTCTCTGAATTCTTTTTTTGTGTATGGTTTATCTGCTAGATTAGGCGCAATTACATTTATTGTCTAAAAAACGTGTTTTTTTTTGTACTGCAGTGATGATCAACATCCACTAAGTGCAACATAAGCCCTTAATAGTGATATTGTAGTAACAATTGATCTCCTAACATCCTAAATATACATTTACATTCGTCGTTATGCGCTCAAAAAGGTTTTATTCAATAAAAACAGAGTGGAAGTAGGTGACATACCAGTCTGTCACTATGCTTCAAAGGGTTAACAGTAACTAGTTTGGTAATAATGCATAAGCGGGGCACCACCCCAATTTCGCCATGAAGTTTTTGATTCCATTGTCGTAAGTGGTATTACGTTGGGGGAGACTGACATGTTCTATTAATTCCACAAGTTATGGGGTTTTGATCTTCCCGGAAATACGTGATGAAATAGGGCATTTCAATACAACAAAATTGTGTTACCATATGAAATTAAAATGAAAATTTATCGTGCGGAACATCACTTTATAAAAAAAAATCATAAAATAAAGAGCCACAATTATTTATGTAAAAAAAAAACTAAGATGCGCGGCGTGCAAGTACAACAAACTAGAAAAATACCATGTGGCGTCAAAATTCGATACGAAGAACATGGCTAGCACCTTCAGTTGGTAAAAATCCTACAAGTTCTCTTCAAAACGGATCACATTTCGTACAAACGAGGAGAAATACGTTGTTCGTTGTCCAACAGAGCAAAAGTTGTTTCTTTTGTTTTGTCCGCAAAATCGACCGTTTAGGAAAACACTGGGAATCTGAAAATCAGCTGTCTCTCTTGCACTCATGATCTTAAACTGAGAAATCGGTTTCAACACCGCGGGCGATTTTTTTTCGCCAAATTACAGTGGCTCGAGTTTTTTTATCGACAATTCATATTCATTGCTTATTTCAAATATAAATCAGCAAATATTCAAACTTCGTCGATTCGTTGGTCCCCGACGATAAACTGGTCGATTTACTCTATAAGATGAGCAGCACCGCCGCCTCGCATTCGTTTCGATCGAAAAACCTCCACTTTTGCAGCTGGTCGGTGTCAGTATCGTCGATACAGTATCAACCCTCATCTCCGTTCGCGAGTTTCTCGACGACGAATCATTTTCCGATCTGGAGGCTCTCGTCGTCACTAACGGGCCGAAGGAGTGTCTACTGATTCAGGGCGAGGCGAGCGCGGAACACCAGGCGGTCAAACAGGTAAACAGTTCGCTTACGATGATCCGTTGGAAAAGCCTCTCTCCCGACACGATCTTTTTCTCTGTCCCCGACGACAATTCTCCCCCAGGTTATGGAACGAAGCAGCGTCACCGTAACGCTCAGAAAGAAGAACGAGTTTTCCGCCGATTCCATTATTCAAGATCTCAATTCTCTCGTGAAATTCGAGAAAGGCCAACAAGAGAACGCTCAAGTTTTGCCGGAGACGAGCTTTAAATTGGCCATGTCCGCCACCGCGGCCATCATCAAGTATTTGGACGTGAGTCTTGTCTCCCTCTCTCTCTTGCTTTATTAATCGTCCGGTCGGGTCTAACGGGTGTCCGTACGGTTGTCGTTTCCGGCGTTTCCGCCGGCAGTTGACGGCGGACGATGGCAACATGAATCAATACAGTTTGCGGCAGCTCGAGCAATCGCGCTACGTGCGCCTTGACGCGGCCGCGATAAAAGCATTGAACATCGAGGACCGTGGCGAGTCTCAGCCGGCCCTAGTTGGAAACGCCCCGACGAGTATTCTCGGTATATTGGACAAGTGTCGAACCGCTCAGGGACATCGGCTGGTGGCTCAGTGGATCAGGCAACCCCTCAGAGATATTTCACTGATAAAGGAGCGTCACGACGTCGTCGAGTATTTGGTGAAAGATCGCGACACGCGATCGTCTCTGAGCGACGAGCATCTTCGAAGAATTCCCGATTTGCAACAATTGGCCAAAAAATTGAGCAGAAAGAAGGCCGGTCTTCAAGACTGCTACAAGTTGGATTTTTCTTCCATTACCTCGTCTCGAATTGTTCAATATGTGTCGAGGCACGCTGTGCTGACGGGCATCTTAATGTTACAGAATTTATCTGTGCGTGGCGCACTTGCCCGTTCTTATCGAGCTTCTGTCGGGCTCGACTGCACCGGTGATGCAGGCAATGTTCGTCGAACCGTTGCGAGAACTCGTCAACGATATGGACAAGTATCAACAGATGGTGGAACAAACGATCGATGTGGAGGCAGCGCAGAAAAATGACTTTATGGTACGGGCAGATTTCGACGAGGAGCTCAAAGGTCGGTTCCCTATCAATCTCAATCCTTCTTTCGTCTCTTCTCCGCTGCTCGCACGCGCTTACGCATATATATATATATGTCTCTTTCTCTTTTTGACACATGGTCCCTGTACCGCGCGTTCCAACAGACCTCAAAGATACGATGGACCAACTCGAGGAAAAGATGCAAGGACAGATATCAAAGGTCGCCAACGATCTCGATATGGAAGCGGGCAAAACGCTAAAGTTCGAGTCGAATCAGCAGTACGGTTATTACTTTCGTATAACCTTGAAGGAAGAAAAGATATTGCGCAACAAGAAGAATTATACCATAATCGACTCGAACAAGAGCGGGGTTAGATTTCGAAATTCCAAACTGACCGAGATAAACGAGGAGTATCTCGATGCCAGAAACAAGTACATGTCGCAACAAAAATCCGTAGTTTCGGAAATTATTGGAATCGCAGGTTCGAAGGACAGTAGCCAACATAAGTGCGGCAGGATCGGTGGGTGAATTTTGAAAATAGTTCATTTTTAGCCGGTTACTGCGGTCCGGTGAAGGCGATCGGCTCGGTGATAGCTACGCTGGACGTGCTGACGGGTTTCGCCGGCGCTGCGATCGGTGGACAGAAGCCATACGTGCGCCCGGAAATGTTACCCAGCGAGGACGGTGAATTGACGCTCGTTCAGGTGCGACATCCTTGTCTAGAGGCTCAAAGTGTTCATTACATCGCGAACGACGTTGCTCTCAAGAGAGGTGAGTGCGTTCGTCGTCTCGTCATCCGGATACGATCCGTGCCTGCTGCTTATTCCTCGAGCCTTCTCTTCTTTTTTCCTTCCAGACGAATCACACTTTTGCATCATCACTGGACCGAATATGGGCGGCAAGAGTACTTACATAAGATCGGCCGGTGTCGCCGCGCTGATGGCTCACATCGGGAGTTTCGTTCCTTGCGAAAATGCCAAGATATCCGTTCTCGATTGTATTTTGGCGAGAGTCGGTGCCGACGATTCTCAAACGAAGGGCCTCTCGACCTTTATGACCGAGATGGTCGAGACAGCGGCCATCCTTAGAGTGAGTCCGCAAACTTCACTCTTCTCGTTGCGCCACTCGCTTCCGCGTAAAACACGTGGTATTATTTTTCCATTATTTTTCGTTCTAGATGGCGACACGGAATTCCCTGGTGATAATCGACGAGCTCGGTAGAGGAACTTCCACGTACGAGGGCTGCGGAATCGCGTGGTCGATAGCCGAGTAAGTCTTTTATTTTGCTTCCTGTTTCCTCTTATCGGTCCAAAGAGGCGCGCGCGCAAACAAACAAAAACGTTTGCATCAACAGACATTTGGCGAAAGAGGTGAAAGCTTATTGTCTCTTCGCCACGCACTTTCACGAAATAACGCGTCTCGCCGAGGACGTGCCAGCTGTGAAAAATCGTCACGTCACGGCGATCGTCAACGACAACGACCTCACTCTGCTTTACTCCGTCAAGCCGGGCATATGCGACCAGAGTTTCGGCATACACGTTGCCAAAATGGCCAAATTCCCGGAGTCCGTTATCGAGGTAATTATCCACTATGCTCCACGTTCCCTTTGTAAGGACACTACATACATGGATGAAATTTCAGTTTGCCAAACGCAAACAAGCCGAGCTCGAGGATCATCGGAACGTCGCGTTCGACGAGGACGGCGCGAACCTTACCGCCGAGACAAAAAGAAAAACGATCAAGGTAACAAAGGTGACGCTTTGAAAGTGAAAAAAAAGCATCGTGACGTGAAACTTTTGATTTCAGGAAGGCGAAGAGCTAATCGCGAGCTTTGCCGAAAAGTGCAAAGGCCTCGTCGACTTGCCGGAAGACGAGTTGAAGGGAAAAATTGAACAATTCAAGAATCAAATTATCTCTCAGAATAATCCATACGTCAGAGGCTTGCTCTCATCAGCGTCATGAGCGCTCGCTCATCGCCTTTTCAACTACAGTATTATACGTCATATTTATTGCTCACAGTGTGTATGTGTGTGTGTACTTAACTAATAAACGAGCTATTTTTTCACTAAAAACTTTTCCCTCCGACCGGAAAGGCGAACTCGTTTTGGTCGTGCGTAGCCTCGGTAACCTTGAACTTGACTAGCGTATTGTTCGATTATCCGTCATGCACTTTCCGGGGAGTGCCGGCGTGAGCGCGCATCGCGTCTACGAGTGTAAAGCGCGCGACGGCGGCGGCGGCTTTGCGTTACGCCTTGTTCTCCCCTCTGCAGCACGCGCCCGCGTGTGATATAATCCTCTGTGCGAGCGAAAGAAACAAACGGAATTATGGATCCAGCGGTCTTCCCCGAGGAAATATGGATTAAAATACTACTTTACTGCGATGTACCTGACATTATCGCCTTCGGCAGTACGTGTAAATATCTGCGAAAAACATGCGACACGGATTATCTCTGGTGAGGCTCCTCCCCGAGAGGTTATATCGCCCGTCCGCGAGTTTGACGTTTATTCCATTCGCCCTAGTCTTGTCGTTCCGCCCACGATTCTAAGGCCTGTCCACATCGACGAGTCGAAACGGCAAACAAGCGCGTGTGTCAACAATGCGTATCTCTGTTGCAGGAAAATCAAATGGCTCCAATTGATCTCGAAGGTACAGTTTCGCTTTCCCGATATAAAGTGTCTACAATTGCTGAGCGTTAGTTTCAAAGCCATGTGCTATCGTCTCCACATGGTCGTGACCCTCGGCAATGACGTGCCCTTTCCTCGCTGTTACCACTGCAGCGGCTACACCTGCCAGAGAAATTGCGTCGAGGGTTCAAACGCGCGGGTCGTCGTTGAAATAGGAAACAAATACACGTGGGTGATAACGCCAAATTTTGGCCTGAGAAGACACTTTTCCCTATTCGCGATACCGAAATACAATTCAAAGACGCACTCGGAACAAGCGCGACGTACGGAAAGTAACAGCGCCGGCGTCGCTCCGCCGTTAGCCGCGAGGAGAAAATCGGATCACAAATCCATAGCGCAAAGGCTGAAGGCATTCAAGGTGAGCGAAATGACGACGAGCGCCAAAATACCAAGGCCGAGCGGACCGTTTTGCGTTTTCTGCAATCCGGTCAAGCTGTACAGAGAAAAGAAGAGGTTAGCCGGTGGGCGAGCGGACGAGACGCCAGCGCCGTCCGCTTCTTACGCGAGTCCCGATCCCCTGTATAGAAAGCTGGTGAACGGCTACTGCACCGACACTATACAAATATTGGGTATACCCAACGTGGACGTGGTGAGTCCGGCGGAGGCTCTTCTCGGCGACGCCTCCTTCGACGTCCTCAAAACATTTGTGGATCATCTCTTTCGTCAGATGGAACTGACAACGACGCTGCGCAAGCCCAACGCCGTGCTCATGTTTTGCGAGCCTCTGGCGGTGCATCCGTCGCTGAGAAAGCAGCTGTTGCGTTATCTCTTCGAGGACGTCAAGGTGGCGAGGTGAGCAAATGTAGAAGGGGATAGGGGCGAAGGCTGCTGGGAGAAACTTGAATATTGCGTTGAATTTGGGCCAACCGCGTGTGACACCGGCAGGGTTTGCCTGGTGCCGAAGCCTCTGGCGGCGTGCGCGATGCTCGACGTGGAGACGTGCATCGTGGTGGACAGCGGCGCGTTGAGCACGAGCGTCGCGGTCGTCGTAGGGGGACGAGTGATGCCGCACAGATGGCGACTGCTACCGGTCGGCGGTTGGCACGTCGCTTATCATCTCAAGCAGGCTATGCACTGGCAACCCAAAGAGTACCATCGGATACCGATCTCACACCTCGATACGATGGCCGTCAAAGAGCGATGTCGTTTGAGCTACGATATCGAGCACGAGGAGCTCGGACGTGGTGCTCCCGCCAAACGGGAACACATTAATCTACGAGCTGACATTTACGCCGACTACAAATTATTTTGGGTAAGTCATTGAGAGTCGAGGTGCGAAAGATGCTTCGAGAGCGGCGCCTCTCATCGAATCCCCTTGCAGAAATTGTCGCTGGGCTCCGAGCTGTACGTAGCGCCTGAAATGATGTACGTTAGTCTGGGTCTCCCGCAAATCATCAAGGACGTTACGAGCGGTCTCTCGGAAGACACGATGCACGATTGTCTCTCGCATATTCTTCTGACCGGCGGTAACACCGATCTATCGGGATTCGCCCTCAGATTGCACAAAGATCTCGGACAATTGTTACCGGAGTACAGCGCGATACTTCAAGTTCGCAGCTGTCCGGGCACTCATAGTTGGAACGTCGCGATGGGCTCAACCTACGTTTCCCTCGCCGTTCATCCCGGTACGTCCCAGCGTCATATTCCGCGATCTTTATCTATCTTTCACCCGCCGGATGGGCCTCATTCGAATGCCGTCTTTCAGACAAAACGCCACCCGAGTACGTCCAGGGCAATCCGTTCTGGCTCTCACGAGAGGAGTACGTGCTATTCGGGTGCGAATCACTGGAGCAATAGCGCGGAACGGCGATAACAAGTCTGCCGCGATTCCGCCAAAACTATTCCAATCTTATTTATTACCTCCTCACCCCCGTTATTATTTATCAGATGCGCGTACTCGTTCTGTCCTATCGTCGCGATAACTGTAAATACTTTGTAAAACGAATCATTGATTTGTAAATAAAAGCAGACAAGATTGATCGAACGGAGAGATCCTAGAAAACAGGTGGCGTTACGATCTATACAATGTTTATTTCCTAAGCGGATACGCGCGCAACAGACACATATAGATGATAAAAATGGTAGATGGGCGCAATATCGAGTTTATAATGCGAATATAGTATTTACATCGATATGAGAAGCGTGACAGTATTACATTATCTGTGGCCCCTGATTCTGACCGTGCAGCCTTTATGTTCGAACCAAAATGAGACTTTTCAAGAGCCGTAAAAATCGAAATCCGACCCCTAAAGGGGTTAAACGGGGCTGTTAAAGTTCGTATAGGAAAGCATATTTTTTGTCAGATTCAATTGAAACTTGGCATAAATATACTACAACACAAACAATTAAACATGTATTTCAGCAATTTTCCAAACAAACCCAACACACACATCCCCATTTTTTTAGATATGATTTTTCGCAGTTTTAAGACTTTTTGAAAAAAACAAATGAAAATCCTTTGAAATGGCATACAATTCGCTTTTTTTTTTACGAGTCGCTTCGGCTCCGCGCCCCTGAGCCAACTATCGACGTTTGTCGACTCTTGAAAAAGCGTTTCTTATGCTCGAAATATGAAGGCCACGTGTTCCACATTAGGGGCCACAGACATCGTAAGATCCCCAGAAGTGTGATCGTCGCGAAGCGGTATGCACATGACAGACGCGTGGTGGACGTGCACACGAATCTATTCTCCGCCACTGCTGCCACCCCCTCGATCGTCAAACAAACACTTACGTCCGGTCCGCTTGTAAAAGAAAAACACTTTTTCCCACGTGTTTAAAAGAAAACAATGATTGTCCCTTACGTTACTATACGTATTTACACTGCTTATAAATACAAATTTTTGCTTTTTCTATTTTTCTTCCTCTGTAGAAAGTACCTTATAAAATTTGCTTCTCTGCCCTGTTCAACATAGTTTCCGAGCTACGTTTATACTCTAATCGCGCTTACCGACATGTTGTCTTTTTTTTTTCGACTATTTCGTTTCTATCTGAATTTTACGTATATTGGATCCACCCCATTGGCATCTGGTCGAGCGTTGCCGAAATAAAGAGAAAAAGTATGAACGATAGGGAGATCTCTTTTTGTCATGATTAGTAGAGATTTTTTCGTCTTTGGGGAAAAGGTATAGGGATAGAAGAGGAAGAGAAAGGAGCGCGTCGCGCTCAACAGCAAGAACTCTTTGCAGGTTCAGCCTCGACCAAATTAAAGTCCAGTCCGCCGGGCCTCGCGAAACCCGTCTTAATGCCATCCCATCCGTCCTCGAGTTTGTACTCGCCGCTTTTGATTCTATTGTAAACCTCCTGCGTAACGGTCCCGAAGGCCTCAGTGACGTTGACACCGGTCTTTGCACTCGTTTCCACGTGATGGATGCCGTGCTGATCGGCGAAGCTTCTCGCCTCTTCCTTGGATACCTCTCGTCTCGCGCCGTTCGTCACCAGGTCGAGCTTACAGCCGACCAGAGCAAAGACGGGCCTGTGAGGCTCTATGTGCCTGCGCGCCTCAGTCATCCACTGGGGTATATGCTCGAAACTCGCTCGCTTGCAAACGTCGTAAACCAGCAGAGCCCCCACCGAATTTCTGTAGTACGACTTTGTTATGGATCTGCAAGGGAAGCGTAAGAATGTAGCGTTTTGGAAGAGAGCGGCTGGATAAGCGTACCGACCTGAATCTCTCCTGGCCAGCGGTATCCCACAACTGTAATTTTATTCTTGTTCCGTCCTCCACCTCTATCAGCCTGGCGAAAAAGTCCACTCCGACTGTAGGATCCGATAACTGTAAAGTTTCATCCATATTAAATAATCTCTTGTAAAGAGAAGAGGCGTTCCTTTCATATCCGATAAAACTTTATTGCTTTTTTTGTTTTATTGCTTTTTTGGTTTTTGTTCGGTGTATTTCCTTGTTTTCGGTTTATTGCTCTTTTTGGTTTTTCATTTGGTTCATTGCTTGTTTTGGTTTATTGCTTTTTTAGTTTCTTTAGATAAGTGACTTTTCCGAAAAATGAGTTTCTTTGGGTTTGTTTGGGTTCGACCCAAGCAAACTCATTTTTCGGAAAAGTCACTTATCTAAAGAATTACCTTTATTTTTCGTTATTAGGTAATATGGAGTTGAGGGCGCGCTTGTGCGCATCAGAGACATTTTCTCGTCAACTTTGGGGTTAAATCACGTCGAGCTAATTGCGTCGTTGTCGCGCTCGCGCGACGTAACGATGATTTATCGTACGTAAGGATGAGAGGAGTTTATGTGATTCGTACCTCGGCGAATTTGCCATCGGTGAAATATTTTAGAAGCGAACTCTTTCCGACCGTGCTGTCACCGATCAGTATGAGACGAAATTGATAGTCGAAAATTGGTTCCACCATTTTGATCGATATTATTTTCCTCCACTCACAAGCTCATTCGTATCAGCTTTCCTCTTTATTCTCGTTAAGTTTCAATAATTTCAATCACTGTTGCGGGCGCGATGAGAGATTCTCGATATCCGCTCAGCTGTTGCGCTGACATATTAAAACAATAGGCCTGCTCTCTTTCCAATCGGGCAGTCACGTCGCCGCTGATGCTGCTGCTGACTAGTACCGCGCGTCATTGCTTTTTTACGAAAAAAATCAACAAAGGAATTCACGCGCACTATGATGTAAATACATACGTGTGTTTACATGCAAGATGGAAAGATTTTCGACGACGACGTCGTCTAGTCAGCTACTGCCGAACAGTGCAGCCAGATCGCGCGCGAAAGTTACCCTCTCTCTAGTCCCTTGCGCGCCCATCACACAATCATAGTAGCGCGTGTCCGTGAGCGAGCGACGCTCGGACATCTTCGGAAAGAGCCGAGTGCCGTCGAACTGTCCCGACCGCGCCTTCGGCAGCTACACCAAACATAGACACGCTGAGCACGTTCATGTGCGGCCAAGCCGAACGAAGGCTTCGAGGGAAAAAGCAATCTGAGCACGCCCCGCGCGTGACGTCACGCGACGGCACGCGTGAGGCTTTTAGATGATTTCAATGCTTATTTAGCTCTTGATTCTCTGCGTTATTAATGTATACAAAAAAATGTATCGCGTACTCTGAATGCTTATTTTTTTAGTTTATACGTTAATTTAAATATAATAATAAATCTAAATTACAACTTATTTATCTTCTAAAAAATTGTTTACGCTTTACTCACATCCGTCTTTATGCTAAATAAATTATAATTCAGAAAAGTAAGTTAAAATATATTTATATTCGTATTATTATATTAATTCTCATACTTTCATCAAGCGATAAAGTATTATCTCCAAAAATAAGTCAATCATCCATCCGGCCGCTAATCGTAAGTGCCAGAAAGTGCACTTTTGACACAAGCGATAGGATGGCCTCGTTTGTAGCGTTCCTGGCTTCGGTCCGTAGGGGCGCAGGATCGTTCCTCACGCTCAGCGCTTTTTTTTTTTTAATCATGGTTACTATTAAGCCGGAATGACACCCGACGCGAAACTTCGATGCGGCCAGGGCTTCCGACCGGTAGGGCAGAGCTCAATCGAGCTTCTGTGCCCCACCGGCGGATGTCACCGCGCGCGTTCGTCGCCGACGCGCGCGGAGACATTGCGTCTCGCCTTCCACGGGCCTCGACACGCTCCGCAACGCATGTGGCGTGCGTGTCGGTGCGCGTCTACACCACGGTGTGGAGAGACGTTATTGGCGCTGCCACGGGCCTCGATGCGCGTCGTCTGCAGACCACGAGGCGAGCGCCGCGCGCGGAATTCTCGTGAACTGAGCACGTCGAAGTTCGGGCGACATTTGCTCGCAATTATCAACAATTACACGACAAATCTAGATTACCACTTTTCTCCTAAGATATGCAACGAAGTGCAGTGATTGAGAGCTCAAATTGTTCGTTTTCTATGTGGCTACCCGGTCTAACTTTTCTCTAAGTCGTGACATTAGCCAAACATCTGATTTTTCATCTTTTCGGTCTCGAGTTTCGCATGATAAGCCAATCTACGTTTTTTTTCTCAAATTCAAAAAATTTGAGGGGCTGGAAGCTGTTCGTCTACCTATTTGACGTCGTTTGGCAAAGTTTCGACGGGATCTGAAGAGCCGTTTCAGAGATTTTTGGGTATCTATAATTCTGTTCTACCATACCGACCGCGATGAGGTGTCATTCCGTCTTAAGACGTCTTAAGACGGCTCTCTGAAACGGCTCTTCAGATCCCGTCGAAACTTTGCCAAACGACGTCAAATAGGTAGACGAACAGCTTCCAGCCCCTCAAATTTTTTGAATTTGAGAAAAAAAACGTAGATTGGCTTATCATGCGAAACTCGAGACCGAAAAGATGAAAAATCAGATGTTTGGCTAATGTCACGACTTAGAGAAAAGTTAGACCGGGTAGCCACATAGAAAACGAACAATTTGAGCTCTCAATCACTGCACTTCGTTGCATATCTTAGGAGAAAAGTGGTAATCTAGATTTGTCGTGTAATTGTTGATAATTGCGAGCAAATGTCGCCCGAACTTCGACGTGCTCAGTTCACGAGAATTCCGCACGCGGCGCTCGCCTCGTGGTCTGCAGACGACGCGCATCGAGGCCCGTGGCAGCGCCAATAACGTCTCTCCACACCGTGGTGTAGACGCGCACCGACACGCACGCACACATGCGTTGCGTAGCGTGTCGAGGCCCGTGGAAGGCGAGACGCGATGTCTCCGCGCGCGCGGCGACGAACGCGCGCGGTGACATCCGTCGGTGGGGCGCAGAAGCTCGATTGAGTTCTGCCCTACCGGTCGGAAGCCGGGGCCGCATCGAAGTTTCGCGTCGGGTGTCATTCCGTCTTAGTGTTAATTGTTCAATAAATAGCTTCTTAATCGTCATGAAATTTTTATACGACCTCCTGAATACTTCATGTAAAAACATACAAAATTTTCAGAATTCTATCATCATTACTTCAACCTCTTTAAGGGTTGAAATAAAAAATGATGAGAAAATTCTGAAAATTTGGTATGTTTTTGTATGAAGTATTTAAGAGGTCGTGTTAAAATTTCACGACGATTAGGAAGCTCGTTATTAAAAAATTAACATTTTGTTAAGAACAATTTTTAAAAGAAATAAAAAAAAATTTATCAATAAACTTCGTTTTGTTCCCGTTGCTTTCAGTATATTGTGGATATTACGAAATTGAGAGGTCGAAAAAAAACTTATTGCAAAGTTACATCAGTTTCCATAAGACAGCATTTAATTTGTGAATGTTAACTGTTCAATAACGAACTTCCTAATTGTCGTGAAATTTTTACACGACCTCTGAATTACTTCATACAAAAACATACCAAATTTTCAGAATTTTATCATCATTTGCGATTTGGGACCCAACATCCTTAATTCTTATTTGATTAGTTATTTTAATTAGTTATCATATTTATTTTAATTAGTTATCTTTTAGTACCGAAAATTTTATCGCGCACTCTGACCGCTTATTTTATTAGTTTTGACGTTACTTTAAATATAATAAATCTAAAATACAACTTATTTATCTACTAGCAAAATGTTTGCGCTTTACTCACACCCGACCCTATGCCAAATAAATTGTAATTCAGAAAAGTATGCGGAAATATATTTATCTTCGTATTATTATATTCATTCTCATATACTTTCATCAAGCGATAAAGTATTATCCCCAAAAACAATCATCCATCCGACCGCGAATCGTCAGTACCAGAAAGTGAACATACATTGACACAAAAAATTAAAGGAGCAAGAAAAGTTGAACTTTGTCAAAAGTGGTCGTACAAAAAAAAAGGATTTTAAAGCTTCAAGTTTCTAGTTTTAGTTCCGACAATGATTTTTTTTTGAGAATCACTGATTGCGCGGTCGGAAGAAATATCACGGCAAAAAAAATTTTGCAAATTTTTACGTTTTTCAAAGTTTTGCACGTGTTCTGGAGATTTTTTTCTGACTTGACCAATATCAATATTTTTTTTCTCCGTACGACCATTTTTCGCTGAGGTATCTCAGGAACTAATGGTCGTACGGGAATTCGATCGGTAGTTTTGGAAACGTGAATACTCTACAAGCTCCGATTATTATTGTAGTGAAACGTTTATTTTTATTTTTGCCATTAGTTTTAGAAAAGTACAAAAAAACGATGTGTTCTTGGTTTTTATGAAATCCACCACTACTTTGCAAATATTGCGATAAAGACTAATGTTTATGGACGGTCATTCAGCTCAATATGTCCCCAAGAGCCATGCAAAATTCCAAGTTGATCCGATTATCGGTCTTTCTTGCCCGATTAACCAAAATTTGAAAAAAAATTAAAGGAGCAAGTTTCCTCCTTTTCAGACATCATTTCATGATTATTAAGAGGAAAAAAAACTTTTCATTACTTTTCGTACAATTGGGTATTGAGTACGCATTGAATGTTGGAAAAAAACCGTGAAAATCATATTGACTAAAAATTTTCGAAAAAAAAATTTTTTAATAAAAAAAAAGATTGAAAATTTTTTTTTTTTATAAAAAAATCAATTTCGAATTTTTTTTTAAAAGTTGAAATTTTTTTCAAATCAACATTGTACCGCCAGCATTAGAATTACACAAAGCATACCACGGGGAGGTACGCTTTGGGTAATTCTACGTACGCTTTGGGTAATTCTAATGCTGGCGGTACAATGTTGAATCGAAAAAAAATGTCAACATTAAAAAAATTAAAAAAATCGAAATAGATTTTTTTATAAACAAAAAAGTTTCAACATTTTTGTTATTAAAAAAAAAAAAAATTCGAAAATTTTTAGTCAATATGATTTTCAGGGTTCTTTTCCAACATTTAATGCGTACTCAATACTCAATTGTACGAAAAGTAGTGAAAAGTTGTTTTTCCTCTTAATAATCATGAAATGATGTCTGAGAAGGAGGAAACTTGTTCTTTTAATTTTTTTTCATATTTTGGTCAATCGGGCAAGAAAGACCGATGAACGGATCAATTTGGAATTTTGCATAGCTCTTGGGGACATGTTGAGCCGAATGACCGTCCATAAACAATAGTGTTTATCGCAATATTTGCAAAGTAGCGGTGGATTTTATAAAAAACAAGAAAACATCGATTTTTTGTACTTTTTAAAAACTGATGGCAAAAATATATTTTTTTTAACCTACAATAATAATCAGAGCTTGTAGAGTATGCATTCACGTTTCCAAAATTGCCGGTCGAATTCCCGTACGACCATTAGTTCCCGAGATATCGATGACTGAAGACAAAAGGACGTTTTTTCATTCGTAGGCCGATATCTCAGCGAAAAATGGTCGTAAGGAGACAAAAAAAGAAGCAAATTGAACTGAATTGAATGGGCTCAATGACCTTGATATTGGTCAAGTCCGAAAAAAATCTCCAAAACACGTGCAGAACTTTGAAAAACGTAAAACTTTGCAAAATTTTTTTTGCCGTGACATTTATTCCTACCGCGCAATCAGTGATTCTCAAAAGAAAAATCATTGTCGGAACTAAAACTAGAAACTTGAAGCTTTAACATCCTTTTTTTTGTACGACCACTTTTGACGAAGTTCAACTTTTCTTGCTCCTTTAATTTTTTGTGTCAATGTATGTTCACTTTCTGGTACTTACGATTCGCGGTCGGATGGATGGTTGTTTTTGGGGATAATACTTTATCGCTTGATGAAAGTATATGAGAATGAATATAATAATACGAATATAAATATATTTCCGCTTACTTTTATGAATTACAATTTATTTGGCATAGGGTCGGGTGTGAGTAAAGCGCAAACATTTTGCTAGAAGATAAATAAGTTGTATTTTACATTTATTATATTTAAATTAACGTAAAAACTAATAAAATAAGCGGTCAGAGTGCGCGATAAATTTTTCGGTACTAAAAGATAACTAATTACAATAAATATGATAACTAATAAAAATAACTAATCAAATGAAAATTAATAGTAACCACGATTTAAAAAAAAGCGCTGAGCGTGAGGAACGATCCTGCGCCCTACGGACCGAAGCCAGAAGCGCTACCAACGGGACCATTCTATCGCTTGTGTTAAAGATGCACTTTCTGGCACTTACGATAGGCGGCCGGTGGATGATTGACTTGTTTTTGAGGATAATGCTTTATCGCTTGATGAAAGTATGAGAATTGATATAATAATACGAATATAAATATATTTTCGCTTACTTTTCTGAATTATAATTTATTTGGCATAAAGACGGGTGTGAGTAAAGCGTAACCAATTTTTAGAAGATAAATAAGTTGTAATTTAGATGTATTATTATATTTAAATCAACGTATAAACTAAAAAAAGAAGCGTTCAGAGTGCGCGATACATTTTTTTGTATACATTAATAACGCAGAGAATCAAGAGCTAAATTAGCATTGAAATCATCTAAAAGCCTCGCGCGTGCCGTCGGGTGACGTCACGCGCGAGCCGTGCTCAGATTGCTTTTTCCCTCGAAGCCTTCGTCGGCTTGGCCGCACATGACGTGCTCAGCATCGATGCATTGGTGTAGCTGCCGAAGGCGCGGTCGGGACAGTTCGACCGCACTCGGCTGTTTCCGAAGATGTCCGAGCCTCGCTCGCTCACGGACACGCGCTACTATGATTGGCGATGGGCGCGTAAGAGACTAGAGAGGGGGTAACTTTTACGCGCGATCCGGCTGCACTGCTGCCGATGGGTAGCGACGCGATGAATCTTCCCCTCTCCACACTTTACGGGTACGAGTGTCGCTACGCGCACACACATTTGTATTCTTACATCTCACGGTTGTTCATTGCGGACGGAAATAGTATTTCGGCAATTCTTTCGATAAGTGACTTTTCCGAAAAAATCGAGTTTATTGGGTGAAACACGAACAAACAAACCGAAACGAACCCCTCGGAAGAGTCAGCTATCTGAAGTCTTACCAATATTTCTTTGGGATTTCCAAGGTGCCTCACCTCGATGCGACGCCCTAGCGAATCGAATACGTAAGCTTCATTTCCGGATTCAGATGTAACGTCGGAGTGGAAAAAAAGGTTGATGTTTTTTTTGTTATATCGTGCATAAACATTACAAGAATAATTTACAAAAGGAATTATGCGTGAACATGTTTTATTTTTCTTTTTGGAGCCCATTTTCCGAAGCGGCTTAGAGCCCTTCGAAAGGCAAGAAACAGCCTTGACGGTGAAAGTAGCAACTTGGAGGCGTTCAGTCCAATCATTGTACAAAAAATATATACCATCTAACGACTAACGACCGACTGTGAAAATGCCTCCGGGGGCATACGCAGAATTCAAATGAGAGCTTCAATTCCGTCGTGTTGATGATAGCTCCTAAATTAGTTTTCAAAATTAAAGCGCCGTTTTCTCGAAACAACGTGTTCGAAATCGGGAGGAAGTTCGGGCTTCCCGATTTACTTGAAATTCTAACTGTAGGTTCTTCGATAAATTCTCTAAAGAAATACGCGCATTTTTTAAACGATTTATACATAATTGTAGCTTTTATAAACGAAGTAAAGCCGATTTTTTAGCGAAAAAAAATTATCCGAAAAATGCCAATTCGCAAAAAAAACATTTTTAATAATCGTATGTATTTTTCTAGCAAAACTGACGTCAATGGACAATTTTTTTCTAGGTGCTGATTCATGAAAGTTCCTAGCATAGTTTTGTTTCATCATAAGTACTGAACAATTTTGAGGCGAAAAATGGCCTGTTTTATTCCAGTGACTGACATGACGCGAAAAAATTAAATTTTCAAATCCCGGCTCGATAAGTACTAGTTTTATCTATCTTATACTTTGAGAAGCAAATATTTTTATTTCTATATAAAAAATGGCGCAGCGGCCCGTCTGGGACCGCAAACGATGTCAAGAGAAACACGTTCCAGGAAAACGACGGTAACTTTTTTACCGTTTGAAATGTTTCAACCAAATTTTCACACAATGTAGATAAAATGTCATACTTCATAATGTATATCATGGTTGTTCAATAAAATTCAGTTTTATACACAAAAAAAGTTCTCAAACATAACCTCGCTGCTAGCCGTCTCAGGTGTATGTAAGCCCTTATGTGACGTTCCTCGTTAGTATAACTACGGCCGAGTCACCATTTCGTAGTATTTGCATAACAATTTTTTGTACACGCCGACACATGTAGAATAAACCCTCTAAACCTCATTTCGAATGCTTTTCGGTATTCTCAAAAAAATTCCATAGTCTCACTTTTTGTATATCGATGATTCATATTGAAGTCTTATTTTTTGTGCATCGACGATTGACGATTGATAAACAAATATATGTACACATGGTAACGATTAAAAAAATTGGTCAATTTTATTTACACGCGATATTACGCAGAGGCTCGATGAGTAATGAAAAAAGGGGAGAAGGAATTAGAAATCCATGTAAAGTCGCGAACGATGCGTTATAGGTCCGACACCTCCGCCGATTCCGCGAGAGCCAATGACAATTGATCCTCGAGCAATCGACTACGATACTTTTGCTCAGTCAAAGTTTTCTCGAGTCTATCGGAGGCTCGGTGCAATTCGGATATTCGCGTTCGAGTTTTTCGATTAAGAAGACGCTGGCTCGTCGGCTCAACACTGCTCTCGTACCGTTTGATCGTTTCTTCGATTTCCATATTTACGTCGCGTTCGAATGCTCGAGATGGCGAGGAGGAGCAGCGGGTACGATGAAGGCGGGGCGCGGATGGCGCGACCGAATCGGCCCTCCGATCCATCGTACGCGCGACTCGTTGCTCTTCCCGGTGATAATTCGCCAGCGTGTTCGATTTGAACCACCACGGTGAGTTTCTAAAGTGTTTGATGTGATTTTTGTTGTAAACGGCGGTGGTTGCTGGCTCCAGATGACCAATCTTTTCCTTCGCTATTTCGAGCAAAATTTGAATGAAATTGGTTGGACCGACGGCGGCGGCGGCGGCCGGTGCCGCGACTAGCGACGCTTCTCCAGGTTCGAGGGTAACGTTGTTGCACGAGACTCGCTCGCAGTAGCGAACGAGGCATTTTTCCAATTCTATCGGGTCTCCGATTGGCCACTCGAATCTGCGAACATTGAGCATTCATATTTATCATTGTTAAGAGGAGGGTAGGGGTTCGCACTTTTGAAAAATCGATTTTTTGTTGTTGTCTTTTCTTATAGTTGAACATTCCAAGAATGTAATCCCAAAATTTCAAATCAATCAGAGCAAAACTCTCGAAGTTATTGACTATTTAGCCCCGCTCCTCTAACACTGTAGCTCGCGTTTCAAACTGTAGCTAACACTTCAAACGCGTTTTTCTCGAAACCAATTTTTCAAAGTCTGTGTTGACTGCCATTCGAAAACTACATGACCGATTTATTTGAAACTTGGTACACACTTTCTATATATATAATATCAAATTTTGACACAACATTCCGCACGCCATTCTTCATCCTGCTATGGAAGCTTGTTTGTTGTTGAATTTTTCATATTTTTTCAACGAAAAACTGTCCAAAACTAGGCTAAATTCGATACTTTTTTTTAACGCCGCGATTTTGTCGATTTTGACTTTAAAACACGTCCATAGCAAGTTAGCGGCTTTCATACTGATTGAGGCAATCCTATCGCTTCACACTAGTCATACCACTGATCACACTTAAGGCTTGTACAATTTATATTTTTATCATATGCAAAAAAAATAATAATTTGTAATAACTAAAATTTTCCATGTGTAAATTGTTCAATGAATGTTCACATTTAATCAGAAAAATGAAAAAATAGTTATTCGAACGATTCGCGCAGTATTTCTAGGTTTGATATTTGGCAACATTGGTTCTATCTATGTCTCTTTTTACTCAACGAGGCGAGTTTAACCTCCATGCTTTTCAACGTCGATCTGTCAAAACCATGTGAGGTGCGGGAAATATAAAGCATTGTATTCGGGCCACGACTGGTAAAAAGCGTGGAAACTTTGTGTCGGCGAAATATATCGGTTAAAAATGAAATATATGTGGAAATTCGAATGAGTTCAATAAGTTTAGGACTACAGTCAGCTGTTGCCTTGCTGTCACGTCTCTTTATCGTAGCAAGTGGTAATAAATCCAATACCGGAAGATTAAATTAAACTCGATACTGCATAAAAATTAGGTCGATAAGCGTAATTTTTTCTGAGAGCATTGAATTGCCACAAGTGTTAGGTATGTAAATCTTATTATTTTTAAGAATCTG
The DNA here is from genome assembly GCA_951751655.1 of Ophion costatus. Classification (NCBI taxonomy): domain Eukaryota; kingdom Metazoa; phylum Arthropoda; class Insecta; order Hymenoptera; family Ichneumonidae; genus Ophion; species Ophion costatus. Next base: position 20,418,785 of record OX632358.1, read on the forward strand.
ACGGATTCCCGCGATTGGATACACTTTTGTAGCGACCGGAAATTGGGTTTTTGTATGTCGTCTCGGAATTCCTTCACAAAAATACGCAAATTTACTATTTTTTTTCTCTGCAACCAGATCGATAACCAAGCCTGAAATTTTGCAGAGACGATTGTTAATGTATTTAGTAAAGCGCAAAAAAATTTATAAAAATCCTATGGATTGAAGCCTGTCGATATAATTACCGTAATAATCTTTTTACAAATTTTTTTTTCACACTATATTTACGGCCACAACCGTGTACACCGTGAGAACTCCTTTTTCGGAACAGATTTTTAACCGTTAAAAAAATGTAAAAAAAAATAAAAATAAAAATAAACGTTTCAAAATTTGAGTGCTTTGCTTTAGCAGAAAAAATCCGACTGATTAGCGTATTTTAAAGATTAAAAAAAAATCGCAAAAATCAGCTATTTTTCGACCCGTTTCACTGTGATCCCTCAAGCGGGTTGGCGCTGAATATTAGTGTCTCACCTCCACTCGGGTAACAGCAGTTGCTTCATATCGTGCTCCAATCGCACTCGCGTCTCCCGCTCTCTCCATGTCGAATCGAAATTTTCGTAGGTGCACGGCAGCTCTCTGCTGCTGCTCTCACTCGCTATCGAGTCTCGAAATTCGACGGGAAAATCCGTGTACGCGAGGGATTCGGGATCGAGGAGTATGTCGCTGAGATGAGCGACCGCTTCGTTGTGAAGCTCGATGACGAAATTAACGTCCTGCAGGGCATTTCGAAGGTGCTCGTTGAACGAAGAATCGCCCAGTATCCTGAAAAACGAAACACGTTACACTTTGTCGCGGAGGACTCCCACTTAAGGCGCGATATACATTTACAACGATAAAAAAAATCGATTTCGTTTTTTTCTCCTCTTTAAACGATAGAATTGTATATGGAAAATATTTTCCCAAAATTCCCAAGGGAAATTCGAGAAACTTCAAACGTTACAGCCCGTCAATGCTAAATTTTTTTCTTCAATGAGCGTTAAAAAAAGCATACGAGGTATCAATTTATTCCGTGGCTAACTTTTCACGAACATACAATTAAAGGGCAAAATTATTCATTTTTTCTATTTATAGTACGTGAATGAGAAAAACTTTTGCGTTGCTAGCAACTTGAAAAAGTTCAAACACTGTTGGTGATTATTATGAAAAAACTGCGTCAGCGAATGTTTTATACAACTCAAAATGAAATTTTGAGTCTTTGTATGGTTGTTACGCATTATTGACCTAGAAATTCTCCGACTTTTCCAGGGTTTCCAAATATTCCAGGGAGATTGGAGTTATATAAAGAAAACAATTTTTTAAGATCAAATATATGAAAATGTTAAATACTAAAATAAAATTTAAAAGTAACTGAAATTCGATAAATAATCGAAAAACTGTGAAGTGAAAAAAAATACATTACAAGCAAATACAGAAGCTGTTCTTTATTATAAACAGATTTTTGATGTCAGTGTCAATAAATAAAAAATAAATATAAACACTTATCTGCAATAATAATTGTGTGGTTGTATACCGACAAATCGAATGCAAAGGTCTAGGGCTTTAGGTTAAATTAGACGACCCCTTAAATACAGTTAATGAAACTGAATTGATCAAAGTTATTAAACCTTTAAAAAGTTGGTGCCCGAAGCTTTTATTTATAGTCACGTGTAGGTGACTTGGTAAAAAGAATTATTTTCTACTTTTTAGTACATCAAATAGAAGCTTGTTTGCTAAAAATATTTTTTTTTACATATTCCTATTATCTCTGGTGGTTTGTGATTAAGATTGAAAAAAATCGTAAACCCTCAGTATCGTCCAGACACTAATACACTAAGCGCAACAATTAAGGGATCACTATTTTTTCGACGAAAAATAGCCCTTTTTCAAACCGCTGTAACTCGGTGAAAAATGGTCGGAGAAAAAAGGAAAAAAAAGCATTTTGTAGTGTAAACCTTCGACTTTGATAATCTGATTATAAATAATTTTTTTCGTTTTGTTTGAATAAAGAAATTCGTTGTTAAACAAAACAAAACATAGAATCAAAAAATTTGCCCGAGTTTGACAAGGTACACGAGGAACAGAAATGTTTTTTTCGGAAATCTGTTCCGACCATTCGAAAGCTTGTATCTTTCCCAACAATTTGGTTTTTTTTTTCAATTTCTGTGCAATTTTTTTTAGCCAAGTTATCGCAGCTTTACGAAAAAATGCATTTTTCAACTTTGACCGGTCATAACTCTGGTCCAAATCATCGCACAGCATCCAAACCGGCATCGTTGGAAAGATTGGATTTCCCCCTACAAAACTGTTTATTTTTCGTATTTTTCAGAAGCCGTTTTCAACCTTGTAAAACTGATTGTTTAAAAGTGTGTAAAATGCCCATTTATACACTTTTTTGTTTATCACGTTATAACATTACAACAAATGCAGAGGCACCAAAGGTTTTTGCGTTTTTTTTTAGTTCAGGGTATGTAGAAATACTCCACCAAATAGCAGATCGCTGCCTTTATTCTTTATTCGGGTTGCAACCCCGTTCTTTTGGAGAAAATCGAGATCCGTCAATTTTCACGAAAATCGAGGTTTCTCAGGTATCAGCGCGGGGTGAAATTTCACGAAAAAAAAAATCAGAAAATTACGAAATTTGGTATTCAAGGGTTTTCGAGGTTGCTGATTGCGAATCTGGGATAAAAAATGGAAAAAATCAAAATGGCGGATCAAATGCAAAAATTCTTGCAATCGGGCGAAACTCGATGTTTGGGGGTTTTCGAGGTCATTCATTACGGATCTGAGGTTTAAATTGAGGATCGCAAATTCGAATTGAATCGAACTTTGCATTTCGGTTCGCCATATTGGACCCGTCGTTTTTTTAAAATTATTTCTTCGACCTGAAATTCGTAATTAACGATCGTAGTTGTCAATCAATGTTTGTGTCAATGAGAGTGACGAGACAAATTTCATAGTTATTCCCCAAAGTACCGGGAAGAAACTCAAGTTCAAAATAAAAAACATAATTAACAGATCACATATGGCGAACCGAAATGCAGAAATTAAATGAAATCGCATGGAACTCGGTAATCTGCGGGTTTTGAGGGATCGTTAATTACGAATCTCAGGTCGAAGAAATAAAAAAAAAACGACGGGTCCAATATGGCGAACCGAAATGCAAAGTTGGATTCAATTCGAATGTGCGATCCTCAATTTAAACCTCAGATCCGTAATGAATGACCTCGAAAACTCCCAAACATCGAGTTTCGCCCGATTGCAAGAATTTTTGCATTCGATCCGCCATTTTGAATTTTTCCATTTTTTGTCCCAGATTCGCAATCAGCAACCTCGAAAACCCTTAAATACCAAATTCCGTAATTTTCTGATTTTTTTTTTCGAGAAATTTCACCCCGCGCTGATACCTGAGAAACCTCGATTTTCGTGAAAATTGACGGATCTCGATTTTCTCCAAAAGAACGGGGTTGCAACCCGAATAAAGAATAAAGGCAACGATCTGCTATTTGGTGGAGTATTTCTACATACCCTGAACTAAAAAAAACGCAAAAACCTTTGGTGCCTCTGCATTTGTTGTAATGTTATAACATGATAAACAAAAAAGTGTAAAAATGGGCATTTTACACACTTTTAAACAATCAGTTTTACAAGGTTGAAAACAGCTTCAGAAAAATACGAAAAATAAACAGTTTTGTAGGGGGAAATCCAATCTTTCCAACGATGCCGGTTTGGATGCTGTGCGATGATTTGGACCAGAGTTATGACCGGTCAAAGTTGAAAAATGCATTTTTTCGTAAAGCTGTGATAACTTGGCTAAAAAAAATCGCACAGAAATTGAAAAAAAAACCAAATTGTTGGGAAAGATACAAGCTTTCGAATGGTCGAAACAGATTTTCGAAAAAAACATTTCTGTTCCCCGTGTACCTTGTCAAACTCGAGCAAATTTTTTGATTTTATGTTTTGTTTTGTTTAACAACGAATTTCTTTATTCAAACGAAACGAAAAAAATTATTTATAATCAGATTATCAAAGTCGAAGGTGTACACTACAAAATGCTTTTTTTTCCGTTTTTCGCCGACCACTTTTCACCGAGTTACAGCGGTTTGAAAAAGGGCTATTTTTCGTCGAAAAAATAGTGATCCCTTAATTGTTGCGCTTAGTGTATATATATATATATATATATATATATATATATATAAAAGAATTCAATCTTCGATAGTGTCAACCGTTCCCACCTCCTCAGCCCGCCGACACATAAATGCTGTTCGCAAAATGTCCTTGCCGCACTGTGGCGCTAGTAGTTGTGTGACAGGAATGCATGAATATGTATGTTGCACGGGTGTTTCGAATATTTTACATGAATAAGAGTCCATTGTAGACAACTTTATGAAAACCATTATTCGCGTGTATGATGGATTTTAATCATAATTGAATTATTCAGCTTAGATTATCAACTCGGAATATTTCACGAAAGTATCGAATCGTTCAGCTGATCGAAGTATTTAGAGCCGAAGGCTGTCACATAGCAGCCAACGCTAGGTAGTGGCGAATTCAAGAACTAAAAAGCCGGGAGACAAGCGTTTTCGTTTATCGTATAGGAATAGTAGGCCAGTGTCAGGAGGCTGCACTTCCTTAAGGCCTTAGGCCACAGTAACGGGTATAGAATCATGTGCGAATTTAACAATTTTTTTCGTATGAAAAAGTGATTCACTCCTAAAATTAATTACGCATTTATTTAATATGAATATCAGGGCGTTAGAATTTTTTTTTCGATGTACAAAATGGCCGACTACCCGAAACTTTTCGAAACAGCTTTTCCCAATTGGCGTGACAAATAACTTCAACAACTATTACTCGATTTACATAAATTCAAAAGTTGTTCCTAATTGCATTTCGCAGAGAAGTACGTACGGAATTTCTGATTAATCGAAAACTTTTCATTTTATGAGCAGTTATAACGAAATTTTTCACAGAAAATTCATTTCTTAAGTTCAAATACCTACAATTTTTGAATAAAACGACATTTTTTACATTCCGTACGTACTTCTCTAGGTATTCTAATGTAGATTGACGAGAACTTTTGTTTTTTGTTCTAGGTAAAAAATTGCGTATGCTAAATGTCACGCCGCGAAAATATTAGTAGTCGGCCATTTTGTGCATCGAAAAAAAAATTCTAACAGCTTGATATCCATACTAAATAGATGTGTAATTAATTTTATGAATGAATCACTTTTTCATACGAAAAAAAAATTGTTAAATTCGCACATGATTTTATACCCGTTACTATGGCCTTAGGAAAACACCGAACGAAAGGATCGCTGCGTAATACCTGAGCCAGAGTTCCTCGGTCAAGCAGGTATCGAGAATTCTCTTCGAACAGTCCATCTCCAGAGGTACGGGAGGTGATTTGTTGACGGCAAGCCAATAAGCAGCCTCCCTGATCTCCTTCAGTATAATGCTCTCGTCAAAATTGACCTCGCACTCGCGTACGATATATTCGGAGACGTATCCCGAGCGTAGTAGTCGATCGAGTTGTCGCTCGAGTTTGTCGCTTCGCTTGCGAGGAGTCAGCGATGGGCCATCGTCCGTCATCAGTACGAGGGCCGTTACCGGAATAGGCATGAGCTTTCGCCTCGAGTATATCGTTGCGGTCAATCGTTGCGCGAGGCTCTCGGGATCTTCGCGAGCATCCGCGACGAACAAGAGCGCGTCGCTTCCGAGCGTGCGCGCTTGTTGCCGCTCGTCCGCGAGGCCCGAATCTTCGATGGATACGCGAAGCGTCTGCTCGTAAGAGTCCGGCCGATAAGAACGAGCGCGAACGTTCGGGCAAACGTACTCGTCGAGGGTTCTTCTGCATCGGTCGAGTATCCCACGTGTATCGTGGCGTTTGCGAGAGGCTGGTGGCGGCCACGAAACGATCATCTTCCAGTAGACTACCGAAGGCAAATTAACATCGAGAATTCTAGCGTTTTCCCGTATACCCTGGTAAATGTTGAACTCGAGGGGTTCGATGAGAGACTCAAGATGGCGGCGACGATAATCGCCTCCAATCCGCGAGCTGTAATCATCCTCGACTTTCAATCTCTTTCTCTTGATGTTTTCGATCGCGTGGCGCTGTTCCTCACGATACAACGATCTCGCGCATTCATCGAGGCTCGTTTTTTGCAACCAAACAGGTGTTTCCTCGAGGGCGCCACGTTCGCGTCTCTTTCTCCTCGCGTATTCCCGCCAAATTCCGTAATACTTGATTATTATGCGATTTCTCGTGCGTCTCGTGAGTTCGTCGAGTTTGCGACTTAGACCGATCTCACGATCCAGCGTATCCTCGCATTCTCGCTTCACGCACTCGGCGAGTATCTCCCGGAAGATTCTCTTGCTCGAATCCTCCACGAGGGAGGCCCGATCATTTTCCTCGCGAAGGATTCTCTCGCAAACGTCCTCGAGGATTTCCATCTCCAGTCGAGCGTAGACTTGATCGGCCTCTCGCTCGATTCTTCGTTCGCGACGCATAGCTTCCTCTCTCTCGATCTGCTGCTGGCGGCGTTCCTCGGAGAGTCTCGTCTTTCCGATTCGGCTGGGTTCCTTCTCCAGCGCGGACTTCTTCATCGTCGGCTTCTTCGCCGTTGTCGGTTCGATCGCGTTGGTCTTCTCTTTGGGCGGCAAACTCGCTCCGTTTCCGAATACATTGTACGCCTTACCGGCGAAAATACTCGTTTTCGTCGTCTCGAACGGCTTGTCGCGGGATTTGGCAAATATATTTGGCACGCGAGGTGCGCCGAATATTCCATCGCTCGTGGATTCCGAGCAAGGTGTACGGTCGTGTTTTTCCGGACGAGACGCGTCGAGCGCAGGTGTGGCCGCGGCGGCCGCTGCTGCCGCTACGGAAAAGGAGAATAACGGGGCGGTGGAGGCTGCCACTGCACCCGCATTTCCACTGGTTTGAACAAAGCCTTCGATCGATTCATCCCTCTTGAACGAATTTCCGAATATCGAGCGACTGCTTTTATCGTCAAAGCGATCGCGTGGCACCGACGATTCGTGTACTTTTCCCACACAGGTGGGCGGTGGTGAAGCGGCGGTGGCGACGACAGGGTCTTCCGACTCTGTCGTCGTTGCGCCAGCTGCCCCTCGCGTTTCCGAAGGAAAAACGGGCTCGGAGCTGTCCATTTGGTAATCGTCGCTGGGGGCTTGCGTCGTTTTCACCGTCGCTGTGTCATCGTCCGATCGTATCGCCTGCTCGACGCCGAGCATCTTCTTGTTTGTCAGCCCATCGGCGGTTTGATCCTCGGCGTCGATCGACTCGGCCTTGAGATATCCCTGAGAGTCGAAGCTGTCGTGCGGACGATGGCTCTCGTACAATTTTTCAGGCATTTGTCGGCCGGCGATGCACAGGCCTATGGAACGGTTCGCCAGGTGTCTCTTGGATTCTACGTAGTTGCGAGCTCGTCCCTGAGCTATGTTGCCGCTCGGTAGGCAAAAGGTTCGTCTGTCGAGCAATACGTGAAGCTCGTCGCCTGACAAGCCGAGACCGAGCCTCTCGCAGAACGATACCGCCTCGTTCTCGTCCTCGAACGCGAGAATGTCAATCAATTCGTAGAGAGGAAAGGCCGTTGAGGAAGTTCTGCAATAGGCCTTCACCATAACGGAGAGAGCTTTGGCTCTCACCTGATTGAAGTAACGCAACAGAATGCACGCGTTGAGATAGGTAGTCTCGCCTACCAGACGGAAGAATTTAGCGTAATTGTTGGACTCTAGACAAGCGTAAATCTTCACGGCGAATCTCATCTCGGGTGACTTTTGCACAGTTTCGGGTAATCTCGCTACGTCCCACATGAAATTGGCCGTGTTGAGATTGAGCAGTACAACATAGGCTCGAAATTCGGGCTCGTTTTCACAAACGATTCCTTGTATTCTCAGATCGTGATACATGTACTTGAGAGTCTGGAGACACTTTGTCAAATTTTCCGTATTGATTTTTTTGTCGAAGACTGAAGGCTCCTCTGCGCACAAACGCTCGGCGCAAACTATGTGAAAACGAGCGCACTGCTCGACCAGGCGCACGCTATTGGGACAACAAAGCTCCTGCTGAGTGACGTCCTTTCTGATGGCCCTCGTTCTGTCCCAAAGAAAGTGATACCATTCGGCCAGGTTGGCAGCCCCGGCGCTTTTTTCCTCGCACAGGTCGGCTATTTCGCACAGCAGATAACTCATGGTCATCTCCAGAGATCTAACCGGCCTGAGATCGTGAGGTAAAGGTTCTTCCTGATCAGCCGAAGATCTGGAGTATTGTTTGACCGCGGCGGTGTGATCCATTCCGTAGTCGGGCCCTTCGAGGAGTTCGTAGGACGCGGCTTGACGCTGGCACTCTCGCATTAGACGTTCCTTCTCGGGACACATGTCCGGGCAGGTACCTTTGGTCGCGCTGCCGCCCACCGACGTACGTGTCTTCAGCCTTTTCGCTCGCATAAGACGATCTCGAGCATCGAGAATTTTGTACTTGTCTTCGCAACTGGTGGCCGCTCGGCGTATCAAGCATCGCAATTCTTCCGTACTCGCTTGAGGCACGTACGCTTGAATCAAATTCTCGTTATCGAATGATTTTGAGCTTCTTTCAACGGCGCCGCCCGATACTTGCTTGTTTTCGGCCGTCCGGGCGAGTTCCCCTCTCGCCGTTGATGCCGCCGCTGCTGCGTTGAACGTCGCGTGAGAGCGATTTTTTTTCCCCACGAACGGCGCTGGTATATCCGTCGTTATTTCGGACCACTCGTTTTCCATCATCTCGTAATCGCTGTGAAGATTGTACTCGAGATTCATCATTGCTTCCAATTCGGCTTGTATCTCGTCGTCGCTCGTACGATCGAATTGGCTCGCTTTGTTGTCCTTTCTCTTTGACGCGTTCATGTCGCGTTGATGAGCGGCAGATTCGTCGAATACGCGCGCTCCTGTGACACTCCGCTTCTGCACTTTTTCGAGGTTAGAACGGCCAGGTTTTTGCCGCGGTTGAGGAGAGCGCTCCCTATCGGAGGTTACGAAACGTGTCGTCGTCGTCGTCGCCGCTCGATCGAGATGGCGCTATGATAATGATAATAATAATGACGTCGAGAAAGGACGGTATTATTATTTTGGTCTATTCAATATAAACGGGGACAATCGTATCCCTTGTTAACTTCGACAAATAATATCGACGCGCTTGGCGAGAGACTCGATTGATCGCGATCTACGATTGAGTAACGCCCGATATACGCCCTTTCGTCGCAATAACACGTACATGCGTTTTTTTCTTCTTTTTATTATTATTATTTATTTCAACGCGAAGAGCACCTTGCGAAAGCGCGCACCTATAATATGGACGTTTTGCGGTTGCGAACGATTATACTTGAGCCTCGTCGTAGAATAAGAGGTGCGGGTGTTGGAGGCACAGTTTTATCGCCGGAGTATTTTTAATCGAGTACGCAAAGGAATTATCGAGAAACGTCCTTGTAAAAGCGCGCGGGAGCGCGCGCGCGCCCCTGGATCGGTTTGTTTACTATTTTAGCAAGGAAAAAGAGGATACGCAGCGCGAGCGAGAGCAGGAAGAAAAAAAAGTTTCGCCGCGGGCTGGCGCCTATCATCGCGGCGAAGCGAGCAAAGGAGAAACAAGTATGTATTTTATAATACGTTCAACCGATCGTTTCTCGCGTCTCATCCACCCGGCAATATCACGTCCGTAGAGTTCGTCGAGATGGACGAGCAGAGACGATGCGAGGATCGGGCGAGCGGGGGCAACGGCGAGGGCGGCAGTTGCGCCGGAGACGGGGAAGACACAGACGAACCTGAGAATATCATAATAAACGAGGTGGACGGGTTGCCCAATGTTCATCCGGATTATCGACGATCGGAACTCAGGAGGGATCGCCGAGAAGTGGACGACGACGACGATTCGAGATCTCTGGACGATTTTGTAAACGATGAGGATTTGCCTACCTCCGTTATCGTAACTAACGTCGATCCTGGAGTATTCGAGAATAAGCGCCTAAAGGTATACTCTTTCTTCTCCCTTCATCATTATCATCATCATCATCATCATCATCATCATCATGATCATCATTGTCATCGTCATCGTCATCATCTTTTTCTCTCTGAGTCTTTGGAGGTACGCCGCTCTGTTCTCAGGACGAAATGGAAGGTCTGTTCGAGCAATTTGGGCGAGACGCGACGTTTCAATACTTCAGATCGTTCAGGAGAATGAAAGTGAACTATGGCTCGTCCGGGGCAGCGGCGCACGCTCGAATACAGCTGCATCAGGCTCGCTTCGGCGACACGTTCATCAACTGTTACTTCGCCCAACCGGTTACGCCGATAGACGCGGACGACCGTCATCTTCAGCCTCCCGCGCTCACCAAACAGTTCCTAATATCGCCTCCGGCCTCGCCGCCCGTGGGATGGCAACCAAGGGAGGAGGGAGAGCCGCTCGTCAATCACGATCTGCTAGCAGCCATCGCGAATCTGTCGCCTGGTATGTCCCGTCGTCCTTGCCCAAATTCGCTCCTCATTTACGAATTTTCTTCTCATCTCTCGTTTCGACCCTCCCCAGGTTGCAGCCACGAATTGCATCCCGCCGGTTCCGGCCAACCCGGCATCATCGTTCACGTCTGCGAGAACGCGAACATCGCCAAAGACGCCGCTTCTTCTCGTATACCGCCGACTCCCTGTCCGGACAATTAAACGCCACCACCGACGCGATAGAACGAATGAAGAACGATGAAAAAAGGTCGCGATACGAAGAAGTCCGTTATAAACGGGAAAAGAGCGTTCGAGCGATACAACTTTTCTGATGCATACATATTTGAAATTAGGTCGATTCGTGAGAAGCGCCTTGCCCCTTTAGCCCGTTTTCGCGTGAGTATATCGCTGGATCAGACATCTCTCTCCCAACGTGTCAACTTATCGCGCTTCATCGTTCCCAGATTAAGCGTTGTGCGGCTACCTTCGCGCGACGAGAGACACGACAAACACGAAGATCCTCGTCACCTTGAAATCTTGGAGCATCTCGATTACGGTAAGGCGCGCGCGTGGGCGTCTCATTTAAATTAGCTTACTCGTGAGCAGCTTGTATACGCTAAAAGAAAAAGAGGCAAATATTGAGAAGAAAGTTACTTTCTTCGCTCGTTATATCCATCTATAAATGTTGTATCTTTAAATTGCAAAGGAAATATTTAAAAGTATGGCGCGGTGCGAGAACAGCATCGTCTGTGCATCGTAATTGGCGGTTGAAAAGGCGTCAATGCTTCGATATATCTATCAATTATTGTCAAATGCATGAGACTTGAAAGAAATACAGAGCAAAAAAATAAAAATAAATTGACGTTACTCGTAAGACGATGGAGTGTTTAGAGCTGTGCTTTGTTGGCTCGCATCAAATGCAACGACGAGATAATACGCATGTACCACGAAGATGTACACAAACAATATGTGTATAGTATATATATAGATATATATATACATGTAAAGCTGAGCACAAGAGTGAATTTAGTGTTATTTTCGTAAATTCGTTTACCGATATGTTGGTATATTATCCGGCGATAACCTCTCCGCTGTCACTTTGACAACGCAACGCGTCACCTTTAAAAAGTCTCCGCATCCATTCGATGGGATTATATCGTTGTCGAGCAAGTTATACGTAAGCGTGTGGACAAATATCGCAATAAAATAAAACAATGTTGGAGAATATGATCTTTTTCGTGTTTTCATTTTTTAAATCTCAACGCCAGTTGAAAAAATTCCGTTTAATTCATCGTTTCTCTCCTTCTCTCTCGCCTTTCGCTTATATCGATACAATTTGATTAAACTAATCAAATGTGATGAAGACTTTATACAAGACGTTACTATCAAATGTGTACACCCTTTTCGTGTGTCGATATTTCTTGATTTTTTCTTCGTTCTTTCTTTCGTTTTTTTTATGCTTTGTTCGGCGTAACAAAAACCTAAACTGTCGTACACATTTAACACAATAGCGCAGTATTTGTACACAAACGTGGAGGATAGGCCGCGGTGGGTTATTTTCTTCCATTGGCGCGGTAACGATCGCGGTTGTTCGAACGTCCCGTTCTAATTTCCTTTCTCCGTCTCGGGCTTGATCGATGGTGTGTGTAAGACTCGTTGGGTAGAAACGCCGAGGAATTAACGCATCACGTGGAAAGTTTGTCGGCGAGATATTTGGCTGTTCCGTCGCCTAACAAAACGCGTACACGTTGACACGAACGATGCTCCTTTTTCCTGTTGAGCCGTGTTGATTGATGTACGATGTTGGTGAAGATTATCCACGGTGTGATATGACGAATGCAAGACAGTATCGTGTCGCGGTTCTACTAAATTTCGCTCGTTTCGTACGGCGTCGTCGTCGTTGTTTTAGTCGCCAACGGACGAGGACAAAAAAAAGCTTAATTCTTACAAAAATATATATAATCAGTGACATACTTTCGTACGGTCGTACGTAAATTCGGGTTACGCCATATAGACGAAGGTATTGATGTCGTCGTCGTGTCTTCGTATGTATTTGTGCTCAATCAGCCACTCGATCTGTTCCTTAATCATCTTTTTACTCGGCAAAAACATATTCTTGAGTATATCGACGAGTTCGGTCTGCAACTGCGCGTTGTTTATCTTCTTCCGCATCTTGAGGATTTTGATAATAGCCTCCTGCAACGCCACGTTCCAACAAATTATTATTATCGTCACCGTTATTTGCAGTACGTAAACACAATGATTTTCCGTGAAAATTTCGTCTGTTTCTGCTTTGGCGTGTACCTGAACTCGGAGTATTCTGAGCTGTACAATCGATTGATTATCCTCCTCTTTACTGCGCTCTGTCGACAGTTGAAGTCTTCCTATCAAATTTATTTTGCCTCTTTTCTGGAGTTTGCCATTTTTACTAAAAAGGAAGACGAAGAAGATATAGTTGACGGAGAAAGAGACGCGAATCCGGCGTACAAGCAGAGTGTACGTACACTATGGCGAATTCCTGATTGACCCAACATTTCGTATCGTGAGCAAAGTCTTTGGGACTGTGAGCCGGAGGATCAACGAGCAACAGTTGTCTCTTGAGTTTCGGGAAGGCGCACAGTGACCATAACGTACGTCGAAGTTCAGGATCGGGAAGCTCGGTAGCCAAACGTAAATTTTCGTAAGATATTTTTTCGAGCGGTCGCTGATTCCACGCGAACAGTACGGCCATTTGGAAGGTCGTAACGTCCACGTCGAAACGTCCGACTTGATTGGAAAATGTGATCTGAAACAGAAGGGTGGGGGGTAGAAGGATATCCAGGATGAAGAAGCGAAGCGAACGGGAAAAACATAAACAAAGTGTTGGCGAGGACACGTACCGTGCCGTTGGACATGTGATGATACCACTGCAACTTTCTACCGCTGTGTTTCTTTTTGTAAAAGTCCTCAACCTCGGGAATGTAATCCTCGAGTTGGAGAGGTAAACTGACGGTAACGCGTTCGCTTCCTCTCGCCCAAGCGCCCGCGTTCAATATTTTGATATTTATACTATCGGCTATAGTCGCCCGACACTGTTCCTTAAACTGTTGATTAAGATCCTGGGATACTTTTATGTCCTGAAACATTCGGGCTAGTTTGTTGACGTAATCAGCCGGCATACCAACTTCCCGAAGCCACTCGACCATGTTCTCCTCTTTCTCGGAATCGGCGGACGTATCGAGTATCAATCTTCGGGTAAGGTGGGCCTTGTGGTATCTCATAAAGACGTCCTTGTTCTGCACGTACTTGAGTACGAGAAGCTGAAAAACAACGGAATATCAATGCTGGCTCGTTGCCGACAGTTACTTCGGAAAACGTCACGTTCAAATTTGCATCGTTGGAAGGCAACGATTATTTTTTTCCTATTTTTATTATGAAAAGCCTGTTTTTTTTTTTCAAATGATCGTATATCTCTAATACGTAAAAGTATTCCAGTGATTTTCATGGTCAAAATCGAGTGAATATTTTTGTTTTGTCAATGGAAAATAATCAGTTTCCGTTGCGTTTCAATGACGCAAAGTTGACGATCAACGTCAAGCTCTGTCTCTTCCTACGTGTTTTCAACTTACAACGTCGCGAAGTTTACTCTCAATCTCGTCCGACGTGAGTTTCTTACTGAGCGGTGTCTTACGCAGTAGCATATCACAGTAATTGGCGAGTAATTCGGGACACTTTGACTCGGGTTGGCCGTGATTATTGTTGTTGTTGTTGTTATTGTTGTTATTGGGAGCTTTGCCGTTAACGAGGGCAACGGGAGGCGCAGTTGTCGTAGCAGCGACACCAGCGGTGTTCCCGGCGGCCGCAGCCCCCGCCTGTCGACACGGCAACTCCAGTCTGAAGACGCTCGCGTCGTTCACCACGAGCTTGTAAGCCTTGTCGCGGGCGGTCAAAAATCTCGGATCGTCGTCAAATGCCTCCTTGACGAGTGTCGAGAAGCGACGAAACAATTCGAGCAATCTCTCGACGTATTTTTCCGAATCTTGAGTAATAACGTCGACGGCTGCCATCATGTCGGCAAGACCGGCGCTCGATATGTGCTCCTCGAGGTCCTTGAGCATCGGACCGACTCCCTCGGGCACTCTGTCCATCAGTTTCAGCATCAGTCGTAATTCTGCAACGAAACACACGAGGCTAAAATCTACCGAACGAGTACAAGTTGCACGAACTAAAACGTCTTTATCATCGTTTCGTTACTGCTCGTTTGATGATTCTGAATCATTCGGGGACACTCTGCGAGAATGGCCGGTTTGAAGGTCGCAACGAGTACTCGAACACAGCAATCGGTCAACAACTGTACACTTGCGCTGTTCGGCTCGAGATACTTTTGCGCGCGTAGCTCTTCTTCGCGTAATTTAGCTTCTGCGTAACGCATGTAATTCTCAACACCGTGGAGTGACAATTGTTCCGGCGATTTGATCCAGTAGAAAGCTTCGGTCGCCTCTATGTACGCGGCTTCAAAGTTTTCCCGATAAATCTGTAGTTTGTCCGTTGTATTCGAGCAGAGATTCACTGAAATTGCAATCGGTCGAGATTGAGACGATCGTTCGTCACGGGTGTGTCGCTGGTTCAATCGTGCTTACCGTACGACTCCCTCACTCCTATCACGAGTTGAGAGTCAAAGGCCTCCCCGTTTCTCTCCGCCCGCACCAGCCTCATTGCCGAATCCTGAAGTCGCTTTTTTATCTCGTTGAATATACTTTGATTCCAACTGTCCAACATGAGCTGCAAAGTATCCTCACGCGAGTTATTCTACCTTTTACTCGTTACTTGTTTTTCATCCTTGTTAATACTCTCGCTCTTTCTTACCTTCCTCACTATACTCTCGTCCGCCTGATTCCTCTTCTGTATGCTTGGCTTGCCCGCCAGCGAAGTTTCCAATTGGCGAAACGGCGTAGGCAGGTAGTTGCATTGGGTGAAGAACTTTCTCCATTCAGTTATATAAGCCTTGAGTAGAGCTTGCTCCTCCCGATGAGCCAAAACACGCTGTCGCACCGACGTTAGTTTAAAATACATATATGCGTATACAAGGCTCTCGGGCGAGCGACTAACCTAGCCGCCGATCGAAAGAGAGACAAAGAAAGCGCGTACCTGTTGAGCTTGTTTTATGAAATCCATTATGTCTTCTTTGAGGGCATCCCTCAATTTCTGCGGTCCTTTCTCGTCCCACAGACACACCAGATGGACCGAATAGAAGAGGTCCTGCCATTCTCCTTGCGTAACCGCTTCTTGCTTCAAAAGTTTCAATATTATGGGGCGCATACAGGGCCATTTGTCTTCGAAAGGAAACTGTCCCCTGTCCTGCAAATTGAAACGCGAGAGTGAAAAATTGTTTCGCTGCCGAGCGAGGATACGATGCTCTAGGATCACCCTGTACTTTTCCTCCTGCATTATTTTTTTTATCCTTTCTCTTCCCTCCTCGTTTCGCCCGACAATTAATCCAACTCGTGAAAACGCATATTGCCCGAGATTCATTAGTATTTCGTGCTCGGGGAGGCGAGTCGTTGCCAAGTGGCTCAGCATGCTTTTTCCATTATGCGATATGAGCTATCGCAATTAAATCCAATCAACTATATTCAATGACAACTAACCTTCAACATCGCCGCCGCCATCACACACCACTTTTTGACATATCAATGTATGCGTGCGCTTTCGTGCGATACTTGGCGCTGTACTCGGGGTTGCTCGGGGTGCTGCTACCGCGGGGCTGGCTTGGGTCGCAGTTTGGCTCAGGGGGCGCGTCGCTAAAGCGAAAAGCCGCTGTCGCGGTCCGCGCGTGGCGCAGTGGCGCTCGCGAGGGTCCTGACCTCGCCAAAGTTAGCCCCCCCACTTTGACGAATCGAACTTTTTTTTTTACGAATCATTTGGTGGTCGTTTGGTAGCGTTTGGTAGTCCCTTTAAATCGTTTGGTAGTTCTCCGTTTTTCGAAAAATCGATAATCAAAAATTGGGCAGTAAGATAGCCCCCCCACTTTGACTAATCGAACTTTTTTTTTTACGAATCGTTTGGTAGTCGTTTGGTAGCGTTTGGTAGTCCATTCAAATCGTTTGGTAGTTTCCCGTTTTTTCAGAAAATCAAAAAGAAAATTCCGATCCATGAGATAGGACGATAGGTGGCGGAAAAAGACTCGATAACCAACGCCATCTATGGCAAAAACGTCGTATATTATCGCGACCAATCACAGCCTTCCGTTTCGGATATGCGTAATTTCTTTCGGTTCGGTCGGAGTTTATTAAAAAAATTTAATTCGAAAATGTTGATTCGTTTGCATTTCGTTTAATTTATTTCCCAGCGACTTCTCCGTACTATCGTTCTTGGATTTAGTTGACTTTGGAGACTAACTATGAAAATGACACATCGTTCTGCCCCTCCGGCTTTTGGCGACCAACCACAGCTCTCTATTCCTGATACGTCAATATTTTGTGTTATCGTATTTGAATGATCGACTACCAAACGTCCCGAATAGAATACCAAACGCTACCGGATGTTTTCCTATCGATCGCGACCCATTTGAACGTAATCGGACAAGAAATAACGATTAAATCTACGCTAATAAATAATTCTGCCAGTGTGGCTTCTGGCGACCAATCCCAGCTCTCCATTCCCGATTTATTGTATTTTGCGTTGGCGATATTGATTGATCGACTACCAAACGTCCGGAATACAATACCAAACGCTGATTTATTTTTCGATCGATTAAGTCTCATCACAATGAATTATCCACAAAATAATGGGTGAATTTTTGTTAGAAATTCCTTTTTCCGCTGCGGCTTCTGGCGACCAATCGCGGCTCACCATGTACAACTGAACGGTGAGCTGCGATTGGTCAACACAAGTCGCGGCGGACAAGGAACCTAATTACGCACACTCCCTAATTATTTTTGGCTAATCCAGTTCTTATGCGATCGATAGAAAAGGATATGATAGCGTTTGGCAGTCGATTACTAAATTATGCCAACGCATAATACTTGTGAGTCCTGAACGGACGGTCGTGATTGGCTGCCAAAAACCGCATTTGACGGAAAACAAACAATTTTTTTAAGGGGAAAACCACTGAACGATTTCGATACGCTTCCAAACGACTACTAAACGATTCGTGGATAATAGTTTGATTAGTCAAAGTGAGGGGGGAGGGTGCGAAATTGTGGATTGATTTTTAAATCTCAATTGAAAAAAAAACGGCTAACTACCAAACGACTTCAATGGGCCGATACACGATAGCGAGCGACTACCAAACGATTCGCAAAACAAAGGCCGATTAGTCGAAGTGTGGGGGGGGGGGAGCAGAAGACCGATTAGTATCGAACTATATAACCCCCCCGCCCCCAACTTCGACTAATCGGCCATTTTTTTTTCGAACCGTTTGGTGGTTGTTTGGTAGCGTTTATTAGCCCATTGAAATCATCATTTGGTAGTTTTCCGTTTTTTTTTAATCGAGATTTAAAATTCGGTCCATCACTGGGAACCGCCCCCAATATGTCTAAGCGGCATTTGTCTAAGCATTTGGAATAATTATTTGATTGAAGTGTGCGCAAACTTATTACTAATGAAGAATCAAATCAAAGGACCTCACCTGGAAGTCGCAGAAGAGAGATGACCCAACGGCGGGCCGCCTGGATGGAAGCGCGCACACGAGATGGACAGCCTCGATAGCTTAATGCCTCAGAGAGGTTTATCGATGCAAAAGCCTTGACAATCTTTTGGTTTGGTTATGAGTTTTTTAAAGCTAGATTCGAGTTCAGTGCTTTCAATGCGTATCAATGTTTCCTCTTTGCAGGCTATGGACCGAATCGTCTCTCAAAACTGTATGGACAACAAGATGTTCCAAACGAAACTGAACGAATATTTCGGCGCAGTTAGGGTAGAAAGAAGGACAGAACACATACGTTGCTTAGAATGGACATTTTTATTCAGATTTTCTTATGACGCGTTTTCAACAGAATGAAACTCGTGATGTGTACGATACTCGTCGTAGAGCCAATACTGATAATTCGAGGGAGTAAAAAAAAATACCAATCAAAGTTGCTCGAGCATGTGTTAATTAATTTTTTATTTTTTTTCTTCTCTGTACACGGGCAATCCGATACTTCGTTCGGATATGCAAATTAACGCGCGTTGCCACGTATGTTTGCGTTCTCACTACGTCCCGGTTAGACTCACGCAATACCTCACTTTTATGGTACAGCCGTACTAGCGTAATCTTAAAATCGTTAATCTTAAAACATTACGGAGGTATGGAATTAAAAAAAAACGAAAAACAAAAAATTATGAACGTGGCTCGGTTATTCGCGTATGCTCGTCAACGATTTTGTCACACTTTGCTTTATCGATATCTTCTAGAGGCTTCTTTTTCGTTTGTTGTTGTCTTTTCTTCAACCATAATTACTTAGTGGATTGGGTGTGGGGCAATTGAGTAGTCGTCCCGGTGCTTATCGGGTTGGACGAGCGAAACGTCTTGTTGCCTGCAAGAAAATGCGACAATAAAAGCAAGGTAATAATGCGACTTGTTAGCAGTGTCGGATTAGCCGTACAGCAAGAGTAACAAGGGTAACAAATGCCCCTCGAGGGATAATTTGTATCAAAGGCTGAAATACGTAATTTATAGCCAATAGGATGAGTAGAAACTTCAATGGGTTTGACTTAAAAAGAGAACCCAACTCCCAAAGAACATTGCACTCCCAATTTTAGCCCCGTTTGGAGAAATCGTGTTTTATATCCTGAATCGAAGGGTCTCGTGATAGAATTTGCTATTGGCTGACTCAATCTGTCACTATCCGTGAGTGGCAAATCTGAATTGCTCGGTCCAGAACGCGTCGGTCCGCTGGTGATTCTCCCAATGCTTGTCCGCGATGTCGTCCCGTTGAATTTGCTTGCGTCCTCGAAAACCTTGCTGCTGTCCTTCAGCACGTATTTTCGAAAAGTGAATTTTTGTTTTCTGCTGCTTGACCCTGGGGTGTACGCCCAGCAGTCTCCCGGCAATAACGATCAAAGACCCGTGGATTTTGCTCATCGCCGATATCTAGTCTGCGAACGAAAAAGACAATGAATTCCAATGCGATGCTGCTTATGAAAAGTAGCATGTTTCAGAATTCCTACGAAAACAAGCACATTTGATATCACCGCGAAAGGAAGCAGATTTCGATATTCACCGCGAAAATTAACATGTTTGAATAACACTGGAATTGTTTCCGACTTTTCTTCCTCGCCTTTTTACTCCAAAATAACGAAGTATTTTTTGTTTGCCATTTTATACCGTTTTATTTTTGGTTCGGATATATATTATACATATTTCATTGCTTGAATTTTCATTTTACTTATGATAAAAGCAAGCGAAAAATATCTCGTCCCTTTGGGATAAAAAATGAATGGTCGAAAAAATTGAGAAAAAAATATGGGAAACGATTCCAGGGTACCCAGTTAACAATGAAAACTTTTTTTGACGATCGTTTTGACGACTTTGTGAACTGTATCTATGCTTTCATGTTCATGTGTAAGCTGTTGAATGAATGTTCACATCTAATTAGCAAAATGGAAAAATAGTTATTCCAACGATTCGCGCAGTATTTCCATTTTTGATATTTGGCTACATTGGTTCTATCTCCGTCTCTTTTGACTCAACCAGACGAGTTTAACCTCCATGCTTTTCAACGTCAATCTGTCAAAACAATGTCAGGTGCGGGAAATATAAAGCATTATATTCGGGCCACGACTGGTAAAAAGCGTGGAAAATTTGTATAGGCGAAATATGTCGGGTACAAATGAAATATGTGTCGTAATTCGAATGAGTGAGATGAGGTTAGGACTACAGTCAGCTGATGTCTTGCTGTCGCATCTCTTTATCGTAGCAAGTGTTTGTCACGCAAGTTGATTAGATTTCTTTCGTTTTGTGATTTACATTTTTTTGCCGTTACTATTGAAATTTATCCGTCGCCGTGACCTACGAGTCAGATGTTTTTTTCCGTTTCCTCCGAGAGGTACCAATCAATTTGGATAGAGTACTGACGTACCGGTTTTTTTTCTTTCGTTTTCTGGAAATATCATTCGAATGGATCCACAAGGCAACCATTGATACGTGAAATTCATGTACGTTGTATATATATATATGTTGAAGCATCGGGTTGTGATCTATTTCGAAACGTACTTTGAACAAACGAACAAAAACGAACAAGAAACTCTTCGGCATTCTGCAGCCATTCAATGAATGTTTTCATTAGATCCAAAAATAGCTTTTTTCCCTTGCGCGAGGGTCCTTCTTTATAGCACTTCAGAATCATTTACTCGGCTATACTACGTCCTCTGATGACACAAAAAGCCGATGAATACGGTATTAGTTCAATCAGAACGCGCGATCGTATTTTCAGCGATAAAAAAGAGCGCAAGATAGAGGGCGTACTTTTGTAGAATAACAAAACGATCTTCTGGAAGACTTTCATGAAGTTCATGTTCTCGTAATAAAAGTCCTGAACTTTGAATATAAGAGCGAGCTCAGAACTGGCAGTGGATGGGAATGCACCGAATAACGGTGTATAGGTTTTTAAATGTTTGAGCGCGTGCACTGCGCCCAAATCTTCCTCCTTGTTCCACTCGGCTTGTCCCATCACAATGTACCATATCTGCGGAAAGGTGAAGAAATATATCGTGAATTTCGGACGAGTTTATTTTTATTTTTTTTAGGGGATTTTTTATTTAGTTTTTATAAATACTAAATAAAATACTTTATTTAGTTTATTTAGGGGATTTTTATTCATATTCGATGATTACCAATCCGATGCCTTCGTGCTCGGGAATGCCACACCTAAGCGCTATTTCCTTGAGAATAAGCACAATGTCCTTGATCGGTCGGTTGTCAGCCAAATCGTCTAGCAACAGCTGTTAAAGATCGCGTTTAGCTTCCTGACTCACTTGAGCCTTGTGGAGCTGAATGATGTCGGTCAATCCGCTCGACTCGAACTCCAAACGGAAATGTTCCTCCGATGTCTTGTTAGGTGGCACAAATTCCATTAACCTGCCAACAGTTACACGACCCAACGATTGCAAACTTTTCTCTCGTATTCAGGCTACGAGTGAAATTTTCTTGTTGTTCATTTTTGTAAACACGCAGGGATCACGTTACGCTTAATAAAAAAAACCAAACGTAAGAATAAACGCAAGCAATGAGTTAATATCGAACAATTTCCGGGCCTTTTTAGATTAAAGGAAAGGCTTGCATTGGGGAAGGCGGATTCGAGAAAAGTTGAATTTCAAAATAGCTAAGTAAAATTGACGACGCTATACCTTCCCTCCATCCCGCCGCGTTTCGACGCCGTCATCAAACTGGCCGAGCCCTTCTCCGTTTTCCACGTGACAAAGACCTCCATGAGAAAGTCAAGGGCCAGATGTCCCTGACGAGATGTTTGTTGATGAGAACCGAGAGGACGGTAGGTGGTACGGAACCGTTGGAAATCCAGGGAGCGGTCATTCTCGCCAGTTTAGTTCTCTCAAAAGAAGAGAATCCTTCATGAAGACTAGCAGTTTTTTTTATCGTTGTCAAACATCATCTCCAAGTACTTGTAACGTCGCACCAGTTTTGAGAATACTGCAAGCAACGAAGGATTTTTTCGAATGACATTTTAATATTCGATCGTATTGTATAACAGCAATGGGTATCGACTAATTTAAACCTTTGTGTCGCTTTACGTTCCAATGCATTGTTCATCAGAAAGTAAGAATCATTTTTGAGAATTTACTTCTCAAGTGATTGCAATAAATAACGCAGTGGAGACAAATTTATTTTTGTGTGCTTACCAGACAATTATTAGATACAAAATCGCAACCCGATGTGCTGGTCTAGTGGTTAGCGTGCTTACCTCTGTAATCAGCAAATCGAGAGGACGTGGGTTCGAATCGCCGTCTCGTAGTTTTGGAGAAAAATACAAACACGAGCGTCATGTAGCTCCAGTTCTACACGGACGGCGCGTCCACTGACCGGTACATGTGTGTTTCGTGTGCGTATGGCTGTAGCCTGTGAGCTATTTCACAACGAAATGCGACTGACTACGAGGCTGGGAAGCGGACTCGTGTGCGGCTGTATATTCAAACGAATTTTCGCTGAGATCGGTACAATTAGGAAGGTCATTTGGAACGACCATACCTTTATTTCAACGAGCTCTGGACAAAAAACCCTGTCTGTATTCCTGAATGGCTATGTAGGCGGTGTGTGCATTCCATTTCAGTTGCAATTCTTCACTTATTCTGGTATAAATGGGCAACGTGTAAGATGGCAATATGGCTGTGACAAATGCGTGAATATATTTCTCTATAGCCCTTATGGCCTCTTTTTGACATTTTTTAACGTGCACTTTTCATAGAATATATTAAAATCCGATTACTTTATTTTACTGGGTTTTTTTTAAAACAAAAGCGCGAAGTTATGATTGTTAGATTTATTTTTTAATGAGCGTTGATTTTCTATTTACGTTCATTATGTTTATTGAGAGAAATCCTGACCTAAAGTACATGAGAGTAACATACAATTGGACAACTATAGCTATGTTCGTGGGATATTTGGCATACAATTGCCACCCCTCGCCTCGTAAGTGCGTACTTGGGTGGAATATATCTCGCCTACAAATGAAAAAACGAAAAGGCACATTTTCTCTCACATGGGAAGTTTACAGGAAGACGAATTCTGTCTCCCAAAGAAATGAACACAGGGTTTGGAACAAGCGAATGCTCCCAAAGTATATGGTTACAGGGCAAATTCTGTCTCGCAAATGAAGGCTAGGGTGAATTATGTCTCACCTTCGAATCCAGGCATGAGAGACGTTCTCGGGACTGATATAGTCTTGCACTTGGCACTGTTGGCCTCGTACCTTATCAGCTGTTCCTCACTGCGTATGCACATTCATGAATTACTACAGACTGTAATGCACATTACCTCTTCGAGTGGCCCGACTCTCCAACCCGCCATTGCAATCTGGCTCATCGGAAATTACTCGCAACATTCACCGACGCTCATGTCCGCACGATCGTTGGCGCAAGGGGAACGATGCTGCGCATCTGGACGTCCATCGGCTCCTCTAGTTTCATGACCGATCGTCGTTCGCATTCGTTTTCGTCCAGCGTTGACAGGCGGATGTCGCTGAGGAAGGTCGTATCCTCATGTCCGGTATCTGGCACACGACTCTGCTGAGACCTCGATGCTCGTTGTGAAGGAGAAGAATCGTTTTCGACCACGCAGATGAATCGTTGTCACGGTCCCCGGTGACTGCATGCCTTAGAGGATTTCGCTTCGCGCGTGGTGAAGGAAACCACGAGGGTCTTGGCGCGACGATTTTACAGAAGGACCGTCATACTATCTTGTATGTCCTCGTTTCCGGTACCCATCGCACCGTCACGATCTACTGGGCTCGATGGCGCGTGTTGTCTACGGCGCACGATGTCCGCGGAACTCGATAGTCCTTCGATGCGTCGAGAGCACATGGCCATCCGACGCGGGCGAGCGCGTGGGCCGTTCGTGAGCGATCACTTTTGTTGACTCGCGGCGATCAATCGAGGTACGGTCGTAACCCGTTAAATGTCCTCTCAATTGGTGCACTGCGCGCGATTACGATTCACTTCTGTTTACCGCCAACGTGTGTTATCCACAGCGCAAGATGTCCACGGACCTCGATAGTCCTTCGATGCGGCGAGAGGACGTGGCCATACGACGCGGGCGAGCGCGTGGGCCGTCCGCGAGCGATCACTTTTATTGATTCGCGGCGATCAATTGAGGTATGGTCGTCACACGTTAACACCCGTATTCATAGATGATCCTTGAGGAATAAGGATTCCTTATTCTTTGTTCTGAACAAAGAACAAGGAATCCTTCATTCTCAAGGTACATCTTTGAATATGGTTGTAAGGCTGGGAATACACGTCCGATTTTTTCCGTCCGACAATCCGATCCGACTTTCGGATCGGATGTGTATTGTATGCCCAAACAAATGTATGGCATGAGCGCCTTCAGATAGTCGGATCCGACTGTCGGACGGAAATAATGGGATGGATCGGATTTGATGAAAAATTATCAAAGACCGTTGGAGGGAGGATTTGATGATACTTTGACTAAATTCTAATGGTACTTGATTTTAGATCATTTCTAGCTGAGATACAGTGAACACCGCAAATCGTGTTTTTCCAAAGGCGTTCTTGGAAAAGCTTTGTCACCGGCTTGTTTGTGGATATTTTGGCGTACAAATTTCACGGAATGTTCTTGAAATAACACTTTGTATAGAAGGTTTCAATAAATGTAGACTATACATACTTACAAATAATAAAAAAATCGCAACATTTTTTTTTCGCGCTGAGACCCCTACCCTCCCGTTAAACGGGAGTAAGAACGTGGCCTCCTGGTGCGAGCTAGCACACGCGTTGCGCTCCGCTTCTTTCGATCGGCGATATCTCATTCATTAAAATGGCCGTCCTGCGTTTTTGGCCCGTTGTTTAGTAGCGTATCGAAATAGTTCAGAGACAGAGTTTTCCGCTAAACAAAATTATTTGTTTTCCGTACAACAAAATTGGCCAGAAAATTCGGTTTTTGGCAACGAATCAAGACCCTCCATTCTGGACCCACAAGTATTATGCGTTGTCATAATTTAGTAATCGACTACCAACAGTTCCGGATTCAATACCAAATGCTATCATATGCTTTTCTATCAATCAAGTCTTATTAAGAACTGGATTAGCCAAAAATAATCAGGGATCCTGCGTAAATAGGTTCTTGGTCGGCCACGATTTGTGGCAACCAATCACAGCTCACCGTTCAATTGATCATGGTGAGCCGTGGTTGGTCACCAGAAGCCGCAGCGGAAACGAGAATATTACTAATGAATGACTGACCACAAATCGATGGCTGAAAATTCAGCTATCATTTTGTGGCTTATTTCATTGCAATGAGACTTAATCGATTGAAAAATAAATAACAGCGTTTGATATTCGATTCAGGACCCTTAGTAATCAATCGCGAAATAACGTCAACACAAAATACATGAGCGTCCTCAGTGGACGGTTCTGATTGGTTGCCAGAGGCGGCAGAGGCAGAGCGATTCATTAACGCAAATTAACTCGTTTTTTAAAATCCAATTTAATTCTAATTTGTCTGGATCGATAAAGAAACATCAAAACAAAATACGCGCGAATCCGGAATGGAGAGCTGATATCGGACGCCAGAAGCCGCACTGGCAGAATTATTTATTAGCGTAGATTCACTCGTTATTTCTTGTCAGTTCACGTTCTAATGGGGCTCGATCGATAGAAAAACATCCGATAGCTTTTGGTATTCTATTCGTGACGCATGGTAGTCGATCAATCAAATACGATAACACAAAATACGTGCGTATCAGGAATGTAGAGCTGTGATTGGTCGCCAGAAGCCGCAGGGGCAGAACGATGTGTCATTTTCATAGTTAGACTCCAAAGTCAACTAAATCCAAGAACGATAGTACGGAGAAGTCGCTGGGAAATAAATTAAACGAAATGCAAACGCATCAACATTTTCGAATTAAATTTTTTAATAAACTCCGGCCGAACCAAAAGAAATTACGCATATCCGAAACGGAAGGCTGTGATTGGTCGCGATAATATACGACGTTTTTGCCATAGATGGCGTTGGTTATCGAGTCTTTTTCCGCCACCTTCGTCCTATCTCATGGATCGAAATTTTCTTTTTGATTTTCCGAAAGAACGGGAAACTACCAAACGATTTGAATGGACTACCAAACGCTACCAATCGACTACCAAACGATTCGTAAAAAAAAAAGTTCGATTAGTCAAAGTGGGGGGGCTAACTTACTGCCCAATTTTTGATTATCGATTTTTCGAAAAACGCAGAACTACCAAACGATTTAAAGGAACTACCAAACGCTACCAAACGACCACCAAACGATTCGTAAAAAAAAAGTTCGAATAGTCAAAGTGGGGGGGCTAACTTTGGCGAGGTAGGGTCCTGCCTCCCTTTCGTATTCGTGCCATCGTATTCCCAACCTAAAGCCTCGTAACCTCGTATTGCAGAATTCGTAGTTTTTGGCCAGGAGCTGCCGCAAACTACCGTCAGATGTAGCAGCGACCGCTGCTACTCAATCACCAAAGTGCAGCCGCCCAATAGGCGACGGTGCTGCAACTGTGTGAAAACTTATGCATTAGATTTTCAGGATTGTCGATTATATTTTGAGCTTCGTTTATACTATTTTACTAGTTTTGTCTATGAAAAGTTCAAACCACAATTTCTCTGTTATATTTCCATCAAATCAGTTGGAACGACGCTCAAAATGTGTTTTCTCGTCATCGAGAGCCTAACGGTCTTCAAATTTGCATTAATCCGATGCATAAATTAGTGATCCACAACTCACCCTATGGTAAGGGCAAGATGTAAAGTTTTTTTTTCACATTTTGGAAAAATATCCGTTAAGCTCTTTCTTCAACAATATTGCTTGGAGAAAACAAATTTCATCTCAATTGAGTGTATCGTTTGGTCGAAATGAGGGTTCAAGATTTCCAAGTGGTCAGAGCGCGTAATACATAGCCTTAAGTCGAATCTCCATTCACGGTTTGCGCTTCGTTGCGTTTAAATATTTAATTCTTCCCACATTTATCGACATGTATCTTTTCCTTTTTCTATGCTAAAAATATTATCCTTTTTCTATGCTAAAAAATGAAAAAATAAACGATTAGCTGTAAGCTAATAAAGCTGTAGGCAAGAACCATGTACCCAATACATTACAGCACACTACGTTTATTAGAATATTAGCGTATTCAGCAAAGCGGAGCTATGAAAAACCATCCAGTCAACCGCTGAATTCATGTTCATCAAATTTGAGCGGGGTACGATTGTATTGGTTGTTTTTTCCCCTAGTTCCGCTTTGGTAGATACTGGCTCTAAATAGCCGAGTGAAACGCGCGGTGATCCGACAAAAATCGCACTTCTAAATTTATGAATTATGCTTGGTTCACGTAAATTCGTATCCGTAATACACACGTAAATCCGTGCTCGCGGTTTTTGGGATACCGCACGGTGTTGATGAGAGTCGAATCGTCGTCGACGGGCGCGTCCGGTCTGACGCTCTGAGTCCGCGTTTCGACTTGTGCGGCCAAGTTTTGGATTTCTTTGTTTTTGTTTGGGTTCGGGCCACCAAGCAATGCCGGATTTACACTTTTCTTAAGGCAGGATTCTACTTTGAAACTTTGAAAAAAAAAATTTTTTTTTTTTTATATTTTTCGAAAGTAAATATGTTCAAGAATGTTCGCCCAAAATTTTATAAAGTTCCAAGCAGTCTAACTATCCTTTTTCGCCTTTCGAACGCATCTACCTGAGCGCGCTATTGTGACCCGCCTGGCGCGCGGCCCGGATCAGCCGTCTACCTGGCTTTGTTCGCTAAGACAGATGTTCCCCTATCGTAAACCGTTATACCTATATATGCTTATTAACCAAAGTGCATACCTTTGCTTCTCTATATTACCCTTCCTTTATAATTTTTCCTTCGCTTTATAATTCCGGAGTGGAGAATCATTCGTGATTTGGAGTCCGAACGTGAAGCATCTATCTGTTCGCAATGAATACGAAGAAAGTGTATCGTGTACAGAAAAGTTCTAGTCGTCCATCTAGAACTAGAAAACGTTCTTTTCACGGAAACAGATTTACTGACGAAGGAAGTACGAGCAACACGAGTTCGTCAGCAGCAAAATTGAAAAAATCGAACGATCCGAGTTTTGATGTGAAAGTTGATAATACTGGTGGTTATTCTTTTATTCATTTTTTCCCCGTGTTCTCAATTGCTCTCACAGTAGGCAGTGTGTTCTGTTTGCCATGTACAAATGAAATTTTCGCAATATCGGATGCGAGGCCTTGGTTTCAAAGTGTGCGTTACTTGTGGCTGTGGAGACAGGTACATCGATTCGTGTCCGATGATCGGCCATGGATATGAAATAAATCGTCGACTCGTATTTGTGTTTCGTATGCTTGGTATTGGCCTTCAAGGGATACAGTTATTTTGTGGACTGATGGAATTACAGACAACTTTCGATATAAAAATGTATTATGAAATCTTAGACAACATCAAAATCGCGGTCAAAAGTGTATTCGATTTAGTTCAACGCAAGGCGATCGATGAAGAAAAAACGTTAAATGTGGAAAAGGGACTTGGTGAAAATCTGACGGTTTCTGGAGACGGATCCTGGGCAAAAAGAGGTTTTACTTCGCTCACTGGTATCGTGTCTTTAATTGGCAAGCACAGCAAAAAATTCTCGACGTTGCAGTTATGTCAAGTTATTGCGGAGCATGTGCTTATCATAAAAAAATCACAGACGCTATTGACTCGGTGCGATGGTCTAGTGGTTAGCGTGCTTGCCACTAAACCTGCGGACCGGGAGGTCCCGGGTTCGAATCCCAGTCGCGTACATTTCGTCGTGAAATGTTTTTCTTCGGCATTTCGCGGCGAAATAAGACTAGCTCCACAACTGGGGGGCGAACTTGATGACCGGCTGTATTGGTATAGGTTTTCTGCAGTTTCCCTATACCCATGACAGAAATGTCATGATGAATATGATACAGAGGGGGAAGTCGGCTGCGGCCGCAAGGAGGGGGGGAATAGGGACAAAAAAGTGAAGAAAGAAGTGTGGAGAAAGAAACAGTGGAGGAACGAAACAGTCACAGTGGAGGAAAATAATAGGTAACAAACGCGAACAGCGTGTACCTTAGGAAAAAACAATCACAGACGCTATTGGTTTCGCTGCGTGGTATGAAAAACATAAAGACAATTCTAGTGCGAATCACGAAGGTAATGCCGGTAAAATGGAGGTTCAAGGTGTTGTGAAAATGTTTTTAAGATCGGAAGAGAAATATGGAGTGCGATATGGCTTTTATATCGGCGATGGCGACTCGAAAACATTTAAAATGCTGTTTGATACACACCCGTACGGCGAAGACTTCGTCGTGAAAAAGCTGGAGTGTGTGCTACATGTTGCCAAAAGAATTTTCAAACGCGCAAGTGATGCGAAGAAAATTTTAACTCAAAGGAGAAAAGCTGGTAGTGCAGAACTGAAGGACGGCGAAAAAAAAACGAAAAAAGTAGCTGCACCGAAGATAGTTGTGAAGAAACCAAAAGTCGTGATTAAAAAAGTGAAGACTGCTGATCTAACTATCAAATTAATGAAAGAGTTATCTAAAAACTACAGTCTCGCAATTCAAAGGAATTGAAATTCAGTAGAAAGCATGCGAAACGAGATCTGGGCCGGCTATTACCACAAAATATCAACAGACTCCAAACCACAGCATACGTACTGTTCAGACGGCTGGTGCAAGTATAAGAAGGCTGAAGCAAACAACGCTTTAAAAAATTATAAACATCCTCCTGCTCTTGCTAGTGACGTACAAGAGGTGCTGAAGCCGATCTACGAAGATCTAACAAAAACGAAATTACTGGAGAGATGTTTGGGTGGAAACACTCAAAATAACAACGAATGTTTCAACTCTGCAGTTTGGGCTATGGCACCGAAACATGTCTTTAATGGCAAAAAAATCGTCAAAATTGCGTGCCTCACTGCTGCCTGCGTTTTTAATGAAGGATTCAGTCCAGTTTTAAAAATAATGGAAGTCATGGGCATTACAATCGGCCCAACCGTCATGCAGTTCGCCACTATGCGCGACCAACATCGCATCGTTCGAGCGAACCGCCGCTCGACTGGGGCTTCTAAGGAGGGCAGAATTTAAAAAAAAGGCTAAATTGGACGAAAACACCCACCTGGAACACGTCGAAGGCATATTATATGGCCCAGGCATCGCTGATTGAGGGTAAGATAATTTTTTCTACGATTTATCACTCACCAAAACTTTAAACGCGTTTTTGTCGAAACGACATTTTCAAGTACCGTGGTCGTGATAACTCAAAAAGTACTGAACCGATCCTTATGAAATTCGGAACACATATTCTATATGTGTGTACCAACCGACCTAACTACAATCAACTTAAAATTTTGATTAGAACTATTTTTTTATTGCAAAAAAAGACCCAAAAAAAACGCATTTTTTTTTCGTATTTCAGCCGCCATTTTGTTAATTTTGCACGTATATAAAATATTCTAGTTAGGGCGGTTCCTGAAGACATACTGAACATGAAACTATTTTATTTTTTTGTTTCAGACCATCCGTCGGGAAGATTTCACGACCACGGCAACGGTACCTGCTTTTCGAGGCGTTGGCTTTAAACATATTTTACGTGTACAAAAAATGAATAAAATACATAAAAATTTTTTTTTATGTACTTAAAGAGTGTATTTATTGAACCGTTTAAACCCCATATCGATATCTTTAATAGTATTCTCAGAAAAAATTCACGAAAATAGCGTTTTTTTCATGGTTTCAAAGTGGAATCCTGCCTTAAGACGGAATGATACCTCATCGCGGTCGGTATGGTAGAACAATTATAGATACCCAACAATCTCTGAAACGGCTCTTCAGATCCCGTCAAAACTTTGCCAAACGACATCAAATAGATAGACGAACAGCTGTCTACCCCTCAAATTTTCTGAATTTGAGAAAAAAAACGTAGATTGGCTTATCATCAGCTGATCTACGTTTTTTCTCTCAAATTCAGAAAATTTGAGGGGTAGACAGCTGTTCGTCTATCTATTTGACGTCGTTTGGCAAAGTTTTGACGGGATCTGAAGAGCCGTTTCAGAGATTGTTGGGTATGTATAATTGTTCTACCATACCGAACGCGATGAGGTGTCATTCCGTCTTAAGACGGAATGACACCTCATCGCGGTCGGTATGGTAGAACAGAATTATAGATACCCAAAAATCTCTGAAACGGCTCTTCAGATCCCGTCGAAACTTTGCCAAACGACGTCAAATAGATAGACGAACAGCTTCCAGCCCCTCAAATTTTTTGAATTTGAGAAAAAAAACATAGCCTGGCTTATCATGCGGAACTCGAGACCGAAAAGATGAAAAATCAGATGTTTGGCTAATGTCACGACTTAGAGAAAAGCTACACCGCGTAGCCACATAAAAAACGAACAATTTGAGCTCTCAATCACTGCACTTCGTTGCATATCTTAGGAGAAAACTGGCAACCTAGATTTGTCGTGTAATTGTTGATAATTGCGAGCAAATGTCGCCCGAACTTCGACGTGCTCAGTTCACGAGAATTCCGCGCGTGGCGCTCGCCTCGTGGTCTGCAGCGACGCGCATCGAGGCCCGTGGCAGCGCCAATAACGTCTCTCCACACCGTGGTGTAGACGTGCACCGACACGCACGCACACATGCGTTGCGTAGCGTGTTGAGGCCCGTGGAAGGCGAGACGCAATGTCTCCGCGCGCGTCGGCAACGAACGCGCGTGGTGACATCCGCCGGTGGGGCACAGAAGCTCGATTGAGTTCTGCCCTACCGGTCGGAAGCCGCGGCCGCATCGAAGTTTCCGTCATTCCGTCTTAAGACGGAATGACACCTCATCGCGGTCGGTATGGTAGAACAATTATAGATACCCAAAAATCTCTGAAACGGCTCTTCAGATCCCGTCGAAACCTTGCCAAACGACCTCAAATAGATAGACGAACAGCTGTCTGCCCCTCAAATTTTCTAAATTTGAGAAAAAAAACGTAGATTGGCTTATCATCAGCTGATCGAGGTTTTTTTCTCTGAAATTCAGAAAAGTTGAGGGGCAGACAGCTGTTCGTCTATCTATTTGATGTCGTTTGGAAAAGTTTCGACGGGATCTGAACAGCCGTTTCAGAGATTTTTGGGTATCTATAATTGTTCTAGCATACCGACCGCGATGAAGTGTCATTCCGTCTTAAGTATAGGCCGCCTGACTGAGCTGCCCCTCCTATCTCAATCACCCTCTACCTAGGCCATTTTAGGTGTCGCTAAAATCCGCCGCTCTCTAAAGGCCCCAAAGCCGTGGCCTTATGAGGCCTTTTGGCAAATCCGGAACTGCGCGGTCCAGTACGACGTAAATACGCACGTCCAAAATAAAGGAATTATAGTATTTTGAAAAAAGGGAAAATCAAGAATGTCCTTGGGAAAACCGATGTTAATCAAGGGTCTAACGCCTTAAGAAAATATGTATGTACATTTGTAAAAGAACTTTTAAGTCAAGAGATGACCTGACAATTGTATTTCGCCTTCCTCGAGAGGAGCGGGGGGATGTGGCGCTCCGAACTTATGGCATATTTAATGGCGCTCAGCAACAGAAATATTCGATACATGAAATGGAAAGACCGGATGCCTCGGTCCAATCTACAGCATTTTTGACAGGTGAAGCACCTCCTCCAGAGGTGACTGGCAACTCGTACCGTTGAATCGGCATCGTACGTTTCGAACCTACTGGAACGTTCGATCGTACGAACCGAGCTAACAATTAGCAGTACTGACCGACGAAAGTCAGTCTTCGGGTGGCGGCCGAGGTGATTAGCTGCAAGGCAAATTCGTAAAAAAAAAACTTGTAAACCTTATTGTGCCTAGTTATAATATAGCGCAGTTTATATAAATTCATCATTCCTGAGTTAGAGATTTACTCGTCATTGGAAGGATCCGTCCTCGAACGTCCGACACCACCGAATGGCGAAACAGTGGATTCAAAAAAGAGAACGAAAAAATTATCTGTAAACTCGCCGTAGCGCATTATTTTCCCAAAAATATAAGTTGCCGGAATTTCTTGTCGCATGCAGTAGTTAAATTTTACAGTTCCTGATACTTTTGATCGATAGTTCTGGCGATTTCACAAGAAAAATCGCTGGTTGACAAAATAATTTGGTAACTTCCCATAGCAATATTTTGGTGCAAAGGTGTCAGTTCTACGTGCTCGTTACGGAGTACAGTGTAGTTCAGGACAGTTCTAGCTTTTAGCTGTTATCAAATAATTATTAATATTGATCAGCATTTAAACTATACGAGTGCGATCTGCTGGTGCATTGGCGTGATCCCTAGGTGCTCTCTATGTGGTACTTTATAGTTCCAGTATTCTTTGAGAAGAGTTCTGGCTTCTAGCTATTTTCAAATAATCATTAACAATTTTTATCAGCATCTAAACTGTACAAGTGTGATCTCCTGATGCATAGGTGTGAGTTCTAGGACCTATGTGAACTTGGCACCCGAGTATCTCGGATCTGAATTTTATTTGGTGATTTCGGAAGGTATTCGTTTGTAGTTGATTGTAGTAAACTTAATTTCGTTTGTAGTAGCGCAGAAAAAAAATTACTACCATAAAAAAAAACAGCATCCCCCGGAATAAAAATAAAAAACTTTTAGCATTTTATTTTCATGCAAAATCGTTTGTAGGTGATTGCAGTAAACTTTTTTTCATTTGTAGTTGAAGGGTTTTTTTATTTTCCAAAAAAACGGACTTCAAAAAATGAAACGACCTGTAACAATTCTTCGAGTGAATCCTAAATGCTAATTAACATATACCTGACATAAAAGATAAAAATTAAAACGAAGGCATTACGGAATTGCAATATTTCATGATTTATCTCAGCACCTTATTCTTTGCATACACCGCAGAAGCAGGAAAACGATCTATTCTATCGTACGGTAGGATAGATCATTTGTAGTAGTAAACTAGATAACTACAAACGACGCCCGCCCCTCTAAAACGTTTGTAGTTGTCGGTCGTTCCGTCTTAATCGTTTGTAGTTGCAGAGAAACTTACTACATACGAGGAAATCACCTGTAAATGATTTTGCAAATATTTTAGAAGGATATGTTGGTTTGTAGTAGTAAACTAGGTAACTACAAACGACGCCGGCGGATTTTAAACGTTTGTAGCAGTTCGTAGTTTCGTATTTATCATTTGTAGCTGCAGAGAAAGTCACTACAAATGATGAAATCGCCTGAAAATGATGTTTCCACGATTTTTGAAGAATATGTTCGTTTGTAGTAATGGATTAAGTAACTACAAACGATTCCCGCGCTTCTAAAACGTTTGTAGTTGTTTGTAGTTCCGTATTTATCGTTTTTAGTTGTAGAAAAAACGACTACAAACGAGGGAATGACGTGAAAATAATTTTTCAGCAATGTGAGAGAGAAACGTTCGATTGTAGTAATAAAGTAGGTTACTACAAACGACGTACGCACTTCTAAAACCTTTGTAGTTGTTCGTAATTCCGTATTCATCGTTTGTAGTAACAGAGAAAGTAACTACAAACGAGAAAATCACCTGAAAATGAATTTTCCACGATTATGAAAGGATATGTTCGTTCGTTGTAATAATGTAGGCCATTACAAACGACGCCCGGAATTCTAAATCGCTTGTAGGTGTTTGTAGTTCTGTATTTATCGTTTGTAGTAATACTACAAACGACGCCGGTGGTTTTAAAACGTTTGTAGTAGTTCGTAGTTTCGTATTTATCGTTTGTAGTTGCAGAGAATGTAACTACAAACGATAAAATCACCTGAAAATGATGTTTCCACGATTTTGAAGGACTTGTTCGTTTGTAGTAATGAAGTAAGTAACTACAAACGACGCCAGTGCTTATAAAACGTTTGTAGTTGTGTGTAGGTTCATATTTATCGTTTGTAGTTGTAGAAAAAGTGACTACTAACGAGGGAATGACGTGAAAATATTTATTCAGCAATGTGAGAAAGAAACGTTCGATTGTAGTAATAAAGTGAATTACTACAAACGACGCACGGGCTTCTAAAACGTTTGTAGGAGTTTGTAGTTCCGTATTTATCGTTTATAGTAACATAGAAAGTAACTACAACCGAGGAAATCACCTGAAAATGATTTTTCCACGATTTTGGAAGGATATCTTCGTTTGGAGTAATAAATTAGGATACTGCAAACGACGCCCGCGATTCTAAATCGTTTGGAGTTGTTTGTAGTTCTGTATTTTTCGTTTGTAGTAGTAATACAAACGACGCCGGTGGTGTTAAAATGTTTGTAGTAGTTCGTAGTTTCGCATTTATCGTTTGTAGTTGCAGAGAAAGTAACTACAACCGAAGAAATCACCTGAAACTGATGTTTCCACGGATTTGGAAGGATATGTTCGTTTGTAGTAAAGGAGCAAGTAACTATAAACGACGTCAGCGCTTTATCGTTTGTAGTAACGTATTTATCGTTTGTAGTAACAGAAAAAGTAACTACAAACGAGGAAATCACCTGAAAATGATTTTTCCAAGATTTTGGAAGGATACCTTCGTTTGGAGTAATAAATTAGGCTACTACAAACGATGTCAGCGCTTCTAATCCGTTTGTAGTTGTTTGTAGTTCCGGATTTATCGTTTGTAGTTGTAGAAAAGTGACTACAAACGAGGGAATAACGTGAAAATATTTTTTCAGCAATGTGAGAAAGAAACGTTCGATTGTAGTAATATAGTAGGTTACTACAAACGACGCACGCGCTTCTAATACGTTTTTAGTTGTTTGTAGTTCCGTATTTATCGTTTGTAGTAACAGAGAAAGTAACTACAAACGAGGACATAACCTGAAAATGATTTTTTCACGATTTCAAAAGGATATGTTCGTTTGGAGTAATAAAGTAGGCTACGACAAACGACGCCCGCGATTCTAAATCGTTTGTAGTTGAACTACAAACAACTACCAATGATTTAGAATCGCGGGCGTCCTTTGTAGTAGCCTACTTTATTACTCCAAACGAACATATCCTTCCAAAATCGTGGAAAAATCATTTTGAGGTGATTTCTTCGTTTCTAGTTACTTTCTCTGCAACTACAAGCGATAAATACGAAACTACGAACTACTACAAACGTTTCAAAACCGCCGGCGTCGTTTGTAGTACTACTACAAACGATAAATACAGAACTACAAACGATTTAGAATCGCGGGCGTCGTTTGTAGTAGCCTAATTTATTACTCCAAACGAAGATATCCTTCCAAAATCGTGGAAAAATCATTTTCAGGTGATTTCCTCGTTTGTAGTTACTTTCTCTGTTACTACAAACGATAAATACGGAACTACAAACACCTACGAACGTTTTAGAACCGCGTGCGTCGTTTGTAGTAACTTACTTTATTACTACAATCGAACGTTTCTTTCTCACATTGCTGGATAAATATTTTCACGTCATTCCCTCTTTTCTAGTTACTTTTTCTACAACTACAAACGATAAATATGAACCTACACACAACTACAAACGTTTTAAAAGCACTAGCGTCGTTTGTAGTTACTTACTCCATTACTACAAACGAATAAGTCCTTCAAAAATCGTGGAATCATCATTTTCAGGTGATTTTATCGTTTGTAGTTACTTTCTCCGCAACTACAAACGATAAATACAGAACTACAAAAAACTACAAACGATTTAGAATCGCGGGCGTCGTTTGGAGTAGCCTAATTTATTACTCCAAACGAAGATATCCTTCCAAAATCTTGGAACAATCATTTTCAGGTGATTTCCTCGTTTGTAGTTACTTTCGTTGTTACTACAAACGATAAATACGGAACTACAAACACCTACAAACGTTTTAGAAGCGCGTGCGTCGTTTGTAGTAACATACTTTAGTACTACAATCGAACGTTTCTTGTTCGATTCTTTTACAATCGAACACTTTTTCTACAACTACAAACGATAAATATGAACCTACACACAACTAAAAACGTTTTAAAAGCACTAGCGTCGTTTGTAGTTACTTGCTCCATTACTACAAACGAACAAGTCCTTCAAAAATCGTGGAAACATCATTTTCGGGTGATTTTATCATTTGTAGTTACTTTCTCTGCAACTACAAACGATAAATACGAAACTACGAACTACTACAAACGTTTTAAAACCACCGGCGTCGTTTGTAGTACTACTACAAACGATAAATACAGAACTACGAACAACGACAAACGATTTAGAATCGCGGGCGTCGTTTGTAGTACCCTACTTCATTACTCCAAACGAACATATCCTTCCAAAATCGTGGAAAAATCATTTTCAGGTGATTTCCTCGTTTGTAGTTACTTTCTCTGTTACTACAAACGATAAATACCGAACTACAAACATTTACAAACGTTTTAGAAGCGCATGCGTCGTTTGTTGTTACTTGCTCCTTCACTACAAACGAACATATCCTTCCAAATCCGTGGAAAAATCAGTTTCAAGTGATTAGCTCGTTTGTAGTTACTTTCCCTATAACTACAAACGATAAATACGGAACTACGAACACCTACAAACGTTTTAGAAGCGCGGGCAGCGTTTGTAGTTACTTACTCCATTACTACAAACGAACATTTCCTTCAAAAATCGTGAAAACATAATTTTCAGGTGATTTCATTGTTTGTAGTTACATTCTCTGCAGCTACAAACGATAAATACGAAATTACGAACTACTACAAACGTTTAAAAACCGCCGCCGTCGTTTGTGTTTACCTAGTTTACTACTACAAACCAACATATCCTTCTAAAATAATTGAAAAATCATTTACAGGTGATTTTCTCGTTTGGAGTTACTTTCTCTGCAACTACAAACGATTAAGACGGAACTACAAACAACTACAAACGTTTTAGAAGGGCGGGCGTCGTTTGTAGTTATCTAGTTTACTACTACAAATGATCTATCCTACCGTACGATAGGATAGATCGTTTTCCTGCTTCTGTGGTGTATGCAACGGATAAGCTGCTGAGACAAATCGTGAAATATTGCATTTCCGTACTGCCTTCGTTTTAATTTTTATCTTTTATGTCAGATATATGTTAATAAGCATTTAGGATTCGCTGACAAAATTGTTACAGGTCGTTTCATTTTTTGGAGTCTGTTTTTTTGGAAAATAAAAAAAAACCCTTCAACTACAAACGAAAAAAAGTTTACTACAATCAACTACAAATGATTTTGAATGAAGATAAATTGCTAAAAGTTTTGTATTTTTATTCCGGGGGATGCCGTTTGATTTGGTGGTCGTAATTTTTTTTCTGCGCTACTACAAACGAAATTAAGTTTACTACAATCAACTACAAACGAAAACCTTCCAAAATCACCAAACAAAATTCAAATCGGAGATACTCGGGTGCCAATTTCACATAGGTCTGTAAATGATTATTCCGTTATTTTAGAAGGATATGTTGGTTTGTAGTAGTAAACTATATAACTACAAACGACGCCGGCGGTTTTAAAAGGTTTGTAGTAGTTCGTATTTTCGTATTTATCGTTTATAGTTGCAGAAAGAGTAACTACAAACGATGAAATCACCTGAAAATGATGTTTTCAGGATTTTTGGAGAAAATGTTCGTTTGCGGTAATGGAGTAAGTAACTACAAACGATGCCCGCGCTTCTAAAACGTTTGTAATTGTTTGTAGTTCCGTATTTAATGTTTGTAGTTAAAGAGAAAGTAACTACAAACGAGGAAATCACCTGAAACTGATTTTTCCACGGATTTGGAAGGATATGTTCGTTCGGAGTAATAAAGTAGGCTACTATGAACGACGCCCGCGATTCTAAATCGTTTGTAGGTGTTTGTAGTTCTGCATTTATCGTTTGTAGTAGTACTACAAACGACGCCGGTGGTATTAAAACGTTTGTAGTAGTTCGTAGTGTCGTATTTATCGTTTGTAGTTGCAGAGAAAGTAACGACAAACGATGAAATCACCTGAAAATGATGTTTCCACGATTTTTTAAGGAAATGTTCGTTTGTAGTAATGGAGTAAGTAACTACCAACGACGCCAGTGCTTTGAAAACGTTTGTAATTGTGTGTAGTTTCGTATTTATCGTTTGTAGTTGCAGAGACAGTCTCGACAAACGAGAAAATCACGTGAAAGTAATTTTCAGCAATTTGAGAAAGAAATGTTCGGTTGTAGTAATGGAGTAAGTAACTACGAACGATGCCCGCGCTTCTAAAACGTTTGTAGTTGTTTATAGTTCCGTATTTATCGTTGGTAGTTATAGAGAAACTAACCACAAACGAGGAAATCACCTGAAACTGATTTTTCCACGGATTTGGAAAGATATGTTCGTTTGTAGTAAAGGAGCAAGAAACTACAAACGACGTCGGCGCTTCTCAAACGTTTGTAGCTGTTTGTAGTTCCGTATTTATCGTTTGTAGTTGTAGAAAAAGTAACTACAAACGAGGGAATGACGTGAAAATTTTTTTTCAGCAATGTGAGAAAGAAACGTTCGATTGTAGTAGTAAAGTAGGTTACTACAAACGACGCACGCGCTTCTAAAACGTTTGTAGTTGTTTATAGTTCCATATTTATGGTTAGTAGTAATAGAGACAGTAACTACAAACGAGGAAATCACCTGGAAATTATTTTTCCACGATTTTGGAAGGATATGTTCGTTTGGAGTAATAAACTACGTAACTACAAACGACGGCGGCGGTTTTTAAACGTTTGTAGTAGTTCGTAGTTTCGTATTCATCGTTTTTAGTTGCAGAGAAAGTAACTACAAACGATGGAATCACCTGAAAATGATGTTTTCACGATTTTTGAAGGAAATGTTCGTTTGTAGTATTGGAGTAAGTAACTACAAACGCTGCCCACGATTCTAAATCGTTTGTAGTGGTCTGTAGTTCTGTATTTATCGTTTGTAGTAGTACTACAAACGACGCCGGCGGTTTTAAAACGTTTGTAGTAGTTCGTAGTTTCGTATTTATCGTTTGTAGTTGTAGAGAAAGTAACTACAAGCGATGAAATCACCTGAAAATGATTTTTCCACGATTTTTTAAGGAAATGTTCGTTTGTAGTAGTGGAGTAAGTAACTACCAACGACGCCAGTGCTTTTAAAACGTTTGCAGTTGTGTGTAGTTTCGGATTTATCGTTTGTAGTTGCAGAGAAAGTCCCGGCAAATGAGAAAATCATGTAAAAATAATTTTCCGTAATTTGGGACAGAAATGTTCGTTTGTAGTAATGGAGTAAGTAACTACAAACGATGCCCGCACTTTTAAAACGTTTGTAGTTGTTTGTAGTTCCGTTTGTATCGTTTGTAGTTGTAGAAAAAGTGACTACAAACGAGGGAATGACGTGACAATATTTTTTCTGCAATGTGAGAAAGAAACCTTCGATTTTAGTAGTAAAGTAGGTTGCTACAAACGACGCACGCGCTTATAAAACGTTTGTAGTTG
The DNA here is from genome assembly GCA_951751655.1 of Ophion costatus. Lineage (NCBI taxonomy): Eukaryota > Metazoa > Arthropoda > Insecta > Hymenoptera > Ichneumonidae > Ophion > Ophion costatus. Next base: position 20,459,339 of record OX632358.1, read on the forward strand.
TTTGTAGTTCCGTATTTATCGTTTGTAGTAACAGAGAAAGTAACTACAATCGAGGAAATCCCCTGAAAATGATTTTTCCACGATTTCGGAAGCATATGTTCGTTTCTAGTAATGGAGTAAGTAAAGTAGGTAACAACAATCGGCACCAGGGCGTCTAAAACGATTGTAGTTGTATGTACTTCCGTTTTGATCGTCTGTAGTTGCAGAGAAAGTAACTAAAAACGAGGAAATCACATGAAAATAATTAGTCAGCAATTTGAGAGGGAAACCTTCGTTTGTAGTAATGTAGTAAGTAACTACAAACGACGCCAGTGCTTTTAAAACGTTTGTAGTTGTGTGTAGTTTCGTATTTATCGTTTGTAGTTGCAGAGAACGTCCCGACAACCGAGAAAATCCGGTGGAAATCATTTTCAGCAATTTGAGAAAGAAATGATCGTTTGTAGTAATGAAGTAGGTAACTACAAACGACGCCAGCGATGCTAAATCGGTTGTAGTTGTTTGTAGTTCTGTATTTCTCGTTTGTAGTTGCGAAGAAAGTACCTATAAACGAGGAAATCAGCGGAAAATTATTTTTCCACGATTTTGGAAGGATATGTTCGTTTGTACAAGTAAACTAGGTAACTATAAACGACGCCCGGGCTTCTAGAACGTTTGTAGTTGTGTGTACTTCCGTTTTGATCGTTTGTAGTTGTAGAAAAAGTAACAAAAGAAAAGAAACTGTTCGTTTGTAATAATGGAGTAATTAACTACAAAGGATTTAGAATCGCGGGTGTCGTTTGTGGTTACCTAGTTTATTACTACAAATGAACATTTCTGTCGCTAAATGCTGAAAAACAATTTTCACGTGATTTTCTCGTTTATGTGTACGTTCTCTGCAACTACAAACGATTAAAACAGCAATACACACAACTACATACGTTTTTAAAGGACTGGCGTAGTTTGTAGTTAACTAGTTTATTACACAAACGGGCACTTTCTCTGCAACTACAAACGATAAATACGGAACTACATACAACTACAAACTACAACTACAAACAACTTTTAAAAGCGACGGCGTCGTTGGTAGTTATCTAGTTTATTACTACAAACGGCCATATCCTTCGAAAATCGCGGAAAAACCATTTACCGGTGATTTCCTCGTTTTTGGTTACATTCTCTGCAACTACAAACGATAAATACGGAGCTACACGCAACTGCAAATGCTCTAAGCGCCCTGGCGTCGTTCGTAGTTACCTAGTTTATTACCACAAACGGATATATCCTTCCAAAATCGTGGACAAATAGGTTTCAGGTGATTACCTTGTTTGTGGGTACTTTTCTGCAACTACAAACGATAAATACGAAACTGCAAATAGCTACAAACGTTTTAGAAGCGCGGGCGTCATTTGTAGTTACCTACTCCATTATTACAAACGAACACTTTCTTCTTAAATTGCTGAAAAATTATTTTTAGGTGATTCCTCGTTTGTAGTTACTTTCTCTGCAACGGAAAACGATCAAAACGGAAGTTCATATAACTACAAACGTTTTAAAAGCCTCGGCCTCGTTTGTAATTACATACTCCAGAATTAAATACGAACATTTTCTTCTCAAATTGCTGAAACATTATTTTCAGGTGATTTCTTCGTTTTTAGTTATTTTCTCTGCAACTACAAACGATAAATGCAAAACTACACACAACTACAAACGTTTTAAACGCACTGGCGTCGCTTGTAGTAACCTAGTTTATTACCACAACCGGACATATCCTGCTAAAATCGTGAAAAAACTGCAACTGCAACTGAATTGCAACTACAAACAATAAAAACGGAAGTACACATACCAACAAACGTTTTAGAAGCGCGGGTGTCGTTTGTTACTTACTACATTACTACAAACGGAGATTTCCTCCTCAAATTGCTGACAAATTAATATCAGGTGATTTACTCGGTTGTGGTTACTTTCTCTGCAAATACAAACGATTAAAACGGAAGTACATACAACTACAATCGGTTTAGACTCCCGAGTGTCGTTTGTAGTTACCTACTTTATCACTACAATCGAACATTTCTTTCTCAAATCGCTGAAAGAATGTTTTCACGTCATTTCCTCGTTTGTACTCATTTTTCCTACAACTACAAACGATAAATACGGAACATCAAACAACTACAAACGTTTTAGAAGCGCCGACGTCGTTTGTAGTGACTTACTCTTTTACTGCAAACGGACATATCCGTCCAAATCCGTGGAAAATCAGTTTTAGGTGATTTTCTCGTTTGTAGTTAGTTTCTCTATAACTACAAACGATAAATACGGAACTACAAATCACTACAAAAGTTTTTGAAGCGCGGGCGTCGTTTGGAGTTACTTACTCCATTACTACAAACGAAAATATCCTTCAAAAATCGCGGAAACATTATTTCCACGTGATTTCATCGTTTGTAGTTACTTTCTCTGCAACTACAAACGATAAATACGAAACTACGAACTACTACAAACGTTTTAAAACCGCCGGCGTCGTTTGTAGTTATCTAGTTTGCTACTACAACCCAACATATCCATCTAAAATAATTGAAAAATCATTTACAGGTGATTTCTTCGTTTGTAGTTACTTTCTCTGCAACTGCAAACGATAAATACAGAACTACAAACAACTACAAATGATTTAGAATCGCGCGCGTCGTTCGTGGTAGCCTACTTTCTTACTACAAACGAACATATCCTTCCAAAATCGTGGAAAAATCATTTTCAGGTGATTTCCTCGTTTGGAGTTGCGTTGCTCATTACTATAAACGATAAAGACGAAACTACAAACAACTACAATCGTTTTAGAAGCGCAGACGTCGTATGTAGTTACCTACTTTATTACTACAAACGAACATTTCTTTCTCAATCTGCTGAAAACTTTTTCCACGGGATTTTCTCGTTTGTAGTTGCTTTCTCTGCAACTACAAACGATAAATACGAAACTACCCACAAGTACAAACGTTTTAAAAGTACTGGCGTCGGTTGTAGTTATTTACTACATTACTACAAACGAAGATTTCCTTCTCAAAGTGCTGACAAATTATTTTCGGGTGATTTCCTCATTTGTAGTTACTTTCTCTGCAACAACAACCGATAAATACGAAACTACACACAACTAAAAATATTTCAGAAGCGCAGGCGTTTGTAGATACTTCCTCTGCAACTACAAACGATTAAAACGGAAGTACACACACCTACAATCGTTTTGGACGCCCGAGCGTCGTTTGTAGTTACCTACTTTATTAGTACAAACGAACATATCCTTCCAAAATCGTAGAAAAATCATTTTCAGGTGAGTTCCACGTTTGGGGTTACTTTATCTATTACTACAAACGATAAAGACGAAACTACAAACAACTACAAACATTTTACAAGCGCCTAAGTCGTTTGTAGTTCCCTACTTTATTTCTACAAACGAACATTTCTTTCTCAAAATGCTGCAAATTATTTTCACGCGATTTTATCGTCTGTCGGGACTTTCTCTGCAACTACAAAGGATAAATACGAAACTACACACAACGACAAACGTTTTGAAAGCACTGGCGTCGTTTGTAGTTACTTACTACATTACTACAAACGAAGATTTCCTTCTCGAATTGCTGACAAATTATTTTCAGGTGATTTCCTTGTTTGTAGTTACTTTCTCTGCAACTACAAACGATCAAAACGGTAGTACATACAGCTACAATCGTTTTAGACGCCCGGGCGTCGTTTGTAGTTACCTACATTACTTACTCCATTACTACAAACGAACATTTCCTTCAAAAATCGTGGAATCATCATTTTCAGGTGATTTCATCGTTTGTAGTTACTTTCTCCGCAACTACAAACGATAAATACGGAACTACAAACGATAAATACGGAACTACAAACAACTACGAACGTTTTAGAAGCGCCGACGTCGTTTGTAGTTACTTGCTCCTTTACTACAAACGAACATATCCTTCCAAATCCGTGGAAAAATCAGTTTCAGGTGATTAGCTCGATTGTAGTTACTTTCTCTATAACTACAAACGATAAATACGGAACTACGAACAACTACAAACGTTTTAGAAGCGCGAGCAGCGTTTGTAGTTACTTACTCCATTACTACAAACGAACATTTCCTTCAAAAATCGTGAAAACATAATTTTCAGGTGATTTCATCGTTTGTAGTTACTTTCTCTGCAACTACAAACGATAAATACGAATCTACGAACTACTACAAACGTTTAAAAACCGCCGCCGTCGTGTGTAGTTACGTAGTTTACTACTACAAACCAACATATCCTTCTAAAATAATTGAAAAATAATTTATAGGTGATTTCCTCGTTTGTAGTTACTTTCTCTGCAACTCCAAACGATTAAGACGGAATTACAAACAACTACAAACGTTTTAGAAGGGCGGGCGTCGTTTGTAGTTATCTAGTTTACTACTACAAATGATCTATCCTACCGTACGATAGGATAGATCGTTTTCCTGCTTCTGCGGTGTATGCAACGGATAAGCTGCTGAGATAAATCGTGAAATATTGCATTTCCGTAATGCCTTGGTTTTAATTTTTATCTTTTGTGTCAGATATATGTTAATTAGCATTTAAGATTCACTCAAAAAATTGTTACAGGTCGTTTCATTTTTTGGAGCCCGTTTTTTTGGAAAATAAAAAAAACCCTCCAACTACAAACGAAAAAAAGTTTACTACAATCAACTACAAACGATTTTGAATGAAAATAAATTGCTAAAAGTTTTTTATTTTTATTCCGGGGGATGCCGTTTTTTTTTGGTGGTCGTAATTTTTTTTCTGCGCTATTACAAATGAAATTAAGTTTACTACAATCAACTACAAACGAAAACCTTCCGAAATCACCAAAAAAAATTGAGATCAGAGATACATCGGGTGCCAAGTTCACATACGTAGTTGTAGGTGCTTTCCGTTCGGTCCGTTATACTTCCAGTATTCTTCAATGTATTTGATAGGAGTTTCGGCTTCTAGCTCTTTCCATATTATTATAAACCATTTTTATCAGCGTAGATCGGGATCCTCGTCTAGTAGTTAACGTAGTTGCCTCTAAACCGGAACATCGGGAGGTTGCAGGTTCGAATCGCAGCCTCGTAGTCGCGGAGAAAAATAAATACGGGTGCAACGTAGGTAACATTTGTAATGCGGCGTAGCTTCGAAACTAGAACCGGTTGTATTGATTCGGGTTTTCCGTAGCTTTCCTATGCCGAGGGCAAATGTTATCGGGTATGAAAAACAAAAAAAAAAGATTTTCTTACAAACCACGTGGAAAGGCGTTGTAGAACACTCTTGAATAAAATGCAATATAGGCTTGAAATAACAAGTTCGTAGCCTGCATCGAGGTGCAAAAGAAACACGCCGATGTATTACACAGTAGAATACAAGAATTTGTGAATCTCGAATCAGAACGATCCGAAAAATATCAATATTCACACGCAAGCACGCACATACATACAAGTAACACGAGCGTAGATCTTTGGCGTATTCCAATACTTTTTATACGTGCTTTATTGCAGCTCAAAATAAAGGATTATATACAAGTTTATGTAATATATACACTACCGGCAAACAGTATGAGCACCCTTTCGCAGTTTTTCGACTAGGAGCAGCCATCAAAACATACTTTCCATATACATTTCCTTCAAACTTTCATCTGTTTTTTTTCGTTTGTTCCAATGGAACTTTTTCCCCTTCGAATACTTTACTTCGAACCCTACAAATCTGGAGTTTAGGCGCATTTTTTAAAACTCCCGGCCTTCTTGAAAGAACTAGAAAATCACGCGGGAAAAATAAAAAAATGGGAGGTGAACGTTGCTCAATCGAATAGTTCAAGGGACAAATATCTGTTTCTATTCCGCAAAAAGTATGGCCCGAGTTTATAGGAGTGAGAAATCAACAGAAAAAGCCAACCAGGTTTCAAGTAACACAGCGAAACAAAAAGTAGTAGGGAATGAGAATTTCTTATCTCTGAAATGGTTCCCTGAACACCGCTTTGCGCCTTTTTGGTTGATGTCTGTACCTTGTGTTCCGATTAGCACTGCGCAGCATTCCTATACCGTTTGCCGGTGGTATATATGCGTGAAGATACCCACTGCCACGAAACAATCCCAGAACCGCAAATTGAAGTTGACGTCAAAATTGTTCCGTATATCAACTATATTTGGGCACGAATGTTGAACCAAATCATAACCAAAGGAAACCGAGATGACACTGCACGTACTGCATGCCTCTCCGCTTTCGCTCAATCGTTGTTAAAACGAAAGAGACGATCTTCAATATAACTTTCATGATGAAACGCGATTGTTTTTGGACTGACGACTTTAGTACCATAAGATCAGTATTTGTCATAAGAAAAAAAAAAGGAAAGAGAGAGGCACCCAAAACCAACGTATGCGCAATGTCGGAATCGTCGGAAAGAAATTCTATCCCGAAAGCCACCATAACCAACAGAAAGCTCGCTGCATTGTCCAATGCAGGCGATGAATGTCCACAGAGCCAATCTATAGCGTTCATCAGCCTGTATCGTCTTGTACCGCACGCGTCATTCTCGCCTGATACGAATCGAAGGTAAAACCTTTTACTTCGTTTCACGTCGTTGTCGAGCTCCACCGTTCGTATTTTTAAATAACTGCAAAATGTTTACCGTACAATTACCAATCCGTGATAACGAAACGAAAAATCAGGTACGCGTTATTTTTTTCTCGCGAGAGTGTGTGCCTTTAATCGACATGCTCGTTCTGGGCGTTGCTCTCGCGCCAGGTATTCTGCACAAGTTCGACGAATTGGTGCCACCATCGACTCTGGAAGGTGAAGTAAATGGCGCAAGCAGCGATAAAAAGCCACGACACCAATAACAAATAGTCGGTCTCGTTGGACAGTGTGCTCTGCAAGGGTCCCCCGAAATCGGCCGACGTCACGTAGAGCGAGCCGTTCGGCTCGAGGGTCGTATACGTCGTGACGAAACGCGCGAACGTTTCCAGGGTGTAAGAAGTGTCGTTAAATTTGACGAGTGGCTTGCCGTTGTAGATGAACATTAGTGTCGGGACGCCAACTATGCCGAACTGGGTGTTGAAGCTGAAAATCACGATCGAAACATTGAATGATCGGAACGGGAAGCGTCACTGTAAAAATCCAGTATAGACTGGAACGCGCATGAATAGTGAAGTGCCGATTTGAAGTTAATTTGAACTTATAGCCAACAATGACGATGAGGAAGATCATAGATACTTATGTTTCCTATATCCATTGTCTACTGATTGGCTATGTACATCTGGCTGTGGCAAGCGTTCCAATCTTACTACGTTTCATTGGATGAAATATATATAGATAGACCCTTGAAACTATTAGGACGTTGAATCAAATTCTCGCTGTTTTCAACAAGTGCGTATAGTTTAAGACGGTTAATGGTTCTTAACATCCGCACGAACTAATCGAAACATTTCTTTAAAAAGTGCTATAATCAAAACAAACGGCCATGATTTTTCCTCTATAATCTTTCGAGGAGAGCTATTACGTGCCATGTACGACTGCGGAAAAGTGAGGAAGAGGCGAATAACATCTTTTGGGAATGTGAGAACTACGAAACAAATTGATCAACTCTAATCCAAAAACTCCAAAAAGCTCGAAAATTCCCGCCGTTTTGCCTCGAGTTCTTACTCCAATCTACGGACAGGTCCAAAGTACTGCCAATCGCCCAATTTATCTACAGTATTGACCTCTCTATTTAAGGGGTCTCTCCACATAGGGGCTTAAAAAATGCATTTTTTTTATTGCCTAAACTTATCGTTTGAAACGTTTAGAATACCATGCGGTTAGTGATTTTGGTCAATTTTCCAAAATGCCGTCCCGAGAGCCTTTGAGCGTGACTCACCTCTGCTCGGTTTGGCGCCCTACGCGCAGGTATAGGCACCATGTGGAGAGGTGAGTCGTCTACTCAATAATAGCTCTTAGAAACGCTTCTACACCTATAGAAATGTAGTATTACAAGGAAGCCGAAGGACTATTTTTTGTTCTAAGGCCTTCCCCTTAGCCTAATATCATTATTTTTCGAATATTAATGGTTCATCAGTGGCCACATGTATATCCTAATCAATTTTTTTGCGTAGACTGTTTCAGATAATCCTACGAGGTGCTGGAGTGGACACCGCATTCGGCCTCCCTTCTGGACAGCTTCACGGCGACTGGTTGTGTCTCCGCCATTTTAAACTTTTTTCAAGCAATAAAAATCGTTTTGAAGACTAGAATTAGGTAATAAAAAGTACCTATGACCCTGAAAAGATATATACATTCCTTATTCTCGGAAAAACGGACTAAAATTTGCCGTTCTATATGGAGTGAGCCCCTTAAGTGATGTACATATTCTGTATAAAATGCGTTTGCTGCTAACTCCGAAATCTATGTAGAGCCTGCATGGGTTGACTAATCCCAAGCCTTCCCATTATATCGCGAAAAAAAGTTTTAGATGGTAATGCATCTATAAAATACTATAAGCAAACTTGAAATTCAGTGTATGTCATTTCACCGAAGCGTAAACAACTTTTTTTTTTCAGTGTTAAACATGTCAAATTTCGTGCCAAATAAAGTATTTGCAAAGAATTTTACTGCACTACTTTATCAAAAAAAAAATCTGAGGCTGAAGCACACAGAACATTTGTTGAGACTTATGGTGACCATGCTCTGTAGGAAACAGAATGCAGAGATTGGTTTAGGCGCTTCAGAAACAATGATTTTGGTGTGTTGAGTTGAAAGCATTGCTTCATGTAGACTTGTGTCAGACGCTAGTTGAACTTACAGAATCATTAGGAGTTGATCACACAACAGTTTGGAAACATTTGAAAGCATGAATTTTCATGAAAAAAAACAGCATGAGCTTAGCCAACATCCCAATAGAAGTAAGTACTCGCAAGGCCCCTCTGCCTGCATTTCTTACTTCTGATGCCTAGAAGCGTCGATCGCGACTGCCTTTATGGGCAGGAAAAATCGGGGTAGCGCATTGAAGTGAGGCGCTGCTTGGCTGCTGAAAATGCACCACCTGGCGTAAAAAAGTACCAGCAGGCAGGTACCAGCTTGAGCTTTGGCGTCGTCATTCTTGAGCTCGGTTTGATTGGCAGGTGTAGCTAGTTTCAAAAGTTCCACCAGCCTCGTCGCGTTTACCACCTGCAAACAATCTTGAACTTCAATATCGCGAGTCCCATTGAGCCCAAGGTTATTTGTCGCAGACCCCGATTCATACTTCGACTGTGCCGTATTCCCTGGTTGCCAGGCAGTTGGCAATTCTCCTCTGAGCTGATCCAGACCCGCTTGTCTCCATGAGTGTAACATTTCCAACTCTTGTCACACCCGTGATCTCCTGGGCGAACGACGTACCTGCATCTTCATTCTCAATGGGTATCGACGGTTGGTCGGATGCTGGACACTCGTTCAGGCTCGTTTGCGTTGATGCGACAAACGCAACTGAAAGTTCTAGACTTTATTCGCCTGAAACTCGCGAAGCTCGAGCTGACGATCGATCAATCTGATTGTTCTTACCCAGAGCAATGACAAACAAACTTATTTGGATCTTCATCGTCCGCCAGTGCAGTGCGTTTACATGTCGATGGACGAAGCCTATCACTCGCTTGTGGATGTCCACGTACGACGGATTGCGAACTCGGCTCGTCTGCTGATTCGCTGACGCGAACGTATTAATTGAAACTTACGATGCTTAATAACGAATAAATGCGACGAGCATTTCGAATAATAGTTGACATTTGCGAATGTTAGTCGCTGTAGAGTTTTGTGGAATAGCAAGATTTCGAGGTTAAGTTCGGGATGTATTCAGCAATTTCACCATGGAAACTACTAGATACAGGAGTCCAAACTCGACCTTTCAACTCGTCCCCAAAATTGCGAGAGTAAAAGCGGCGCTGCAGTCTTTCGAAGCAGGTTATATATATATATAGATATATTGTGTACATCATAGCAGATCGGGCCTGGTAATAGGACAGATGACAGCTAACCTATCAACATTAATTCATGGATGTAAGTGCCAGTAAAAATTAACATTGAGATTAACATTTAGCTAACATTTTAGATTAAGGGCATGTACGAAGTCAACATAACCTTACAAATTTTCCAACCCAGTTTTCTCGTAGATGTTCGAGTTTCTTTAGGGAAACCAAAAGGCCTCCCTGCATCTGGCTCTGGAGAGTAGGGAATCTTAGGCAAAGCTCAGCGCAGGTGGCGCCACGTAAGCATAACGTAAAGAAAAAAAGCTGTCAAACGGCGCGGAAAATTTTTCACGGTAACTGTCATATAGTAAAAGTATATGAATGGACATAATGGACAATAATTACAGATATTTGACTATACCGGAATTGAAAAATCGGCTACTTCTCCTTTTCTGTTCATCCTTTAAAGTTTCTTTTTCGCTCCAAACAAATAGGAAAGGCTCTTTTTTCAATATTTTCCGGGTCAGTTTCGTCCCGGTAAAGAATAGGTAACTATTCTAGGTAACTAGTATTAATTAAATAATACCAAAAGGTTAAAAAAATGCAAAAATTTCAAAGAGAATTTTTTAGGTTATGATGATTAACTATTTTACAATATGTTTTTAGAATAGCGTCAGAAATATTATGGTTATACTACACTGAGCTGTACCAAATCCTTCACTTTTATAGTCTGCAGTAGGTATATTCTGTAACGCGTAACGACAACTTCCGTTATCGTTAGCTAGCGACAGCCAATAAGAGGCTCCCTTTCTTTTGTAATCGTGCATGCGATTGGCTATCGCTAGCTAACGATAGCGGAAACCCTCGTTACCGAGTTACAGAATAGACCCACAGACCTGAGATGATCAGAATATAGCCTTGAATATGTTGTGGTTGTAAAGTGCTTGTGACGTATAGCAATTTGACATTGCCTGCGAAGTTTTTCGTTTGTAGGAAATAAATAAACGCCTTTGTTTCTCCATCCAATTGCACGACACGGATGCATTCTTCACAATTTATTCACGACAAACGGACTATTTTTAAAAAATCCAACAATAGTCGTAGAAACACGGGAAAAACCAAAGAGAATCTCATTAAGGCGTTACCCCCACTTGTAGCGCAAAAAAGGCCTTTTTCATGAATTTTTTTAAAGAAAACTACAAAAAAAATTTAATCGATCAATATACCATCTTAAAGAACACATTTTGGAGAACTTTCAGTAATTTTTTTATTGAAAAATATTACATTGTTTAATGGCAAATGGCCGTCAATGAAATAATGTTTCCATATACACGGTTTGGGGTGACCAACATTGCGGCGAAGTGGATCATCTGAAAAAAAAAATGCGGATGGATTTAGTCAAATATAAGTATAAACTAGTCTTTAATCGAAGGATTTTAAAAAATATTCATTTTTCACAAAATGGCGGATAGTCAAAGTTAATGGTTCGATTTTAACGAAAAAAAATCGAACAATTAAAGACAACATTTCTATGTATTAAATAAGCCTGCGAAATTTCAAGAAGATCGGTTCATTAGTGTTTGAGTAATGTTGGTCACCGACTTCAGAAATGCCGTTTTGAGAAAAACGCGTTTAAAGTTTCAATCAGCCGGTCGTTTACACAACGGATTCTTCTCTTTCAACGCTCATATCTCAGTCAATTTTGTTCGGATCGACTTGAAATTTTCAGGACATATTCTCAGATACTTAAACTTCAAAAAAATGCAATAAAAAATCGATTTTTTCAAAATCGCAAGTGGGGGTAACCCCTTAAACGTCATGTGGTGTTTGTTTGGGCTATAATACAATGTCCCCTCTAGCAGGAGAAATTGGCAGTAATAAGGCTCCCTATTCCCTGGCGAAGAGCTTGATGATTTTCTTTTGTCCTGATTGTGAGTATTATTCGCCTTCGAGAAATCTCTGTTCAAAAATGCTAGCTATCTCTCTCGCATTCATATGTTACGTGGTATACCTACTTCGCCGTAAGGCCACGTACAACACGGTCCGCCCACTTCAAAATTTTCGACCCTAATTTCGACCAAACAATAAAATCAATTGACATGAAATTTATTGTGTACATGTGGCATCATACCAGAATGAGCCTGATGGGTGACATGTCTCCATATTTTGAAGAAATAAAATAAAATTCACAGATGTGACCGGCCCCCTGACACTGGCAGATAAATGCTGTTCGCAAAATGTGCTTGCCGCACTATGGCGCTAGTAGTCGTGTGACAGACATGCACATATACGACTGTTGCACCAGTGCTTCGAAAATTCTACGTGAATAAAAGTCTATTGTAGATAACTTTATGAAAACCACCATTCGCCTGTATGATCGATTTCAGTCATAATTGAATTATTCAACTTAGCATTATCAACTTGGAATATTTCACGAAAGTATTGAATCATTCAGCTGATCGGAGTATTTAGAGCCGAAGGCTGCCACATAACAGTCAACGCTACGTAGTAGCGATTCCAAGAACTAAAAAGTCGGGACAAAACGCGTTTTCGTTTATCGTATAGGAATAAATCGCCCAATGGCCGGCGCGCTAATCACCAGTGGCAAGGCAAAGTGAAAGAAGAAGAAGAAGAAGAAGAAGAAGTATAGGAATAGATAGTAGGCCAGTGTCAGTAGGCCTATTCTGTAATGGCCTCTGCACACTGCGCGCGATGAGCGATATCCAATGGGAGCTTCACTCTCCCAGGAGGTTTCCGGAATACCTGAGCTCCTATTGAATATCGCTGACACTCGTCGTTCATCGCGCGCAGTGTGCAGAGGCCATAACTCGTACCGATAACTTTTGTTATCGTTGGCTAGTGATAGCCAATAAGAGGCTCCTTTTCTTCTGTAATCGCGCATGCGATTGGCTGTCGCTAGCCAACAACAATGAAAACTGTCGCTACCGAGTTACAGAATAGGCCTGCAGGAATAGTTCTACAGTAGGCCTATAGTCCACAGTAGGGTTGGCTGTACCGCCTATATCGTTGACTTCAAACTCGTTTGCCGCATAACCATATGTTTTCGAAATCGGCACGCCGCAGAACTCGACCAATTTTCGTCCAATCGACTTGAAATCGTAGCTTCTTAGATTGCTTTAGCAGTCAAGTACAAGCGCTTCTGTCAATTCGTTGAAAATTTAAAAAATATATAACTTTTTATATGAAAATGATGGTTGAAAAATCGAACTTTTGTTTTAAACTCGTCTCTATTTTTTTTAAGTAATTTTTTCATTTCCCCCGTACTCGATTGCTAAAACTAATATAATCAATGAAAACATTTCACTCTTAGTTCCAAGATTAAATTTGCGCCAGTTCTACTGCCCGTCGCAGAGAGGGTTGGCTGATAACCATTAATGCTGTAGCGATGCGGGCGCCGCCATTTTGTATTATTTTAACAAACACATTTATTACATACTTCAAGATTACGTGACAAAGCCTAAAAGTTTTTTTGACTATGTATTTTATTCTCCTCTTCAAAAAGGATTCCAAAGAAAGCGGTGGAAAATGGGCAGCAAGGAGACTAGAGAGAAGGAGTCGACACTCCCGCCTAAAACAGTTCTTTCAATCGGTCGCAGAGATATAGTGCTCAGTTCCGCCGCAGGCGTCGCTAGTGTTCCCCAGAGCCCACAATATATAGTAATACAAAACTGCATAAGGTGAAACTGTCCGTGTTATGGCGGCAAAATTGTTTGCGCCTGTCAAACACAAAAATATCTGTCGTGTACACCAGCACAGCAGCTATATAAAACCTTCGCCAGCGAATTCTTTTTCAGCGAATTTAATTATTTTTTTGCGACGGCAACGGCAAAGAAGAAGCAGGGAGTATTTCAAGACTTACTGTTAAATTATAAATCTAATCTGAGTTTTTTTCCAAATTTTTTTGTTTAGGTTTTAGGTTACGGTGACCCAGTCCGCGCGGATCTGCACGGTGATTGAAGGTAAAATATTAACTATTTTCCATTCTGCAAGATGTAAATTAAATTCAATTGTAATTTAATATTTTTAATGTATATTTATTATTAGAATTGTAAATTAAAATCATATTCAATGACAATTTTGCGAGAACTTGAATGAATCGGTGGCACGTATATGGAATGTATAAGTATGTATAAGATTGTTTTTAGACTGTCAAAATATCTTGACATTTAGTATTTGAATATAAGAAAGGTTTGAAAGAATATAAGAAAGGTTTGATCTAAAATTTACACGTAATATTGCAATAGATAAATTAATAACGAATAGGTGTGACATTATGTTTTTAAAAAAGCGTTTGTATTTTTCAATCGAATGCGGTTTAGAGTACCAACGGGCGAGTCTCATCATGTCTGCGAATCTGCATCTCTCACGTTTGCATCAAGGAGAGTATTAATTCATTTTATATATAAATAGTACACACTTTAGTAGTTTCTAGATATTTTCATGATGCACATTTTTTTGTTTTCAGCCTGCGGAAGCGAGCCCTGACCTTCCAGATGGAAGCAATAGCCCTTTTCAGGGCTCCAAAAATTTTTAACGTAAAACAACACACATATTCCCCCCATTCTCGCAGAAAATTGTATTGGGACCGATCATTTGTAGCCTGTGGAAACGAGCCCCGACCTTCCAGATGGAATCAACAGCCCTTTTCAGGGCCCCAAGAACTTCTAACGTTAAACAACTCACGCATTCATGCCATTCTCGCTGAAAATTTTTTCGAGATCTTTCGTTCAAGTGTATATATATGCATACATATATATACACTTCACCAAGGGTCTTCAATATTTATGATTTTTACTATTTTTATACTATACGAAGCCTTCCGATAAAGAGTATTGACGTATTGAAAGTGATCGGGATGTACTGATATTTATAAATAAAAAACTTCCCTCTTGATGTAATCGAACTAATAATGAAGAAGACTCCTCGCGAATCAATGAGATAAAGGGAAAAGTAAACACTCTAGGTAGGAATTATAAAACAAAGGCCATAGCCGGGTAAGTAGCGAAAAATTGCCCCCGCATTTTTTCCAGCGAAATTTGTAGTATATTCTGAGGTATAAAAAAAACAAATTTTTCTGAAAATTTCATGCCCGTCAACGCAATGGTTTTAAAAAAATTAATTTTTTAAAAATATCCACAAACATTTTTTTTTCCGGCAACGGTACAGTGGATCGATTTGATTTTTTTTTGGTACTCGTTCCAATCAAACGTCTTACGAAATAAAATTATAGAACATCTTGCGAAAGATCAAGGTTTGAAAAAAAATAATTTTCCTTGTTTTATTATTTTTTACTATAATCCACTTGGGGTACAATAGCGAAAATGTTTTTATATAATCTTTGGGCACCTTATTAGATTATATACTTTTTTCAAAATGATCGGTTTGGTACGCCACAGTGAAAAAAAAGAAACACACTTTATTGATATATTTCAGTTATATAGATATATGTATAACTAAAATATATCAATAAAGTCTGTTTCTTTTTTTTTCACTGTGGCGTACCAAACCGATCATTTTGAAAACATTATATAATCTAATAAGGTGCCCAAAGATTATATGAAAAAATTTCGTTATTGTACCCCAAGTGGATTATAGTAAAAAAAAATAAAACAAGGAACATTATTTTTTTTTAACCTTAATCTTTCGCAAAATGTTCTATAATTTTATTCCGTAACACGTTTGATCGTAACAAGTACCAAAAAAAAATCGAATCGATCCACTGAAGCGTTTCCCGAATTTTTATTGTTTTTTATTTTAAAAAAATTCATTTTTCCAAAACTATTGCGTTGGCGGGGATGAAATTTTCAGAAAATTTGTTTTTTTTTCTTATACCTCAGAATATACTCCTAATTTCGCTAGAGAAAATGCGGGGGGAAATTTTTCCCTACTTACCCGGCTATGGTCTTTCAACTATTGATGGCAGTAAATTAAAGAATATATTCTTCCATGTTATTTTTGTTCGATTTCTTTTGGGATTGGACGAGTCCTTTGATTGGTTTAAACTGCTTCAATTCGCTCGTACAACCAAATATCTATACGAAAGGAGAAGAAAAAAATTTTAACTACCGAGGCTCGAACTCAGGACCTTCACACAGTAATCTAGCGTTCTACCAACTTCGCCACACAATGATTTGCCAATAAAATCTTCTCATATTTAAGTGATTGCCGTGCTGGGGGTTCAATTAAGCTTGACGGCTTGTTCGGTACGTTCATCGCTTTATTCGCGTTTCATTATAATTAGCTATATTTTTAAACATAACAGGCAAATCATAAGTTTCCATAATAAAATACCTCGTGCTGTACTTATTATATAATTATTATATCTCATGTGCTTATTATATAATAAGCCCATGTGAATAAAACAACACGAGTTGTTTTATTAATATTATTTATATTTTATTTATTATATATATGTACACAATATTATTATATATTATAATAGAAGGGATCCCCACTTGGGTGTATTATCGTTCGGGTGTGCGAAAGAAAACACACCATGACTATTCCAAGTGAGTACGAGAGAGAAACACGATCACCCCAGTTTTGTGATTGGTCGTTGCGGCGGAGCTCGGACCTTATGCAGTTTTGTATTACTATATATTATGGGCTCTGGGGAACACTAGCGATGCCTGCGGCGGAACTGAACACTAACTCTCTGCGACCGATTGAAAGAACTTTATACATACAGGCTAGGATAGGGAGTTTGGACTCCTTTACTCTAGTCTCCTTGATGGGCAGTTACAGTGGTGTCCTCCCTCAGAAAAGCATTCCAAGGATGAATGAGAGTTATGGGGATGTACGTGTGACTGAAATTCGACGGTTTTCTTTTTACCGACGCACGATACGAGCATTTCGTCGCAAAGTCTCCCTCCGGCGTGGGGGCGTATTTGTATCGCGAACGTAGGTCGGAGTGTATCGAACGCGCGCAGTATTACGGAGACGAAAACGCTCTCGTGCCGATGGTTAGCGAAGATTGTAGCTGTAAAAAGAACGAGTCGATAATTCGTAATCGTGGTGCGTGGTTCACGTTGGCCGTGTGTACGCAACAAGGACGACGACATACGCGTCAAATGGCGATCGCGACGAGCAGCCTAAAAATAAGTGAGAAGACGGCGAAGCTCGGGCACTGAGTGAAGTGGAGACAGTTCACGGTACCGTTCACCGCGTACTCGGAAAAAAAAAAAAAAAAAAAAAAAACGTACGTGTACGCGACCGAACGATATACGTAAGTTGAAGTATTCCGCATATCGCGCGATGAACCGGGTGCAAAACGTGCCCAAGACGATTACGCGTCCGTGAACGCGGCCAAAAGCTTTCGAGCGGAGTGCACTCCGCAGTTCTCGCGTTCTACGTATGTACGCGTTGTAATACGTAGCAGCTGTGGAGCGCGCGGGCGTGCGCGCGCGTGAATGTGTTCTGCGGCCCCGCATGTGGGTTCGCGCGGCCTGTGCCCTTTCTCGTCACCGAAACGCCAGTTTTACGTTTTTTCTTCACGTTTGTCGCAATGATAGTATCGTATCACGCATGGGAAATATAAAGAAGGAAAGAAAAGCATCAACTACGAGATTCGTAGGTGTGGGGTGACGAGTAACCAAGTGAAGCGCCGTGTGAAGTGATTCCGTAGATGCGTGACGCTGAATGTTCGTGAACCGAAGGTAGAGTACCAGTAGTCTACGTCGCGAATGCTGTGCGCGAGCACGTTGCTCCTCGTTTTGTGGCTAAACAACGCTTCCGCGCTCTCATTTCTCACCATCGTGCCCACACACGTACGTGTATGTTTCTCCGTCCGCGCGTGTGTGTCCGTACGTTTGCACGGTAACGAGCGAGGCAAGATCGAGACCGAGGCAAAGTGCCCCCAAAACAAGCATTTCTCGGTTGCGAGCGCGTCCGCCATTTTCAAAACACAAAACCACGACAATTTCAATCGGATGTTCGTTCCTTTCGATCGTGTCCCCCGGCTGTTCTCGCTCGCTTCGAGAGCTGTAGCGTCGTTTCGATGCCGCTCACCCGATACTGTCATCGCGCATCCTTGGACTCCGAATTAGGGTCGATTCGATACCAGTGAATGTTAGTCACGTGTCGTGCGAGCCAGAAGTGGCACAGTCCGTTGAACTCCGAACCGACGTCTCGTAGGTCCTTTTTCTTCGAATGCCTTACCCGCGAAATCGACAGCTCGAAAGTCACCTGACAAATTGTAGCTTCCTCTCGGTTAAACAGGTGTTGACGAGGTTGGGGAAAAATTGGGAACTCGCGAGATTCGACAATGACCGGAAACTCCAAGTGCCCCCATGTGTGTAGGGGAAGTCTCGAGTCCCATTGGGCAAGTACCCCCTGCAAACCTAACCTAACCTAGCGCAGTGTCGATCCTTCTCGTTCGATATTGCGAGAAGGATCTATTGGGTCTATGCGTCGATCTGTAGCAAGAATTGAGGAAATTTCATATGCAAATTATTCATAAAAAACAAGCGATTTTAATCGACTAATATGTTGTATCCTGTACAAAGAAGTAATCCAAGCGGTTTTTGAGGACGTCCAGGGGATTGAACGTTTTATTATTCAAATTATTCTCTAGTGCATGGAACGAGTGAAAAAACATCCCACCCGAGCTGCAATCACTTTTTCCGGGTGACTAGTGAAACGTGTGGTCTACTCGTTGCCCTATGGGCCAGTTGTGAGCAGTACTTGATCGAACAAAGCATTTCGTTGAGTGGCAGCAACCCATGATAGCCGATTCCTTCCCAATCCCACCAGATACAGAGCATGACCTTCTTCAGGTGTAATCCAGCCTTTGCAACCAACTGAGCAACTGCGTGCTCCAACCATGATCTTTACCGACCGACATTCTTGTAGACAATCCACTTTCCATCGCCCGTTATCATTTCCTTTAAAAATGGTTCTTTTTGAGCACATTTGAGCAGCAAGCTGAAATTCAGTTTGTGCGGCACCTAAGCATCAAGCTTGTTTACCATCCCAAGCATCCGTAAATAGCTAAAAACAGCTGATTGGTCAATGTTGAGGTTATGTCCAATCTCTGTAGTCGTCAAATGCTGGTCAGAGTTGGAAAAAGCCTTGATTTCATCGACATCAGTAGCGACTGACCGATCAGAGCAAGGAGCATCTTAGAGATCAACATCTTCACAACAAAATTTCACAAACCACTTCCTACACTTGCTTAAAACATTCTCTCCGTATACGGCACATATTTTTTTGTAAGATGAAGAAATGGAACATGAAGGAAAAACATTGTTGCATTTCATGTTCAACAATTCAAACTTCGATGTCATCACTTTTTCCACTGCATGACATTGAAGTTTGCATCATTAGGATGCAATGACTTTTCAAATTTTATTCATGTTACTTTTCTTCAACTTTATCATTATCAAGAGACTTTTCTTTGTAAATTAAGCCCGTAAATTTCTGATAAGAATAAGTGGAAACGTTTGACCAATGTTCACGCCTTAGATTGGCCAAAAAAATGTAAGTAATGAAAAACAATTAATTTCCGTTGCATTCCAATGATGCAAGTTCAAAGTCGTTAGCACTTACTTGCCACTGTGAGATTCGAAACACCTCACCAACTTCTTTCTCTCATGCGAAAATGTATTGATGTTTAATCTACAGAAGGGTGGCAAGTAAGGGTTAATTCTGATTCTTGGCTGAATAACCTACATAGTCTTTTGAAGTGAACTTCTTAGACGATCCGACAAAATTTCCAAGTAAAAATATCCAATAGTTCATTTTTTATAATAATTTTTGTCGCTTTGGTGTAAATGAACCCCAGTTTGGCAAGTACGTGATTCTGCAGAACTGTGACAAGAGTTAACTAGTGTTTGCGAGGTGTCATGTGTATTAATGGATTCAATAGGTTACGTGATACTGATTGATTTTCATGAGAGTTTGCATCGTTGGAATGCAACGAAAATGATTTTTTTTCCCAAATTTTCTTCGGCAGATTTGAACTACAAAAATCACGCAAATATTATTCGAGATTCTTATTTAGCGATTTACATCAAAATTGCAGTCTTGTTAACGATAATAATGAACATAAGAAATTGAAAAGAATTTCCGTTACGTTCGCACGGTGCAAACGTCAAGCGTATTCCACCGCTGTATATGAGCCATATTTACCCCTACATTGACACACTGTCATTTCTACCAGGACGAATTTGAAATAAAAAGTTCGCAAATGCAACACGACCTCCATTCGGGAGCTACCAACTCTTCTAATCACATAAAGAGCCATGAAAGCCTTAAGGCGGTACGATCATTACTACGAATCCAACTTTCGGATTTGAAATTTTCATATGATTTTGACGAATACTTTACGCGCCTATTGCCAAAATTCGAGCTATTTTGACCGTTTAGTTTTTTCGCAATAAAACTGCAAAGTCGAGCGCTTCGAGTTACCGAAGCACGTCGTCTTATGGAGTCGTTCAACCGGAAGTGCGGTGATCGTGGTTTTTCTGCTCAGGTATCCAACTAAACCCGTTGGAAAACTGAAATTCGATAGATTAGATATAATAGATATTGTAAAAAATAAGAAAATCAAGCTTCACCGTGTAGTTAAAGCACTACATTGCAAGAAAGTTTCAATTTCCGATTGAAAATGGTCAGAACGACGAAATAGCACCCACAGACTTAGCATCGTAGCGAGTAACAGCTGATGCGTTTGGCGAACTTTGTTCTTTGTTCCCAGCTTTGTTTCGAAATTAATTTGAATAGAAGCCGCCACAAAATATGCAAACAACAATTTATGGAGTTTTATCATTTATCACGTATCAATAATATGTATAATTATATTCTGCATATCGTGTTAATTCCGCTGAGGTAATTCAAGCCTATTTTAATAGGTTTCCGGCTGATTTTTATTGTCTTTTTAGTCCGTTTTTATGGTGGATATGTTAATGTTGTTATTACGAAGATTACTACCGAGTCGTTGACAATCTAATTTTTCAGTTTTTATCTGTTCACGTGCAATAAATCCATCATTTACCACAAAATTTGGCACACTATAATCGATAATACGAATAATCAACGTAAGTAAACATCAATCAGAGCAGCTGTGGGTAAAATAAATTTAGACTCTTTTGTGACCCTGTGGAAGTGATCGTACCTCCTTGAATCTAAAATGTTCACTTTCCCAAAATTGAAGGTTTTCAATAGTTATTCACAATTCAGTTTCATACTTATCAAATTTCAACAATGCAGGCATATGAAGAAATACTTGAAAAAAAAACCGTTCGCAGAGTTTTTAATGGCAGGTGGGTGATGAGAACCGTGACCGAAGGTTTTAAACGGGAGATATACACCTAGGAGCCGGAAAAAAGGTCATTTTTGTAAATTTTTTTCAAGAAACACTATTTGAAATTTCGGATTGGGGTTTCAATGATCTAAAAGTATATAGAGTTCAAAAATATGTTTAATTGTCTTAATTTAAAAATATCAAAAACATACAAAGATATTGTATGATCCTTGAAGCGTCGTAAAAAAAATCGGTACCCAAAATTTCTCGAAAACCAATGAACCGATTGCCTTGAGGTTTTTTGTGGTTATTCTATACACCATTATCTAGTACTTGTCATAGACGATTTTGAAAATATCGATTTATGACAAAATGGCGGACGTTTGAAAATAAATAGTGATTTTTGGGCCAAAAATTAGTTATTATTTTGCCTATAAAACAAAAACTAAGTAACGGAAAAAAAAATCCTACGACAAGTACTAGATAATGGTGTATAGAATGACCACAAAAAACCTCAAGGCAATCGGTTCATTGGTTTTCGAGAAATTTTGGGTGCCGATTTTGATATACTTTTAGATAATTAAGACCCCAATCCGAAATGTAAAATAGTTTTCCTTGAAAAAATTCACAAAAATTACCTTTTTTCCGGCTCCTAGGTGTATATCTCCCGTTGAAAAGAGTACAACGTGTTTAGGCTTTTGTTTGCAAGCGCAACCACCTGCGGAACCTGTCGTCATTCGCTGCGTGCATTATAGTTATAGAAAAAAGGCGTAATACTTTTTCAATCGTTTCCATCTGTTTGCAGAAATGAAAATCCGAACGTGAGGGTCGGAGCAGCTCGCAGGCAAGAGAAGCGACTAGTCGCCGAGTGAGTATCGCGACAAAGGTCCCGTCCGTGGACACGAGAACCGTCAGAGGCGCGTTAACGGTGGATCGGCGGTAACCGGCCGAGGCGTATTTTGGGAGAGCGGCGATGGCGGACGATTGCGGTGAACACGAGAAGCCGATGACGCTGACGGGAGTGTCAGCTACGGCGTCGTCATCGGGAACGCCGAGTCCGCGAGGCGCCCACGGTATCGGCGGCACGAGCGCTAGCAGTAACGACGCCAACAGTGGTTGCGCAGTCGCGAGCGGATCAACCGTTATCGCGACCATTCCGGGCGGCGCTGATGTAACGGCAGCCGTGAATGATTCGACGGCAACAACGACGTCAACGACGACGACGACGACGACGACGGCGACGACGACGACGACGACGACGACGACGACGGGGGCGGCGATGACGACGGCGTCAACGACGAGATCGACGCCGGTGAGCGTCGGTCTCGTCGCACCAGCTGTGTCCTCGACGGCAGCGACGTCCGCGGGCGGTGGCTCCCCATCCACGTGGACGTCAACATCCGACGGGATAACGCTCGGGGCAACCTCGGCGTCCGGTGGAGTCGGCACCGTCGCCTCCGGCCACGGTGGATCGAGGAAAAACGGGAGCAGTCCCCGTTCGCCGAAACATCTGCTGCCGCGGAAATCGCGAGTAAGACTAAGCGAGCTGCAATTGGAGTCGGCTACGAGGGAGGAATGGGCAGCCAAGTGGCGTGAGCAGGACTTGTATATCGAGTGTCTAGAGGCCCAGGCCGCAGCCCAGGAAGGTACTGAGATAAGACGAGCGCGGGACACTGATGTCCCTCGCTGTCGAAAGAATATCTTAAATAACAAGTTTAAATGCCGCTATCGAACGGCTCGTAGAGACGCTAAGATTATCCGGTCAAACTCCCATTTTGGTTTTTTTCTTCACCCCACTATGGCAATCCGCTCTCACTTCTATGCTCATGGATATTTCGAGTTTCTTTTGCCATCGTCGTTATCATCGTCATTACGATTACTATGATTATTATTGTCGTTGTTGTGGTTGTTATCACGCTCGCCATCATACCCCCCCCCTTTACTATTATTATCATTATGTAATTGGAATTGGCTGTGCGATTTTTGTACTGTTAACCCGTAGTGGTAAGATCCGACAATATCAGGCAGGATTGTAAGCAGTGTCGCGCCCATGAAGGACGACGATGGTGCAAGTGTGTTAACGTTATTGCAAATACAACGTTACTCGTGTCCTCTCTTCTTGCTCGCTGCGAAGCGATCGATCGGTGATGCTGAAAAGAAGGAAAGGAAAGAAAAATATCGCCAGGTGATATCTCGGTGATTAATATTTAGTGATCGAGTGCGATTCGATCGGAGAAAGGTATATATCGTGTCATTTGAGGGGTCAGAAAAGAAAAGAATGATTTGTGTTATCTCTGCGTGTTTCGCGTCAAGTGGTGACCAGTGAAGTGTTGTGATCTGAATTCTCTTTTGTCATTTGTTTGTTCGTTTTTTTTTCTTTTTTTTTTTTTTTTTTTTCGTTCTTCAATCGATCGTAGCCGCGCGACCCGAGAGGTGGTGGTGGCAAAAGAGAAGAAATGAAAATTGCATTATGATTCTTTGGCAAAAAAGTGTAATAACGGGGTGCTTGTTGTATTTGATAATACGTACGGGGAACGTTTGAGCGTTTCGGGACGAGCACACTCACAGCAGATGGTCGTGTATCGTCGTCTCGAGGGTGCGACGCGATACAAGAAGATCCCCCCGATCAAGAGGCATAAGAGAGTCGGGAGGATTGACATAGAGATGAGATGAGAGAAAAGTATGCGCCTATTGTAAACTCTGCAAACGCGTAAATAACGAGCGTTCGACTTTTTCTCACGATTCGCGAAGCTTTATTCGTGTGTTTTTTTTTTGTTGCATTTTTTAATCTTCACTCGTATTGCTCCATTGATTGCGTTTGGCGAAACGAGACTGTACGAAATATCGGCATTGCTCTTGTCACCGCGCAAGCTTTCGATTAATCGCTGACAGGCTTTCTCGACAGATACTGAAACTCGACGACTTTTTGCGCGTCGGGAGGTTGGCCCTCGGGAAGCTGGGTGTGTGTGTGTGTGTGTGTGTGTGTGTGAGAGAGAGAGAGAGAGAGAGAGAGAGAGAGAGAGAGAGAGAGAGAGAGAGAGAGAGAGAGAGAGAGAGAGGGAGGGAGGGAGGGAGAAAGAGAGAGCAAAGCTACGAAAAGAAATTGTAAAGTCGAGAATGCAAAATTGTGGGAAGACGACGCGATGAGGGAGGGAGCGTGGGTGGGTTCGCGCACGAAAGTTTAGCTTCGCGTGAACATACCGTAATTGATCCTCGTGTTTACGAAATTTATCCACCACTGCGAACGTACCGATATACTTTTGTCACGTTTTCTTTTGTGCAGGCGAGCTAGCTTGTCTAAGGGACTCCGAAGAGAAGTACAAGCAGCAGTGCTTCGAAGTCTCCCACAGGGAGAGGATCCTCGTGAGGAGGCTCGCCTCCAAGGAACAACAGTTACTCGCGTATATCGTACGTCCGACAGCTGACTACTCAAGCCCATTGCCGCGAACTGACGAACGATTACCAATTGTTGGCTTAATTTTTGTTTCGTCTTTTCCTTTTCAACAGAATCAAATAACGGAGCTGAAAGCGAGCCAGACACCCTCGGCTTCGACGCTCAGATCGGCTCTCCTCGATCCTGCGGTCAATATTCTCATTCAAAAACTCCGCCAAGAATTACAGAGTACGAAGGCAAAACTTGAGGACACGCAGAACGAGCTGAGCGCGTGGAAATTCACGCCCGACAGGTTGGTGAAGCCGGAAATGGAACTACGGTCCTTCCCCTCCGCCGTCGTCCACCTCGTCAAAGTCCTTCGCGCTCCAGTCCTTGCACTCGCTCCCACTCAATCCTCGTCGTCTCGGAATCACGTGAACGCGTGAAAATCGAAGAAAAAACGATCCGAATGATAGCGGTCGTTTTAACGTTTGAGGTAGTGTGAGCACCGGGGGGTGTCGGAAAGGTCAACTCTTACCTCTAAGAACGAGATTCGGTACGACGGAAGTTCGTGACAAGCTTCAGCTCTTCGAGGGGTTAGGCTACCGGAACGATCCGAAAATTACGATGACGTAGTTTGTATCGTTGGAACGCAACGGAAATTAATTTTCTTCAATTGCGCGCATTTCAATCGGCCGATCGCGGCTGTAAAAAGCATTCGAACGTTTTCACGTGTTTTTACTAGAGATTTATTACCCCAATTTGCCAAAAAAAAGTCTGTGGATAATGATGAAAATGAAAGAATTATAAATAAAGAAGAAATATCGTGGCCTTCCAACACTGCAAACTTGAACGTCATCGAAAAGTAGGGTTATGGGGAAAAAATAGTTTTGAGGCCTTTTAAGTACACCTGACAAGGGGACAGTACGGCCGTCGGATTTTTGTAATTTTTCGTACTCATGGCACGCGAAGTTCAGAGCTCGAATATTAATATCCCAAAGCAGTTCGACGCCATATTCAGAAATTTTCGAGAAAATTGACTTTGAAGTTTTCGAGCGCACTCTTATCCCACAAAGATGCAACGATATTCGAACCGGGCTCGTGACGTACCCGGTAGCGCTCGAGTCTAGTAATCGCGGGGTCGCTGGTTCGATTCTCACTTCGAATTTTTTTTTTTTTTTTCATTTTTTTTTAATGAAGAAACGCAAGTCATATTTTTAATTATTTCTTGATTATAAACATACATTTTCAAGTATCAATATTAATAACCAACAACATTTTTAGGATGAAAATGAAAAACGTCGGGTAAGGAATTGAATACTTTATTATTCGGTCTGTATTCGTTTGTTTTATACATCGGGTGTAATGTTACACGAGCCAGAGTGATAACCATCGTAAAAACAAGCGTTATATTCACATATTTCAACATTTATTCTTCTATTTATATTCCTATTAATCTACAAGGGAGTTTATGTAAATATTATCACTGGATACTTTTACGTCGCCTATTCGCAATTTCAAGCAAGAGATAATCAAAAATAAGACTTGCATTTATCATTGACAATTATAATTACATATATGTGAATTAGCATAGATTTTATGATTTTTTTCCCGGGATTATTTATTTATTTTTTTATAAATAATCATCTATTGTTATATATAAATAATATATGATCATATATGAGTAAATATATATATATATATATATATATATATTTTTTTTTATTATATGTATTCCTCAGAGGTACGGGGGTCCTTCCCCTTTTTACCATCCCCTCCTTTTATTCCTTCCATTCCTTCCGACATTCACAATCCTTCCAGAGCTCCGTACATTCCTTCCCGAGTTCCCCCGCAGAGTGTTGACCGCAGCCACTCTTTCCTAATGCACTACTGTATCGCATTTGCACGAGGGCCCAGGGAAACTGCGGAAAACCTGGGCCGATACAGGCGGCTATATTTGGCTGAGTTTCAGTTGTATTAAACATCAGAAACTCAGACAAACCGCCTCCCGCTCAAAGGTTGACGCGCAAACCAGTGCACGGGCAAGCGGTCACCGCTCCAAGTATTGGCAGCCTCCAATGCTGCTTAACTTCAGTGACCGCCGAGCCCGCACACCGACCGCGCGCCTACCTCTGTCGGTTTATATGAGAAAATATATAATTATGTATAATTATAATGAATTTTGTACATAAATAACTATATATGGTTTTTGTCCATATATAAACATATATAGATATATTATATTATATATAATAATATGTGATTATATACAACAAAAAATTATCGGGATATTTAGATGACGGAGATATGCGGATTGTAAAAAAAAAATGAAAAAAAAAAAAAAAAAATCTCGAAGTGAGACTCGAACCAGCGACCCCGCGATTACTAGACTCGAGCGCTACCGGGTACGCCACGAGCCCGGTTCGAATATCGTTGCAGCTTTGTGGGATAAGAGTGCGCTCGAAAGCTTCAAAGTCAATTTTCTCGAAAATTTCTGAATATGGCGTCGAACTGCTTTGGGATATTAATATTCGAGCTCGGAACTTCACGTACCATGAGTACGAAAAATTACAAAAATCCGACTGCCATACTGTCCCCTTGTGAGACGGCTAAAAGTGACGTTATGTTGAAGAATTTTTGCTTACCTATAAAACTGAATTTTATCGAACAACCATGATATGCATTTTAAGGTAATCCTATCGCGTCACACTAGTCATACCACTGATCTCACTTGAGACTTGTACAATTTATATTTTCAACATATGCAAAAAAATGCTGCCAATAACTACAATTTTCCATGTGTAAACTGTTTAATGAATGTTCACATTTAATTAGAAAAATGAAAAAATAGTTATTCGAACGGTTCGCGCGGTATTTCTAGGTTCGGTATTTGGCAACATTGGTTCTATCTCTGTCTCGTTTTACTCAACCAGGCGAGTTTAACCTGCATGCTTTTCAACGTCGATCTGTTAAAACAATGTCAGGCGCGGGAAATATAAAGCATTGTATTCGGGCCACGACGTCGGTTAAAAATGAAATCTATGTGGAAATTCGAATGAGTTAAATGAGGTTAGGACTACAGTCAGCTGTTGCCTTGCTGTCACGTCTCTTCAACGTAGCAAGTGGTGATAAATCCAATACGGGAAGTTTAAATTAAACTTGATATTACATGAAAATTAGGTCAATAAGCGTAATTTTTTCTGAACGCATTGGATTACCACAAGTGTTAGGTATGTAAATCTCATTATTTTTAAGAATCTGACGGATTCTCACTGGTATATACACTTTTGTAGCGACCGGAGATTGGGTTTTTGTATGTCGTCTCGGAATTCCTTCACAGAAACACGCAATTTTAATATTATTTTTTTCTCTGTAACCAGATCGATGACGAACCCTGAAACTTTACAGAGGTGATTGGTAATATATTTAGTGAAGCGCAACAAAAATTTATAAAAATCCTATGGATCGAAGCCTGGCGATCGGTACATAGGTACATTGTGTGAGAATTTCGTTAAAAAAATTCAAACGGTAAAACAGTCGTTTACCTGGGACGTGGTTTTGTTGACAGCGTTTGCGGTACCAGACGTGCCTCTGCCATTTTTTTTTTTATCAAAAAAAAAAATATTTGTTTCTTAAAGTAGACAGATAAAACTAGTACTTATGGAGCCGGAATATCATAATTTAATTTTTACAGTCATGGCAGTCACTGGAATAAAACCGGCGATTTTTCGCCTCGAAATTGTTCAGTACTTATGATGAAGCTAAAACTATGCCAGGTATCGAAAAAACGGCTCGATAAGCATTAGATTATTGTGGAAAGCATAACTGTGAATTTCCTTGTGAAGTCTTCAGGGCGACACTCAAAGGAAAGCACTTTCGAATGAGTACCTTTTTCAAAAATCGATCTTTTTTACCTACCTAGGTGTATGTAAGCCCTTAAAGGAATACGTACGAGGATTGAAAAGCATTTGGGCACTTATTTGTATGTACATCAGGAAAGCTGTGTACCAAGTTCGATTAAAAATATTCATAATAAAAGAGGTTATTAACAATCCCGCGAAGGACCTTCGAACGCGAGGGACTCAACGGTGTACTTAATTTTGGCCACGCGGTTGATCCGAAACAAACAAAAAAACTCGTTTTTCTTCTTAAGGGGCTATACCAGTGTGAACGCTGAAAATTTGGGTGATTTTTGGGCATTTTTTGGAAAAAAGGTGCTGAATTCAATGTTTTGGATAATTAAGAATATATTTGGCTATATTTGACCTATATTACATCATTTTTTCATTGAAAAAAAAAATTGAGATAAAAAAATATCGAAATCTAACAAAATGGCGTAGTTATGAAAAAAAAAGTCTGTTTTCTTGCCTATAAAATGGTCGTTTTTTTCAATGCCGAATCGTCAATTTTCATCCAATCAAAAATATCCCACGTCATTGTAGAGTCAATATATGCAAAGGTCCTCAGTTCAAATTTCACGTCAATTGGATCTTTGCTCTTTGCGTTACAATGTCAGCAAATTCGAAAAATCTAATTTCGAGAAAAACGCGTTTATCGATTTAACTGGGGCATTTTATACCTACGAGCGGTTGCTCTTTAGAAGCAACTCTTTAGAAGAAGACATTTTTACAGGATATTCTTGAAAGTATAAACTGTCGAAAAAGGCGAAAAAACAATATTTTCAAAGTGTCACACTGGTATAGCCCCTTAAGAGGCAACGCCACTCCAGTGGCTGGAAGGGAGGCCTAATTTTGACGATTTTTTTTGCGAGTATAATAAAAGGAAGGGGAATTCGTTTTAGAGGGATTATCCAGTATCTGTTTAAGCATAGAATTTTATTATTATAATTTTTGTACAAAATGGCGGCGAGAGAGCCAATCTTTGGAATCATCTTTAAAAAAACCTCCAGTAGCGGACCAATTTTCTCGTGAAATATACGGTCTGGAACGAAAAACCGAAATGAAAAAAAATCTATATACTATTGGCTACAGAAGTACGTAGGGATTTTTTATTCAATCAAATTGCGTAAAGATCGTGCACGGATGACCAAAAAAATCGATTTTTGGTGAAGAAAAAATAAGCAGTAAATTGTTAATAAAATAAAGAGTTCATATTGAATCGAAAGACCCCGACGTACTTCTGTAAAGGAGGTAACTGTGAAGCTACTGTCGAAACTTTAAACTGATCCATGCAACCGTGTTGAAGTAATGTGTTCGCTAAGATTGAAAAAAGTGGTTTCGAGAAAAACGCGTTTTTATTATGTTGAGGATGTTGAGTCCCAAATCGCAAATAATGATGAAATTCTGAAAATTTGGTATGTTTTTGTATGAAGTATTTCAGAGGTCGTGTAAAAACTTCACGACAATTAGGAAGCTCGTTATTGAATAATTAACATTCACAAATTAAATGTTGTTTTATGGAAACTGATGTAACTTTGCAATAAGTTTTTTTTGACCTCTCAATTTTATAATATCTACAATATACTAAAAGCAACGGAAACAAAACGAAGTTTATTGATCATTTTTTTTTAATTTCTTTTAAAAATTGTTCTTAACAAAATGTCAATTTTCTAATAACGAGCTTTCTAATCGTCGTGAAATTTTAACACGACCTCTTAAATACTTCGTACAAAAACATACCAAATTTTCAGAATTTTCTTATAATTTTTTATTTCAACCCTTAAGGAGGTTGAAGTAATGATGATAGAATTCTGAAAATTTGATATGTTTTTACATGAAGTATTCAGGAGGTCGTGCAAAAATTTCATGACGATTAAGAAGCTATTTATTGAACAATTAACATTAATATGTTTCATAGGGACTCAACATCCTTAAAGCAGCGTTCGAGCAATAAAAAATAACGCTATTTTTGAAATCCTAGAGTGGTGTTACCCCTTAAAGTAGATAATGTTGACTAAGGCTTGACCGAGCTTTTTTATTATTGTGTTTCGATCTGTTTTGAAAAATTGAATGTTCTAATTTTTTGAATGTTTTTTGAGTAAATGACATCGTTATTGCTGATGAGTAATGAAAAAAATGTTAAAAAGAAAAACATTCGTCAAGACTAACCTACTATTACACTGAACAAGTGTGCCAACTTTCAAGTCAACCTGTTCATTAGATGTCGAGTAATCGTGTTTCGAAAAAAAAAACTAGCAGTTGTATCGTCATACCCATAAGTTTACAAATTATGTTTATAACGTGTATAACTTATGAGCATAGCTTCAATCTGCGATTTCTACGCCATATGTTGGAGTTTCCTCTTCAATTCGAGTTGCCTCGGCGACTATCGATTTTTTAAAAATCAACACGGATTAAAGTTAAGCCTAACCCCTTAACTTAAGTCTAAATGGTTTCTGTTCGATGGGGGGAAGCCCCACCTGATTGACACGAAAGATCGAAGAAAGTAAATTAGCCTTTGCACTCGGCCTCGAATAACTTCAGGACTCGTTAATATTTGTCAAAACCGGATCGAGATCCTCAAAGCTAACCTTTGCAGCTTAATAAAAGCATTTTTTGTCTTTAAATCTCTAAATCGTTATTTTTCCACAAATGACCGGAAAATAGAAATTATCGAAGGCTACCACGTAGATGTGACTTATGTTAGGAGCCAAAAGTTGGATTTTTTTCAAGTTTTTGATACCTACTATTATTTTTAGGGGTGAGGGTTGAATTTTTTTTTCCAACACACCCTAACGCGCGCAATAATTAGTCAAGTGATAGTTGGGGCGCGAAAATGTTGAAATATTTCTACTCGAATTTTGAATGAATAGTAGTTTGATGAAATTATAATTTTACGCGCCTCTGGAATTATTCGGTTGCATGCTGTAGCGTGGAAACGAATGCGAAATATCAAGACAGAAATGTCTTGGATTCATGTTGCCCGACTGAGAGAAACAAATGGATAAAATTCCAAAAGACCTATACCGCCGATTAATGATAGTGTTGAAGTTTGCATCGTTCGAGTGCAACGAAAATTCTTCTTCCTTTTTCCATTTTTTTTATTTTTGTGACGATATAAACCTCCCTTTTCCAAGTCCTGGTTATGGAACGCTAATCAGGATCTTCGAAAATGTTTCAGCGATTTTTGTAACCTAAATGGGTGAAAAAATTGTACAATGCGAAAAAAAAATTATTTTCGTCGCATCCCAACGACGCAAACTTCAATACCATGATTAATTTGGAATTTCATGTACCTACCCATGTATTTTGACTTGTGAAAATACCCGCAGATGTGATTTTCAAGGTCAAAGCTCACGAAAACTGATTTTCAAAAGTTTTTCCATTTTATTTTAATAAATGTTGATCTTGGGTGAAAATATTTCCTACATAAGTTGCAGCCTACAAAAAGATTGAATTTTTAAGTTTCATACAGATTTTGTCTAAAACCATTCTACTTCGATAAAAATGGGATAATGCGCCAATAATATATTTTGCTAAACTCCTTTGGTTTTGATATTATCTACTTACCTACTTACCACAGCAGAATGCTTGAAGTTTAGTCTTCAAAGTGCATGTTCAATTTTTGCTTTTTTTTGTATGTTATTTTTTGTTTGTATTTTATTTTGTTTTTTGCTTTTTTGTATTTTTTAAATTTAATTTAATTTTTATTTTATTTTTTCCTTTGTATTTTATTTCTTGCTTTTTTTGTTTGGGTTTAAAGACTAAGCTCCACTTGAGACACTAAACTCCAACCTTCTCGCGGTTAAGTGCGTAAGTAAATAATATCGAAACTCATGAAGTTTAGCAAAATGTACTTTTTGGAGTATTATCCCATTTTTCTCGAAACAGATTGGTTTTAGACAAAACCTGTCTGACCAAAAGACAGATCAATCGTTCTACAAGCTACAGCTTTTGTGAAAAACATTTTTCTCTAAGAGCAACATTTATTAAAATAAAATAGAAAAACTTTCAAAAAAACGCAGTTTTTGTGAGTTTTGACGTCGAAAATAAAATTTGCGGCTATTATCACTATCATATACGTGATCAGCGAGTAAAAATCCACGGGTACACGAAATTCCAAATTAGTCGGGACTATGGGCTTTTCGGAACTACACCCGAAAAAAAAATGATACGTAATACGTATACAAACGCAGCAAGTTTGTTGCGACTATTTCACAATCGACTTTGAATATGCCAACGATTGATTCTCACTCGACGAATTTCTGTACGTTTGCGGGCAACCATTTTGGCGCAATGCCTTGGCATGACTGAAGAATCGACGGTGCCGAATTCGTAGCGTTGCCAAGTTGGTGCAGATTCAATCCTGTGCTAACGGGCCAATCGCCGTCGTCAGCTACAGAATTCTCGTGGAAATTTTCGGTGACCACAGGTCCGTCACGATTATTCTCAGATCCCAAATTTCCACAACACATTAACGGTTTGTTCCTACAAGTGTGTAATTGCAAAAGGACGCTCGTAACGTCTCACCTTAGAAAACAGACGCTAAACCCGTCGACTTTCGATTTTCTGGCTCCAACGAGGATAATGCTCGGATTTTCATGCTTCCGCCTCTGTGCCTTGTTTGCGGCATTGAAAAAATGATTATCGGCGAGCGTTTCGATAATCAAATATGTGCTCATACTACCTCGAAGTGTTCGTACGAACTAAAATAGTAATATACTGACGCTGCGTACGTTTCAGCAACACCGGCAAGCGGTTGATGGCGAAGTGTCGTCTCCTCTATCAAGAAAACGAGGAACTCGGGCGAATGATCGCGAGCGGCAGAATAGCCAAGCTCGAGGGTGAGCTAATGCTGCAGAAGAGCTTCAGCGAGGAAGTCAAAAAATCACAATCCGGTGAGTGTTCGAGGCTGCTGCATCATCGGCTTTCATGTTTATCGTAATTGCAAATGTAAAAGCGCTGAGCAGTTGTACAG
This sequence comes from Ophion costatus, assembly GCA_951751655.1. Classification (NCBI taxonomy): domain Eukaryota; kingdom Metazoa; phylum Arthropoda; class Insecta; order Hymenoptera; family Ichneumonidae; genus Ophion; species Ophion costatus. The sequence goes on from OX632358.1 coordinate 20,492,786, forward strand.
TCAGTCGAACGCTGTCATTCCCCAGAGCGGCGGGTTCGATGCTCGCCCCGGAATCAATTACTTTTTGGCTGTTGTTTTCGCGAGCTTGATGGTTCCAACCTTAAACGATTTACCAAATACACTCGGCTGGCGTTGAAAAGGTTGGGAAGACATTGCCGAGAGTATAAAGAAAGTCTAAAGGAGCTTAGAAGGCTCCGACCGTACAGAAAGGAATCTAATTTTCGGATGAGGTTTTTGGAACGAAACGAAAAATTCGATCTATTTTTGGTCTTCTACTGTATTTGAGTACGTTTAAAAGCAGAAACGATTATAATAGTTGAATAAGCATAAATATCGACGTGAAAGGGGGCCGCTGGTCCTTTTTTGCAGAAGCCCTAACCCTGTACCTCACAAATACTTCTTGAATTGTCTGTGACAAATATCGGAATATTTTTATTAACTATACTTTTGTACCTATGCACTGAAGACGCAAGTTCTGATTCTTTTTGTTACTAATTGTATCATCACAGAATTCACAAAAATAAGGCGTCGATGTTTTCGTCGATACATAAATACATTAAAATTTTTTAAATGTATTTCGAAAGTATTTATTAAGTGTAAGAACTTTTACATGAATATCTATAATATAAACTTATTTTAAAAAATCACGATAATAGCCTTTTAGCGTCTAAAGTGAGAAGATCCCTTGAATACAGTGCAAAACAGCATCTCGATCGAATGTTTACTTTTTTCTCTACCACCATCTGAAAATTCGATACTTTCCGTCCCCCGGCTGTATTCCAAGCCCAGAATAAGTTCAACAGCACGCTCGAAACAGCGCCGTGCCCCTCCCTAATCCAACCTACTAGCAAATCCCAGAAGAATACTTATTCGAGCGTGTTTGCCCGTCAGAACTGGACGAGTTTTTGCAGGATCTCGACGAAGACGTCGAGGGTATGCAGAGCACGATATACTTCCTTCAGCAAGAGTTGCGCAAGGCACGAGAATCCGTGGGTCTTTTGCAACAGGAGAACAACGCGTTCAAGTCGATGTCGCCATTGGGAACGTCACCATCGGCGTTGCAAACGCAACCGGCCCAACAACAGCCGTCCACATTGCCACAGCCAGCGGCTGGCGCAACCGCCCCAGTCGACGCCAGCAGCGGTCTCTCGAACGGTGTGACGTCACTGTCGCACAGTGCGCTGGTAGCAAAAGTTCCGTCGTCCGTCACCAAGGACGCCGACGACGAGGATATCGACAGCCGTTCGCCGAGCGATGCAAAATCATCGGTTCCCCAAAAGCCGGAAGCGAATGTCGATTGCGAGAGAGACTCGTTTCTGGAGGATGGTGGAAAGCGTGGACCGTTGCAAGCCTCGACGTTAGCCACATCCTCGTTCTTGTCCTCGTCGGCGTCGTACGATGCCCCAAAATCGGAATCCCCCGGGCGACGTCGTCTCGACGAACCCGACGAGAGCTCCAACGATTCAGCCGCTCTGATAATCAAAGTGGAAAACGAGGAGCTGAGCGACCGCGAGGAGGAGGACGAGGTCCCCGTCGCTGCACCAGTGACGAGCGAAAATCGCGCCCCGCCACCGAAACAATTGAGGAGAACGATCAGAGAGAGAACGACGATGAAGAACGAGGGTAGCGGCGCCACGATCGGCGGTGGCAGGAGCAACGGCGACGACAGAAATTCGTCGCGTGGCGGATCCCGACGTTTGCTGCGCGAGAGAACGAACAAGAGGGACAAAAGTGCGGTGGACAGTGAGGACGAGAGGCCACCCTCCCACAAGAAGAAACGACGCGAGAGCATACTCTCGCTTGATTACACCGAGACCGACGACGACGCGTTGCTACTCACCAACGGTGAGAGCATTCAGAGCGATCCCGAAGACGGACCTTAATTTCTCTCCGGTCACACGGGAACGAATAATCGCGCATGTGTTCTCGCAGCCCACGCGTACCTAAAATTAATACAATGTGCATGCGGATAAGATCTTTTTTTTTCTTCTTTTTTTTGTTCGTAATCGTCCGAAAAAACGCGAGCAGAAGTAACGAACGTCAGGCGCTCGTTTCGATTGCCTCGTTGGGCGTTCTCTTCCTCTCGTGGTACAATGTTTACGTGCCGCATTTCTTCGTCAACCACGTCAATTATGAGAAACACGAGGATAACACTTTGCCGCTTCTCTAGTAATGTGCGATAATTTGAGAATCACGCAGCGATGATGAATGTGTCGTCAGTCAATGAGGCGCTCCCCGCACGCGAATCTTCAAAGTAATTTGCGCAGTACCACTAGAATATATATATATATATATATATATATATATATATATATATATATATATATATATATGTGTGTATGTATGTATGTATGTATGTATGTATGTATGTATGTATGTATGTATGTATGTATGTATGTATGTATATGTATATGTGTCCGTGGCTGCTCGAGCAAAATCAACCGACACTTTGAGGCAAAAAGGGAAGCAATTGTGTGACGAAGTTCCAACGGTACGGAATGGTAAATGCGTGCGTATGCATAAACACGCGAATACAATCATGTGGCTTTGGTCGCCGAAAAACAGTGAAGTTTCTCACGCAAGGCCTTCGGGAGGAATTCCTATGTCATCACTTCCGGTCTTGCTCGACGCTTCTATGATTTATGCTCTTACGTCACGTCGTACGCCATTTACTCTTCTTCGAGACTAGGCTATGCGAATCGACGTAAGATCAAAGAAAAACACGAGCTGTGCCCGTTTTTTTCGAACATGGAGGCAAAAGGCTCGGCCAGTTGTGTTCGAGAGGGTAAAATTGACAACGGAGACAAGAAAAGCGGGAAAATATTATTCTATCGGGCCTTTACCGCGTTTCTGAGTCTTCCCTTTCGATTGTCGTGTTTGGCTGGAGACGGTATCTCGATTGCGATATAGTGAACATTGCAAGGTCGCGGGTATCAAGTATTCGCGGCTATACCGGAAGTTGACGCGTAACGCACGGTGCAGTGTACATATAACGCCGTTGTTGCGCGAATGTGTGGCTTGAAGGTGGATACAAGCACGAGACGAGGGAAAAGAAAACCTTTCTCTTCCATGTCCAAAGACACGACTGGTATGGGGGTTCAACAGCATAAGAGGAAAATTTGTTTACGCGGAGATACTCATACTGTTTCCGATGATGGTTTGAACAGTTTTTTTTTTAATTTTTTTTTTCTTTTTCGACGGAGTTAATCATTTAGAGCAAAATTCATTTAGTATGTCACACTGGACTGCAATAATAACATTGTTTATTGTAAAATATATACGACCTATTTTCCAGAAGCACATCGCTGTTCCGTGAACTTTTTTGTCCGCTTACCCCGTGAGACGTGACTTGTGCCGCGATCTTTTTTTTCAGACGAGCGAGCATCGATCAACTCAGGAAAGTTCGCGAAGCAAGTTACTAATGCGAAATATGGAGAGGTCGCTGTTTACGGTTTAAATCTTGTGGTCGATTAACGAACAATCAATTTCGATGATTTAACGAAAATGATGGACCATTTGCTTTTTTTATTACCTACGGCGTTTTTACGCTTGAACGGGGAATCAAATGCGCCTCGAACATTTTGGTCTATTCCCCGTGCCCTGAAATTTCCGGTGTCCCGAAAGATCCTGAATTCCGAAATAGCTGTCGTCGACACAAGAATTGTTAACTCATGTGGAAATGATACATTTGTAGTCCTTAGTAAAGGGGCAAATGAAAGAAATTGATCGTTAATCGTTGCCGATTGAACTTTCAGGAAATAAAAGTGAAATATTAGGGTGCTGTCGAACTATGACGTTTCAAACGATCGCGTCGTGATGCGATGCACGCAGTGGAAACAGCTAAGACACAATGACACGATTCAGCCGGTAAAAAAGTCCATTACATGTTTTTGTTAATTTGTCAAGTTTGTTTCGTTAAGAGTTGTCTCATACGACTATATGTTTACATCTGACGTCTAGTAGCTGGGAAAAGAACGCGGAACGTTCAAACATTCGTGTCCGAAACTGTAACCAAAAGATAAGAAAATACACTTTCGGGATCGCGAACGGAAGAGAAATTCAATTTAGTCATAATAGGAAGACTCATTTTTACAGAGCATACTGCAATAATTTTATCGATTCGAAATTGATCGTTGTACTTTTGGCGGCCTAACGAAAGCTTTCGCAACCGGACTCCAAACACGGCACACTTCGCTTGAGGCTGCGTAGCTCTTTAATGGGAAGTCTGAGAAGGTATAAGGGACGGTTTTGATCGCCGACGTCGTCGGTTGTTGTCCACTTCCTGTGGATCGGTAGGCTCGGAAGGAAGGCCGAAGAAGGGGATGTTTGCGTTTCGTCACGGGTACAGTGACAGACTCATCAGTAAGGCTGTGCCACTCAGCGGCTGTTTATTCTGCCTTACGGTCTTATCGACAGGTATTGAAACGAAGGCGAAGTTCAGTAGTGAGGATTCGTACGTTTATGCAGCAAGTTTTTCGCTCGCCTAAACGCCACTGCGCGTCGCTGCTGTAGATCGGTTGAGTAAGGCCCGGTGCCCGACATAGCCTTAGTACTACAGCAAAAAATATTCACAGGTTGTGCGTAGTTTTCTCCTACGCTTTTGAGCAGGGATCGGAACGCTCCAAAATAGGGTTGATTTAAAACACTCTCATAAGACAAAGAATTATGATACAAATCATCGTTGATCATTCAGGGTAATAATTATCTTACAATTCTTTTACAATCATTGTTTTAAAGATTCTTAATACTCAATTGCATTGGAAATTAAGTTTTAAAAAATGTTGATTACGCCCATTCTCGCTCAAAGTGATTTGCGTAAATCGGAAATAAAGTCAACAAAAAAAAAACGACTATTAGGGAATTGAACCCAAAATACTGTGAGTGTAAGCTCGGTACGAATCGTTCATCGTGCAAAACGTGTACCTGTACTTTCTTCGTTCGTAGGTTAAATATTGTTTACGAAATACGAGTAATGGCGTTAGAGATTACAGCGCGAGCGTTACATGTGTTAGAAAAGGAGAAAATGCTACCAGAGATAAGTAGGGAAATGTACAACGCTCCCGTTTTCGGCGTGCCTCAGGAATGGCGCTAAATCGCGGCGGCCAGTTCGGGAACATAATTTTGTGTTCATCGCCTCTGTCGAGGTTGCAGATTTCCTTGTAGCCGCGAGTCGTAATCATCGCGCCGGTCGGTATCGCAGTCAGCGTTGACACATATGGGTAGCTCGGCGGGGGAAAAGTCGCCGCCCCTCGCACATCGTATTTACTCGACAGGCGAACGGAGCGAGATTTTCTGTTCGATCGAGATCGACATTCTTTTGTGGCCGTACTGCCGAATAAAATATGCATAAAATGAATTTCAAAGGGAAAAAACATCTATCGAGATTATTGTTTTCTCTCGGTTGCTCGTTTATGAGGAGAATGCGGGTTAAAAAAATTAACAACGAAACGCATTGAAAAATAAAACGCCGAAATAAACGTGTAAGGTTCAAAGAGAAATATTGAACCTTTGCCACGGTCGTTTGGGCGGTTTTTTTCAACGCCAAACATGCTAGATAAGGCTGTATGATAAATGTTTCACTATCCTCAATTATTATCGTGGCTGAGTTGGCATGGTACCGGATTAACGATATGCTTGCGGTCCGGGTTCGATCCCCGGTGAACCGATCTTTCTATCAATTTTTTTTCTTTATTTTATATTTAAAAAATTTCGATCTACCTCTCGCTTTAGCTACTTTCGGCTTTCCAGGCGTCATTTATCTTTGATTCATATATGTTTATATATATAAAAAATAGACTGCTCCCGGGAATCGAACCCGTGTCGTCCGTACTCAGAGCCCGGACGCTGACATCTTTTTTTTTTAAGTGTTTATTGTTGAGAATTATACATTTTTGTGGTTTGGGGTTACAATAAACAAATAAGAAAAAACCATACATATGTGGGTTTGCTATTACATATGTCTGCTTGCTTGCAGATCTCATGTATTTAGCTTATCGTCTATTTTTTTGTGTAGGCAATAGCGTCATCGCATTAGGAACTGTTACGTGCCTAAGTGTAGTATCACCAATAGAGTTTTGTGCGCACTGACGGGCGCGTAGTAAGGCTTGAGGAAAAAAGAAAACGGAATTGGGTACAAAAACCTCACCAAAAGTCTAATTGTCAGTACTTATAATCTACGAGTTTAATAACTAGATAAATTTTTGTCCATAATATAGTATATACAAGGTGGAGGGCGTCCGTAGGTCATAGTAGTATTCTTATTGCCTTGGTTTGACGCAGCCTGTTTGCTCTATTGAGCTTCCACTGTCTTTTTCTTTCTATTAGGTCTCCTATGTGGATTGAGTTGCGGTAGAGCAACCAGTACTTATTGAATCTAAGTCTGTGGAAGTCAACGTAGTCGCAGTCGGGGATCGCTGTAGAGCCTGTAAAGCTGACTGCGTTGATTGCTAGAGCATTGTGATTTAGCGTGATTCGCTTATTTGCCTTATTCCTATTCCAGTGGTAAATAATAGGGATGTTGTCCGCATTTTGTATCAGTCCTCTGTCGTCGCAGTATGGGAATGCTTGGGGTGCTGTGTATCCAATTTGGGCTTGTCTTTCAGACACTCGCGCATCTTAGTTACTTCCGGACGCTGACATCTCATCGTCAGCCGCGAGGCTTTTGGAACTGTAAATCTGGCTCAGGTATACACTCTTAACCCAGGTAGAATGTGTTGAAAAAAAATGCTGAAGCGATCGAGAAGAACTGAAAGTTCTCTTTCTTAAGGTTTCCCTTTCTCGATCGTTTTGTCACTTTTTTTGGACGGTGTATTATAAATTTATTTTCTAAAGGAAAGAATATAAACTCATTTATGAATTGGGAGAATCTTTTATTTTTTCGTCATATTTTCCAACACCGTTTCCACCAGAATTTTGAATGCCCGCTCGCTTTCGGCGACTTCGTCATGCGTCCGGCAGGGCGAGCGACTGCGGGTTCGGTCGCGTTCGTGATTGCAGCGACGCCCTTGCTGCGGCCGCTCCTGTCGCTCCTGCCGCTGTCCACGCGGCAGCCTGCCCTTCTCGCGCCCTTCGGCTTCCACAGGCGCCTCTTGCTTTTGCGGCGGCTGCTGACGGCCGCCCTTCTTTTTATTGCGGCGCCAACATTTCTTCTTCGTAACTGTAAGAAATAATCAACAAAATATAAATAATTACCGGTGCGATGGTGTAGGAGCGTCCATAAATTACGTAACGCAAAATTTCCCAATTTTTGACCCCCCCACCCCACGTAACAGAACCGAAACGCCTGGCCCCCCGCCCCTCATTCTGTTACGTAACGGGTGCTTTGTCGTCAATAATTGTTTTTTTTTCAATGAAATAACTAATACTAAAAGGATGGCGTTTATACTCATTTTATGAAGTATATATTCATCTAGTTTTATACCAATTTTCAGAATTTTTCAAATTAACTCTGATTTGGCGACGAAAAAAATTCTCTTCATTGTCCCATCGATATCTTTATGAAAGGTTTTATAATCTTTATGAACTGTAAATGAAAAGTCAACAATTTATCGATAAGTATTCAACCGTTCATGATCGAGGTAGCATCTGGCTGCAAGCAGAGGCTCTTTGAGCTGCAATTTGATTCATTTACTTGTATCTTAAAAGCTGCGCTCGCTTGCATCAGAGGCTCGATGAGCTGCGCGTCAATATGTCAAATTTGTAGCGAATTCAGAGTGTTGGAATTATTCAACCGTTGATTGATTATCGATGTCGCACCTGTCTGCAATTGAAGGTTCTTTAAGGGGTAAGGCCACTGTAAATTTTTTGAAAAATCGATTTTTTTTATTGGCTTAAAAAATAGTTTAAATCCTCTAGAATAAGAAAAAAAGGTCCAGTGCGAAAAAAAATTTGTTGTCCTTAGGAAATGAAGGTCGCCGCCAAGCGTGTCAAAACTTGCTCCGAAACGACTGCAATTATATCGGAGATGGCGATTCCAAAACTTTCAAAGGCTTCGTGGATTCGAAGCCTTATGAAAATGTTGATGTTAAAAAAAAAGAGTGCATAGATCACGTGCAAAAAAGAATGGGCACTCGATTGAGAAACTTAAAAAAAGGAACAAAAGGTCTCGGGGGAAGAGGAAAACTCACTGCCAAATTGATTGACGAACTAAGCATTTATTACGGCTTAGCAATCCGTCGAAATTCCGATTCCATCAAAAATATGAAAAATGAGATCTGGGCAACCCTTTTTCACAAAATGTCAACGGATGAAAAGCCTCAGCACGAAAAATGTTCGGAGAATTGGTGCAGTTGGAAGAAAGCGAAAGCAGAAAATGCCTTGGATGCGTATCATCACAATCAGCCAATGAGTGAGGAGGTTTATCAAGCCATCAAACCCATCTACATGGAATTGAGCCGGGACGAGTTGCTGGAGCGTTGCTTGGGGGCCTATACTCAAAACAATAACGAAAGTTTCAACGCTACCGTTTGGAGTTTGGCCCCCAAATCATCCTCAAGCGGAAAAACTGTACTAGATATTGCGACGGATATCGCTGTTTGCATATTCAATGGCGGCCTTACCAACGTCTTGCAAATATTCAAGATGTTGGAGGTGGAAATTGGTGTACAGTTATATAATTTCTGCATCGAAGCCGACGCCAAACGCATCACGCACGCGGAGACATCTCTGACCGACGCGGCCAAAAGTGCGCGCGCGCTCCAAAAATCAACCAGGAAAGACGAAGAAGACGAAAATTTGGCTATCGAAGGACAAATGTATGGTGCTGGGATTGCAGACTAACGGTAAAATTTTTTTTTAACTTCTTTTTTTAATTTTTTTCCAATAAAAAACTATTCGCAAAACTTTAAACGCGTTTTTCTCGAAACATGGTTTTTCAAAATGACACGCAGCATAACTCGAACAATTTTCATTTTTTTTACTTGAAATTTTAACCAGATGTGAACATTTACATTATCTTGAGAATGTCGATCGGAATTTTCAAGAACTTTATTTATTGATTTTTTATTAACAAAAAACGCCGTTTTTTTCGTCAAAAATCAATTTTTTTTTCAAACGCACGCCAAATCCACAAAAATTGATACTTTTTAAAATCCGATCGACATTCTCTAGCTATAGCCCTCTAGATTAATGGTTTTTTTTTTGTTCTAGATTCAAAAGTGCACCAGTGGTGCTGCGTGCCGCGGAGCCCTGGAAGCAAAACATGTCCCGGGAAGATAGCTGTGGAACCGCCATTTTGTTTTTTTTTACTGTAAAAAAATTTTATAATAAAGTTTAATGTATGCCCGATAACACCATTAAAAGTTTTTTTTCAAATACCTTCAATTTCGGGAGCAAAAAATTAGTGAAAAAACCTTTTTTTTTGGGCCGTTACAGTGGCCTTACTCGTTAAGCACCACTTTTGCACGTCATCTTGAATTGTCGAATTGCGTAGTCAGAGGATTTTCAAGCTGCTCTTCGATCGATCAATCGTTCGTTGAGTTACGCTTTTGGGAACCATATATTCTTGAAAGCGTCCCGTCTTCAAGACGAGACTGTTGTGCGAGATGATCGTTTGTGCAAGTAAACTGGCTAACTGTAAACGACGCCCGGGCTTCTAGAACGTTTGTAGTTGTGTGTACTTCCGTTTCGATCGTTTGTAGTTGTAGAAAAAGTAACAACAAACGCGGAAATCACCTGATAATAATTTTTCAGCAATTAAAAAAGAAAATGTTCGTTCGTAGTAATGGAGTGATTAACTACAAACGATTTAGAATCGCGGGTGTCGTTTGTGGTTACCTAGTTTATTACTACAAATGAACATTTCTGTCTCAAATTGCTGAAAAACAATTTTCACGTGATTTTCTCGTTTGTGTGTACTTTTTATGCAACTACAAACGATCAAAACAGCCATACACACAACTACATACGTTTTTAATGGACTCGCGTAGTTTGTAGTTAACTAGTTCATTACACAAACGGGCACTTTCTCTGCAGCTACAAACGATAAATACGGAACTACATACAACTACGAACTACAACTACGAACAACTTTTAAAAGCGTCGGCGTCGTCTGTAGTTATCTAGTTTATTAGTACAAACGGCGATATCCTTCGAAAATCGCGGAAAAACCATTTACCCGTGATTTCCTCGTTTTGGTTACGTTCTCTGCAACTACAAACGATAAATACGGAACTACAAACGTTTTAAACGCACTGGCGTCGTTTGTAGTTACCTAGTTTATTACCACTAACGGATATATCCTTCCAAAATCGTGGGGAAATAATTTTCAGGTGATTTCCTTGTTTGTGGATACTTTTTCTGCAACTACAAACGATAAATACGAAACTTGCAAATAGCTACAAACGTTTTAGCAGCGCGGGCGTCGTTTGTTGTACTTACTCCATTATTACAAACGAACATATTCTTTTTAAATTGTTGAAAAATTATTTTTAGGTGATTTCCTCCTTTGTAGTTACTTTCTCTGCATCGGCAAACGATCAAAACGGAACTACATATAACTACAAACGTTTTAAAAGCCCGGGCCTCGTTTGTAATTACATACTCCATTACTGAAAACGAACATTTTCTTCTCAAATTGCTGAAAAATTATTTTCAGGTGATTTCTTCGTTTTTAGCTATTTTACGTTTTATTTTCACGTAATTTTCTCGTGTGTCGGGACTTTCTCTGCAACTACAAACGACAAATCCGAAACCACACACAACTACAAACGTTTTAGAAGCGCGGGCATCGTTTGTAGTTACTTACTCCATTACTACAAACGAACATATCCTTCAAAAATCGTGGAAACATCATTTCAGGTGATTTCCTCATGTGTAGTTACTTTCTCCGTTACTACGAACGATAAATACGATATAAATGATTCGAGCGATTTATTTTAAAGTAATTTGACGTGAAATTATTTATTTTCACCAAATACAACGAGTTTTTCTTTTTTTTTATGTTACATAATTTATCTTCACACGTTGTAGTCACAGAATTTCAAAATATATTATGAAACAGTAGAAATAAAAATGCTCGTAGAATTTGGAAAAAAATAATAATTTCACGCCAAGTTACTTTAAAATGTATTGATAGAATTATTTGGTGCGAAAGCTGCCAGAGAATCACAAATGATGAGGAATATTATTTGCGGACCATGAAATCCGCAAACATTTTCGAAATTCACATTATTTTCGATAAATTCGCAATCTATCGATCAAGTTCAATTCGTTATCTTAATTATCAATCCGTGAAGGTATTTCAGGCACCATAATATCGTGAAACTGGGTCGTTTTCGTTGTTGCACTGCCAAACCACCAACAATTGTCGATGGAAAAAAATCTGAAAAGAACCATGGTCGCGATTTGTAGACCGTACTTCTACAGGGAAAATAGGGTTGTTTTCTTCCTTATTTTTGATTTTTCTTTTTTTTTTCAATAAACTCTAAGTGAAGAAAATTATCTTGGGCGGGACGAAAACGACCTACGTTTGCTAATTGCGGGTTAACATTTTCTACGCAATCGGTCAGATTAAGTCGAGAAGTCTGACGATCTTGCGACAATGACAGAAGCATAGCATTATTTATTTAACAAACATCGGTGCTCCTACCGGTTCTCGGAGCACAAAATGCCACAAAATGCCATGAAAATCACAAAATCTCGTGAAAATCACGAAATTTCATGAAAATCACCAAGTGTCATGAGAATCAAAAATTGTCATGAAAATCGCAAAATATCACGAAAATGTCAAAATTTCATGAAAATCACGAAGTGTCATGAAAATCACAAAATATCACGAGAATCTCAAAATGTCACGAAAATCTCATAATTGCATGAAAATAAAAAATTGGGGTTGTTTGGTCTTGCTTGGGTTTGTTTGGGTTTGTTTTGTCCTGTTTGGGTTTGTTTGGGGCATATCCCAAAGAAGCCCAAACAAACCCAAACAAGCCCAGACAAACCAAACAAGGTTTGTTTGGGTTTGTTTGTGGTTGTTTGGATTTGTTTAGGTTTGTTTAGGTTTGTTTAGATGTGTTTAGGTTTGTTTAGGTGTGTTTACGTTTGTTTGGGCTGTGCCCCAAACAAGCCAAAACAAACCCAAACAAACACAAACAAACGACGTACGCGCTTCTAAAACGTTTGTAGTTGTTTGTAGTTCGATATTTATCGTTTGTAGTAATAGAGAACGTAACTACAAACGAGGAAATCACCTGAAAATGATGTTTCCACGATTTTTGAAGGAAATGTTCGTTCGTAGTAATGGAGTAAGTACCTACCAACGACGCCAGTGCTTTTAAAACGTTAGTAGTTGTGTGTAGTTTCGTACTTATCATTTGTAGTCGCAGAGAAAGTCCCGACAAACGAGAAAATCATGTGAAAATAATTTTCAGCAATTTGGGAAAGAAATGTTCGTTTGTAGTAATGTAGTAAGTAACTACAAACGATGCGCGCGCTTCTAAAGCGTTTGTAGTTGTTTGTAGTTCCGTATTTATCATTGGTAGTTATAGAGAAAGTAACTACAAACGAGGAAATCACCTGAAACTGATTTTTCCACGGATTTGGAAGGATATGTTCGTTTGTAGTAAAGGAGCAAGTAACTACAAACGACGGCGGCGCTTCTCAAACGTTTGTAGTTGTTTAGAGTTCCGTATTTATCGTTTGTAGTTCTTGAAAAACTGACTACAAACGAGGGAATAACGTGAAAATATTTTTTCCGCAATGTGAGAAAGAACCGTTCAATTGTAGTAGTAAAGTAAGCTACTACAAATGACGTACGCGCTTCTAGAACGGTTATTGTTGTTTGTAGTCCCATATTTATCATTTGTAGTAGTAGAGAAAGTAACTACGAACGAGGAAATCACCTAAAAATGATTTTTCCACGATTTTGGAAGGATATGTTCGTTTCGAGTAATAAAGTAGGCTACTACAAACGACGCCCGCGATTCTCAATCGTTTGTACTTGTTTGTAGTTCTGTATTTATCGATTGTAGTAGTACTACAAACGAAGCCGGCGTTTTTAAAACGTTTGTAGTAGTTCGTAGTTTCGTATTTATCGTTTGTAGTTGCAGAGAAAGTAACTATTGGGTTGGTAAGAAAGTCTTGCGACACACAACATGAGTAAAGTATAAAAACATTTTATTTTAACAGTAAACAATTATTCAGTAATGTATGCTTCCTCTGTATCTACAACTCGTGCCCAACGCTTTGGTAGACTTTGCACGTCTGCACTCCAGAATTCTTTGGGTCGTGAATTGAAAAAGTCGATCAGTGTATTTTTGAGATCCGCGACATCATCAAATTTTTTATCCTGTAAATAATTTTTCGAAGCTCGAAATAAGCTCGAAACAGATGGTAGTCGGTAGGTGCTAGGTCTGGTGAATACGGTGGATGGGGTAGAACTTCCCATCCCAGCTGCGAAATAGATTGTTGTGTCATCTTAGCTACGTGGGGTCGAGCATTGTCGTGGAGAAGCCGAACCTGGAGACGTTTACGCCTTTTTTGTTTGATAATTTCAGCCAGCTTTTGCAGTTGTGCAGGGTAAGTGTTTGCATTTATCGTGCTGTTGGATGGGAGCAGTTCGTAATATAGCATGCCCTCAGAATCCCACCAACAACAGAGTAAAACTCTCTTCACTTCACGGGGCAGCTTAGGGGTCGGATCTGGTTTTTCTCCTTTCGGTAGCCATTGTCGCTTACGTGTGTAGTTAACATAAAGCACCCAGCTTTCATCTCCAGTGACTATTTCTTGAAGAAAATCCTTTCTGTGTGGATGTTGCAGGAGCGAAAGACAGATGGACATGCGTGTCGCTTTGTTTGATTCGCTGAGATCGTGTGGTATCCAAGAAAAAACAACTTTTCTGTATCCGAGATTTTGTAAATGTTGAAGAATCATGGGATGGCTACAGCCGAGTTTGTAAGCTAATTCCCGTGACGACGTATTAGGCTTTGCCTTTGTAAGTGCTCGTAGTTCTTCATCGTCAACAGTTGATTTCCTGCCGGACCTAGGTTTGTCTTCAAAAGATGTATCGCCAGAACGGAAACGCTGGTACCAACGGGATATCGTTGAATCATGAACTACGTTGGCCTTGAACACACTAAACATATTGGCGGCTGCGGTTCTTGCAGAACGCCCTTGTAAAAATTCGTAATATGCAATCGACCGAAGTGCACTATGATCCATCTTCGCTCGTACTGTCTGCGCGGAACAACTGACTCGCTTATATACCCTACGGCATGGAAGGTTCTAGACTAGTATTGAATATACTACACTCGAATGTTGTAGAACTTCGCTAGAAGAAAACATATTTTAATCGAAAGGAAAGTGTCGCAAGACTTTCTTACCAACCCAATACAAACGATGAAAATCACCTGAAAATGATGTTTCCACGTTTTTTTAAGGAAATGTTCGTTTGTAGTAATGGAGTAAGTAACTACCAACTACGCCGGTGCTTTTAAAACGTTTGTAGTTGTGTGTAGTTTCGTATTTATCGCTTGTAATTGCAGAGAAAGTCCCGACAAACGAGAAAATCACGTGAAAATAATTTTCAGCAATTTGAGAAAGAAATTTTCGTTTGTAGTAATGAAGTAAGTCACTACAAACGATGCCTGCGCTTCTAAAACGTTTGTAGTTCCGTATTTAGCGTTGGTCGTTATAGAGAAAGTAACTACAAACGAGGAAATCACCTGAAACTGATTTTTCCACGGATTTGGAAGCATATGTTCGTTTGTAGTAAAGGAGCAAGTAACTACAAACGACGACGGCGCTTCTCAAACGTTTGTAGTTGTTTGTATTTCCGTATTTATCGTTTGTAGTTGTAGAAAAAGTGACTACAAACGAGGGAATGACGTGAAAATATTTTTTCAGCAATGTGAGAAAGAAACGTTTGATTCTAGTAGTAAAGTAGGTTACTACAAACGACGTACGCGCTTCTAAACCGTTTGTAGTTCCATATTTATCGTTTGTAGTAATCGAGAAAGTAACTACAAACGAGGAAATCACCCGAAAATGATTTTTCCACGATTTTGGAAGGATATGTTCGTTTGGAGTAATAACGTAGGCTACTACAAAGGACGCCCGCGATTCTAAATCGTTTGAAGTTGTTTGTAGTTCTGTATTTATCGTATGTAGTTGTACTACAAACGACGCCGGCGGTTTTAAAACGTTTGTAGCAGTTCGTAGTTTCGTATTTATCGTTTGCAGTTGCAGAGAAAGTAACTACAAACGATGAAATCGCCTGAAAATGATGTTTCCACGATTTTTTAAGGAAATGTTCGTTTGCAGTAAAGGAGTGAGTAACTACCAACGACGCCAGTGCGTTTAAAACGTTTGTAGTTGTGTGTAGTTTCGTATTTATCGTTTGTAGTTGCAGAGAAAGTCCCGACAAACGAGAAAATCACGTGAAAATAATTTTCAGCAATTTGAGAAAGAAATGGTCGTTTGTAGTAATGAAGTAAGTAACTACAAACGATGCCCGCGCTTCTAAAACGTTTGTAGTTGTTTGTCGTTCCGTATTTGTCGTTTGTAGTTATAGAGAAAGTAACTACAAACGAGGAAATCACCTGAAACTGATTTTTCCACGGATTTGGAAGGTTATGTTCGTTTGTAGTAAAGGAGCAAGTAAATACAAACGACGTCGGCGCTTCTAGAACGTTTGTAGTTGTTTGTAATTCCGAATGTATCGTTTGGAGTTGTAGAAAAAGTGTCTACAAACGAGGGAATGACGTGGAAATAGTTTTTCAGCAATGTGAGAAAGAAACGTTCGATTGTAGTAATAAAGTAGGTTACTACAAACGACACACGCGCTTCTGAAACGTTTGTAGTAACAGATAAAGTATGTAACTACAAACGAGGAAATAACCAGAAAATGATTTTTCCACGATTTTGGAAGGATACGTTCGTTTGGAGTAATAAAGTAGGCTACTGCAAACGACGCCCTCGATTCTAAATCGTTTGTAGTTGTTTGTACTTTTGTTTTTATCGTTTGTAGTTGTACTACAAACGACGCAGCCGGTTTTAAACCGTTCGTAGTAGTTCGTAGTTTCGTATTTATCGTTTGTAGTTGCAGAGAAAGTAACTACGAACGATAAAATCACCTGAAAATGATGTTTCCACGATTTTTGAAGGAAATGTTCGTTTGCAGTAATGGAGTAAGTAACGCCCAGCGACGCCAGTGCTTTTAAAAGGGTTGTAGTCGTGTGTAGTTTCGTATTTATCGTTTTTAGTTATAGAGAAAGTAACTACAAACGAGGAAATGACCTGAAACTGATTTTTCCACGCATTTGGAAGGATATGTTCGTTTGTTGCAAAGAAGCAAGTAACTACAAACGACGTCGGGGCTTCTAAAACGTTTGTAGTTGTTTGTAGTTCCGTATTTATCGTTTGTAACTGTAGAAAAAGTGACTACAAACGAAGGAACGACGTGAAAATATTTTTTCAGCAATGTGAGAAAAAAATGTTCGATTGTAGTAATAAATAATACTACAAACGACGCACGCGCTTCTAAAGCGTTCGTAGTTGTTTGTAGTTCCGTATTTATCGTTTGTAGTAACAGAGAAAGTAACTACACACGAAGAAATCACCTGAAAATCATTTTTCCACGGTTTTGGAAGGATATGTTCGTTTGGAGTAGTAAAGTAGGCTACTACAAAGGACGCCCGCGATTCTAATTCGTTTGTAGATATTTCTGGTTCTGTATTTATCGTTTGTAGTAGCGGAGAAAGTAACTGCAAGCGAAGAAATCAGCGGAAAATAATTTTTCCACGATTTTGGAAGGATATGTTCGTTTCTAGTAATGGAATAAGTAAAATAGGTATCAACTATCGACGCCAGGGCGTCTAAAACGATTGTAGTTGTATGCACTTCCGTTTTAGTCGTTTGTAGTTGCAGAGAATGTAACTACAAACGATGAACTCACCTGAAAACAATTTGGCAGCAATTTGAGAGGGAAATCTTCATTTGTAGCAATGTAGTGAGTAACTACAACCGACGCCAGTGCTTTTAAAACGTTTGTAGTTGTGTGTATTTTCGTATTTATCGTTTGTAGTTGCAGAGAACGTCCCGACAAACGAAAAAACCCGTGAAAATAATTTTCAGCAATTTGCGAAAGAAATGTTCGTTTTTAGTAATAAAGTAGGTAACTACAAACGACGCCTGCGATTCTAAATCGGTTGTAGTTGTTTGTAGTGCTGTATTTCTCGTTTGTAGTTGCGGAGAAAGTAACTATAAACGAGGAAATCAGCGGAAAATAATTTTTCCACGATTTTGGAAGGATCTGTTCGTTTGTGCAAGTAAACTAGCTAACTGTAAACGACGCCCGGGCTTCTAGAACGTTTGTAGCTGTGTGTACTTCCGTTTTGATGGTTTGTTTTGATCGTTGATTACTACAAATGAACATTTTGTTACGAAATGTCAGCCACAAGCTATAGAGAGTACGGTATTTTATTGTGAAAAACGAAGTAATATATGTTTTCAGTATATTTCAAGGATGTTGAGTCCGCACCATCCCTTCCAAAAGTTTGGTGCCTCTTCTCGTTTCATCGAATTTTATTGGGATTGATAAATACTTAAATTCGTATCGTAACAACGTTAATGTGAAAATAAGTCTCGTATTTATGCATATTAATGGTCGATACTTCTCATTTGTATATTATACCAAGTTTTAACGATGTTTTTACAAGCGAGGATTAACTTTTGGACGTTTTGTGCAAACTTGACAACGCTAAATTCTCAAGAGTGGAAACTGTTCATTCTCAAAAAAAAATTGATCATTTTATATCGCAACGATAGAAATAGGACATAAAATTATTTTCGACTGCAAAAAAAACAATATTCATAAGCAATATTAATATTAAAAGTAGTCTCTCTATTAGCATTAACTTTGGCAACGTTGCGTGATTGGTAAGTTGGCATGACTGAGAACTGCACGATCGAGGGCAGTCGCGATTGAATGTCAACATGGACGAAAATAATGTCAAAATAGACAAGAACGGAAAAAGAGTCTTTATTGGAAAAGAAAACGAGTGACAGAGGCCGTTTATAAACACAAATAGAGTCAAGTTAACTCCGGTAAAGAAAGACGAAAAAGAAGTGTCGCAGAGTCTGACAGCGAACATAACCTCGAAAGCGTCGAAAGAGTTCAGGGTCGACGCCTTGTCGACATATCGGTGATAGGCGAGCATTTATTTTGCTCATCGTGCGAAGAAATTCTTTCGTTGTGCGACATAACGGAAGAGCAGCGAGCAGGACTCGCGTCTGTCTTCACTGTTCAGTGCCGAAAGTGCTTGGACACGACGAAAGTTCAAACGGACAAAAAACATGTGTCCAAATCCGGAAAATTCCACTTTGATGTGAACTCAGAGGCTGCTCTTGGTAAGTTTATTAAAAGGATTATTTAACTCATTTTTAGTAGATTGTAAATATTGTTTCAAATCATTGCGTAAAATATTTTCATGCAGCAATCTGGTATGCAACATATTATTGTACAAAAATAGTATAGCAGATTTTTTTTGCAGAAGTATTCCTGCATTTACAAGTTGTACATAGTACAAGCTATAACTGCAGAAGTGCACTTTCATTGAAAAATTTGATACGTAGCAGTTTTTCCCGTAAAAATGGGCTGCGTTCCAAGCTGTAATGTTTTATACTGAAACATTGCTCAAAATGTACATCATGTGATTATTTTCAGGAATATTGCATGCGGGTATGGGGTACTCGCACTTGAACAAATTTCTTGGATGTGTCAACGCGCCATCATTACATTCCAAAACGTTCAAGAAACACGAAAGAGAGATTGGTTCAATTGTGCAAGACGTCGCGAAAGAAAGCTGCAAGAAATGGACTCAAGTGGAAAGAGAGGCCACCATCGAAAATGCTGAAAATGTAAACATTTTGTTGTAAGCTTTTCTTTTTTCATTTATGATTTTTTAGTACTGCTGCTATTTTACAAAATGAATTGGTTGTAAAATGTCAGTGTGATACTAACAACTTGAGGAGTTCCAACCACTGCAATATTCATGAATCAAAGTGAAACCGAAAAATGAGAATCGAATATTTGCCCCAAAGGCATTATTTTCTATTTTCGTAGATATTTCTATTTTACTTATATATATTTTGTATTCGTATTGAATTGAATAGGTCGTTTTGGGACATGTATATTTTGAATCTTTTACAATTTTTCTAATTTTTATTCAATTTGTATATATATATCTTTTTTAATTTCCTGTTTTTTAAAATATGTTTTGAGATTGAATATACATTGAATCACGAAACATTTTCTAGACTTTTTCTAGATCTTGTGATTTGTTTTCGGTTTTACATATACTTTTTAACAATACAAAATTTACAAAACGAATCATAAAAAATAGTCGTAAGTGATTATTAAATATAAATTTTTGACAATTATATGTAATAACAACGATGTTTTCGTGAGGTGAAAAAATAAAATAAAAATTTATATTCAAGAAAAAGGATATTTATTTTGTACGAATGCCTTTTCCATTTTCCTTAGACCTCAAGATTTGGAAGCCAGCTTCATTGTTGGAGAAAAAAATACAACTCACGCCACCTCAACGCCTTCGGATTCTTGTGAACCGAATGAAGTAATGAAAGGTTTACGAAGTGAAATTCTAGCCCAACAAGAAATAACATTCGACGACGTGGTGCGAGTTGTCGTTTCGTACGGCATGGGTTGGAGCACCCGAGGCACATGCAGAAACTATCATAGCTTGAATGGTCAAGCACCGATTAGTGGCTTGCATACAAAACGTGTTTTGGATTATACAACACGTTGTAGAAAATGTCGAAAATGTGACATAGGCCATCCGCCGGAGACCATAACTGTCATAGCAACTTTACCGGGAGCGCCAAAGCTATGGAACCCAATGCAGCCGTGGAATTAACCACCAAGAGCGCAATCTTGAAAGATTGCATTCTTCAAGTTGGCATTTTAGTGGGAAATGATGACAGCTCCACCATTGCAGCAGTACGTCGTAGCAGTATTCATCCCGTCGTCAAACACTCAGACATTAACCATACCAAAAAAGGTGTCGTCAAACAGCTGTACAAGATGAAACAAAATCATAAAGATTTATCAACGGAGTGCATTGAGCAGCTTCGACGCTGTTTCGCATACGCAACTGCTCAAAATAAAGTTCGACGAGAAGCAATGGCAGCTGCGATTAAAAATATTCCGCATCATTGCTTCAACCAACACGATCAATGCGGGGAATGGTGCAAGTACCGTCAAAATCCGGCAACCTACGAACCACATGACTGTTTTGGAGACGAGCAAATGTTCGAGGATTTGAAAATCTTATTTGATAAACTGGCAAAAAATGTAGATCATTTTGCTGCTGGCGCCTCTAGCCAAGCAAATGAATCTTTAAACGACGCTACAATGGCAAGTAAAGCCCCAAAATCACGGTGTTACAGCTTATCAGAATCGGCCAATTTCAGATTCGCTTGCGGCCTTAATCAAAAAAATTGTGGCGAACAATATATTGAGGCAGTCAAAGAAAAATTAACCATAACTCCCGGAGAGCTGACAAAAAAGCATGTCGAACGAATCGACAAAGCAGTCTTGGTAAGAGCTGAAAAAAAATGGAAAAACCGGAATAAAAGAAAAGACGCTTATTTTTGAAAAAAACTAAAAGTCGTCTTCGTACTTTAAAAGAAAATTCAGAGGGGACACTTTACTCCAGTAATATGGGACTTTTGACAGCGAATGCTTTTGAAAATGGAGAGGAGAATGGCCCTAACGAAAAACTTGTCGTATTTTTTTATTTGGAGACCTCGGGTTACAACAAAAACGCAGACATTCTCCAAATTGCGGCCAAAAGTGGTGATTTTAGTTTTTCGGCGTATGCAAACCCGAAATGGCAAATCTCTCAAGGAGCTTCGAACGTGAATGGGCTAACGAACGAGAATGGTAATTTAATGCTACACGGACATCGTGTCGAATCGAAACCTGTAGCAATAGTGCTGCAAGATTTTTTGTTATTTCTCAAATCGTTTGAAAAAAGATGCGTTTTACGTGCCCACAATAACACGTTCGATGCCCCGCGATTATTGCGAGCTATTGCTGAAACGCCTTTGTTTCAATATTTTGGAACCCTCATTCATGGATTCACTGATACGTTGCCTCTTACAAGAAAAGTAACAGGCAAAAAAGGCAAGGGTGAGAATTCTTTGGCGACATTAGCTCTGTCACTGGATATTCCGAACAATGGAGCGCACGATGCTGTCATCGACGTCACAATGCTCGAAAAAGTGATAGAAAAATTAAACATTTCAAAAAAAGAGCTAATCGATAGCAGTAAAACATGGGATTACTTCGTGCAGAAAGAAGCTTATTCGCAACGGTCAGCAGAAATGTTCAAATTGTTGTCACCCTTGAAAAATCATTGCTCGTTGAACATCAGAAAAAGAATAGCCGATGCAAACATTCCATATAATGTTATCATCGACACGTATCGTGAAGAAAACGAATCAGGCATTCGACGATTATTTGGCAAAGATGAAAATCTTAATGTCCGAGGGACAACTTCGTCCAAAGTTATAAAAAAACTTGTCGAATATTTGTCAATTTTATAAAATCGAAAAATACTTCTTTATTTTATGAAATTATAAAATACTTGTCAATTTTAGAGAATCGCAAATTATTTACGTCAATTAGAAATTTAATATTTTTATTTTCTAAACTTTAAAGTTATGTAAACTTTAACTGTTTTCAAGAAATAGAAGAAACATTTATGAATGATCGTTTTTTTATTTCAAATATATCAAAAACAAAAGTGGCTTAATGGTGCAAGCAACGTCGTCGTCCGTGAATGAAAATGAGTATTTTAATTTCCCGCTACTTTCGGTCTATGCAACGTTGCCGCTATATTCGTGTTTCTTGCGGTAAAAACCACATACTTCGTCTTTATTATTTATGTTCCAGAACACTAGCTTCCTAAATGTGTCGAAAAAATTACACAACCCTTCTTATATGTTTTTCGTCAAGTACGATTTTTTTTGTATTTTTGGCATAATTTGTTATGACAAAAAAAAAATAATTGCAAAGTTACTTCAGTTTCCATGAGGCTGCGTGTAATTTGTGAATTCTAATTTCTCTGTAGCCAGCTTCCTAATGGTCGTGAAATTGTTACACAACCTTTCAAATGTTTTACATAATGACCTCTCAAATTTTTAAAATTTTATCACCATTTTCGATTTTGGACACAACATCCTTCAATGGCATTGTCCACGCAGTTGCCAAAAAAAATATACGTGATTGTCCCAACAATCCCCCTCCCCAGTGTGATCAATCGTGATGTTATCCGAAACCACTCCCGCCCCCCCCCCCCCAGTTTGACCAGCACCTGATTAATGGCCGACCCCTTTGTGCGGATCTTCGTCGAGCTAGAGCGATCGAAACCGTTGCTGCTCTCGTCCACCGCGCTTCTAGTATATCTATAGCGGTCGGGCTCGACTCTGGCTATACCTATATATGTTATTGCGCTGTCCGCTTTGTGCGGATTTTCGTCGACCTTGGACGATAGAAACACGGTGCTACTTTTCTTTACAGCGCTCCTACAATATCTATAGCTGACGGGCTAGACTCTGGCTATACCTATATATATTATCGCGCTCTCCGCTTTGTGCGGATTTTCGTCGAGCTAGGGCGATCGTAACCGTTGCGGCTTTTCTTCACCGCGCTTCTAGAATATCTATAGCGGACAGGCTCGACTCTGGCTACACCTATATATGTTATCACGCTCTACGCTTTGGGGTCGTCCATTAATCACGTGGGGTTTTTTAGGCCACTTTTTGAACCCCCCACCCTATGGTGATACGTGGTGAGGTTCTAGGGTACCCCCCCCCCCAACGGCAACATCGCGTGTATTTTTTTTGTTACGAAATGTCAGCCACAAGCTATAGAGAGTACGGTATTTTATTGTGAAAAACGAAGTAATATATGTTTTCAGTATATTTCAATGGCATTGTCCGCGCAGTTACCAAAAAAAATATCCGTGATTGTCCCATCAATCCCCCTCCCCAGTGTGATCAATCGTGATGTTATCCGAAACAACCACTTTTGACGAAGTTCAACTTTTCTTGCTCCTTTAATTTTTTGTGTCAATGTATGTTCACTTTCTGGTACTTACGATTCGCGGTCAGATGGATGATTGTTTTTGGGGATAATACTTTATCGCTTGATGAAAGCATATGAGATTGAATATAATAATACGAAGATAAATATATTTCCGCTTACTTTTATGAATTACAATTTATTTGGCATAGGTTCGGGTGTTAGTAAAGCGCAAACATTTTGCTAGAAGATAAATAAGTTGTATTTTAGATTTATTATATTTAAATTAGCGTAAAAACTAATAAAATAAGCGGTCAGAGTGCGCGATAAATTTTTCGGTACTCAAAGATAACTAATTAAAACAAATATGATAACTAATAAAAATAACTAATCAAATAAGAATTAAGGATGTTGGGTCCCAAATCGCAAATGATGATAAAATTCTGAAAATTTGGTATGTTTTTGTATGAAGTATTTCAGAGGTCGTGTAAAAATTTCACGACAATTAGGAAGCTCGTTATTGATCAATTAACGTTCACAAATTAAATGCTGTCTTGTGGAAACTGATGTAACTTTGCAATAAGTTTTTTTTTTTACCTCTCAATTTTGTAATACCTACAATATACTGAAAGCAACGGAAACAAAACGAAGTTTATTGATACATTTTTTTTAATTCCTTTTAAAAATTGTTCTTAACAAAATGTTAATTTTTTAATAACGAGCTTCCTAATCGTCGTGAAATTTTAACACGACCTCTTAAATACTTCATACAAAAACGAAACAAATTTTCAGAATTTTCTCATCATTTTTCATTTCGACCCTTAAGCAGGTTGAAGTAATGATGATGGAATTCTGAAAACTTTGTATGTTTTTACACGAAGTATTCAGGAAGTCGTAGAAAAATTTCATGACGATTAAGAAGCTATTTATTGAACAATTAACATTAACATGTTTTATAGGGACTCAACATCCTTAATGGTAACCATGATTAAAAAAAAAGCACTGAGCGTGAGTAACGATCCTGCGCCCCTACGGACCGAAGCCAGGAACGCTACCAACGGGACCATCTTATCGCTTGCATCAAAAATTCACTTTTCGGCACTTACAATCGGCGGCCGGATGGATGATTGACTTATTTTTGGGGATAATGCTTTATCGCTTGATGAAAGTATGAGAATTAATATAATAATACGAATATAAATATATTTCCGCTTACTTTTTTGAATTATAATTTATTTGGCATAAGGACGGGTGTGAGTAAAGCGTAAACAATTTTTTATAAGATAAATAAGTTGTAATTTGGATTTATTAATATTTTTAAATTAACGTATAAACTAAAAAAATAAGCGTTCAGAGTACGCGATACATTTTTTAGTATACATTAATAACGCAGAGAATCAAGAGCTAAATAAGCATTGAAATCATCTAAAAGTCTCGCGCGTGCCGTCGCGTGACGTCACGCGCGAGCCGTGTTGTCAGATTGCTTTTTCCCTCGAAGCCTTCTTCGTTCGGCTTGGCCGCACATTATCGTGCTCAGCGTGTCCATGCGCTGGTGTTGCTGCCGAAGGCGCGGTCGGGACAGTTCGACCGTACTCGGCTCTATCCGAGGATGTCCGAGCGTCGCGCGCTCACGGACACGCGCTACTATGAATGCGCGACGGCCGCGCATGAGATTACCGCGGGGGCAACTTTTACGCGCGATCTGGCTGCACTGGGCTCGGCCGGTGTGACAACAATGACATAACCTAGCAAACAGTGTTGTGCCCGGTCGTTGAAAGATGGTCGTCGATTTATTGAGACCGGGCACGGTGCCGATATCGCCGGACACTATATTGTGGTTCGGATTTTTACTAAATCCATCTTTGCTTGAGAAACACCTGGCAAAATCATGTCCAGGTAACGAAATGAACGACGATAACGCGTTTCTAACCTCAAAAATGTGAAAACTCGCATCTCAAACACACGGTTAATATTTTGCAAAAATTGAATGATTGTTTATCAAATGTTATTTCAGAGCCATCGCCCACCGATCTCATAATCAAATTTATGGGTATAAATTCCGACCAGCGAGACAACGAGGTGAAGATTTTAGACACAGCGATGGCTGAAGCAAACATGAATATTCTGAGAAAACGGTCCTTCAAGAGCGTAGCGTTGAAAATCCTCGCGCTCAAAGTAGCCGCTCATTTGAAATGGGATTTCGACATACTCAAGAAGAACCTTCCTCTGCCGACGCAATTGACTCTTCTCCAACATTTATTTTTCATTACCGGCGATTTTATCGTCGAAATACCAGTCCTGCCTGACTTTCCGATATCCTCGATATCGAGTCAACCTCGAATTCGCGGTAGTGCTCTATCACGGATGGCACATCCGAGCTATCGTTTACCGAGCCCTCGATAGGCACATCAAGCAACAGTTCATTGGCATGTAACACCTTCCAACCTCTGATTCGTTTCCGAATCAAAACTATGCCGCTTCAACATTGCAACAGTCTCGAATCGTCTGAAATTAGTCCCGGCACGCGGGAATCGACGTACGTCCCTGCCGGACTTGCGCACGACATCATAAGAAAACTGGAAGCCCACATACCCAACAGTCTCAACGTACTCAATACCATCTCGGAGTCCAACGACTTGACGCTCAAAATCCCTTCGATTGATACTTTCCAGATGCTCGCCGAAGATACCATGGAAATTAAACAAAACTGGGACGACATGTACAGCATATCACTGGAGGAATTCAAGTGTCAGGTAAAATCTTCTTAGCCATCATGCATAGTTTTGTCCAATTGAAGAGGAGAAACTAACGCCGTTGAAGTTTGCATCGTTGGAACGCAATGAAGATTCTGCCCCGGTTTAATTTCATTATCGAAAATATTTTCTTGCCAATTGATGTTGTAGATTTTAAATAAGGATCCTGAAAAACGTTCGAGTGATTTCTGTAGTCGAAATACGTAAAAAAAAAAATGATTTGGCAATGAAAAAACATTGTCATTGCGTTCCAACGATGCATACTTCAGCACCATGAAAATTACCGAATTTCTTGGAATATCGCACGATCGTGTTATTTGCGAGAAATTTGTTCAACTTTACGGATTCACTACGATCTCGCCTCGTTTCATTTGCTGAGGGAGGAATACAAACTAGCGAGACATCACGTTTCTCAAGCTAAATCGCTCTTCGATCAGCTGGGCGCAACTGAATCGTTGCCGTTCCGCAGAGTGCAAAAGAATTACTTGGATGGATACTGTTTGGCCACCGAAGTACCCGTCGAGGCTTACGAGTAGAGTCTGACGCAGCAGTTGTACGCTTCGATCAAGGATCAATACACGGTACACCGTGCAAAACATTGCTTCACCGAACAAACAAGCGTTTTTATTTTGTGCTTATTGTGTACTGAGCTTTTTTTCTCTTTCGAAGAACATCTTGGAGATTTTGCAAATGGACAACATTTCTCGAGAAATACCGCAGGTGTATCGAGACAATCTGGAGCTGGATATCCAGGGAGGTTTGGTAGAACAGGAAAATTATCGTCGGCCGCGATTTGTTGCTGAGAATTCAGTGCCTCAATTTGCTCCGAAAGATTCTGGATGGCAGTGTCATCCACGGTAACTACATCGTCGAAGTAAAGAACGCCGGGGATAAAGGTCTGGACGTCCTCTTCTGGGTAAAGATTTGTGGAATGTAGAAAAATTGTGAAGCTCGTGGAAAGCCGAGCTACCGGTGGATTGATGAGTTCGTCAATGATCGTATATCGATGATATTCGCAACGACAAAAAGTATGTAAAACATCTCAATCGTGTTTCAGGCGATCGATCACGTTTTGGACAAATCTTAGAAGACGGAGAGGCGTAGAATCGCTCGTTATATTAACTACATTGTTCTGATGGGGGGGGATATGGACGAGCTGGCGCGTAAAATTTTCGCCAATCAAAATTACACAAATCTTTTCAATCACGAGGAAATATTGGAGATTGAGAAACAATCGAAGACCGATGACGTCGAATTACCGTCGCTATTGTTGGACGACGATTGGGGAGTTTCCCTCGTCACGTATACTCGTAAGTTGCCAATTGAAATTCGCAATATGAATTGCATTGATTTTCATCGATTTTCATCTAGACAACGAACCATAAACTCTCCCTTCGTTTTCAAGCGTTTTGAGGCTAATGCTCGTGTTATCCGTTTCACCGCAGAGAGTCCAAAGTTCAAGGTGAACGAATTGGAAAGACGCTCGATACTGTCGTACGACGCCCGAGAAATTCGAGAGCTGCTGATATTGCTGGACGCCGGTAATCCGATGAATCCACTTCAGAGCGCGGTCATGTCGTTACCGCGCGGCTTTCGCCAGGACTATTCGTACGTGTTGCTCGCGAAGAGCCGAGAGTTGGTAATGTCCAAGGACTTTTACGGTGCCAAAGAACTGCTGAACGCGCTAGACAAGGAGATACAGCAACAGCCTCTGGGCCCTGCCAATCTTACGTACAAGCTTGGCAAATTACTCGGCTGGGAATCGATCTTGGTCGAAATATATCGTCACCTTAACTCGTGGCCGGAGAACAGCGGACGTGAGTTGGAGAAAAAGTTTTTCGTAATATTCAAGGAGCAACGTCTACCTAGAGGCTATAAAAAAATGGCCAAATTTCGATTTGTTTTCTGAGAAACGGTTGTAGAATAGAAACGCATTTTTTTTAAGGGATCATAAGTCATCGAACACAGAAGTTTCATAATGCATTTCATTTTTTTCGAAGGATACTGTGAAATGGACGACATGTGCAACTTTTTTTACCCCCTGTGTGTGTGCGTGTGTTGAAATGTGGCAACGTCGGAACTATGGGAATATCAGAATCAGAATGGCAAGGGTTACACAGTCAATAAATAGATCCCGCGATCGTTGCTCACGCGTTTAGACATCAATAATCATCGACGTGATCACGAATATCGCGATATTTATTGACTGTGTAACCCTTGACAATCAAATACCTAGCGCGCCAATGACATATACATCAAACTGGAATGGGAATCAGTGAAACTTGTCCATTCATTTATTATGACGTATTCCCTTTTTCTAGCTTCGGCGAGCATAGTACGATTCTTGCGGGCACAAGTACTGACAAAACGTCTTTTCCATCGGAAAATTTACGGCGCACTAATCTTTTATCACAATAATTTCTTGCCTCCTTTTTTTTTTTGGCATAACCTGTGAAGCGCGTTTTGTGCTGCAGTCAATAAAACAGCTTAGCATTTGGAGCGAACTGTGCGACGTTGCCAAAGCTTATGTGTATTTTGCGAGAATTGTTAACCATCGGAAATTATTTTTCTGTTGATACTAACTCCTTCAGACAAACATACATGGATGTAAATAATAATTACGATTATCTACAGTTCAGTTGAAAATTTTCGTGATATGCGTACACATCATTAATATTTTCCTATAATAAGTTTCCACTGGAATGAACGGGAAAAAATGTGAATTGCGACAATTTTTTACGGATACTCGGTTGATAGAATGAAAATTTCGTTTACTGTACATAATTCTACATACCTTCAGGTATCTTTACAATTTTTATTTGCGAGATTTTGGAACAAAATAGCGTCGCCGAAGCTGGACAAAGCAAGTCATTATTGTCTGATTGTGTCCCCACCATTGGCTGATGCGCTACGCGGAATCCATATAAATTGTTTCGAAATCTCCGTCTCCTCTCAGACGCGCCAGATCGAATGTTTTCTTTTTACTGGAATTTCGTTTTCTTTTTCAGGCGACGGGAAAGCTTTGATAGAACAATGCAAGCAGTGCTTGGCGTGTCCATACAGTCCCCACCGATCAAGCTATTCCCCGACAAGAAATAATCGAGTACTGCACGGTCTTTCTATTGAACATGAGCGAATGGGATTATCTGACGTGTCTAGGAGAAACGTTTGAGTCACTGCGAATTCGCAGCGGCCATTAGCCTCGTCTGTCAGGATATCGTCAGACATAAAGGCTCTCGAAAATTTCCGAGGGAAGCTTGGGATTTAGGTAACACAAGGCTTTTCGATGAATTCTTTGCCAAAGTAATAATGAAACGGGGTATTTTTATTTACTAGAAGACGTTCTGTCATTGGATACGAATTTATTGTCGATAAACTGACACGCTCAACGAATTTGGCATGCATTTTTTACACCTACTATCATTGCTTAAGGAGCTAGGCTACGGTGACGACCTGAAAATCACGACGAGTATAGAAACAAAAATTTGAAAGAATAAGTAAGATGGTTGGAAAATCGTTTCTACATTTATTTGCATCCACATGAACAAAGACGTGTGCTGAATTTCACTTAAAAAGTATTAATAATCAAAGTAGTTATGAGCAGTTTTGTAAAGGACCGTTGAACGTGAGGGGCTCAACTGTGTATTTGATTATGGTCACCCGCTTGATCTAAAATAAATAAAAAATACTTTTTTTTTTTTGTTCTCAAAATAGACAACATTGCCTTAGGCTTGACTGAGCTTTGTTGTTATCGCGTTTAAATCATCAAAAAATAATTCTTTGAACGTTTTTTCGATTTTTCGAGGAAAACCGATATCGTCAGTGTTAACAACCAATGAAAAAAAATGTATGAAGAAAAACACCAAGATATCGTGTTGAACGCCGTAGTTTGAGACAAACGCGTCTGAACTTTTGCTAGCAATTCAATCGTTATAATCGTATATATTATCGTCGGTCTGTAATTTCTGCACTTCATAATCGACCTTCCTCGTCAATGTGAGTTGCGTCAAGCGACAATCGATTTTTGAAATTTTCCCAGTGGCCTAACCCTCTAAAGGGGTACAGATTTCTTTTTTTTTTTCGACACGCTAGTGTATATATATATATATATATATTAATATGTTTAAGTGCTACCGGGCCAATTCTCACCGTATTCGCTCCGAGCCGGGATCAGCCGGAAAAACGCGGGAGCAGCGGAAATCCAAGTGGAAGCGCAGCCCGAGACGCGATTGTCAGTGCAACAGGAATGTTGAGCAGACTTCGCGAGCCAACCGTCCTCACTGTGGCGATATCATTGCTCGCACGACTACACAATGTGTTGCGAGACGAAACGAGGCTCGAACTTTACGTCCAGTATCTCTCTTTGTGGCCCGCTGGTGTACCAAAGTAAGCCTCGAAATTTAAAAAAACATTCCTTCTTCGCAAGCACTACGACCTAATTGTTTAGTAAAATTATTCTAAATCGACTTTTCGACATGTCCTTGTAAACATTTGGTTTAAAAGTTGTAAATAAATCATGAAAATAGCATTCAGTGAGTTATGCGCAGTAAATTCATTACGGCTACTACACAATATTTAGTTTCGGAAAAAAAGAGATAAGCGCTTTTGTATTTAGTTCGAAAAATGTTATATGCCGAATGATGATATTTATCGGTTGAAAAGTATCGCTGTTTAATAAACGACGGAATAATTCATTTCTTCGTCCATTTTCAGTTCGAACTCGTACAACTTGAAGACAATCAGCGAAACGTTGTTCCAATTGCTCACGCAAGCTCTCAAGTATTATCCAACCAACGTACGGTGGCTACGAATCATGGCTGATCTCAACTTCGGTAATCTACCGAAAAAAAACGAAACAAATATATTTCCGCTATCCACAATTATCCGCATCTAGAAATAATATAAATCACAAGAACTTTTCCCGCTGGGCTTCATTGTAATCCGCCACGTTCCGCAGTTTTAGCATTCTACGAGAGTCCGATGAAGTATTATCTCGAGGCGATTATGATAGCAAGCGATTTGTTCAGCCAGCCAGTTCCCTGAGCGCACATAGACGATCACGTTTATCGTCGTATGATCAAGAGTTTCGCTCATCTTCAGTGCTACACGCAGGCTGCCGTGTTGTGGCAATTCTTGGAGGAGGTCGATTATTCACTGGCTTACAAAATGGCGGCGAGCGATCAGAATAGCTCGACGAGCGCCGACGCGATGGACGCTTATTATCACTGCATTTGGGACACCACGATACTGGAATATCTTATTAATTTGCACAAGAAGAGGGCCGAACATCATCGCAAAGACTTAGCGGTATGACTTAGTGGAGACGACTGGAACGATTTGGCCGATTTTATTTTTGCAAGCTTTTATTTAACTCGCTACGTTCGTATGTTTGGCTTTACGGTTCAAAATTTGTAATCCATTTTTTTTTTGGCACTTGCCGGCATCCGCTTGAGCTGAAATTTGGCTTACCTACGTAACTTCGCGGTGACACAGCTATAATACGGTACCGTGGAGCTGGTCTGTCGATGGAGGTGGGAGGTGGGCAATGCCACTCCTTAGTAGCATATAATAGGACAGTCGAGTTTGTGCCCATTTGTTTTGTTATCATGAGCACTTTTCATTGCACATGATAACGAGAGTCTGATAATGGCGCCGGGAGGGGGAAACTGAATCTTTCTAATGACAAATGGTAGGACAATCGAGTTTTGGCTCATTAACTTTGTTGACTTGAACATTATGACATAATTACACTATTATAAAGTTTCTCGCGAAATCTTTATAAACTAGGGCAAGCTTTTTTATTACGCCGAGGTCTGAATGGCATGGGTGGTGTCTGGCATGGCAAATAAGTAAACAAATTCTGCCACTGAAGAGTATAAAATAAAATAAACGTAAAAAAACTTTTCAAAAACAAGCTTTTATTTAAAAGTTACCGTACCAGAGAGTAAACAATAATGTTCAGTAAAATTGTAAATGAAAATAGTATAACTACAGAATTTACGGTTTAGAACGGTAGTAGAACTACAGAATTTACCCTTGGTCACACGTCATAGGTGCAATCGGGGTTGTTACGCATATGGAAAACCGGGAAAACCGGGAAAACTCAGGGAATTTCGTTCCTCCTGGAATAATCAGGGAAAAGTCAGGGGAATTTCGGAAATTTTATGGAATTTTCTCACAATTTACTTTTTGAAAGAGATACGAAAAATGAAACCGACTTTACAAAAAAAAAACTGAACAGTATGAACATAGATATTTTTGTATATCTTTAATATTTATATTATTCCTCATTATAGACAAAAGAAAGTTATGTCAGTGGCAAACATTGAGGATTTAAAAAACTGAAAACTAATTCACTGTAAAGCTACATTTGTGAATTAAAGTAAATTGAAGGTAAAGCTACAAAAATACATTTGTATTCGAGCTGTCGATACACAACCGCATCATTATCATTATAGACAAGTATTTACATGTATGTTTTGTTTATTTTCACCGGCGTACAAACTTTTGTTCATGATGAATAACAGGTTCTGTGTTTGCTTTTAATGTATTTTTTTTTTACTCTATAATGTTTAAATTATGTTTCGAATTTCAGTTAAAAAAAATAAATGTCAATTACGTCAAGGTCTTAAAAAAAATTATGCTATCCAGTTCAACATTGCTATTTCATTTATTGCTATTTTTAAGTCATTTTTTAGTCATTGCTATTTTTATGTATACAGGTTTCCCGTATAGTTTGTAACGTTTACAAGGACTAATATCTCTCTAACGAAAAAAATATATGCTTGATGAAAAGAAAGTGATCTTTATTTGATCCTAATCTGGCTAGTTTGCAAAACGTGTATGGAAAACCTGGAATAGTCAGGGACTTTCTGAGTCAATAATCCGTAACAACCCTGTGCGAGTACTTGAATGGTAGCTTAACGTAGATATGTCGAAAATATAAATTTCAAAAGCTTGACGTGTCAAACGTCATAAGTACCAATACTACTTGACAATTTCTGCAAAAAAGCCTCGAGCTTTCAAAATGGATATTTCATTAATTTTGAATAATTTCTACGTTTATGTACCTTTTAAATACACGCACCTAGATGAGTGACCGAGGAAGGGACTTTTTTGTCGTTACACTGTTTTGATGTTCGATTTTACCGAGCATTATTTTTTACGTTTCAGTACAGGACTTTCTAGATAAAAGCTCGTTTTTAAAACGTTTTTTTACGTTTATTTTTCATTGTACCATTGTCCTGTTGGCTAACAAAAATTATTATTGCCCCTATGGATGCTCTCTCGTCTCGGCAAGAAGGGCACATGGAAGCGTTCCTCTCAGGCACAATTTCATTTGAGATACCCTTAGGCAAGGAAAAATGGCTGATTTTCATGACTTTTTTTTAAAAAGAAAACATTTCTCCACCATTTTTTCGACTTACGGTATGTTTTATTACTACGTTTGGCTGTTGCATGGTATTTTCTTTTTATTCATCATGACGAATCACGGAGGTATGGCACGGTCTTCTAAGCGGGTTGCGCCAGATGTTATCAGATGGCGTTGCCCGTAACGTCGGCGGGGTCAATCCGAAAACAAATACCAACGAGGATTTTCTTTCAACACCCATACCATATGTGAACCAAGAAAAAGTGAGAAATATTGAAAATCGATCAAATGGTACGCTTCGAAACAAAAATATTGAACTTTCCAAAAATGGTGGTTACATTTTCCTATAAAAAAATCCTTTTTTTATCTTGACACACCTTTAGGGTTTGGTTTTAAACAATCAGGTTAGTAATATTTATACCCAATTCCATCGGAATCGGTCAATTAGTTTTTTACCTGTACGCGACGCTAGTTTGGAAAATGCAGTTTTGGAGACCGTGCCAAACCTCCGGCATTTTTGAAGATTAATTTTTTAAAATATCACGTAACAGCCAATAGTAGTAATAAAACATACCCTAGATCTCAAAGATGATAAAGGAATCTTTTCTCTTAGAGAAATCACGAATGTCAGCATATTTTTTTCTCGCCTAAAGGTATCTCCCCCCTTAAGGAGGGCCGGCCGCTTCTCCGATAGATCCTAAAGGACTCTGCAATTTTTTTAAACGCGGATACGTCTGCACAAGTTTAACTCTACGATTTCCGTGAGTTTTTGCGAAAATTGCGAAGTCGACGTTTCGCTGGACGCATCTACGTATAAATAAAGTCAGCATCCTTTGAAGGGTTAAGCTACTGTGAGGACCCAAAAATCAGGGTTATTTGAAAAACGTAATTTTGACGTAATACGTACGATGATGGAAAAATCGTTTGGATATTTATTTGTATGTACATTAGCAAAGCTGTGTATCATAGTTAGTAAAAAAAAAAAAAACATTAATTATTAAAGAAGCTCCAAACAATCTCGTGAAGGGCCTTTAAACGTGAGGAACTCAACGGTGTACTTGACTTTAGCCACTCGGTCAATCTTAAAAAAGAACAAAATAGATAATATTGATTAAAAGTTGGCCGTGCTTTTCTTTTTATTATCGTGATTCAAGCGTCAATCAATTTTTGTTAATTTTTAACTTTTTTCAAGGAAACATGAGATCATTTTGGATTACTGATGGAAAAACAAATATTCGACAACAAAAAAAGTCGGTTAAGATTGAACTACTATTAAACTGGATGAAAGTACCATATTCGAAGTCTATCCGTTCATTAGGTATCGATAAAAACGCGTTCAAAGTTTTACTAGGCCTTCTGTCGTTCTAATAATAAATTTATCTTCAATCTGCGGTTCCTGCACCATATGTAAGACCTTCCATTTAAGGTGCCTTCATTTGCCTCAAGAGACAAACGATTTTTTCACATTTTCACAGTAGCCTTTTGAATTAACCCCTTAACATTAATCGACGAAACGCTCGACCCGCCCCGAGAGGAACAGGAATTTCGACCATCTCCAAGAGTGCAACGAAGATCATTCACACGAAGAAAAAATCAAATACTTTGTCCCTGATTTCACAAAACTTGGCAACTCTCATCTCCGCATATCTCTACGCCGTATATACTCGCAGACACAAACATTTCTATAATTTTACAGATCCGCGTGATCGGCTTGCTGGAACTGAACTCGAACAACCACGAGGAGATTCAGAGGGAGGCGGCCAACACTCGCCAAGCAAAAGTCTTCCGCGCCCTCGCCAAGCAATACGTGTATTGACCGTTTCGCCGACGATCCCCCCCACTACTTTTGTACATATTAGAATAAAGATGTCGGACCGAGTTAAGAACAACAGCAAGCGAAGATATTTTCCCATTTTGAACCTATGTGAACTTGGCACCCGAGTATCTCCGATCTGAATTTTTTTTCGTGATTTCGGAAGGTTTTCGTTTGTAGTTGATTGTAGTAAACTTAATTTCGTTTGTAGTAGCGCAGAAAAAAAATTACGACCACCAAAAAAAACGGCGTGCCCCGGAATAAAAATAAAAAACTTTTAGCAATTTATTTTCATTCAAAATCGTTTGTAGTTGATTGTAGTAAACTTTTTTCCGTTTGTCGTTGAAGGGTTTTTTTTATTTTCCAAAAAAACGGACTCGAAAAAATGAAACGACCTGTAACAATTTTTTCAGTGAATCCTAAATGCTAATTAACATATATCTGACATAAAAGATAAAAATTAAAACGAAGGCATTACGGAAATGCAATATTTCACGATTTATCTCAGCAGCTTATCCGTTGCATACACCGCAGAAGCAGGAAAACGATCTATCCTATCGTACGGTAGGATAGATCATTTGTAGTAGTAAACTAGATAACTACAAACGACGCCCGCCCTTCTAAAACGTTTGTAGTTGTTTGTAGTTCCGTCTTAATCGTTTGTAGTTGCAGAGAAAGTAACTACTACAAACGAGTATATCACCTGTAAATGATTTTTCAATTATGTTAGAAAGATATGTTGGTTTGTAGTAGTAAACTAGGCAACTACAAACGACGGCGGCGGTTTTTAAACGTTTGTAGTAGTTCGTAGTTTCGTATTTATCGTTTGTAGTTGCAGAGAAAGTAACTACAAACGATGAAATCACCTGAAAATTATGTTTTCACGATTTTTGAAGGAAATGTTCATTTGTAGTAATGGAGTGAGTAACTGCAAACGCTGGCCGCGCTTCTAAAACGATTGTAGGTGTTCGTAGTACCGTATTTATCGTTTGTAGTTATAGTTATATATTGTACTACAAACGAGCTAATCACCTGAAACTGATTTTTCCACGGTTTTGGAAGGATATGTTCGTTTGTAGTAAAGGAGCAAGTAACGACAAACGACGCACGCGCTTCTAAAACGTTTGTAAATGTTTGTAGTTCCGTATTTATCGTTTGCAGTAACAGAGAAAGTAACTACAAACGAGGAAATCACCTGAAAATGATTTTTCCACGATTTTGGAAGGATATCTTCGTTTGGAGTAATAAATTAGGCTACTACAAACAACGCCCGCGTTTCTAAATCGTTTGTAGGTGTTTGTAGTTCCGTATTTATCGTTTGTAGTAGCGGAGAACGTAATTGCAAACAAGGAAATCAGCGGAAAATAATTTTTCCACGATTTTGGAAGGAAATGTTCGTTTGTACGGGTAAACTAGGTAACTACAAACGACGCTCGGGCGTCCAAAACGATAGTACTTGTGTGTACTGCCGTTTTAATCGTTTGTAGTTACAGAGAACGAGGAAATCACCTGTAAATTATTTTTCAATTATTTTAAAACTATATGTTGGTGTGTAGTAGTAAAGTAGGTAACTACAAACGAAGCCGGCGGTTTTAAAACGTTTGTAGTAGTTCGTAGTTTCGTATTTATCGTCTGTAGTTGCAGAGAAAGTAACTACAAACGAGAAAATCACGTGAAAATGATTTTCAGCAATTTGAGAAAGAAATGTTCGTTTTTAGTAATAACGTAGGTCACTACAAACGACGTCGGCGCTTCTAAAACGTTTGTAGGTGTTTGAGTTTCGTCTTTATCGTTTGTAGCAATAGAGAAGGTACCCAAACAAACGAGGAAATTAGCTGAAAATGATTTTTCCACGATTTTGGAATGACATGTTCGTTTGTAGTAATAAAGTAGGCTACTACAAACGATGCCGGCGATTCTAAATGGTTTGTAGTTGTTTGTGGTTCTGTATTCATCGTTTGTAGTTACGGAGAAAGTAACTACGAACAAGGAAATCGGCGGATAATAATTTATCCACGATTTTGGAAGGATATGTTCGTTTGTACTAGTAAACTAGGTAACTATAAACGACACTTGGGCGTCTAAAACGTTTATAGTTGTGTGCACTTCCGTTTTCATCGTTTGTAGTTGCAGAGAATGTAACTACAAACGACGCCTGCGCTTCTGAAACGTTTGTAGCTGCGGAGAAAGTAACTACAAACGCGGAAATCACCCGTAAATGATTTTTCCAATATTTTAGAAGGATATGTTGGTTTGCAGTGGTAAACTATGTAACTACAAACGACGCCGGTGGTTTTAAAACATTTGTAGTAGTTCGTAGTTTCGTATTTTTCGTTTGTAGTTGCAGAGAAAGTAACTACAAACGATGAAATCACCTGAAAATGATGTTTCCACGTTTTTTAAAGGAAATGCTCGTTTGTTGTAAAGGAGTAAGTAACTACCAACGACGCCAGTGCTTTTAAAACGTTTGTAGTCGTTTGTAGTTTCGTATTTATTGTTTGTAGTTGCAGAGAACGTCCCGACAAACGAGAAAATCAAGTGAAAATAATTTTCAGCAATTCGAGAAAGAAATGTTCGTTTGTAGTAATGGAGTCAGTAACTACAAACGATGCCCGCGCTTCTGAAACGTTTGTAGTTCCGTATTTATCATTTGTAGTTATAGAGAAAGTAACTACAAACGAGAAAATCACCTGAAACTGATTTTTCCACGTATTTGTAAGGATATGTTCGTTTGTAGTAAAGGAGCAATTAAATACTAACGACGTCGGCCCTTCTAAAACGTTTGTAGTTGTTTGTAGTTCCGTATGTATCGTTTGGAGTTGTAGAAAAAGTGACTACAAACGAGGGAATGACGTGAAAATATTTTTTCAGCAATGTGAGAAAGAAACGTTCGATTGTGTAATAAAGTAGGTTACTACAAACGGCACACGCGCTTCTAAAACGTTTGTAGTAATAGAGAAAGTAACTACAAACGAGGAAATCACCAGAAAATGATTTTTCCACGATTTTGGAAGGATATGTTCGTTTGGAGTAATAAAGTAGGCTACTACAAACGACGCCCGCGATTCTAAATCGTTTGTCGTTGTTTGTACTTCTGTATTTATCGTTTGTAGTAGTACCACAAACGAAGCCGGCGGTTTTAAAACGTTTGTAGTAGTTCGTAGTTTCGTATTTATCGTTTGTAGTTGCGGAGAAAGTAACTATAAACGAGGAAATCAGTGGAAAATAATTTTTCCACGTTTTTGGAAGGATCTTTGAGCTGCCGGGGGGCGAAGTTGATTGCCTTCCTGTGGTGCCCTCCGAGAACGACTGCACTCATTTATTATGAGATTAAATAAACTGTACTTACAGTTATACAGTATTTGATTAGTGCGCTCGGCTAAACAATCAACAAAGAATTTTTTAATAAATAGACGTTGGATAAGTTGAAAAAAGTGCTGGAAGGATCAAGAGAGGTAAACTTTGAGAAAGAGAACTTTCAGTCCTTCGCGATCGTTTCGGCATTCTTTCCAACAGACTTCACGTTGGATAAGGGGGCGTCCATAAATTCTTTTCATTGTCCCATCGATATCTTTATGAAAGGTTTTATGATCTTTATGATCTGTAAATAAAAATTTAACAATTTATCGATATGTATACAAATGTAGCTATCGTTATGCGTAGCCGATTTTTTATTATGTTTTTTTTTCACAAAACGCCGACAGTTTGGACATTTTTTTTTCTATCTTCATGGCCCTTTTTTGTACTCAAGCAATCTTTAAGAATAGCAATGATAAAAAAATTTTAAATCGGCCGAGTACAACCTCAATCACTGCGATTTAAAAATGTTTTTAAAAAATTGAAAATCGGTTGATAAGTTTTTGAGTATTCACTGAGGCGAGGTCAAAAAAGTAGTTTCGAGAAAATCTCGATCAAAGTTTTCGTTCCGTTTATCTTGATGTAAAGTTATGTTTTTTCTAGAATATTGATACTTACATTAATGGATCAAGTCGCTGGCGATATGATGGTTTTTCATCTTCGTTATATTTCTTAAAATAATAAGAGCTTGCACGTCATCTGTTCTGAATGATGAGTTAAAAATTTAAAAACTTGAACATGTATAAATTTTGCTATTTCTGACAGTTCTAAAATCGTGACGTAACGCAAACCTCAACCCCCGCCCCTCACGTACGTAGACCGTAACGTCAGGCCGACCACCCCCCTCAATTGCGTTACGTAATTTATGGACGTCCATGCAGCCACAAGAGCCTCGCGGCTGACATATCTGCGTCCGGGCTCTGAGTACGCACGACGCGGGTTCGATTCCCCGGTAGCAGTCTATTTTTTGTATATATATAAACATATATGCATCAAAGATAAATGACGCCAGGAAAGCCGAAAGTAGCTAAAGCGAGAGGAAGTTCAAAATTTTTTAAATATAAAATGAAGAAAAAACATGGATAGAAAGATCGATTCACCGGGGATCGAACCCGGACCGCAAGCATCGTTAATCCGGTACGCTGCCAACTCAGCCACGATAATAATTGAGGATAGTGAAACATTTATCATACAGCCTTATCTAGCATGTTTGGTGTTGTAAGCGTGCGAATGTATGAGAGAAAGAGAGAGTGATAGGGGGCGCTACGAGCGAGAGTGGGGACAGGCCCCAAGGGCAGTGCAGCCAGATCGCGCGCGAAAGTTACCCTCTCTCTAGTCCCTCGCGCGCCCATCACACAATCATAGTAGCGCGTGTCCGTAAGCGAGCGACGCTCGGACATCTTCGGAAAGAGCCGAGTGCCGTCGAACTGTCCCGACCGCGCCTTCGGCAGCTACACCAACACATAGACACGCTGAGCACGTTCATGTGCGGCCAAGCCGAACGAAGGCTTCGAGGGAAAAAGCAATCTGAGCACGGCCCGCGCGTGACGTTACGCGACGGCACGCGCGAGGCTTTTAGATGATTTCAATACTTATGTAGCTCTTGATTCTCTGCGTTATTAATGTATACAAAAAAATGTATCGCGCACTCTGAACGCTTATTTTTTTAGTTTATACGTTAATTTAAATATAATAATAAATCTAAATTACAACTTATTTATCTTCTAAAAAATTGTTTACGCTTTACTCACACCCGTTCTTATACCAAATAAATTATAATTCAGAAAAGTAAGTGAAAAAATATTTATATTCGTATTATTATATTAATTCTCATACTTTCATCAAGCGATAAAGTATTATCTCCAAAAACAAGTCAATCATCAATCCGGCGCCAATCGTAACTGCCAGAAAATGCATCTTTAACACAAGCGATAGGATGGTCCCGTTAGTAGCGTTCCTGGCTTCGGTCCGAAGGGGCGCAGGATCGTTCCTCACGCTCAGCGCTTTTTTTTTTTAAATCATGGTTACTATTAAGGATGTTGAGTCCCTATAAAACATGTTAATGTTAATTGTTCAATAAATAGCTTCTTAATCGTCATGACATTTTTATACGACCTCCTGAATACTTCATGTAAAAACATACAAAATTTTCAGAATTCTATCATCATTACTTCAACTTCCTTAAGGGTTGAAATAAAAAATGATAAGAAAATTCTGAAAATTTGGTATGTTTTTGTATGAAGTATTTAAGAGGTCGTGTTAAAATTTCACGACGATTAGGAAGCTCGTTATTAAAAAATTAACATTTTGTTAAGAACAATTTTTAAAAGAAATAAAAAAAAATGTATCAATAAACTTCGTTTTGTTTCCGTTGCTTTCAGTATATTGTAGATATTACAAAATTGAGAGGTCAAAAGAAAAACTTATTGCAAAGTTACATCAGTTTCCATAAGACAGCATTTAATTTGTGAATGTTAATTGTTCAATAACGAGCTTCCTAATTGTCGTGAAATTTTTACACGACCTCTGAAATACTTCATACAAAAACATACCAAATTTTCAGAATTTTATCATCATTTACAATTTGGGACCCAACATCCTTAATTCTTATTTGATTAGTTATTTTTATTAGTTATCATATTTATTTTAATTAGTTATCTTTTAGTACCGAAAAATTTATCGCGCACTCTGACCGCTTATTTTATTAGTTTTTACGTTAATTTAAATATAATAAATCTAAAATACGACTTATTTATCTTCTAGCAAAATGTTTGCGCTTTACTCACACCCGACCCTATGCCAAATAAATTGTAATTCATAAAAGTAAGCGGAAATATATTTATCTTTGTATTATTATATTCATTCTCATATACTTTCATCAAGCGATAAAGTATTATCCTCAAAAACAATCATCCATCCGACCGCGAATCGTCAGTACCAGAAAGTGAACATACATTGACACAAAAAATTAAAGGAGCAAGAAAAGTTGAACTTTGTCAAAAGTGGTCGTACAAAAAAAAAGGATTTTAAAGCTTCAAGTTTCTAGTTTTAGATCCGACAATGATTTTTTTTTTTTGAGAATCACTGATTGCGCGGTCGGAAGAAATATCACGGCAAAAAAAATTTTGCAAATTTTTACGTTTTTCAAAGTTCTGCACGTGTTTTGGAGATTTTTTTCTGACTTGACCAATATCAAGGTCACTGAGCCCATTCAATTCACTTCAATTTGCTTTTTTTTCTCCGTACGACCATTTCTCGCTGAGATATCTCAGGAACTAATGGTCGTACGGGAATTCGATCGGTAGTTTTGGAAACGTGAATACTCTACAAGCTCCGATTATTATTGTAGTGAAACTTTTATTTTTTATTTTTGCCATGAGTTTTAGAAAAGTACTAAAAAACGATGTCTTCTTGGTTTTTATGAAATCCACCGCTACTTTGCAAATATTGCGATAAAGACTAATGTTTATGGACGGTCATTCAGCTCAATATGTCCCCAAGAGCCATGCAAAATTCCAAGTTGATCCGATTATCGGTCTTTCTTGCCCGATTAACCAAAATTTGAAAAAAAATTAAAGGAGCAAGTTTCCTCCTTTTCAGACATCATTTCATGATTATTAAGAGGAAAACAAACTTTTCATTACTTTTCGTACAATTGGGTATTAAGTACGCATTGAATGTTGGAAAAAAACCGTGAAAATCATATTGACTAAAAATTTTCGAAAAAAAAATTTTTTCATAAAAAAAATATAAAAAAATTTTTTTTTTATAAAAAAATCAGATTCGAATTTTTTTTTTAAATGTTGAAATTTTTTTCAAATCAACATTGTACCGCCAGCATTAGAATTACCCAAAGCATACCACGGGGAGGTACGCTTTGGGTAATTCTACGTACACTTTGGGTAATTCTAATGCTGGCGGTACAATGTTGAATCGAAAAAAAATGTCAACATTAAAAAAAAAAAAAAACCGAAATAGATTTTTTTATAAACAAAAAAATTTCAACGTTTTTGTTATTAAAAAAAAAAAAATCGAAAATTTTTAGTCAATATGATTTTCAGGGTTCTTTTCCAACATTTAATGCGTACTCAATACCCAATTGTACGAAAAGTTGTTTTTCCTCTTAATAATCATGAAATGATGTCTGAGAAGGAGGAAACTTGTTCCTTTAATTTTTTTTCATATTTTGGTCAATCGGGCAAGAAAGACCGATGAACGGATCAATTTGGAATTTTGCATATCTCTTGGGGACATATTGAGCCGAATGACCGTCCATAAACAATAGTGTTTATCGCAATATTTGCAAAGTAGCGGTGGATTTTATAAAAAACAAGAAAACATCGATTTTTTGTACTTTTTTAAAACTGATGGCAAAAATAATTTTTTTTAAACCTACAATAATAATCAGAGCTTGTAGAGTATGTATTCACGTTTCCAAAATTGCCGGTCGAATTCCCGTACGACCATTAGTTCCCGAGATATCGATGACTGAAGACAAAAGGACGTTTTTTCATTCAGAAGCCGACGAGGAGGCCGATATCTCAGCGAAAAATGGTCGTAAGGAGATAAAAAAGAAGCAAGTTGAACTGAATTGAATGGGCTCAATGACCTTGATATTGGTCAAGTCCGAAAAAAATCTCCAAAACACGTGCAGAACTTTGAAAAACGTAAAAATTTGCAAAATTTTTTTTGCCGTGATATTTCTTCCTACCGCGCAATCAGTGATTCTCAAAAAAAAATCATTGTCGGAACTAAAACTAGAAACTTGAAGCTTTAACATCCTTTTTTTTGTACGACCACTTTTGACGAAGTTCAACTTTTTTTGCTCCTTTAATTTTTGGATGGTTGGATGGATGGATGGTTGTTTTTGGGGATAATACTTTATCGCTTGATGAAAGTATATGAGAATGAATATAATAATACGAAGATAAATATATTTCCGCTTACTTTTATGAATTACAATTTATTTGGCATAGGGTCGGGTGTGAGTAAAGCGCAAACATTTTGCTAGAAGATAAATAAGTTGTATTTTAGATTTATTATATTGAAATTAACGGAAAAACTAATAAAATAAGCGGTCAGAGTGCGCGATAAATTTTTCCGTACTAAAAGATAACTAATTAAAATAAATATGATAACTAATAAAAATAACTAATCAAATAAAAATTAATAGTAACCATGATTAAAAAAAAAAGCGCTGAGCGTGAGGAACGATCCTGCGCCCCTACGGACCGAAGCCAGGAACGCTACCAAGGGACCATCTTATCACTTATGTTAAAGATGTATTTTCTGGCAGTTACGATTGGCGGCTGGATTGATGATTGACTTGTTTTTGGAGATAATACTTTATCGCTTGATGAAAGTATGAGAATTAATATAATAATACGAATATAAATATATTTTCACTTACTTTTCTGAATTATAATTTATTTGGCATTAGGACGGGTGTGAGTAAAGCGTAAACAATTTTTTAGAAGATAAATAAGTTGTAATTTAGATTTATTATTATATTTAAATTAACGTATAAACTAAAAAAATAAGCGTTCAGAGTGCGCGATACATTTTTTTGTATACATTAATAACGCAGAGAATCAAGAGCTACATAAGCATTGAAATCATCTAAAAGCCT
Source organism: Ophion costatus (assembly GCA_951751655.1). Lineage (NCBI taxonomy): Eukaryota > Metazoa > Arthropoda > Insecta > Hymenoptera > Ichneumonidae > Ophion > Ophion costatus. The sequence goes on from OX632358.1 coordinate 20,536,754, forward strand.
CGCGCGTGCCGTCGCGTGACGTCACGCGCGGGCCGTGCTCAGATTGCTTTTTCCCTCGAAGCCTTCGTTCGGCTTGGCCGCACATGCACGTGCTCAGCGTGTCTATGTGGTGGTGTAGCTGCCGAAGGCGCGGTCGGGACAGTTCGACGGCACTCGGTTGTTTCCGAAGATGTCCGAGCGTCGCTCGCTCACGGACACACGCTACTATGATTGTGTGATGGGCGCGCGAGGGACTAGAGAGAGGGTAACTTTCGCGCGCGATCTGGCTGCACTGCCCAAGGGGACTTGGTCGTGAGCCGTGAGCGAGAAAGGACGTGTACGTGATATAAAACCCGAACCTTTTGTTAATAAACCTTTTCTATATTTCTTTCGTCACTGTGTACCAGTAACTTTTCACCCCTACCAGCGCGTGTACCGATACGCGCTAATAGTGTTGAAAAAAACCGCCGAAACGACCGCGGCAAAGGCTCAATATTTCTCTTTGAACCTTACACGGTCGTTTCGGCGTTTTATTTTTCAACGCGTTTCGTTGTTATTTTTTTTAACCCGCATTCTCCTCATAAACGAGCAACCGAGAGAAAACAATAATCTCGATCGATGTTTTTTCCTTTGAAATTCATTTTATGCATATTTTATTCGGTAGTACGGCCACAAAAGAATGTCGATCTCGATCGAACAGAAAACCTCGCTCCGTTCGCCTGTCGAGCAAATACGATGTGCGAGGGGCGGTGACTTTTCCCCCGCCGAGCTACCCATATGTGTCAACGCTGACTGCGATACCGACTGGTGCGATAATTACGAACCGCGCGGCCACAAGGAAATCTGCAACCTCGACAGAGGCGATGAACACAAAATTATATTCCCGAACTCGCCGCCGCGATTTAGCGCCGTTCCTGAGGCACGCCGAAAACGGGAGCGTCGTACATACCTCACCAAAGTTAACCTCACCTTGACTAATCGAACTTTTTTTTTTACGAATCGTTTGGTGGTCGTTTGGTAGCGTTTGGTAGTCCCTTTAATCGTTTGGTAGTTCTCCGTTTTTCGAAAAATCGATAATCAAAAATTGGGCAGTAAATTGGCCACTTTCACTAATCGAACTTTTTTTTTTACGAATCGTTTGGTAGTCGTTTGGTAGCGTTTGGTAGTCCCTTTAAATCGTTTGGTAGTTCTCCGTTTTTCGAAAAATTGATAATCAAAAATTGGGCAGTAAATTGGCCCCCAACTTTGACTAATCGAACTTTTTTTTTACGAATCGTTTGATAGTCGTTTGGTAGCGTTTGGTAGTCCATTCAAATCGTTTGGTAGTTTCCCGTTCTTTCGGAAAATCAAAAAGAAAATTTCGATCCATGAGATAGGACGATAGGTGGCGGAAAAAGATTCGATAACCGACGCCATCTATGGCAAAAACGTCGTATATTATCGCGACCAATCACAGCCTTCCGTTTCAAATATGCGTAATTTCTTTCGGTTCGGTCGGAGTTTATTAAAAAATTTAATTCGAAAATGTTGATTCGTTTGCATTTCGTTTAATTCATTTCCCAGCGACTTCTCCGTACTATCGTTCTTGGATTTAGTTGACTTTGGAGTTTAACTATGGAAATGACAAATCGTTCTGCCCCTGCGGCTTTTGGCGACCAACCACAGCCCTCTATTCCTGATACGCACATATTTTGTGTTATCGTATTTGAATGATCGACTACCAACCGTCCCGAATAGAATACCAAACCCTACCGGATGTTTTCCTATCGATCGCGACCCATTTGAACGTAATCAGACAAGAAATAACGACTGAATCTACGCTAATAAATAATTCTACCAGTGTGGCTTCTGGCGACCAATCCCAGCTCTCCATTCCCGATTCGCTGTATTTTGGGTTGGCGATATTGATTGATCGGCTACCCAACGTCCGGAATACAATACCAAACGCTGATTTATTTTTCGATCGATTAAGTCTCATCACAATGAATTAGCCACAAAATAATGGGTAAATTTTTGTTAGAAATTTCTTTTTCCGCTGCGGCTACTGGCGACCAATCGCGGCTCACCATGATTAACTGAACGGTGAGCTGTGATTGGTCGCCACAAATCGTGGCCGGCCAAGAACCTATTTACGCAGGGTCCCTGATTATTTTTGGCTAATCCAGTTCTTAATAAGGCTCGATTGATAGAAAAGCATATGATAGCATTTGGTATTGAATCCGGGACTGTTGGTAGTTGATTGCTAAATTATGACGGTGCATAATACTTGTGGGTCCTAAATGGAGGGTCGTGATTGGTTGCCAAAAACCGAAATTTCTGGCCAATTTTGTTGTACGGAAAACAAACAGCTTTGTTTAGCGGAAAACTCTGTCTCTGACCGATTTCGATACGCTACCAAACAACGGGCCGAAAACGCAGGACGGCCATTTTAATGAATGAGACATCGCCGATCGAAGGAAGCGGAACGCAAGCAGTGCGGCCAGATCGCGCGTAAACGTTGCCCCCTCTCTAGTCTCTTACGCGCCCATCACCAATCCTAATAGCGCGTGTCCGTGAGCGAGCGCCGTTCGGACACTTCGGAAAGAGCCGAGTGCGGTCGAACTGTCCCGACCGCGCCTACGGCAGCCACACCAACACATGGACACGCTGAGCACGTTCATGTGCGGCCAAGCCGACCGAAGGCTTCGAGGGAAAAAGCAATCTGAGCGCGGCTCGCGCGTGACGTCACCCGACGGCACGCGCGAGGCTTTTAGATGATTTCAATGCGTATTTAGCTCTTGATTCTCTGCGTTATTAATGTATACAAAAAAATGTATCGCGCACTCTGAACGCTTATTTTTTTAGTTTATACGTTAATTTAAATATAATAATAAATCTAAATTACAACTTATTTATTTTCTAAAAAATTGTTTACGCTTTACTCACACCCGTCCTTATGCCAAATCAATTATAATTCAGAAAAGTAAGCGAAAATATATTTATATTCGTATTATTAGATTAATTCTCATACTTTCATCAAGCGATAAAGCATTATCCCCAAAAACAAGTCAATCATTCATCCGGCCGTGAATCATGATTGGCAGAAAGTGCATTTTTAACACAAGCGATAGGATGCGTTGGTAGCGTTCCTGGCTTCGGTCCGCAGGGGCGCAGGATCGTTCCTCACGCTCAGCGCTTTTTTTTAAATCATGATTACTATTAATTCTTATTTGATTAGTTATTTTTATTAGTTATCATAATTATTTTAATTAGTTATCTTTTAGTGTCGAAAAATTTATCGCGCACTCTGACCGCTTAGTTTATTAGTTTTTACGTTAATTTAAATATAATAATAAATCTAAAATACAACTTATTTATCTTCTAAAAAATTGTTTGCGCTTTACTCACACCCGTCCCATGCCAAACAAATTGTAATTCATAAAAGTAAGCGGAAATATATTTATCTCCGTATTATTATATTCATTCTCATATACTTTCATCAAGCGATAAAGTATTATCCCCAAAAACAATCATCCATCCAACCGCGAATTGTAAGTACCAGAAAGTGAACATACATTGACACAAAAAATTAAAGGAGCAAGGAAAGTTGAACTTCGTCAAAAATGGTCGTACAAAAAAAAGGATTTTGAAGCTTCAGGTTCCTACACTGTAAAAAAAGATATGAAATTTACAATACACTTAATATACAAAAGAATTGAATTTTACGAACTCAGTAGATGAAATTAAATTTGAAACACTTGTATCGTAAATTTAAAATAGGAACATGAAATTCTAACGTAGATATAGAATTTCATAGATGGAACATGGAATTTCAAAGGCCAGTTTGTAAATTTGAGGAAAATGTATTGCATTAACCCGTGTCTTCATATGAAAATTACCACAGATGTATGATAAATCAACTATAAAAAACAGGGCATTGAAAATACAAAACAAGTTTGAAATTTATTTGCAGCTGCCTGAAAAATATAATATATGTGAAACTGAATTTTACGATACGTACAATGCATGATCACAACAGATTTATTTAAAAGTGCGAAACTGGAATTGAAAAAAGAATTCATAAACGCTGATGAAAATCACATGAAACAACGTGATAGTTATATTAAATTTACACTACATTTAAGGGACAAAAGAACTGAATTTTACGAACTCAGTAAATGAAATTGAATTTAAGACACTTGTACCGTAAATTTAAAACAGGAACATGATATCCTAACGTGGATATAGAATTTAATAGATGCAACAAGGAATTTCCAAGAAAAGTTTGCAAATTTATGGAAAATGTATTGCATCAACCCGTGCCTTAAATTAAAGATTACAACAGTTGTAGACTTCCGGTTGGATACGGGCCAAGAGTGCACGCATTGAGAAAGCCGGGAGTGTAAATTGCAGTATTTTGAGAGGAAGAAAGGGAGAAAAGGGGCAAGAGCGTAGTGGCGGTGAAAGGGGAGGAGCAGTGGAAAGCAAGGTGATAATGGGTCTAGAGGAAAACAGTGAGATGGAAGAGTTTTCGTGGAATACAAATCGGGAGTGTGAAGAAGAGGTTAGGCGAGAAGATGGCGGAGCGGCGAGAGGGGACAACGAGAGCGGAAACGGGACGGACAAAATGGAGCAACAGCGCCGTGAGAGTGAAAGGAACCGAGAGGAGACAGCGGCCGATAAGAAAGGACGGGCATCAGAGGTAACAGAGAAAAGGAAGAGAGGGCGGCCTAAGAAGAAGGAGACGAATAGAGATGTGAGGGAGTTCTTCGAGTTAAGAGAATCAGCTGGTGGAGTGAGTGAGATCCAATCGCCGCCAGTGAAAAAATATAAAAACAATGGAGATAAAGAAGAGGGCGATGGAGAGAAAGAGAGAAACGAAGAAGAGGAAAATGATCAAAGGGAGGAGAAAAACAAGGGGGAAGAAGAGTCAGAGGAAGGGGAAGAAGATGGAGAGGAGGATGGGCAAAAAGAGCATGAAGACGAACACGTCACCAATGATTGTGTGTATACGTGGATGAAAGGTATTAGAGAAGCCGAGATAAGGATGAGATGTACAATGAGGAATAGCGTGGCCGAGCTGGAAAGAAAAATGAAACAGTGGTGGTGGGAGGAAGTAAAGAGAATAAAGGAAGAATGCGAGGAGGAGGGAGAGGAGCGGTGCGAGGCATGCGCGGAAAGACATCGGGACATCGAGGAGTACAAAAGGGAGGTGAGGGAAATAAGAAAAAAAGCAGAGCAGGACCAGAAGCAGTGGGGGGAAGAGCGACGAATGTTATTGAAAATAATAAGCAGGCTCGAAGGCAGTGAGGATGGAGGGGAGAAGGGCGAGTCAGAGAAAAAATGCCAAGAAAGCACAAAATACAGCAGAGAGGAAGGAAAGGTGAACGCGAGAACGGAAACAGCGAAAAAAATAAGCGAGGACAGAAGATACGGAAGCAGAGAACAAGAGGAGTAGGAGGAATCACGAGGAGGCAGGAAGTGGAACAGGGGAAGCGGTACACGGTTGGCGCGTGGTAAGAAAGGAGCGAAGAGGAGCAGTGGGAGAGGATGAAAACAACAATGTCACGAAGGCGGGGGAAAACGCAAATCGCGAGGAGATTTTGGGGAGGAAACCACGGGCGATAAGTGAGCATGAGTGGAAAGAAGAGAGAAAAAGGAGGGAAAATCGAAGGAATAACATAAATGTGACATTCCTAGTGGGGGAGGGGAATGAAAAAGACAAGGTGTTGGAGAAGGTTGAACAAAGATGCCGGCAGAATATAAGGAGAAAAACAACCACAAAATGCTCTGGGAACGGGACTGTCGTACTGAAGTTTCAAAACTGGATCGAAAAGATGGAGAGTCTGCGAAAAAGTAAGAAACTGAGGGGGACAGACATATGGATGAGCGATGACTTCACCAAAAGGGAAAAGGAGATACAAAAGTGGCTGAGAGGGGTAGCGAAGCACGAGAGGAGATACGGCAGACAAGCGGAAGTGAGGTACATGAAAATCTGGTTGGATAAAAGATGGTGGAGATGGAATGAGAGGAAAGGAGACTTCGAAAGAATGGGATTGGAGGATGGTTGGAGGCAGCCATTTCGGAATGAACGGGGCGGACGGCGTTAAGGATGGCGCACTGGAGGAAGAACGAAGAGAGAAGAGAGAAGACACAGCGGGGTTAAGGGTAGCGGCGAGAAGGAAAAAAGACGTAAAGGGATGTGGTGAAGTCAGGATATTAGTATGGAATGTTGCAGGAATATTTAAAATTGGGGAAGCTGGGGGCTTTATAGAAGAAGCGGATATAGTCATTTTGCAAGAAACATGGGTGGAGAAAAAAGATGAAACGAACGTGAGGGCAAAAATGAGTGAGAAATTTAAGTGGATGTTCAAAGCAGCGCATAAGGAAGCAGGGGTTAAAAGGGGAAGGGCGAAGGGGGGTCAAGCGGTCGGGATAAAAAAGAGTTGGGAAGGGAATTGGGAAATAAGGGAATGGGAATTTGGTCTAATTCTGGGAAACGATAAAATAAGGGGAAAAACCGCGATAATAACAGTATATAATAATGTCGGAGTACAAAAAATAGAAATACAGCTGAGAGAAGTAATAATGGAAGAGGCGAGAAAAAAAGAGAAAGTACTAATTGTCGGGGATATGAACGCAAGGATAGGTTGGAAACAAGCTATAAACGAGGGAGGATTGGTTGAAAATGGCGGGGAAATAAGGAGATCTCAAGACAAAATATTAAACACGGAAGGAAGAAGAATGTTAAATCTGTGCGAAGAAATGGGTTTGAAGGTGTTGAACGGAAGAGTGAAAGGGGATATGGAGGGTAGAGTGACATTCGTAGGAGGGGGCGAGGAATGCTGTGGGTCGGTAATAGACTACATAATAGTTGTGGATAGAGGTAAAAGGGATGAAATCAAATGGATGGAAGTGGTAAAGAGAATTGAATCCGATCACCTACCAATATATGCGGGATGGGAGGAGGAAAACGTAAGAGAGGAAGAACCAGAAGAGGAGCGGGTACAAGAAAGCGATAGGTTAGTCTGGAATGACGTAAACGCAGAGAAGTTCATAGAAGAAATACAAAAAGAGAAAGAAATTGATAAAGGAAGGGAAGATTGGGAGGGGGTGAAAGAAAAAATCTGGAGAGCGGCTAGGAAGGCGGGATTAAGAAAAAGATGTAAAAAAACCAAAAGAGAGAGGAGGCTTCCAAGGTGGTTTAACGACGAATGCAAAAAGCAGAGAAATGCGGTTTGGGAAAAGTTAAAAGCGTTTACGGAGCAAAGAAATGTGGATAAAAAACAAGAGCTAGTAGAAGAAAAGAGGAAACTGAAAAAAACATACAGAGGAGCAAAAGAAGAATGGCGGTATAAAATTTGGGGGGCGGTCGGGAAGGCGAAAGACATGACAAAATGGTGGAAAGTGATTAGTAAATTCAGGAATAAAAGAAGGGGTACGATTGGTAGTAAAATAACCAAAAAAGAATGGAAAGAGCATTTTGAGAGATTGCTGAATGGGGAAGGGAATCAGGGGAGGGTAATAGGAATGGAGGAAGAGGAAAGAAGGAGCTGGGAGAGAGAGGAGAGGGAAATAAATGAGGCGGAAAGAGAAGAGAAAAAGGAATTCTACTAGGTGTTCAGTTCGCATGAGCTGGAAGGGGCGCTGAAGAAGATGAAAAATGGAAAGGCGGCGGGGGAAGACGGGATCAGTGGGGAGTTTTTGAAGTCACTGCCAAGGGCGCAAAGGGAAGAGCTGAGAGAGGCCTTAAACAACATATGGCTAAGAGGAGGAATAGCAAAGGGATGGGAAACAGCAAGGATTGTGCCAATATATAAGGATGGAGAGAGGGACAAGGCAGAGAATTATCGGGGGGTATCACTATTAGATGTAGGATATAAGTTGCTGACAAAAATGATGACAGAAAGGCTCAACAAATGGATAGAGAGGAACAAAAAATTAAAAGAAAGTCAGGCAGGATTTCGGAAAGGCAGAGGAACAAGGGATCAAATATTTACGCTAAGCGCGGTCATCGATAAACATTTAAAAGTAAAGGGAGGAAGGCTATATGTAGCTTTTGTGGATTTTAAGGCAGCTTTTGATCGAGTTTGTAGGGAAATAATGATAAGAAAATTAAAAGAGAAAGGAATAGAAGGGAGAATGCTGGAAACAATAAAGGAAATTTATAAGGATACAAGGGTAGAGGTGCAAACGAATGGAACAACTACAGAAAGTTTCAGAACGAAGATAGGGGTAAGGCAAGGATGTGCATTAAGTGCGGTTTTATTCAATATATACGTAGATGATTTAGAGGATATGTGGGAAAGGAAAAATGAAGGGGAAGCAGTAGTGGGGAAGAAAAATTTTTTTGCAATAAAGTATGCTGATGATGTGGCAGCGATAGCGGATACAGCAGAGGGCTTGAGCAGCATATTAAACGACTTGGAAAAATGGGCAGACAATCATAAAATGGAAGTAAATGCGAAGAAAACGAAGATAATGATTTTTAGGAACGGGGGAAAAGGTAGGAAGAATGAAGAATGGGAGATGAGGGGGGAAAAAATTCAGATAGTGAAAGAGTTTAAATATTTAGAGTATTGGTTTACAAGCAAAAACTCAGTTTGGGCACACGGTAAAAAACTTACGGCGAAAACACAGAAAGCAGCAAATATGGTATGGGGGATATGGAAGAGAGCGGGAAGACGCGTGATAGAAGAGAGACTCTACTTATTAAATACGATAGTCAAAGCAGGGGCCATGTACGGAGTAGAGATTTGGGGAATGGGGGAAATTGGGGTATTTGAAAGGATACAGAGCAGATACTGCAAAATGGCGCTAGGAGTAAGCAAAACAACCCCGAACTACATTTGGAGAAGAGAGCTCGGGGTGGCAGCAATGGCCTATTTGATAAGAGAAAGGGTGTTTAGATACATAAAAGAGGTGCTCAGGATGGAGGAGTCACGATGGCCCAAAATATGTTTGATGGAGGAGGTAAGGGCAATGGGGAATGGAGTGCCATCGAAGTGGGGAAAGAACATGGGCAAAGTGTTAAAGGATATGGGGATAGAGGAAGTAGTGACAATGATTAGAGAAAGAAAGGAAGTGGATAGAATAGATGAAAAGATGAAAAAAGGGTTAGAATGCCTAAAAAGGAAAATTTTGGACGAGGAGGAAGAGAGAATAAGAAAATCGACATATAATGGCAATTATAAATATATCGTGGAAAATGAGGAAGAGCCGTGGAAGTACTGGGCGGAAGAGGAGGTGAAGGGTAGGGATAAAGAAATGTGGGCAAGACTGAGATGCGGAAATATAGGAAGAGCGGGAAAGAAAGGGGAAAAAGACTGGAGATGTAGAATTTGCAAGAAAGAAAATGAAACAATGGAGCACCTGCTAATATGTGAAAAAGGATGGAAAATTGTAACGACGAAAGCGAGAAAGGAAGCGGAGGAGTGGGTGCAAGGAGTGGATAAGGTGGCGATAAAGGGGGAAATTATAAATATGTTAAGGGGAAAGATAAATATAGGGATATGCCAGTATTGCAGAGAAATAGAGGAGGTATGTAAGAAAATGCGGAAGGAGGAAAAGGGAGGCGAAAGCGATGGAGATGAGGAGTAAATTGAGGGAAAGAGAGCAAAGGTTCGAGCGAAAGGAGTGTGAGGGGTAAAATATAAGATTAAGGTAGTTGTAAGAAAAAATGTATATAAACAAGGCGGAAAATTTTTGTAAAAGACTTGGAAAGCAAGTTGTGCAAATAAAACTCGATTATTATTATGATTACAACAGTTGTATATTAATTCAAATATAAAAAACAGAGTATTGCAAATACAAAACGCACTCAACCCACCTCGGCCGCTCGCGACGACCGATGGTCGCGCGTAATTCGCGTAGCGCCCGCGGGACGGCGCCGTGTTCCGCACTTTCCCATAGCCACTCGCAGCTTCGGTCGGGCATATAACCCGACCACCGGCTACGATCGTCTTGGGAAAAACAGACGCGCTTGTAACTCGTGCACGAGTCGGAGAGCAGTGCAGCCAGATCACGCGTAAACGTTACCCCCTCTCTAGTCTCTTACGCGCCCATCGCCAATCATAATAGCGCGTGTCCGTGAGCGAGCGCCGCTCGGACATCTTCGGAAAGAGCCGAGTGCGGTCGAACTGTCCCGACCGCGCCTACGGCAGCCACACCAACGCATGGACACGCTGAGCACGTTCATGTGCAGCCAAGCCGAACGAAGGCTTCGAGGGAAAAAGCAATCTGAGCACGGCTCGCGCGTGACGTCACCCGATGGCACGCGCGAGGCTTTTAGATGATTTCAATGCGTATTTAGCTCTTGATTCTCTGCGTTATTAATGTATACAAAAAAATGTATCACGCACTCTGAACGCTTATTTTTTTAGTTTAAACGTTAATTTAAATATAATAATAAATCTAAATTACAACTTATTTATCTTCTAAAAAATTGTTGACGCTTTACTCACACCCGTCCTTATGCCAAATAAATTATAATTCAGAAAAGTAAGCGAAAATATATTTATATTCGTATTATTATATTAATTCTCATACTTTCATCAAGCGATAAAGCATTATCTCAAGAAATGAGTCAATCATCCACCTGGCCGACGATCGTAAATGCCATGGTCCTGTTGGTAGCGTTCCTGGCTTCGGTTCGTAGGGGCGCAGGGTCGTGCCTCACGCTGAGCGGTTTTTTTTTTTTTAGTCATGATTACTATCAATTCTTATTTGATTAGTTATTTTTATTAGTTATCATATTTATTTTAATTAATTATCTTTTAGTGGCGAAAAATTTATCGCGCACGCTGAACGTTTATTTTATTAGTTTTTACGTTAATTTAAATATAATAAATTTAAAATACAACTTATTTATCTTCTAGCAAAATGTTTGCGCTTCACTCACACCCGTCCCTATGCCAAATAAATTGTAATTCATAAAAGTAAGCGGAAATATATTTATCTTCCTACTATTATATTCATTCTCATATACTTTCATCAAGCGATAAAGTATTATCCCCAAAAACAATCATCCATCCGGCCGCGAATCGTAAGTACTAGAAAGTGAACATTCATTGACACAAAAAATTAAGGGAGCAAGAAAAGTTGAACTTCGTCAAAAATGGTCGTACAAAAAAAAAGGATTTTGAAGCTTCAAGTTTCTAGTTTTATTTCCGACAATGATTTTTTTTTGAGAATCACTGATTGCGCGGTCGGAAGAAATATCACGGCAAAAAAAAATCTGCAAATTTTTTCGTTTTTCAAAGTTCTGCACGGGTTTTGGAGATTTTTTTCGGACTTGACCAATATCAAGGTCATTGAGCCCATTCAATTCAGTTCAATTTGCGTTTTTTTATCGCCTTACGACCATTTTTCGCTGAGATATCGGCCTTTGAATGAAAAAACGTCCTTTTGTCTTCAGTCATCGATATCTCGGGAATTAATGGTCGTACGGGAATTCGACAGGCAGTTTTGGAAACGTGAATACATACTCTACAAGCTCTGATTATTATTGTAGGTTAAACAACATTATTTTTGCCATCAGAGTTAAAAAAGTACAAAAAAACGATGTTTTCTTGGTTTTTATAAAATCCACCGCTACTTTGCAAATATTGCGATAAACACTTAATGTTTATAGACGGTCATTCAGCTCAATATGTCCCCAAGAGCCATGCAAAATTCCAAATTGATCCGTTCATCGGTCTTTCTTGCCCGATTGACCAAAATACGAAAAAAAAATTAAAGGGGAAAGTTTCCTCCTTCTCAGACATCATTTCATGATTATTAAGAGGAAAAACAACTTTTCACTACTTTTCGTACAATTAGGTATTGAGTACGCATTAAATGTTGGACAAGAACCCTGAAAATCATATTGACTAAAAATTTTCGATTTTTTTTTTAATAACAAAAATGTTGAAATTTTTTTTTTATAAAAAAATCTATTTCGATTTAAAATTTTTTTTTAATGTCGACATTTTTTTTTGATTCAACATTGTACCGCCAGCATTAGAATTACCCAAAGCGTACGTAGAATTACCCAAAGCGTACCTCCCCGTGGTATGCTTTGAGTAATTCTAATGCTGATGGTACAATGTTGATTTGAAAAAAATGTCAACATTGAAAAAAAAAAATTCGAAGTTGATTCTTTTATTGAAAAAAAAAATTTTCAATATTTTTTTATTAAAAAATTTTTTTTTCGAAAATTTTTAGTCGATATGATTTTCACGGTTTTTTTCCAACATTTAATGCGTACTCAATACCCAATTGTACGAAAAGTAATAAAAAGTTTTTTCCCTCTTAATAATCATGAAATGATGTCTGAGAAGGAGGAAACTTGCTCCTTTAATTTTTTTTTCAAATTTTGGTCAATCGGGCAAGAAAGACCGATAATCGGATCAACTTGGAATTTTGCATCGCTCTTGGGGACATATTCAGCTGAATGACCGTCCATAAACATTAGTGTTTATCGCAATATTTGCAAAGTAGCGGTCGATTTCATAAAAACCAAGAAAACATAGTTTTTTTGTACTTTTCTAAAACTAATGGCAAAAATAAAAAATAAAAGTTTCACTACAATCATAATCAGAGCTTGTAGAGTATGTATTCACGTTTCCAAAACTACAGATCGAATTCCCGTACGACCATTAGTTCCTGAGATATCTCAGCGAAAAATGGTCGTACGGAAAAAAAAAAGCAAATTGAACTGAAATGAATGGGCACAATGACCATGATTTCGGTCAAGTCCGAAAAAAATCTCCAAAACCCGTGCAAAACTTTGAAAAACGTGAAAATTTGCAACATTTTTTGTGCCATGATATTTCTTCCGACCGCGCATCAGTGATTCTCAAAAAAAAAAAATCATTGTCGGAACTAAAACGAGAAACTTGAAGCTTTAAAATCCTTTTATTTTGTACGACCACTTTTGACAAAGTTCAACTTTTCTTGCTCCCTTAATGTTTTGTGTCAATGTATGTTCACTTTCTGGTACTTACGATTCGCGGCCGGATGGATGATTGTTTTTGGGGATAATACTTTATCGCTTGATGAAAGTATATGAGAATGAATATAATAGTACGAAGATAAATATATTTCCGCTTACTTTTATGAATTACAATTTGCTAGAAGATAAATAAGTTGTATATTACATTTACTATATTTAAATTAACGTAAAAACTAATAAAATAAACGGTCAGAGTGCGCGATAAATTTTTCGACACTGAAAAATAAATAATTAAAATAAATATGATAACTAATAAAAATAACTAATCAAATAAGAATTAATAGTAATCATGATTAAAAAAAAAAAAACTGCTGAGCGTGAGGAACGACCCTGCGCCCCTACGAACCGAAGCCAGGAACGCTACCAACGGGACCATGGCACTTACGATCGGCGGCCGGGTGGATGATTGTCTTTTTTTTGAGATAATGCTTTATCGCTTGATGAAAGTATGAGAATTAATATAATAATACGAATACAAATATATTTTCGCTTTCTTTTCTGAATTATAATTCATTTGGCATAAAGACGGGTGTGAGTAAAGCGTAAACAATTTTTTAGAAGATAAATAAGTTGTAATTTAGATTTATTATTATATTTAAATAAACGTATAAACTAAAAAAATAAGCGTTCAGAGTGCGCGATACTTTTTTTTGTATACATTAATAACGCAGAGAATCAAGAGCTAAATAAGCATTGAAATCATCTAAAAGCCTCGCGCGTGCCGTCGGGTGACGTCACGCGCGAGCCGCGCTAAGATTGCTTTTTCCCTCGAAGCCTTCGTTCGGCTTGGCCGCACATGAACGTGCTCAGCGTGTCCATGCGGTGGTGTAGCTCTCGAAGGCGCGGTCTGGACAGTTCGACCGCACTCGGCTCTTTCCGAAGATGTCCGAGCGTCGCTCGCTCACGGATACGCTCATCGATCCCGCGCCCCTGCGAACCGAAGCCAGGAACGCTACCGACAGGACCATCTCATCGCTTGTAGAATTTGTGCACTTTCTGGTACTGACGATTCGCGGTCGAATGGATGATTGGTTTGTTTTTGCAGATAATGCTTTATCCCTTGATGAAAGTATGAGAATTAACATAATAATACGGAGATAAATATATTTCCGCTTACTTTTATGAATTATAATTTATTTGGCATAAGGACGGGTGTGAGTAAAGCGTAAACAATTTTTTAGAAGAGAAATAAGTTGTAATTTAGATTTATTATTATATTTAAATTAACGTATAAACTAAAAAAATAAGCGATCAGAGTGTGCGATACATTTTTGGTATACATTAATAACGCAGAGAATCAAGAGCTAAATAAGCATTGAAATCATCTAAAAGTCTCGCGCGTGCCGTCGCGTGACGTCACGCGCGGGCCGTGCTCGGATTGCTTTTTCCCTCGAAGCCTTCGTTCAGTTCGTTCGGCTTGGCCGCACATGAACGTGCTCAGCGTGTCTATGTGTTGGTGTAGCTGCCGAAGGCGCGGTCGGGATAGTTCGACGGCACTCGGCTCTTTCCGAAGATGTCCGAGCGTCGCTCGCCACGGACACGCGCTACTATGATTGTGTGATGGGCGCGCGAGGGACTAGAGAGAGGGTAACTTTCGAGCGCGATCTGGCTGCACTGGTCACAAACTCGTTACCTCTCCATATCCACGCTAGAGTCGCAGTTCTGGAACTCGCCTTTCCGGAAGGAAATTATTTTTCCCTATTTACGCCGCCAGGTGTTGAAGGATGAAATTTCACAAAAACCACCTTTTTTATCTCTAGCTCCCGTCGAGGAGGATAAATACGAGTCACATTTTCAGTAGGCTTAATTATCAATTTCTGAAATAAACTTAATACTTAGGATCAGTAATTTTAATGCACACCCGTACGTTGATATTAGCAAATGGTTCTTGAATTTAATATACATGGACGTGAACATTCTTTTACACGTGCATTATTTTTCAAACGCACTAGTATATTAATATTACGGGGCTACACCTTTATTTTTTAAATAACCTGCTTTGGATTTTCAAAATATTATCTGAAATTTCATAAACGCCGTCCGCATAAAAACATACACTTGTGTATTAATTTTTATACAGAAGCTTTTTACAGTGTACATTAAAGGTAATACTTTGGTTCTGAGAAATTAATACACACCCGTATGCTGATATTAGCAAATGGTTCTTGAATTTAATATACACTCGTATATTGATATCAGCAAATGGTTCTTGATTTCAATATACTTGAATGTGATTATTTCTTTACACGTGCATTATTTTTCAAACGCACAAGTATATTAATATTACGGAGCTACACTTTCATTTTTCAAATGACCTGTTTTGGATTTTTAAAGTCGTATCTGAAATTTCATAAGCGGTATCCGCATAAAAATTTCCTACAGTTGTGTATTAATTTTTATACAGAATTTTTTTACAGTGTAGTTTTAGTTCCAACAATTGTTTTTTTTTGAGAATCATTGATTGCGCGGTCGAAAGAAATATCACGGTAAAAAAAATTTTGCAAATTTTTACGTTTTTCAAAATCCTGCACGGGTTTTGGAGATTTTTTTCGGACTTGACCAATATCAAGGTCATTGAGCCCATTCAATTTACTTTAATTTGCTTTTTTTTTTCCGTCGACCATTTTTCGCTAAGATATGTCAGGAACTAATGGTCGTACAGGAATTCGATCGGTAGTTTTGGAAACGTGAATACATACTCCACAAGCTCTGATTATTATTGTAGTGAATCATTTATTTTTTATTTTTGCCATTAGTATTAGAAAAGTAGAAAAAAACGATGTTTTCTTTGTTTTTATGGAATCCACCGCTACTTTGCAAATATTGCGATAAACACTACTGTTGATGGACGGTCATTCAGCTCAATATGTCCCCAAGAACCATGCAAAATTCCAAGTTGATCCGATTATCGGTCTTGCCCGATTGACCAAAATTCGAAAAAAAATTAAAGGAGCAAGTTTCCTCCTTTTCAGACATCATGATTATTGAAAGGAAAAAAAACTTTTCATTACTTTTCGTACAATTGGGTATTGAGTACGCATTAAATGTTGGAAAAAAACCTTGAAAATCATATTGACTAAAACTTGCGAAAAAATTTTTTTTTAATATAAAAAAATGTTGACATTTTTTTATAAAAAAATCAATTTTGAATTTCTTTTTTTAACTGTTGATATTTTTTTCAAGTCAACATTGTACCGCCAGCATTAGAATTACCCAAAGCGTACCACGTGGAGGTACGCTTTGGGCAATTCTACGTACGCTTTGGGTAATTCTAATGCTGGCGGTACAATGTTGAATCGAAAAAAAATGTCAACATTAAAAAAAAATTTTAAATCGATATAGATTTTTTTATAAAAAAAAAATTTCAACATTTTTCTTATTAAAAAAAAAAAATTCGAAAATTTTTAGTCAATATGATTTTCAGGGTTCTTTTCCAACATTTAATGCGTACTCAATACCCAATTGAACGAAAAGTAGTGAAAAGTTTTTTTTCCTCTTAAGGATGTTGAGTCCCAAATCGCAAATGATAATAAAATTCTGAAAATTTGGTACGTTTTTGTATGAAGTATTTCAGAGGTTGTGTAAAAATTTCACGACAATTAGGAAGCTTGTTATTGAACAATTAACATTCACAAATTAAATGTTGTCTTATGGAAACTGATGTAATTTTGCAATAAGTTTTTTTTTGACCTCTCAATTTTGTAATATCTACAATATACTGAAAGAAATGGAAACAAAACGAAGTTCATTGATACATTTTTTTAAATTCCTTTTAAAAATTGTTCTTAACAAAATGTTAATTTTTTAATAACGAGCTTCTTAATCATCGTGAAATTTTAACACGATCTCTTAAATACTTCATACAAAAACATACCAAATTTTCAGAATTTTCTTATCATTTTTTATTTCAACCCTTGAGGAGGTTGAAGTAATGATGACAGAATTCTGAAAATTTGGTATGTTTTTACATGAAGTATTCAGGAGGTCGTGTAAAAATGTCAACGATTAAGGAGCTATTTATTGAACAATTAACATTAACATGTTTCATAGGGACTCAACATCCTTAATAATCATGAAATGATGTCTGAGAAGGAGGAAACTTACTCCTTTAATTTTTTTTTCATATTTTGGTCAATCGGGCAAGGAAGACCGATGAACGGATCAATTCGGAATTTTGCATGGCTCTTGGGGACATATTGAGTTTAATGACCGTCCATAAACATTAGTGTTTATCGCAATATTTGCAAAGTAGCGGTGGATTTGATAAAAACCAAGAAAACATAGTTTTTTTGTACTTTTTTTAAACTGATGGCAACAATATTTTTTTTTAACCTACAATAATAATTAGAGCTTGTAAAGTATGTATTCACGTTTCCAAAACTGCCGGTCGAGTTCCCGTACGAACATTAGTTCCTGAGATATCGATGACTGAAGACAAAAGGACGTCTTTTCATTCAAAGGCCGATATCTCCGCGAAAAATGGTCGTAGGGAGATAAGAAAAAGCAAATTGAAGCGAATTCAATGGGCTCAATGACCTCGATATTGGTCAAGTCCGAAAAAAATCGCCAAAACCCGTACAGAACTTTGAAAAACGTACAAATTTGCAAAATTTTTTTTGCCGTAATATTTCTTCCGACCGCGCCATCAGTGATTCTCAACAAAAAAATCATTGTCGGAATTAAAACTAGAAACTTGAAGCTTCAGAATCCTTTTTTTTTGTACGACCATTTTTGACGAAGTTCAACTTTTCTTGCTTCTTTAATTAATTTTTTGTGTCAATGCATGTTCACTTTCTGGTACTTACGATTCGCGGCCGGATGGATTATTGTTTTTGGGGATAATACTTTATCGCTTGATGAAATTACATGAGAATGAATATAATAATACGAAGATAAATATATTTCCGCTTACTTTTATGAATTACAATTTATTTGGCATGGGACGGGTGTGAGTAAAGCGCAATCGATTTTTTAGAAGATAAATAAGTTGTATTTTAGATTTATTATTATATTTAAATTAACGTACAAACTAATAAAATAAGCGGTCAGAGTGTGCAATAAATTTTTCGACACTAAAAGATAACTAATTGAAATAATAATGATAACTAATAAAAATAATTAATCCAATAAGGATTAATAGTAATCATAATTAAAAAAAAAAAGGCACCGAACGTGAGGAACGATCCTGCGCCCTCGCGGACCGAAGCCAAGAGCGCTACCAACGGGATCATCTTATCGCTTGTGTTAAAAATACACTTTCTGGCACTTACGATTCGCGGCCGGATGGATGATTGACTTGTGTTTGGGGATAATGCTTTATCGCTTGATGAAAGTATGAGAATTAATATAATAATACGAATATAAATATATTTTCGCTTACTTTTGTGGATTATAATTTATTTGGCATAAGGATAGGTGTGAGTCAAGCGTAAACAATTTTTTAGAAGATAAATAAGTTGTAATTTAGATTTATTATTATATTTAATTTAACGTATAAACTAAAAAAAAGCGTTCAGAGTGCGCGATACATTTTTTTGTATACATTAATAACGCAGAGAATCAAGAGCTAAGTAAGCATTGAAATCATCTAAAAGCCTCGCGCGTACCGTCCGGTGACGCCACGCGCGAGTCGTGCTGATTGCTTTTTCCCTCGTAGCCTTCGTTCGGCTTGGCCGCACCCGCACGTGAATGTTCTCAGCGTCCATGGATTGCTGTAGCTGCCGAAGGCGCGGTCGGGAGAGTTCGATCGCACTCGGCTCTTTCCGAAGATGCCCGAGCGTCGCTCGCTCACGGACACGCGCTACTTTGATTGTGTGATGGGCGCGTAAGAGACTAGAGAGGGGGTAACGTTTACGCGCGATCTGGCTGCACTGCCCCAAAGCGGAGTGCGCGACAAACTATATAGGTATAGCCAGAGTCGAGCCCGCCAACTAGAGATAGAAGCTAGATTAGACGCGCGGTGGAGAAAAGTAGCGACGGTATGTTTTAGTCCAGTCATTTCGTCCGAAAAAAAGGCAAATAAAAGAAAATGAATTTGCGCTTCTAATTTTTTAATATGTTGTAGGGGATACCTAGAAAAGCTTAACTTGAGATTGTCGACCAAGCTTTCCTAGGAGCTTTCGCCGCCATCTTGGAAAACGCTTAAAATTTGTTTTTCGGCAATAACTCGGCTATCCGATGAGATTCGAAAATTTTTGTAAGACACTTTTTGTAGCTTTCTTTGTGCTCTACAATAACGCCTGAATCATTTTTAGCGTATCATGCATCGTTATCGAGATATCGATCGATAAAGTCAAAAATTTAGGACACAATTTTTGTTTTTTCCTTTTTTTTTCTTTGGGTCTTAATAAATATGAAAAATTGTGGAATTCAAACTTGTAGAGCATATTCAGACCTACAATTTCCTTCTTGGATTTTTTTATGTTGGACAAAAATTACGATCTCCAGCGCGCCGCAAAGTCGGTGAATCCACGCTCAGCGTCGAGCGCGCTCAAGTTAGTATATCGTATCGTGTTGAGTTTTTGCTGTGCGTAGTGTAAATCGAGGGTTCCGATATTCTGGGCAAAAATTTCGATATCTAGTTGGCTGTAAACTCGTTATAACGGAGTGCCCGCATAGAGCGTCCGTTGGAGTTGGAGGGGTATTTTCACGCAAGCGGTCACTTCCTGTATGCAAAGTCTGCTCACTTGTACCTACAGGATATGCGAGCTTTGCATGAAAAAATACCCATGGAAGATTACATCAAGTTCACTCGTAGTGAATATTTTACGATTCGTCGCACGGACAAATTTTGGTCTGGGATTATGTCAGACATGACGATCGAGCAGACTCTTATGCGATCCATGAAGACAACGGGAGGACTAACTCAGGGACGGGGAATTACGGACAGCACAATAGCATCGTGGACTTTGGGTATGGTCCAGCTCCAAAACATTTGTGAACAGATTGAAAACTTTTCCGGAGTATCTTGTTGCACAACCGAACAGCACGTCGATATGAGGCCTTCGCGAATTTCTCGAGACAATTCCGACGTGGAGAAACTGGACATGTGGCTCGCAGGTCACAATCCTTTTCCTCAACAAAAAGAATTGACGTCTATCGGGACAGGAGTTATCGCAAACGATAACATTAATTGTCATCGTGCATACGAAATTGGTTGCGAGATGATGACCAAAATCGTCGGAGCAAATTTCGCATCCTTGTCTTTCAAGAGAAAGGATAAAGTGCTTCCCTTATCGGCAGTAACTACCAGCATTAAAGTCGACTCGTCACCAGTTCCGATCAACCCACTGCTACTTTTTCAAAGAATGTGCATTGCTAAAAATTCCGAGACTGATCTGAAACATTTTCTGGCATACGAACTTGCTCCGTTCCCGCTGTCGCTGTTCACCGAAGAAGGAATGCGGAAAGGAACAAAGTCATTATTATACAAAGCCTTCGAACCTTTGACCGAAAATTTACAACGTTCCAACAGACATCATTGCATAATCGACGGTGGATTCCTTCTCCACAAAGTTGTGTGGGGTCGAATCGAAACGTTTGACCTTATCTGCCAGAAATACGTCAGATACGTACAACATAACTTCGAAGGAAAGGTTGCAATCATATTCGACGGTTATCCGACTGATATGACACTCGCTGGAACCAAAACTTCGGAAAGAGTACGACGTTCGAGAAAAAACCAATCGCCGGAGTTCACATTCGATGAGACAACTACTCCAAAAGTTAGCCAGGAGAAGTTTCTCACAAGAGATCAAAACAAGAACCAACTAATACAAATGCTTTGCCGTTACTTTACAACGACCGGAATAAAAGTGGAGCAGGCTTTTGAGGACGCGGATACTCTTATTGTGAACACGGCAATTAAAGAAGCGTCGAGTCATGACTCCGTGGAAATCGTCGGCGAAGATATCGATCTTCTGGTTTTACTCGCCGGGCTTGCTCCGGATAAAAATAATATATTTTTCCGCAAACCAGCAAAAGGAAATACGCCGGAAAAGTTGTACTCGCCGCACAGTTTCAAACACAAGTCAGTTCTGGAGCACATTCTTTTCATTCACGCTTTTAGCGGTTGCGACACGACATCATCTTTCTATAACATCGGCAAGTCGAAGTTCATTAACACTCTCGAGAAAAATCCAGAGCTACGGTCATCGGTGGAATTATTCAAACAAGAAAAGGTCGATCCGGAGGTTCTCACTTGCGCGGGAGAGCAATTCCTTATCGCCCTATATGGTGGTGATAAGCACGAGAAGTCCATAAATATTTTGCGATTCCATCGCTTCGCAAAATCAATGACAGCGAATAAAGTGAATCACCTCTCACTACTCCCGCCAACCAAAAGCGCTGTGCGTCAACACATTTTCCGGACGTATCTCCAAGTTCAAACCTGGCTCGGATTTTTCAAGGATCCACAAGGATTGGGTTGGCGACAGACCAATCGAGGGCTCGAACCAATCACCAGCACCGCCGAACCGGCTCCGCCTGAACTATTAAAGCTCATTTCCTGTAAGTGTAAAGGAAATTGTGAGGCCGCCTGTGGGTGCAGAAAAGCGGGAATCAGTTGCTCCGTTATTTGCATGCACTGCAGTGGGCAAACATGCAGTAACGTCGCCAGAGTCGACATTTTGCTTGACGACGACGACGACGATGTCTGTAACGATGATGATGACGATGCTCTCATCGAATCAGCATCATTTCCAACGTTTCAACAGACACAACAACTCGAAGAGTTTACGGAGGACGAAGATCTTCAGCCTGGACCATCCAAGCGAAAAAAGACATGAAAAAAGTCCATCGTTCGTGTCTCGAGTGCAGAAAAAAATATTTTTCTTTCCGTTTATTTTGTTTTGTTTATTTTGTATTGTAAAAAAATAATATTTTTTACTGCACAAACAAATTATTTGTTTAATAAATTACTATTGTGTGATCCTTAATTTGTTGCTCTATGTACTTATTTTTTATCCCATCAATTTCCTGAACAATTTCCCATTCGATTCGACATCCAGACACAACCGAGCGAGCAGCTCGCTCGACGCTGAGTGTGGATTCACCGACTTTGCGGCGCGCTGGAGATCGTAATTTTTGTCCAACATAAAAAAATCCAAGAAGGAAATTGTAGGTCTGAATATGCTCTACAAGTTTGAATTCCACAATTTTTCATATTTATTAAGACCCAAAGAAAAAAAAAGCAAAAAACAAAAATTATGTCCTAAATTTTTGACTTTATCGATCGATATCTCGATAACGATGCATGAAACGCTAAAAATGATTCAGGCGTTATTGTAGAGCACAAAGAAAGCTACAAAAAGTGTCCTACAAAAATTTTCGAAATCTCATCGGATAGCCGAGTTATTGCCGAGAAACAAATTTTACCCCTTTTTTCAACATGGCGGCGAAAGCTCCTAGGAAAGCTTGGTCGACAATCTCAAGTTAAGCTTTTCTAGGTATCCCCTACAACATATTAAAAAATTAGAAGCGCAAATTCATTTTCTTTTTTGAATGTACGTAATGACTGGACTATTTCTATCGTCCAAGCTTGACGAAAATCCGCACAAAGCGGAGTGCGCGATAACATACATAGGTATAGCCAGAGTCGATCCCGTCAGCTATAGATATAGTAGGAGCGCGGTAAAGAAAATTAGCAATGTTTTTATCGTCCAAGGTCGAGGAATATCCGCACAAAGCGGAGAGCGTGATAACATATAGGTATAGCCAGAGTTGAGCCCGTCAGCTATGGATATACTATAGGGGTGTACGGGTAGCAGAATTGGTCGGGTCGGGTCGGGTCGGGTAATTAGACTATGATTCGGATCGGGTACCCGAATTTTTCGGGTAGCCCGAATTTTTCGGGTAGCTCGAATTTTTCGGGTAGCCCGAATTTTTCGGGTAGCCCGAATTTTTCGGGTAAATTCGGGTTCAAAAAAATCAGTTGGCACTGAACAATTCATAAAAACTCACCGGGTGGGTCGATTTCAGCCCCCCCCCTGGGCTTATTCGAAGCGAGAAGAATGTAACTTTTATTTGACGTTTTGAAATTAAAAATACGCCAGAAGAACTCCTAGCGAAAATATGTTTAAAATTGAAATACTATTTCGATACGATCCGCGAAAATTGACCTTTTTCACTCCACCCTACAATTTAACATCAAAATTAAAACTATGCGTCTCATTCGCAAGTAAAATTTAATTTGGAGATGTACGAGGCAAATCATACCGATTCCGATTTGGCGATTTCGACTAGTGCGGTTATTGTGTGTGTGTATGCGTGCGTGTGTGTGTGTGTGTGTGTGTGTGTGTGTGTGTGTGTGTGTGTGTGTGTGTGTGTGTGTGTGTGTGTGTGTGTGTGTGTGTGTGTGTGTGTGTGTGTGTGTGTGTGTGTGTGTGTGTGTGTGTGTGTGTGTGTGTGTGTGTGTGTGTGTGTGTGTGTGTGTGTGTGTGTGTGTGTGTGTGTGTGTGTGTGTGTGTGTGTGTGTGTGTGTGTGTGTGTGTGTGTGTGTGTGTGTGTGTGTGTGTGTGTGTGTGTGTGTGTGTGTGTGTGTGTGTGTGTGTGTGTGTGTGTGTGTGTGTGTGTGTGTGTGTGTGTGTGTGTGTGTGTGTGTGTGTGTGTGTGTGTGTGTGTGTGTGTGTGTGTGTGTGTGTGTGTGTGTGTGTGTGTGTGT
This sequence comes from Ophion costatus, assembly GCA_951751655.1. Lineage (NCBI taxonomy): Eukaryota > Metazoa > Arthropoda > Insecta > Hymenoptera > Ichneumonidae > Ophion > Ophion costatus. The sequence continues at coordinate 20,560,366 of OX632358.1, forward strand.
GTGTGTGTGTGTGTGTGTGTGTGTGTGTGTGTGTGTGTGTGTGTGTGTGTGTGTCCGTAGGGTGGAGTGAAAAAGGTCAATTTTCGCGGATCGTATCGAAATAGTATTTCAATTTGAAACATATTTTCGCTAGGAGTTCTTCTAGCGTATTTTTAATTTCAAAACGTCAAATAAAAGTTACATTTTTCTCGCTTCGAATAAGCACAGGGGGGAGGGCTGAAATCGACCCACCCGGTGAGTTTTTATGAATTGTTCAGTGCCAACTGATTTTTTTGAACCCGAATTTACCCGAAAAATTCGGGCTACCCGAAAAATTCGGGCTACCCGAAGAATTCGGGCTACCCGAAGAATTCGGGTAATGCAAAAACGAAGCCCGTCGGGTACCCGACCCGACCCGAACATCGGATACCCGAGTCAATCGGGTACCCGCACACCCCTAATATACTAGAAGCGCGGTGAAGAAAAGCAGCAACGGTTTCGTTCGCCCTAGCTCGACGAATATCCGCACAAAGCGGAGAGCGCGATAACATATAGGTATAGCCAGAGTCGAGCCCGTCAGCTATAGATATAGTAGGAGCGCGGTAAAGAAAATTAGCGATGTGTTTCTATCGTCCAAGTCGACGAATATCCGCACAAAACGGAGAGCGCGATAACATATAGGTATAGCCGGAGTCGAGCCCATCAGCTATAGATGGCGTTGGTTATCGAGTCGTTTTCCGCCACCTATCGTCCTATCTCATGGATCGGAATTTTCTTTTTGATTTTCCGAAAGAACGGGAAACTACCAAACGGTTTGAATGGACTACCAAACGCTACCAAACGATTACCAAACGATTCGTAAAAAAAAAGTTCGATTAGTCAAAGTAGGGGGGCCAACTTACTGCCCAATTTTTGATTATCGATTTTTCAAAAAACGGAGAACTACCACACGATTTAAAGGGACTGCCAAACGCTACCAAACGACCACCAAACGATTCGAAAAAAAAAAAGTTCGATTAGTCAAAGTGAGGGGGGCTAACTTTGGTGAGGTGTTGTACATCTCCCTACTTATCTCTGATGCTACTGTCTCGTGCTCTGTCTTCGTTGCACAGTGTACCGATCATCGTCACGCACCTCGCGGCCGTAGATCGCAACGCAAACGTCACGTTAAGCGAACCCCCACCACCGTTGTTGCAAACTGTTATAACCGTCTTGTCCCGTACTCCAGTGTTAGCGGCGCACTTCACGCAGTTCCTAAAATTTTACTTAGAATTTGACAGCTCTCACGATTCCGCAATAAGAGCGAGACGACAAAGTTCAATTTCGCAAAACATTCCGCAAAACAAGGGACGATCGTCGGAGGAACTGGAAAGCGTCGATGCGTTTGCCGTACGACGCGTAATATTCGCAGAGTTGTCAATTGTCACAGGGAACGCGAAGATAGCAGGTTGCGAATTGTTTTCCTCTCGTCGTTTTACGCTCGAGGCCGAGTGAGCAGTTATATTAAAGCGCATTGCGACAAGGCGATCTTTCGCGTCGCATCCTAACCTCACTTATTGACGCAAAAGTAATTGCAGCGAATGAGGCTCAGGTTTCTCTGGGAATTTCCGGGCTCGGAAATGTAATCGAGAAACCGAAAATCCGTGGGGTGAATTTTCGTCGAGAACGTACGGGCGTACGTTACAATGAACGTCGAGGAAAATAGGTTAAGGACGTACGACAGCTGGCCAGCGAACGCCGCGATAAGTCCCGAGCGTTTGGCCAAAGCGGGATTCTACTGTACCGACCGAGCCCTCGAGGTTCAATGTTTCTTCTGCCGAGTGAAATTCTCCGATTGGAATTATGGCGACCAGGCGATGGCGCGGCATCGTCAGATAGTCCCGGAGTGCCCCTTCGTTCTGCACCCAACAGAGACCTGCAACGTCCCCTTGATCCCGCGGAGGGACGCTTCTCCCGTGCGAGAAGAACGTGACGAAGACGCCGCCTCTGTATCCCGGAGCGCGGAACCTTGCAGCAAATACACCAAAGTACTGCAGAGGCTCAAGTCCTTCGACAATTGGCCAATACCGTTTATCGTCTCGCCGCCGAGTCTCGCCAGAGCTGGATTTTATTATCTTCAGGACAACGCCAGGGTAGGCGTCTCGCTAACTCTTTTGGGGAAGGCTATAGAGCGGCCGTCGATCTTTGTTATATTAAATACTTAATGCACACAATCGTCTGTCGAGCGAAATAAATTGATTCAAAGCCAGGAGACTCGACGTGGTTTCTTGTAGAAAAGGAATCATGATCAGTCTGTTTTTTAGTTTTATTGGTATTTTGCCATCAGGCGAATATACGAACATATGCGTAACACGTATCTGGAGATTTCTAGGATTTTAATGGTAGTGGAACAAAGTAACGGCCACCGAACGTTTCGATGAGAGTTATGTAGTTGACGGCAGCAATCAGCGAGCATAGGACGCACTTTGAACCAAGAGAGCGATGCTACGAATTTAAGGTTTTTAAATTTGTGCGGAACTCAACGAAAAAAAATTATTTCGAATAAACAGTAATTTTTTTTCATTAAATTCAGCACAAATAAAAAATAAACCTTTTCAGGCCTGTCGAAGCTGAATTCGAAGTTCGGAATCGCAAAACCGTTGATAGCACTATTTGAGATTAAAATGGAAAAAATCTCCAAAAAAACATGATTAGTTAAAAAAAAAAAAAAGAAAAATGGGCCCACGGTGAGACTAGTTTTAAAAATCATAGATGGCGTCACTCTATTTTAGAGAATTTTTTTGATAAAAGTAAAATAAAGCTTTAAAAAATCTTTTAAAAAAATATTAGTTTTCACTTTAGAAGGAAAAAAAGAACGTTGACATTGATAATCGATGATTTTTAAATATTTTTCAACCAAAGTATGCTTCAAAATAAATTTAAAAAACTACGTGGTAACATTTGATGATATCTCAATTAGTTCCGGAGTTATCAGCGTTTAAACGTTTCCAGAACTTCCGAAATCGAATACCAAATGACTCATCTTCGGTGCCGGCCAAAAACGGGAGATTGACGTCACGAAAAAAAAACGAGATTGCAAATTAAACAAGACTGCATTTTTCTTCGCCTCCCCTTTTTCCGCGAAAAATGTGACAACATTGGCAATTGGCTGGTACCGACACCGAAAATAAGTTATTTGGTATTGTAAATATTTAAATAACAATGATTTGATGTATTTTCATTACTAGCTTACAGCAGGTGTATACAAAGCTTTCTTTAGCTATCATCACCCCATAGGGTTTCATTTTATTACTACCTAAGAACTAAGACAGAAAAAAGCATTACCTAATGAAATATGGAGTTAAAAAAAAAGTTTATTGGTCACATGTACGGAACTCTAATTGAGCGAGGCCCGACTCGCACTTGGCTGAGTTTTTTTTTTGTTAAGTTCATCTCAGTATTCCACCGTTTGCTAAACACAGGATCAAGCTCTTTTATGCACGTGTAATATTGTACTCTACCATTTTACCATTTTTTTCTATATTTGAGAGGGGTATTGGGACATTTTCATTGTGAAACGCTTTCTTGACTGGCTACTGTGCGTCTACTATCTCAAAAACCAAAATGTCATCAGAGAATCGAAAAATTATAGCAAAGATACAGCACTGAGGGACATTGGGTTTCATTAGCGAACAATCCAAAGTGATGACGATCGAAAGTTCAAATAACAATGAGTCATACATTCGAGATGTTAAAGAGTATACACATTCTCAATGCGTATAATCTTTTCTGTATAACGAGACTGAATATCATCTTTTCTATAATTTTTTCCCTCTCGTTCGTATCTTCATCATTGGAGCTTATCGTGTTTTCATTAAAAAAAAAGATTTTTTTCCATAGGTTCTTCGCCTTAATTTCGTGTACCGTTTGTGTTTTAGGTAAAGTGCGCATTTTGCGAAGGCGTCATCATGAAATGGGATCCCGGAGACGATCCATTCAAGAAACACAGGCAATACTTTCCTAATTGTAATTTCTTCAATCATCCCTACATCGCTGAAGGTATACTTACGAAAAAATATTCCGCGTGTTTGAGCGCCACGTCCTACCAATACGTTACGCTCAAGGTGGTGCGAAATTTCTGTGCGTGGCAACCGCGAACTTGCAAATCAACTGTACCCACGGAATACCGAAGCAAATAAATTGACCCTAAGTACGTTTCGAATTACTCGAGCTAGAATGAACTTAAATACTTACGGAAACCGTAAAAAAATATGGCGTTGAACTTGACATCGTTGGAATCCAACGAAAGTTCTTTTTCACTTTTTATTTTCCTTATTTCTATTAGTATGTTTTTATATATCTACATTACAGATTACTGAATCTTAAAAAAATGTTGAAAATTAAGAAAGGACCCTATTGTGACGGGCCAAAAAATGGTCGAGTTTTCCGTTGTTTTTTGACCTCCAGATTATTGCGGATTAGCAAAATGGTATCTTATTAAACATACATTGAACTTATTTCGGGTAAACTTTTATTGCAAAAAATTTGAAGTTAACGTTATTGAGGTATAACAGAGCCTCTGCATATAAAATGTGGTTGAACGCTCGAATCGATAATTTGACAATGGTTGGTCTGAAAAATGGAGATAAACAAGTTTCACAATCTATATGAATATGGTTCTCGTTGCACGTCGCCATTTTTCGAAAAAAAATATAACATGGCGGATGTCTAGACACGTGTAATTTTAGCGAAATATTTATTTATATTCAGGGGCTGTAAAAACACTAAATTACGACAACAAAACACATCTACGTTCAACGATAGCTACTGCAATTACGTAAATTTTAGTTCATACAATTTCTGACGAAGATTGCAGAGACTACTGAGATTAGTTAGAAAATCCTCCGCTAGAGGTGTTGTTGCAAACGAATTGAAGAGAGGCACCAGCATTGTGGTATCATTGATTTGCAATGCCGACAGGATGTCACGAGGTTTGGGTCTCCAGCAAGCAACCTAATATCTTTCGCATCACCTTAATCGCGTGAAAAACTCATCAGATAGAGAAACCCGACAATATTGCTGTTTCAATCGAGACCCTACTGTACCCGGGGTATCTGTGCATCACTGTAAGAGAATGTACCAACGATGCCTTCTCATCTGATTATAGCTGTGACTAAAAATATAAATCTTTTGGCAATGTCACTTCGCTACGGAAGCACTGTTCGCGTGTCCGTGTTTTGATGAGTTTCGATTATCGTGGATTCATAAGTCTCGTTCATGGGGTCAGGTATTAATTATTTGAAAAAAAAAAACGTATTTCTTTGATTTTCACGTTTTTACGATATCGAGCGACAGGCGAAATTTCTGGCCACACATCGCGTGATCGTGATATTAAAATAACCGTGACGTTTAGTGTTGACAGCGGAAAAGGGAGAATTGAGCAACGTGAAACTCGTACCTGGTACGAGCGTCGATCTCAGCGAGCTGGGAGTCCAGAGGCACACGGCGCCCCGTAAGCCAAAACATTCCACGTACGAGGGAAGATTGAGGACGTACGAAGGATGGCCCGAGAATCTCAAGCAAACACCGGAAATGTTGGCTGTCGCTGGCTTTTATTACGTCGGTGCGTGTCGTTTTTTTTTCGCGAATGAATCTCTCGCATGACGTATCGATGAATCTGTTGGTCAATGTGGAAAAGAATGGTGTACATGAAAGTCCAATTGGCAGGAACGGACGATCAGGTGAGATGTTTCCATTGCGACGGAGGTTTGAGAAATTGGGAAGAGACTGACGACGCGTGGACCGAACACGCGCGATGGTTTCCAAAGTGTGGCTTCGTTGCGCTCGTACGAGGTCAAGACTTCATCAAACATTGCATCGACAATAGGCCGCCTCTGGATCCGTCGGTGAGGATGGTCAATCGTAACGGTTATTCGCTTGCGTGGTTCCCCTTAACTTAAGGCGTTATGTCACAGTAACGGGTATTAAATCATGTGCGAATTTAACAATTGTTTTCACGTATGAAAAAGTGATTCATTCCCAAAATTAATTACACACCTCTTTAGTATGAATGTCGAACTGTTAGGAAATAGTTTTTTTTTTCGATGTACAAAATGACCGACTACTCGACACTTCTCGAAACAGCCTTTTTCCAATTGTGACAAATAACTTCAACAATTTTCACTCGATTTACTTAACATTTAAAAGTTATGTTCCTAATTGCGTTTCGCCGAGAAGTACGTACGAAATTTCCAATTAATCGAAAACTTTTCATTTTTTGAGCAGTTATAACGAAATTTTTCACGGAAAATTCATTTCTTAAGTTCAAATACCTACAACTTTAGAATAAAACAATATTTTTTTTATTCCGTACGTACTTCTCTAGGTATTCAAATGTAGATTGACGAGAATTTTTGGTTTTTGTTCTAGGTAGAAAATGAATTAGCTACAGAAAGATAAAAGAAAATATTAGTAGTCGACCATTTTGTGCGTCGAAAAAAAATCTAACAGCTTGATATTCATACTAAATAGATGTGTAATTAATTTTATGAGTGAATCACTTTTTCATACGAAAAAAAAATTGTTAAATTCGCACATGATTTTATACCCGTTACTTTGGCCTAAAGCCTTAAGAGGCGAGATACGTTTAGCCGACGAAAAAATGGCTGATTTTCGTGATCTTTTTTAAAAGGAAATATTTCTTGACAATTTTTTAGACTCAGGCTATGTTTGTCACTACTTTTGGCGGTTACATGGTATTTATTTTCAATCTTTAAAAATGGCGGAGGTCTGGCACGGTCTTTTGAACGGGTCGCTGCTGATGCTGGCAGACGGCGCGACACGTAGCCCATTTTTGACCGTTATCTTTGGATTTTTTTTTAAAGAAAGGAATTAAATACATGCTCAAAAGAACTTCCACGCTTTATTAGGTATATTAAAGTATGTAAAAAAATGCATTTGCCAAAAGAATACGAAATGCCGGCGCACGAGTCGCTATAGCACGAGTTTGGAAGAAGTCGGTTTTTTCGACCATAATTTTCATATAAAAAGTGATATATTTTTTACAATTTTCAATTAATCGAAAAAGCAATCTAAGAAGCTATAGTTGAAATTTTAAATCGAGTGGACGAAAATTGTTCGAGTTCTGCTGCGTGCCGATTTCAAAAACATAGTTTTGACAAAAACGTGTTTGGAGTCAACGGTATTATAGACGCTATAGACGATGAAATTTGTTTCCTGCAAGCTAATGCTACCTATCGGTAGAAAATAAAACTATATTTAGTCGGTAACTTTTTACAAGAGAGTTTTTACTCTCTTTAGAGAGAGAAAGTTTTACAAGAGAGTTCTACAAGAGAAGCACGTCGTCTTATGGAGACGGTCAACCGGAAGTGCGGTGATCGTGGATTTTCTGCTCATGTATCCAACTAAACCCGTTGGAAAACTGAAATTCGATAGATTAGATATAATAGATATTGTAAAAAATGAGAAGATCAATATTCACTGTGTAGTTAAAGCACTACATTACAAGAAAGTTTCAATTTCCGGTTGAAAATGGTCAGAACGACGAAATAGCACCCACAGACTTAGCAACGTCGAGAGTAACAGCTTAAGGGGCGCAAACTTAAGGCCCGAAAGCAGGTCGATATGGAATTTTTTTCTGTTAAGAGTATTGCAGCCGCATGGTCAGGATTTTTTTCGGGCAAATATTGATGAACAATTAAATTATCATTATTGAAACAAAGTGCCGTCGTTACGACCAATCGGTGGAGGTGATTCTGGCAACTAGGATAATCCGAAAAGTCGAATTTTCAGATACTCTTGGGTGTACCGGAAGACGGTGAGGAGGACGTGACCCCGGTGTCGCAGCTGTCCTCGGTGCCGACGAATGCGAGGTCGCGTTCTCGCGACATAACGGATGCCGAGGTCGAGAATCTCCTGAGCAGCGAACCAGCAATGGTGAGTTACTATTCTGGTCTCAATTTCGTGAGATCCTTCGGAGCGTAGCAGGAAAAATTGCTCGAGAGTCATCTAGCGTGGCCAACTCGGAATCGAGGGTAGCGCCTCCCGCGGTAAATTTCGGCTGAATTGACGAGGCTAGTGCCCCTTGCGGTAATTACGAAAATTTATACATGCGTGAACCGAACACGGGTGACGAAAGAAATGGTACGCTTGTAACGGACATCAGCCTCGATTTTGCTATAATTCATCAGGCTCGAGGAAAACAATTTAAGGCGTTACCCCCGCTTGTAGCGCAAAAAAAGTCCTTTTTCATTAATTTTTTTAAAGAAAACTACAAAACCTTTTTAATCGATCAATATAGCATCTTAAAGAACACATCTTGACGAACTTTCAGTAATTTTTTTATTGAAAAATATTACATTGTTTAGTGGCAAATGGCCGTCAATGAAATAATGATTTTATATACACGGTTGGCGGTGACCAACATTGCGGCGAAGTGGATCATCTGAAAAAAAAATGCGGATGGATTTAGTCAAATATAAGTATAAACTAGTCTTTAATCGAAGGATTTTAAAAAATATTAATTTTTCACAAAATGGCGGACAGTCAAAGTTAATGGTTCGATTTTAACGAAAAAACGGCCGTTTTTTGACTATAAAATGGCAATTTTTTTCGAAAAAAAAACAAAATCGAACGATTAAAGACTACATTTTTATGTATTAAATAAGCCTGCAAAATTTCAAGAATATCGGTTCATTAGTGTTCGAGTAATCTTGGTCACCGACTTCAGAAATGCCATTTTGAGAAAAACGCGTTCAAAGTTTCAATTTCAGTTTACACGAAGAACGGGTTCTTCTCTTTCAACGCTCATATCTCAGTCAATTTTGTTCGGATCGACTTGAAATTTTCAGGACATATTCTCAGATACTTATACTTCGAAAAAATGCAATAAAAAAACGATTTTTTCAAAATCGCAAGTGGGGGTAACCCCTTAAACGTAAAGGATTACCGGGCATTTCTGCGAGAGGACCGTCTTTATTTTCACTGTAGGCTAATCTGTGGTTTAAAAATCCTAATTAGTTTTTGGGCCAGATGGCGCTTCCTACGCTCCCGCTGGATGATTTCTATAAAGTATTCACATTGTCGATATCGATGACGCGATTATTCCTCGCTCTGTGTACACGCTTGTGTTTTGCTCGTAGGTAGCGTTGGAAATTGGTTTAAACGTTGGGCGAGTAAAAATGGCGATTAAGCGGAGGATCGAAGCTACCGGATTGCCGTACGCCAACGCCGATGAGCTCATCGAGGACGTTCGCCACGTGCAACTCGCCGAGGAAAACGACATGTGAGGTTTCCTTGTGTTCGGTAATAACGATTAGATTTGACCTAGGGAGCTCAAATTTGGTATGACCTTTTTATTCCTAATATCATTTTGTGTGTGTGTGTGTGTGTCAAAAGATGAACATGGGCGAGTAATTTGTCAAAAACAAATTATCATCAAATTCAAGATGGCTGCCGAAGCTTCTGCAGAAGCCGATCGAAAATCTATATTTAGACTATCATAGACCCCCCCAACAATTAGAAAAACGATAAAATGTATTTAATTATTGCCATTGTAAGTGGACATCCCGACTGGACTAGTCGCGGTTTGGCTTGGCGGTACTTAGAGTTAACGTGTCTTGTCACTTTAGATGCTAAAAAAGGCTATTTTCATGATTTAAAAAAATTGGTTTATATCATACATATTGATACAAAAGCTGTTAGACCCAATAAACACACTTTCGAAATACATTTTAAAAAAATTAACTTACTTAAATCGCCATTTTTAGACGAAAATCGTAGTTAAAAAAATGTCCTAAAAAAATTGTAGGTCTGCGCTGTTGACGAAATCTCGGAGATGGATCATCCGAAACGCAAAAATCAAACGGTTTTAGATTCAGTATGTTAATGGCTACAGCGCATGTCACACGATTTTTTATGTCTGCGAAAATAACAAATGGCGGAGATTTTTCGAAAAAAGAAGAAAAAAACGTGTTTTTTTTCATCGTTTTTGGCAAAAAAATTAGTACATATCAAAATATTTTAAAAAATCCTTTATATGCGCTATAGTTGCAAAGAATATGTGGTTAAAATTTCATAAGAATCGGTTCAGTAGTGGCGCAGATTTTATCAACAAGCAACACACTTTACAATGTCTTCGTGGAAAAATAGTTATAAATGTGGTAGATACATTAATTTGCACTGAACGATGTTTGAAAAACTTCCTTCGCGATGACCACGTTGCCCGGAAAAAATCATCCGAAATAAAAAAAATCAAAGGCATTTCGTTTTTGCATGAAATTATCTAGTGCTGGGACGGAGGATTCAATAAAATATTGACCTTTGAAAAAACGGCCATTGTCCAAAGTAAAAGTACCGATATTAGGTGAAAAAACGGTCTGTTTTCTTTGAGAGAAAAAAATATGCATAGAAAAAATGCCTTTTTTCAAGCAGTGCTTTTTGATATGTAGAAGAAGCTCGTCAAATTTGAAGTTCGTCGGTGCAGTGATTTTTGCGATATCGTGGTAAACGATTTCGAAAACGGCATTTTGCGAAAAACCGCGTTCAAAGTTCGTCAGTTTGCGAAACCTACCTATAAACGCCCATAAGCCCCTTAATTTTGAACGAATCGCTGTGAAATATCCGGAGAACATTTAAAGATATTACACTTTGTGAATCCGTCGAGAACTCAAGATCGATATTTTCCAAAATTTCAACTAGGTGTAAGCCCTTGAGACATCTGTGGAGGCAACGGAAGTGTGGGTAGATTGGCGAAGTGCGGGTAGAGAGTGATGGGAAAGGCTTCGGAAAGGAAAGAATAGAAAAGGATGGGAAAGTATGGAGCAGGATAGGGAAGGATGGAAAATGATAGGAAAGTATGGAAAAGGATAGGAAAGGATGGAAAAGGATAGGAAAGGCTTGGGAAACGAAGGATAGGAGAGGATACAAACGATTGGAGAGGGTAATACGTAAAAGCCCACAAGGGTGTACGTTGGAACTCAGGAAATGTTTGATGAGCCCAAACCTTGCAGACCGGAAACGACCAATGTGGAATCGCCATCCTCGGAGCTGTCGAATCTCCTGAATCAAGTGATAACGCTGCAATCGAATAGAGGGACCCCAGACCCGATCGTTCGCGACGACATCTCGACGACTTTCATCAAGAAAATCGAGAAAAGGCGTCGAAAAATCGAAAATGGCGAAAGTTCGAACGACTCGTCGAGACTCGAGACCGAGAGAGTTCTACGTCAAATGGAACCCTCGTCGATCGATAGAACCAGTGAGTTTGTTTGAATTTTGAAGAATGTCATGCAATACGAACTACGGTAGAACACAAACACGAAGCAAACACTTGGTAATCGTCGCATCCAAATTTCTAGGCCTTCGAAGGACTAGAGGGCACAGGGGGTCACGTTCTGACCCCAACATTTTCATCGCGCCGCTTCGAATGCTACCCAGTTTTTCCACAAATCATTTTTACCCTAGCCAGTTTTTAAATGCCCTGTAAAAAAGATTTCACACAAAAACGATTAATTCTCCAGACATCGAATGCAAAAATCGCTCGGGGTCACTCCGACCCCATGTAAAACTATACTGTTTACGAAGTTGCTTCGATCGTTACGAATGACGATTGTGAATTCTTGCAGCCGCATTGGAGGAGGAGAATCGTAGATTGAAGGAGGCTCGACTGTGCAAAATTTGCATGGACCGCGAGGTCTCGGTGGTGTTCCTGCCGTGCGGACATCTCGCGACGTGCGTCCATTGCGCTCCCTCCTTGACGCACTGTCCCATGTGTCGGCAGGAGATACGCGCGACAGTACGTACCTTCTTGGCTTGATGACGATCGCAGTTAGACACACCCTTCTCTAGACGCCACGAATGAACTGTGCACCTAGAGAACTTAGCGATTAGAAAAGCGAATGGAAGTCGATGGTGAATAGCGGTGAAAGGTTGACTCGCACTTTCAAACGAAAAGTCTTTAATATATAATAATCGAAGCGAAAAAATATAAGAAAATGTATAAAATATGCAGAGTATATAGATGGGAATAGTCACAGCACGACTAACATCACTGTTCGAGGAATGACGCTCTAAGCGACAAATCGTCGCCCATAATATACACCCCTTTATTTTCGTTGTCCCCGTTGCAATTACCGTCGCGAACATATCGCCGAAAGTGATTGGAAAATACAAAACGTGTAGCCAACGGTGAATTAAACCTTCAAGTGCACACGGGGTCATTGTGACCCCAAAATATCGCAGCAACACGCGCAGTTTCCAATTCCAACACGTACATACTTGAAGACGTGTAAATTGGCTACGAAAAACGTCTGTATAGATTTCCAAAATATGCATATAATTCTCGAGATATTCAGAGCCATAGGGTGGGGTCAGTGTGACCCCATAGGCGCTTTAAGATTCACCCGAATGGTAATTGCGAGCTTTGAATGTGCGGAACTCAGTTTCGCACAAGAATCCTTAGAGAAAGAGAGAGAGGGAGGGAGGGAGAGAGAGAGAGAGAGAGAGAGAGAGAGAGAGAGAGAGAGAGAGAGAGAGAGAGAGAGAGAGAGAGAGAGAGAGAGAGAGAGAGAGTCGTAGAGAAGCAAAAAAGTGTTTCTCGTAACGATAAGTGATGCACACAATAATGTCTGGCCTGCGTTCCTTGCCTATATGGTGTCTATGATGTAGCTAACGCTACTCTCACAAATGTACCGTCAATTAATCAAATTTGTTTTTTTTTTAGCGTCTGCGCTCTACGACGAATTATTGTAGAGTCCTATTTATTGTTTGGCCAAAGTTCGTATAAATTATTATCTCCGTGTTCACCCTGCGTCTGTACATTATCGCTGAGTGTTACGTTGAGTTTGTTTGGGAAAGCGCAGAAGTTTCTCGAAAATATACAAGTTATCAGAAATATCAGCGTTGTCGCTATCTGCAATAGACTCGATACCGAATCTCGAACGATATACGCTGTACGAGAGAGTGTTTGAAGAAAGATAGAAAAATATTGTTTAGCTCGAGCCAGCGCTTATTTCATTGCCCAATTGGTTAACTAGAAAATTTCACTCTACGTGCAAACTCGAATAACTCAATGACGAGTGAATATTTCTCGGATCCGATCGAAGGTTCTTAAAACTGATTCTGGAAGCTTGGAAAGTTTTTTTTTTTTCAATGGCGATATAATTCAGCATTCGATACTTATCCGTGTGTTTCTTCCAATGGCTGCACTTTGGGTCAAAACAATGATATCGAGAGTCGAAAAGCTTTCGAGAGAGGCAGGACTTAAAAAAACACTGACTGGATTTAAAGAATATTTAGTAGTGTCGAGTTCTTCAAGTTCGAACGTAAAGAGCGAATTTCCCGCGTAAATCAAATGAGGAATGAAGTTATTCAGCGGTTAGACTTGAGTGAGGGACGATTCGGCGCGAATTTTTTTTCATACCTGCAAATAGTACCTTGGAGGGTACGTGCCGAATTTATAAATATGTTGAATTTTTTTTACATTCTTCGTTTCGTGAGCAAATGAGATCACCGTTTCAAGGAACAACGAAAATCGTTCCAAAGATTTAAAAGCGTCGATAAGATATTGTCCTGGATATTATTTTCGTTGAAATCGGAGCACTGCGGTCCTGCCTCGGGCATGTGTGTCAACGAGGAAAAATGTGTTTTTTCATCGTCAGAGTTCATTGTGCGTTGTGTACGTTGCTTTTGTTTCCTTAATTTCTGTCTTGTCAGTCTGCAGTCATTAGTATGACTACGTGGCCGGCGTGTTCCTCCAATTGTGGGCGTGAAAGAGAGAGAGAGAGAGAGAGAGAGAGAGAGAGAGAGAGAGAGGGAGGGAAAAAGAGACCGGAATAAATTGACAGCGAGGTATCGGTACCGAGGAAATTGCGCCATCGTCAAGTTATCGGTCGATAAATCGATCGTATCGATTTTTTATCACACACACACACACAGACACACACACACACCCACGCGTTTGCGATAAAGACAATCTTCAAACTCGTCGTACTACGTTCGAACAGAGAATATATATCAAAGAAACTTGTCACAATCGTTTTATTCAATAGAATCAACACGAAAGTGAAAAGAAAGGCCGCGCGCGTGTTTTCCGTGACCGCGTTACCTCAAAAGCGTGAATCGCGAGATTTTATTCGAATTATTTCTTTGTCAAAAATCGTCACCGACGCGTATTTACTTTATCCATTGTGCCACATTCGTTTGCGTTGTGTCAAGATGCAAAATGAATCGACGACGACGACACCGACGGGTAATGTTAATGCAAACGTGAGTCACCGATCAATCGTGTGCATTTTAATGAGTTGTCATTTGTACGCTTGTTTCTCACGGACTCGTCGGAAAAAAATTACCGGGATGTGAAAGACGCGCGATCGCTCGGTCGTGGGTTTAGGCAGTCTAAGGATATCTCTTTCCCAAGTAGCAATTTTGGAAAAAGGTGTCGAACGGTCGGCTCAATGGGTAGCAAATGTCCGCACGGCGGTTAGTTCAAGTTGACAATCATCCAAAAAGGTAACTTGGACACATGATAACTTATGTATCTTGCAAACGGACATTTGGTGATACCAAACGTCCAGAAATTGTCATTTGGGCAACTTTCGACTATTGGGCATTGATATCTGGGTTATTAACTGGTCTAAGCTTGGGGCTCAAAAAGCACGTCGATTTTCGATATTTTTCACGATGAGGGTATTGTGATAACGGCATTAGCGCAGCCAGCCTCTTTCCTCGGGGGTAGGGAGAGCCGGCCTGACAAAAAGTAGTTTCGTTCACAATCATCTTTAGAATAGAATTTACTTAATAGTCGATAATCAGGTAACACAAAACATGAAGCTCTAATGATACGTTCATGTTAACATTAATATCAAACTCTTCCGAAACCTTAAAAAAGAATCCATTGATTTTTCAGCTTTCTTTAATCCGTTTGCCAGTCTTTAAACTTTACTTTCAGTAGGTACTCGATTAAATAAGTCTTAGCTTTTTGTTTTCTTCTGCAAATCGGACAACCACCTTTTTTTCTTGGATTTTTTTAACATTCATTATCTATGCTCTGCATTGACATATGAGACAATCGTTCCTGAAGCATTGTACTTCTAAGCCACGTTTTTATCCAGGCAGAGCTCACTGGAAGTAATATTGCTGCTTGGAAAAGCTTATACAAGTTGGGATAGTTGTCCTTTTTAATGTGCTTTCTTGATTTCTCAGCGTTTATTTCGTTCTTTTCAAATCAAAGTATGTTTTTCATGACCATCGCTTCAGCTTCTGAGACTGACGTATCGGCCATTAAGATTTTTAAATAATTATAGATGAAGTCCTCTGGGTTTGTTTGGGTATATTCTTTTTCAAAAATGCGTCTACTACATGAGCTAACGGCAGATTGTCAAATGGTGATCTTCCAATACTCTTCTGGTCGTTCGTCGGCTGGCAAATCTAATGTATTTCCTTTAGCCACAGTTAACTCAATTGTGAAGTTTGAATATCTAATTTACGTAATGAAATAGTTGCTTTTTGTACAAGTAACGAAATGACGACGAAGCAAATAGTTGAATTTTTATTAAATTACTTCTTTCCAACTTTCGGATTTGAAATTTTTATATGATTTTGACGAATACTTTATGCGCCTATTGCCAAAATGTAGCTATTTTGACCGTTTAGTTTTTTCGCAATAAAACTGCAAAGTCGAGCACTTTGAGTTACCGAAGCACGTCGTCTTATGGAGACGGTCAACCGGAAGTGGGCTGATGGATGGGCGAAACATGAATTTTAGACTCAGAAAAGCGTTTGGTACCGTAAAAAAAAATAGTTTGGATCAACCAAATCCTGCAGTGCGGGTGGCGAACGATATGAAAAATTCAATCGACTGCAAGATTTGGTTGAATTACAAATATATATTTATTTCCGGCAAATAAACTTCTTGATCCAGAAATGCACAGAGTACTTTCAATTGTAATTCCAGTGGCCTGAAACCAAACTTTATTTTAACATACTGAACGGTTGGGTCGGTAATCTCTCCCTCAAAAGCATTTTCAAAATATATAGCTCAACAAAAACATATACAGCAGAATGAAGCATGTGTGCATTTAATGAATTGCAGAGCATATTTCAGTCAATACATAATATGTTTGATAAAAGTTCATGTATAGTCCGTACCACTGAAGATATATTTTAAAAGAAAACCCCCCAACGCTGCCAATATAACGACCAAATATAAAGTTCAAATAAAACGCGGATTACTTGTATGAACTCCGATGTAGTTAATCCAACCCACTATATGGCCAGGAGGCTATTGCTATTTTCACATGATAATTTGGTTGTTTCAACTAAACTGGCTTTGTCACTTGAATCGAATTGTATCTCAATCGAGTAAAATTAGGTTGCTTCAAGCAAAATTGTTTCAACTAAATATACACCGTTGGTATTACCAAACAAGTTTTTCTGTGTGTAGACATTTTAGACTCATACATTTTTTCCATCCTGGGGCGTATACCCCTCCCTGTCCCCCCTTGGCGACGCTCTCGCCCTTGGGCCTCTGTCTCTTGTCTTATCCCCGAACTCCGGGAAAAACCGCCCTTTATGACCCACTCAAGAGTCACGCACGCAGATATCGAAGTGGCTGTTTGTGAGCCCCGTCGACGCAGAAAGAAAATCAACGAAACATTTCTCACACTATGAAAAAATCATTCGGCCATACGATAGAAAATGTTACACAAACTTTGTCCGAATTTTCAGTGAATTGGCCGAATAGATTTGTATGTACGACGTACACCGTTTCAAAAAACCATTGCGAGAAAAAAAAAAGTTCGCGTTAACACGCAGCGTGGCAGTTATGACGTGGCGCAGTGGGTTGGCACTTCACGAAAATCGTCATAACTCGGTCAATTTTTACAGAGCCTTCGTTGCAAATTAATGTTAAGGGGGAAGTCTCTCTAGACAGCCGAAGATAGGCGAATTTCGAATTTTTTTTTGTGTCCAAACTTTTCTACATAATTAAAACTTTATGTACATATTATTGCGCCTTCGATTATCGAAATTTATTCGCTTGATGGTTGCTGCCTGAGTTGTTCCACGGTGTACAACCAAGCGTCTGGTGGATTGATCTGAAACATCAGAGCTGAGAGGTTTTAGATTTCTAAGACGACCACGCTCTATGTCAACCTAAAGTTCCTTGAACATTATTTATTTAACCTACTTTTTCGTTAACAAATACTATTGAAAAAATTTTATGCAAAACAACATTTTTCAAACGCGTACCGTTTTTGGAATTTTCACTTTTCTTGGGATTTTTTTGGTTCAAATAGAGCGTGTGGTTCACAGAAATTTAAAACATCTTGGCTGTGATGTTTCAGATCAATGCACCATACGCTAGGTCGTACGCCGTGGGACAACTCTGGCGGAAATCGTCTCCGAAGCAAGCAACTGCCGGCATTTAAAAATATTTGAAAATCGAATAATTAAAATATGTGATAAAATGTACATAAAATTTTAATTATGTAGAATAAATAGTTTCGACACAAAAAAATATTGAAAATTCGCCTATTTTCAGCTGCCGAAAGGGATCTTACCCCCTAAGGTGTTCCATTCGCGAAGGGCCGTATTTTGTGGGGGAATTAACATTCATTTTTCGTGTTTTTCAAGCACATCTATACTGGTTTCCGAAATATTTTTGATCAAATCCGGCTCTGAACACCTCAAAATTGGATATTAAAAGCCTTTTTAAGCGAAAGGGCAGTTAGGCAGAAAGAAAACAAGAAAATAGAAAAAAAACTTCACGCAGTGCGGACAAGTCCGGTTTTGTTCGCCAGCTTCTCAATTATTATACCCAAACATAGAATGGAATAAAAAACTGCACGAAAATTTAGTAGATTTAGACATTTTTAAATTTTTGCTGAAAAGTCACCGCTACGAAAATTCTTCTGCTAGTAACATTTTTCCAAGTTTTATTCATAATATTTTCTTCAAGCATTCGGTTTGAAGAACTTCCTGTTTTTAACTTTTATTCGGTTCAAGGCCTTGGACCACAGTAACTGGTATAAAATCATATGCGAGCGCGAGTAAAAATGATTGTATATACTTAGATACAATTATACAAAAATTATATACAATCAAATATATTCATATATACGTTTATATATAATTGTATATAACTCTATACGTTCGTATATGTAATCCGATATAAATGTACTTCCATCAAATTCGATTTAATAAAATTATACATAGTTCTGTATATAATGATATATGGACATACTATTTTTGTAGGGAGTTTATATAATTATAAGGAGTACAACTTTGCAGTGACCGTTTTTTTCAAAAGTTTAAGGCTTTATTATAAAAAAGTGGCTACATATTTTTTAATCAAAGTACTGCCCGTCGCTAGCTACGATCTCGGCCCATCTTTCAGGTAGCATTCGAATCCCGTGTCGATAAAAGTCTTGGTCCTTGGAGGCAATCCAGGAATCGACCCAATTTTTGACTCCTTCGTAAGTACCGAAGTGCTGGTCAGCCAAATCGTGTGCCATTGACAGGAACAAGTGATAGTCAGAAGGGGCAATGTCTGGAGAGTACGGCGGGTGGGATAAAACCTCCCATTTCAGCGTTTCCAAGTACTTTTTCACGACATTTGCAACATGGGGTCGGGCATTGTCATGCTGCAATATCACCTTGTCATGTCTTCCGTCGAATTGTGGCCGTTTCTCTTTGAGTGCCTTACTCAAGCGCATCAACTGACGTTGGTAGAGTTCCCCTGTGATGGTTTCGGATGGTTTGAGCAGCTCATGGTACACAACGCCCAGCTGGTCCCACCAGATACACAGCATCACTTTGGATCCGTGAATATTCGGTTTGGGTGTCGATGACGGAATATGACCAGGCAGTCCCCATGATTTTCGGCGTTTAGGATTATCGTAGTGAACCCACTTTTCATCTCCAGTCACAATCCGGTGCAAAAATCCCTTCCTTTGTTGTCTTTGGAGCAGTTGTTCACAGGTGAAAAATCGGCGCTCGATGTCTCTCGGCTTCAACTCATGCGGGACCCAGTTTCCGTGCTTTTGGATCATACCCATATCCCGGAGACGTTTTGAAACTGCTTGCTGGGTTACTCCTAACGTCTCGGCGAGTTCCTCTTGAGTTTGGCACGAATCCTGATCCAGCAAGGTCTCCAATTCTGCGTCTACAAAAACTTTCTGCCTTCCGTCACCATGCTTGTTCTCGACCTCAAAATCTCCACTCTTGAAGCGTTGAAACCACCGCCGACATGCTTTCTCACTAATAGAATCCTCCCCGTAAGCATCTACAAGCAAACGGTGGGCCTCAGCCGCAGATTTCTTGATGTTGAAGAAGTAAATCATAACCTCCCGCAAATGCTGAGAATTCGGTTCGTAGGTTGCCATGTTTGAGTACCTATAACTTTATAATGCATACACGTATCCGTTAGCTTTTTTAAATGGTTTACATTGGCAGAGCCTCTAGTTCAAAATGCCACTTTTTTATTGAGCTATGGCCACTACTTCGGCCGCAGTGGCTCTCTAAGTAAAACGGTCACTGCAAAGTTGTACTCCTAATAGATATAATATCATATGCAGTTATATTTAATTCAATATAGTGTTGTATATAATTATATATATACGTGAAAATTTTATTCACAGCATATAATATTGTGTATGGCCGTATTTGAGTACTTTTATTTTCTTTTGAAATATATACATATAAAAGAGGAAAAAGCCTGAGCCTGACTAAAAATGAATATATATTCATTTTTATATATTTGTATTTACATATTTGTATATAAATGTATACAATTGTATATACTAATATACAGTTATGTACGATAGTGTATGAATATATAGAAAATTTTATCGGGCCAATTTTCCTATAGGAAAATGTTCTACATATATTCATATACTATTGTACATAACTGTATATTAGTCTATACAATGGTATACATTTATATACAAACATATAAAATTCTATCGGGCCAATTTTTGTATACAATTGTATATGATCAATTAAAATACAATTATATATGTTTATGTATATTCTTTTTTACTCGGGAATTTAACAATTTTTTTTCGTATGAAAGTGATTCACTCATAAAATGAATTACACATCTATTTAGTATAAATATCAAGCTGTTAGAAAATACATATTTTTTTTTTCGATGTACAAAATGGCCTACTGCTCGAAACAGCTTTTTTCCAATTGGCGTTTTTCACTGAAAATTCATTTCTTAAGTTCAAATACCTACAACTTTTTAACAAAACAATATTTTTTAACCCTCAATCCGTGAAGGTATTTGAGGCACCTTAATCCCGTGAACCTGGGTCGTTTTTGTTTTTGCACTACCAAACCAACAATTGTCAACGAAAAAAATCTGAAAAAATTCATGATCCATCTTCAGGCCATACTTCTCAAGGAAAAATAGGATTTTCTTTTTCTTTTTTATTTTCAATATATTTTTTTTCCATTTAATATTAAGCAACCCGCGAAAAAAATGATTTTGGGCAGGAACGAAACCGACCCAGGTTCACGGATTGAGGGTTAATTCCGTACGTACTTCTCTAAGTATTCTAATGTAGATTGACGAGAATTTTTGTTTTTTGCTCTAAGTCAAAAATTGTGGATGGTAAATGTCACGCCGCGAAGCGCCTAAAAAAATATAACAAAAGAAAATATTAGCAGTTGGCCATTGTGTGCATCAAAAAAAAAAAATTCTAACAGCTTGATATTCATACTAAATAGATGTGTAATTATTTTTACGAGTGAATCACTTTTTCATACGAAAGAAAAAAATGTTAAATTCGCACATGATTTTATACCCGTTACTGTGGCCTAAGGCCTTAAATGATTTGGGGACCACTGTGTTGCACAAATATTGGAACATTCTGGATTATTATTTTACATCATCTTAACATTAATGGATTATTTAGCTTTTTTTACACGCTTAGAGCATTTTACATCAGACATCTAGAGTTATTTAGTGTATAAATTATTACACAGACATGTGGCCAGCGTGTCACTTCCATAAAGCGCCGTATAAACGATACGATTTTTACAGACGTAATTTTTCGTTAACAGTTCGGTAACGTGACGTGAAATTTCATCAAGATACTGAGGTCTATTTTTATTCGGCTATACACGAAAATCAGTTAATTGTTGAATATTCGGGATACTGAAAAAATCCCTTAAGGGGGATGTGTCTTCGGACACGGAAAAATTGCTGATTTTCATGATTGTTTTTTAAGAAAAGACTTTTTTGCCATTCTTGAGACTGAGGGTATGTTCTGTTGCTAATTTTGGCTGCAACGTGGTATTTTTTAATTAATTTTTAAAAATGGCTGATTCCTGGCATTTTAAACGGGTTTGTGGCGGATCTTGTCAGGCGGCGTGACACGTAGCGTCGGCGGAATGAATCTGAAAAAAAAACCACCGAATATTTTACTTTCGTTAACGCTCATACGCAGAATATGAACCAATGAAAGGTGAGAAATTTTGATAATCGATGAAATAGTACGCATTGAAACAAAAAAAGTGAATTTACCGAAAAAGTGGCTAGATTTTGCAATAAAAACAATACGCTGTTTGTTTATTTTCAAAAACATTTAGCTTCATATTCTAAACAGTAAGATTAGAAAGATTAATATCAAATTTCATCAAAATCGGTCGATTAGTTTTTCAGTTATACGTCGCGTCAGTTTTAAAAATGCAGTTCACAAGGCCGTCTCATACCACTGCAATTTTTAAATATCAATAAAAAAAATACCATGTGATAGTCAAAAGTAGTAATAAAATATACCCAGAGTGTCAAAAATGGCAAAGAAATCTTCCCTTAAAAAAAAATCATGGAAATCAGCAAATGTTTGCCTCACCTAAAGGTGAGGCAAACCCTCTTAAGAGCCTAGGCTGTAAAATTAGTCAAGAAAAAATCGTATTTCCAAAATTCCAAGCCCGCGCATAGCGAGAACAGCAGCTTATTGGAGCACGAGCCTACAGGCGCGATATTCAGCGCACTATTCACGACCGCCACGATCGGTCACGTTCATTTGGCGTGTGTTTCATCAACGAGCTTTCTCAGAACTGCGATCCCGCTGCTGCGTGAGTCAAGCCTGGTCCATATGATAAACAATCTATATTCGAGTGTGACGTCGCGTCGAGCATCCTCTGTGGTTTCACTCTCTCCGTGTTTCGTATCGCTTATATACCCCGCGGTCGTTATTCAACCGCGACTCGCCAATGGGACTATGGACCAGTTTGTTTCTTTTTTCTTTCCTCTTTGGGAATTCTGTCGCCAGGCTGATAATACACGCGCGTATTCCGACAATTCGTCACTCGACGAGAACAATACGCGTATGCCCCCCCCCCCCTCGTATCGCGAGCATTGCTCATTGCTCGACTGCACCACTCGCCAAGACTCGTGTCACGTTTCAGCGAAAAGATAATCAACTGTACGAAGAGGAGCAAACGTTTCCGATAATTCGCTGTTTGCTATGAGACACGAATTTTTCAATGCAAACTTCCTGTGATCGCGCATGTGTGCACGTTGTCAATAAATTGATAATTCTTGAGGGCTTTGAGAAAAGTGGCGCCAGATCGGACCGTGGCCCGCAGCCCACGGACGGAGCAGTCGCGCGACCGCAGCGCCGCCACTTTTGTACTACAGCCGGGGAGCAACGCGATACGCAGCGCCGTAGATACACTTCCGGCCTTCCGACGAACTCGGGAGCCTTTGGAGGACGAAATGATCGTTGCGACTAGCCAAAATTTGTCTTTCACAAAGGATTCCTGACTAGTAATAAATTGAGTCTACTGTAATCCGAAGGCCTGAATTATAGGTGCATCTTGGAGATTTCTTTGGCACTTGAGAAAATTTAGTGTCAGCCCTTGCAAGAAATCCGCCCGAGTGCTGATAACTATAGCGCAGATACAAATTCTTCTCTTTATGGAAGTACGATCACTTTCGCGGGGTCAAAAGAGAGTTTAAATTTATTTTACCCACAACTGCTTTGATTGATGTTTACTTGTCTTGATTATTCGTATTATCCATTATAGTGTGCCGAATGTTGTGGTAAATAATGAATTATCGCACGTGAACAAATAAAAACTGACAAAAATAGATTGTCAACGCCTCGGTAGTAATCTATCTAAGTCTGTGGGTGCTATTTCGTCGTTCTGACCATTTGCAACCGGAAATTGAAACTTTCTTGTAATGTAGTGCTTTAACTACACGGTGGAGATTGATTTTCTTATTTTTTACAATATCTATTATATCTAATCTATCGAATTTCAGTTTTCCAACGGGTTTAGTTGGATACGTGAGCAGAAAAACCACGATCATCGCACTTCCGGTTGACCGTCTCCATAAGACGACGTGCTTCGGCAACTCAAAGTGCTCGACTTTGCAGTTTTAATCCGAAAAAACTAAACGGTCAAAATAGCTCAAATTTTAGCAATAGGCGCATAAAGTATTCGTCAAAATCATATAAAAATTTCAAATCCGCAAGTTGGTTTCGTAGTAATGATCGTACCTCCTTAAAAATGGGTGTTCTGGAATAATGAAAGAGCACAATCTTCCGCTCGGTGTAAAGACGAGCGGGCGGTATCTCGTTTTCTAGAAACGTGCGATGTTCGGAAGAAAGCTTGTCGCAGATTTTTACCGACCGAGCAGTACGCCAACATCCGTAAACTTCGGTACTTCAAAGAATTTTTAGTTTCCCTATCAAAATATTGAAATGCCCGTACTTCAATGCGGAAAAAATCGTCAATCATATATCAATCAATAAAATCTTGATACTATGCATTGCAATCGGTAAAACGTCGAAACATGGCCACTTTCGTCTCACATTCTTTGAACGAGGGGAAAGAAATAGTAAATCCTTATTCTCGGACGAGGTTCGCGGAATTTGCGGTCTCTCCGGGCAGTCCTTTTCACAAAGCGAGCTGGCATGACTAATGTAGGAAAAACAATGAGCGTTAGAATCTTAGGATTTGACAACGATGGTTCCAATTGATACAATCTTTTCGAATGGTCAGAGCAAGGCAAGACTTGAGATGATCGCGAGCGTTCTCGAGGTCTAGAGACGATGCTCGTTAGTTGCCCATTCCCAGGCGCCTGGCCTAGGGCCCTCGGGCCTTTGTCCCTTGTCTTATCCCATAAGTCCGGAATGAACATTCCTGGCGTTTATCCAACTCGAGAGTCACGCGACCCCATATCCGACCGATTCGCGTCAACGCATAAAGAAACGCAACGAAAAAAATCTTCCCACGGTAATAATTCGACGATCCCGAATTCGAAAACTCCCAACGAGAAACCACGTCGAACGCGGCTTTCGATTTATTCAGCACAACCAAGCAGAGCTTCTCCTCAGAACGCCCACGCGTTCGTAGCGAGTGAAAAAAAAAAAACAAATTGAAAATTGTCCGCAAGACGCAAATTGCCATATTATCGCGCGAGTCGACATGCCTCGGGTGAAGATCACATACGGTCGTAGAAACGCGAGCGTCATCGCGCGCAGTAAAACTTTGCGCATCGCGCAAATTGAGCGACTATATAGGGGAGTATTACCCCCGTTTGTGCGAGACCTACCGCGGCTATCGATCCGTTGGAAGGCTTCGCAACGAGAAAAAGGGCTTCCCTTTCCTCCGATTTAAAGAATAATCTCGCTAGCCAGTCGTCGCTGGTCGATCGCCAGCGCATCCCCGAAAGTTGCTTTTTGCCCCCCCGATTTAAATCGATCACGTTCTACACACAAATATACGGACATTCTTTCGCCTTCTCGGAACGTAAACGGAACACTGTTCTTTGTTGTTTTGCCTCAACGCGCGCGTTCGACCGAACGAATACGTAAAATGAGTGTGGACCTGAAACTGTGCGATGATAACAATTGTTTCGAGCTCTCATCGGTATAAAGTACGACGATATATATATACGTAGAGGCTTGCCGGACCATTATATAGTCTTGTATTTCGTTACGGCTGACGGCCTTTTCCCGTGGCCTTCCTCCACGTCGCGCCTTGGTATATTTTAGTTTTGTACTTATAATACGTGCGCCTCGACGAGCGGCCAACCACGCCGAGCGACGGGGGCCCATCGAGGCACGGCCATTGCAGCCTCGCTCGTTTCTCAGTAACGAAGTGAAGTGCTCGAGTTCGCGTGTGTACACCCCAGTGTCACTTGTAACTTGATTTTTTTTTTCGTTTTTTTTTTGTTTTTTTATCGACGGTAACAATTTTGCCCTAAACCGGCGTGAACGTATTGTTTTTTGTTTGTTGGGAAATCGCGTTTTTGATTTGTCCAACGATAAACGTGTGTTTGCATCCGTTCTTCCGAGTGTGTCTTTGTTTATACTTTTTTGTCACGATCGAAACGTGCCGAGTGACGAAGGATTGTAACAGTTCGCAGTTTCCTGTTTTTTTTTTGGAAATTCAACTGCGAACACAAAATAACGAAGCCGCGCAGCAACTAGAGGGCGTAACGGTACGTGTTAAAAGTAATAATCAGACGCGCAATTTTCTCTTTGAAGTTGAGCTGCGCCTTATCGCGCGAGATCGTTTCGAGGGGGAAAAAAAAAATTGAAAAACAGCTCGATAGACGCTCCGCGGCGTGAAATTCCGTCGTATTTGTTCTTTTCTCGCATAGCGCCGTTCCTCATTTTTCTCGCTACATTGTACGAAGCGATAAGATTGCTCGCGCGACATATGGAATTGAATTTGTTCGTGCCTCTCGAGTCCTGCCTCGAGATATATGCACAAGGACGCGTACCGCGTGAGATTGCCGCGAAAGTGACTGCAAACAAACGAGATTATTCGTTATCCTCGCGGCTTTCGAGATTTTCCAAAGAATTTCGTAGCGATAAAGCGTTCGTGGAAGTTCCGAAGATTGCATTTTCGTACAAGCGCATCGAATAAGCTCAATCCTCAGGAAGTCTCCGAAAATAATGACCTTTCGTGCGAGAATACATGTTGAAAATCTTTTTGGAATTCGATAATGGGCATGGCGGATAGAAAGTAACGAGTTTCACATACGGATGCTTTGGAGGAAAAAAAAAGTTCTTTATCTTTTCCTACGCGTCTTCCTGTGCTGAACCACCAAAAGAGATATTCCCGGTGGGTTTCTCCTTACCGTCGCTGGCATTACGAAGTACAAAGAACGGGCTTTGTACCGAGGGACACACACACAACGCGATACATATCTGTATGTTGCTTACGTGCCCACTTCCGTTTATCGTCGCTCTTTCTCCTTTGCGGAGCATGTGCGACGTTGCCGGCTCTGACTCGCGACGCGATTCGAAACAGACAGAGCGAGGGCGAAGAGAGACGAAAAGAGCCATGTGAAAGTTCAAATAAAGAAATATATATATATATATAATACGTATGAGCAAATGCGAGGCGTACATCGCGAGTTTTTTTCTTCGTGTACCCTCGTCTCGCGCATATGGATATTATAAACACTATACATCATCGCCCACGTTGAAATTTACGTCGCGGGCGCTCCCAAACGCGAATATCATTGTGTTTGTTTTTTCCCCTCTCTTTTTTCCATCGCAAACGGAACGAATCGACCTACGTCACTCGTGGAATATAGAACCCAAGTCCGTATCGATCGCGCCTTTGCATGGGCGCCTGGAAACTACGGTATTCGCGATGGTATATACAGGGTGTTCAAAGAGTGGGGGGTTGACAATGTAGAGGTAGATTCGGGACAAAATTCCGAGTGGAAAAGTCCCAAGGAGTTTTTAGATCGGATGAACTGTTGGCGAGTTATCGGTTGTGAAGGTCCGACCAATAGGAGGTGGACGATGACTGGGAGTACGTCGGTGAGCGGAGGACCTGGGTGTGCGCGGTCGCTAGGGGTGAGCTCACACACACGGGAGGACTCGGCTCACCGACGTACCGAGTACTCAGCGCGCGCCTCTGATTGGCCGAGGGTTAATCATTCATAACTCGTCGGAGGTTCGTTTGATCGAGAAACGTCTCGAGGCGTTTCGACGCAGAATTTTGTCCTGAGTCTACTTTTACTTTGTTGAGCTGCGGCTCTCGGACACCCTGTATATGTATATGCGCAGTAGGATGGGCTTATTTGCTAAAGGTCGTACAGGCGCGCACACACGGATGAACGTTGTGGCCTTTCGTTTTTTTCGCTATCTCTTTCTCTCTCTGCAATCTCCCCGTTTATCCGTGTGTACACGTCGAGGAACTTTTATGGAAAACTCGTAGGCTGACGATACGGGGGACGCGCGAATCAACGCTCCATTGCCTTTTTCGGAATCGCGCGATGTTGAATTTGCAGAATTTTGGAATTTGCTATCTCGGTATAACGATAATCATTGGTAAAAAACGAGTAAAAGATCGAAAGTTTTTTCCTTCGTATCGTCGGTGAAAGAATGTTTACGCAATATGGCTTTCTACCGTGGATCGCGCGCGTCGCTAAATAGATTATTTTACGTTTAACAATGAAAGGAAAGTTTCTCCGATCGGACGATACTTGTCTGACGAGGGAGGAGATACGCGCTTGGAATTCGACCGGCGTAGTATTAGTATTGTTGGCTCGGAATATCCAGACAATAATTACACGAGACATTCCTGCGATGACGCGCGGAGTGGGGGAAATGAGAATTCATCGTGCGCCACCCGTGTGCGTGTGAATACGTACGCGGGGCCCTGTGGTGGGAAGCGCCAACGTGGACTCCGACCGCGATGTGGCAAAACGAGCTCGCTCCATCGGGCGTACAGTAGAGCTTCGATTATTGCTACACGATAAAAAAAATACCGAATTTTCAATGACAATTCCGTAGTCGATGGCAGCGATTAGTCTGCTATTCATTTGCAAATTTATACACAATCGGGACACTATTGCGATAAATTTGCTACGGAAAAACATTTTACAGGTTATGTTCACGGGTGAAATTTTCCTTCGAATTTGGGTCGAACCTGCTGGTGTCTCAATATTTTGCTGAACGTAAAGCGTAGAATCGAGCTGTATGGAGAATTCAATTACGGTATTGTAATCGGGACCCCACTGTAGACGACGAGTAACAAGAGAACGGCGAGAAAAAGAATACGGGGCCATGGGAAACTCTGTGTAAACGCGGCAACGTCGCGTTTGCCCGTACAGTATCAAAGAGGGCGAGAGAGAGCGGGTGGAAGCCAGAGAGAGAGAGGGAGAGAGACGGGTGAACGAGCTGTACAGCTGTGGGGCACATTGTGACTACGAGGTCGCTTCTCGGTTTCCCTCGAGAGCCGTGCCATTCTGGGAACTACGGGATATCTCTCTCACTCCCTCCATTCCAGCGCTCTCTTCAAATAAAAAACTGCACGCCAATGAGATTCCATTTGGGCATTTCCGTCCGGGAGGACACACACACACGATCTCACAATTCCGTAGTTTTTTTTTAAATGGAAGAGATCATTCATAATATTTTATTTTCGTTCGGGCTGCTGCCTCGAAACGAATAGTGAACTTACGTCAACGAATGTGTAGTGTTTTCCTGCGGCCCTGTCGTTCGCAATTGCTTCAAGTTCTCCCTACCACGCGTGCGGTCTCCTCGACGTCCGTTGTGCAACGATCGCAAAAATCTTCGCATTTTTGTAGATAAACCGGTAAGGCGTGGATATGAGTGTGGACGCGAATTTCTTCCGCCAGATGTCGCATTTGCATGAAGTCTCGATGTGCAAATCAAAACAAAAGCGCGGAAGATTTTCGTTTTTTTTTTCTTTCGAAAGTGTCTAGTCACGTGTTCGACGGATGAAAAAAAACCATTGTAAACGCACGCTAGGGAATACACGAGCAGCTTTGCCGTGTTTTTAGCGTTTACGACTAGAGAGACTGATGGACAAAGACCGAAGTAGAAACGTTGCGTGCAGGGCTTTTCGCGCGGACATTGTGTTTGAAAAGAATACCTTTTACTTTGAAGGTGACAAAACATTGGGCGGTTGATGCACGATAGGGACATCGTAGCGTCATCGAAACACGTGACCATGTAAAATCGTCTCCTTTTGAGCGCGTCATATAACGCGATTAACGAAGAGAAGCATCTTTCTGTCGAAAGGCTGTCCGCGGGGCGGGGGCGGGGAGAAACGAACGTGCTCGGTTACATTGTGAGACGCGTGATTTCTTTCTTTTTTTTTCTTCGAACAATGAAGAATAGTGAACCGGAGAGAATGGAGACAATAAGGAACAATAAAGAATAGAGAAGTAGCAAGAATCGAAATGATAAACAGTAGTGGAGCAGAAAGAATCATAATATCAAAGAACAAAGGAGAATCACAAATTGAAATTATAAAGAATAGAGAAGTAGAGAAAAAATAGAAAAGGTCACGGTGGACTGGGAGGTGTATCACGTAACGTATGAGTGCCACATACCTAAAATTTTCGAACAGATATTTCTCAAAGATGAATAATTATAGCAAAAGAAAATCGTCAATCCCCGCGTTCGGGAATTCTTCAGAGCCCGATGCTTCGTGTCTCCTAAAAATACTTGACCGTCCACGAGAAAACTGGGTCGGAAAATTTGTGAGGTTATGTCGAACTTGTAAATGCCCTTAATAACCATCCAGAACTACAAAGAATCGAAGCGAAGAACTCGCGAAAAATTCCAACGTACAACTTCTCGCTTGATGCGCAACCCGACATTCTATACCCTAATGCATAACCTCCAAAACTCGCTCGGTTTTCGACCATTCTTGGCGCGCGAAAAACGGCGTAGTCGAAGGAAGAAAGGCGGAAAAATTCGAATTCTTCGATTTACCATCGCCGCGTGAATGTACTGATCCTTCGTTTCTCTTTGCAGTCTTCAAAAGTGGCGTCGGAAGTCGAATCTTCGCGCATACATGAGGAGATCGGCGTGCGTCCAGATATCGGCAGCTTGAAAAGTGAGAAAATGACGGACATAATAGAGCATTGCGACCTGCGCGACAATCACCTAGTATCGATGAAGCAAACGATAGTGCCGACGAGTCGTCTGTCGTTATTTGCCGCGCGTCCGCAGGCCTCGACGACGACGGTGGACGAGGTTGACAATCGGGACTATCGTATGGAGGAAGTGAGACTGAGGAGTTACGCGACGTGGCCTGTGCCGTTTTTGGATCCGGCCAAGATGGCAGCCGCGGGTTTCTACTATACCGGCGAAGGCGACACGGTCAGATGTTTCGAGTGCAAAGTGGAGATATGCCAGTGGGTGGAGGGCGACAATCCGATGGCTGATCATCAGAGATGGCAGGAACGATGCCGCTTCATAAGAAAAATTCCTTGCGGCAACGTGCCGATAGGCGAAAACCCAAATTCCGTGCCCCAGCCGAGACCCAGGGGCCACGACGTTTGCGGCCCGTACGATGTCGAGTACAGACCCGGCTCGACGGCCGACTGCCACTTCCAGAGTCCAGAATTCTCCCTGCCCAGCACCGCCAAATTGGGCTCCCTCGGCATCGGACGACCCAAAGGACCCGCCAATCCCGAGTACGCGAGCTACGACGCGAGATTGAGGACCTTCGAGTCGTGGCCCAAGTCCATGCCCCAGACCAAGGAGTGCCTCGCCGACGCGGGCTTCTATTACACCGGCAAGGGCGATCAGACGCTGTGCTACCATTGCGGCGGTGGACTCAAGGATTGGGAACCCAACGACGATCCTTGGGAACAACACGCCAAGTGGTTCCCCAAATGTTACTATCTGCTGATGGTCAAGGGACAGGCATACGTCAATACCGTCACAGGACAAACGATCGCGCTGCCTTCCAACGAGGTAATACTCTTCAGTCATGCTGTGTTCGATCGCGACGTATAGTGCGGGCTGAATTTTCGGTGCTTTGTTCGCTAGAGAATAAATTTATACGGCTGCATATACCTAGAGACAAAAAACGATGCACAAATTGCGAATTTTTTTTTTCAGGAAACGGTTGATGCAAAAACAACGCATTTTTCTTTAACACAAAAGTACATGAATTGACTTTGCGGAAATTTTCTCGAAAAACAATTGCCCAAATGAAAATTTCTCGGGAACAATTGCCCGGATGAACAATTTCTCAAATACAATTTCCTGAAAAGAATTTGCAAAATGAACAATTTCGCGAATACAATATCACGAATGGACAGTTCCCCGAATGGACAATTTCCTGAATGAACAACCCAAACAAACCCAAACAAATTCGGGAAATTGTCCATTCGGCAAGTTGTGTACGAGAAACTGTCCGCTCGATAAGCTGTGTTTGGGAAATTGTTCATTCGGGAAATAATTCTTTCGGGAAATTGTAGTATAGAAATTGTCATTCGGCTAATTGTTTTCGAAGAATTTTTCGCAAACGCATATATTTTGAGAGCGTGTAAAAAAAATCGTAAAGAAAATGAATTTTTTTTCGCGACGTTCAGCGGTGGACACTGTTCAGCTGAGTCGGTCCATCTGAAATCTAAACGCCAAACAGGTTATTCAAGCTAACAATACACGGAGAAAAATACGGCCTCAAATTCTAACGCTGGTTGCCAGAATTCTAATATTCAGTGCTAGAAAAGTATATCAGTTTACTGCCAGTTCGAAATTCTAAGACTTGTTACCGAAGTGTAAAAACGATTTTCACACCGTATGGTAAAAATGATGCGTGCATATTACATTTGAAACTATTCTCGCATAGGCGCGAGTCCTATATGCTGTATAGTACAAATAATGCGTCCTTTGTAAAATACCAACCTTTATTACACGCTATATTTTCATATGGACTTTACTATACGTATAGCATGAATCTTCGTGTACGTATAGATTTCACTATACGCATAGCATTAATCTTCGGCGTATAGCGAAAAATATTACGAAGTTATTAGTAAAATGTGTCTCTTATGCCGTACTTTTTGTAGAATACTGGAAACTAATTGTTCCAATCACGTGGGCAAAATATTTTTCGATTGCTACAAAAAATCACAATATGCCGAATAAAATGTATTATTTGTATCAGTTTATGTCCCATATCGTGGGTTAAAATTTAAATTTCTTCATTATTACTATACCATAATTACAATTTTTATCTTCCATTCAATACTTTTTTATATTTAATGATTTTTTTAGAAGCATAGTATTAATTCTAAACTTCGAGGCCCCTGCTTTCTCCGTGTACATACGAGTCGTTGACGATCGTCAATTTTTTAAATAATTTTTTTTTAACAACGTGACGACGAATTGAAATATGAGCATACAAAATCTGTGAAAAAATCGTCATTTTTACGTAATTGTTAAAAAATAAAGATCGATTTTAAAGAACTGAGATCGTCAACGACCTTTAAATGTTTCTCATCGTATCTACCGTAAATTTGGAAGCAATCCATTGAGTGGTTCTCGAGATATGTCCACCTACTTTCAGAATAGTGTTTCGAGAAAAACGCGTACAAAGTTTGAAGTATGGTGCCACCGCTCGCCCGACCGACTGTTAGAAGCTGTAGCTCATTGAAGCTTAGGAAAATTTCAGTGAAATTTTCCGGGAATATAGCTAAAAGGTGTTACTATCGGATAAAAAATATTTTTGCAAAATGCAATTTGTTGACCCACTCAGGTGGATGTAGCCCGATAATGAGCTGGTGCTGCTTTGGTGATCGCAGCTGGAGGATTTCTGTATTGTGGAGTTCCTCCTGTTTGCTGATGGAAAGCTCATCCAAGCAGTTTTGGCAGGTCGAATCGAGTTGATTTACATAATTGAGAGAATTTCATGATACTGAAGTTTGCATCGTTGCAGACGCAACGAATATTTTTTTAATTCTCGATTTTTGATGATCAATTAGTTGCTTTATGTGTTTGGGCCACGTCTCCCGGAACTCACCCTTAGGAGGGGGTGAAAATCGACAAAAATATGACATTGAAGTTTGCATCGTTGGAACGCAACGAAAATGAATAGTTCTAAACTTCTTTTATATCTTTCAGTGCATTTTGCCTACGAAAATCCTTCAACCATTTCTCAAAATATTTGTTTAGCAATCTACAATATAAAGCT
The DNA here is from genome assembly GCA_951751655.1 of Ophion costatus. Lineage (NCBI taxonomy): Eukaryota > Metazoa > Arthropoda > Insecta > Hymenoptera > Ichneumonidae > Ophion > Ophion costatus. Next base: position 20,593,294 of record OX632358.1, read on the forward strand.
ATAAAAGCTGGGCAGAAAAACTTTAATCGTTAATTAACTAAGTTAACATATTGCTTAACAATTTAACTTTTAAGTTAAATTTAAAAACTATTAACGGTCGTATTGACTTTCGTTAACTTTAACTTCCGTTAAGTTAAATCCGTTTCCTCGTTTTCGCGATGCGCGCCACGCTCACGTGGCGGGCGGCGAACAAAAGAAGTGCGCGGCGCGAGTGAGATGAACCCTATACTGCGTTCAACGAGAGAACGACATACTTCCGAACCTAAATTCGTCCGGTGCGCTCAGATCCCGCCTCTTCTTTGCCCTCTCTACTTAGTTTTTTTTTTAATTTACCTTCCGTACCTAGCCTACCCTACTAGACCCTATTATACTATACATCTATCTACTGTAGTGCCGTGTACGTATGCTCTTATAAAAATGTATTTACGTATTAATCTGATTATGAAATCCTAATTTGACTGATTAATTTCAAAAATAAGTGTCAGGAAAAACATAATATGAATTACGAGAAATTTCATATAGATTGTTAACTTTAACGGATAACTTTAACTTGCGTTAAATTTTCAACAAATTAACGCTTTGACGATTAACAAAGTTAACTTTTCCAGTAGCGTAATAACGATTAACGAGGTTAAGAAGGTACGATCATTACTACGAATCCAACTTTGAGATTTGAAAGATTCATATAATTGGGCGGGGGGAAAAATGTCGAATTCGAAAATGACGAATGTTCGAATATAGATAGATCAATCTTACTAGGGTCTGTGAAGTCGAAAATAACAATTACGAATATGAACACCTCGGAAGTTGATATATAGCAAAAAACAAAAATCAAATTTAATAAAATATCGAAAAACATAATATCGATGGGCCTGTACACATAACACCAAATAATTCGAGACGACAATTCTCCGAATTAAAAAAATGGCGATGGTTCACAATGCAGAAAATCATTAAAGCGAGCGGCCAAAAAGTCGAGTGGTTGAAATCGCGGAGGGTCAAAATGTAGAACGGCCCGGATGGCGAATCGAGCAATACGTTACTTGCGCCTCAGAGTGAAGCTGCGAGATGGCGCTGTCGGTCAGTCGGCTAAAATATCGTAAGGCAGTCATCCCACGTGACGGACCCCACCACGTTCGCCATTTTGGCCGTTCGACATTTCGAGTCATCGACATTTTGCGTTTCGATATATTGCTTTTCGCCACAGACGGTATTACGCATATTAGGCACTCGCTATTTTCTGTTTCGAAGATATGGGTGTTCTACATTTTTCGATTCTGTATTTTTATGTTCCGAATTGCAGACAATGTGAATATTCGCTTTCGAATAAATTAGCTCTCCAATAAATAATGGTTCGATTTATAGTCATTCGATTTTTTTATCAGTCGAAAGATAAAATTTCGAATAATTTAACCTTCGTTATTTTGAGAGTTCATAATTCTGCCGTTTCGAAATCTTTGTCGCTCTATATTTGGTCATTCGACATTTTACCCCGACCCATATGATATTGACAAATACTTTTTGCGCCTATTGCACAAATTTGAGCTTTTTCGACCGTTTAGTTTGTTGCAATAAAACTGCAAAGTCGAGCACTTTGAGTTGCCGAAGCACGTCGTTTTATGGAGACGGTCAACCGGAAGTGCGATGACCGTGGTTTTTCTGCTCCCGTATCCGACTGAAGCCTTTGGAAAACTGAAATTCAATAGATTAGATATAATAGATATTGTAAAAAATAAGAAAATCAATCTTCACCGTGTAGTTAAAGCACTACATTACAAGAAAGTTTCAATTTCCGGTTGAAAATGATCAGAACGACGAAATAGCACCCACAGACTTAGCAACGTCGGGAGTAACAGCTGATGCGTTTGACGAACATAACCCAGCTTTGTTTTGCAATTAATTTGAATAGAAGCCACCACAAAATATGCAAACAACAATTTATGGAGTTTTATCGTTTATCGCGATCAATAATATGTATAATTATATTCTGCCTATCGTGTTGACTCGGCTGAGGTAATTCAAGCCTATTTCGATAGGCTTGTATTTGATTACGTTAATATTATTACGAAGATTACTACCGAGTCGTTGACAATCGAATTTTTCAGTTTTTATTTCTTCACGTGCAATAAATTTATCATTTACCACAACATTTGGCACACTATAATCGACAGTACGAATAATCAACTTAAGTAAAGATCACTCAGAGCAGCTGTGGGTAAAATAAATTTAGACTCTTTTTTGACCCTGTGGAAGTGATCGTACCTCCTGGAGGTTTTGATTAACTTTGCCCACCTTTGGATATAGATATAGAGACACCACGATGAAGTAACGAAAATATGAAAAGCAAATTCCGAAAAACACCTCCACGCAGCGAATCCGAGATATTCCGACTAACCGGCGCGGCCGTTTTCGTTATTTTTTGTCGCAGGAGACGATGCAAATGAATTTGCCGAGTTACATAAAGAAGGTCGAGCCAAAGGAGTGCTCGGATGCTCAGAAGGAGGCTAAAAAGTCGTGCAACGCGGGTCCAAGCGGTCAGAGCGGCAGCAGTCCCGTCGAGGCTGCGTCGAAAGTGCACACGGAACAACAGAAAGCGACGGTCGTCCCTAGCAGCGAAGCCGGCACGACGTCGTCCGAGGAGAACGTTAAGAAGCCCATAGACGACGCACGTCTCTGTAAAATATGCTACGGCGAGGAATTGGGCGTTGTATTTTTGCCCTGCGGACACATGGTCGCTTGCGTTAAATGCGCCCCCGGTATGGTCACGTGCGCCCTCTGTCGACAGTCGGTCAGTATGACCGTACGCGCGTTCTTCTCATAGTAAGGACCACCCTAGGTTACGCACTCCCTAAGAATTGGCGTCCTGTTCAATTTGGATAAATAACAAATCGCGGTGGAACGTAAAACATAACGATAGCGAAGAGGTTAAAAATAAGAGTGAGAGAGGAGGGGGGGGGGGAAGAGAGAGAGAAAAAGGGAAAAACTGAGAACCCGCGTGACCCGACATCTTGAGAAATTCAGCGTCGTCGCCCGCGCCTCGTGCGCTCGAAACACGGCAACCAAGGTAGCAAACATGGTTCTTTTTTTTCCATTATCAAATATAAAGGCTGAATGACATGACTCATGGAGCATACCGGTTTGCGGATACAAGCACGATTTTTGGCGTATCTTTCGTATCTGCGAGAAAGCGCGAGAATCAAGCTCCGCAATCTTCGTCAGTTTCAATTCCAATTTTGACGTTCTCCGAGCCTCGGAGCAGATCGCGACCGAGGTAAACTCGGCGCTCGTATCCGCAGCCGTTACGTTGCTATTTGCGCGATCTTATGTATAAACTCGATGTTTTTTTTCCTCTTGAAGAGGAAACTAACGATTCGCGACTCGACCTGCGAACCGTGTCAGGTTTTTCGTGCGAACGAAAAACCGAGAAAAGCCAGAAAAGAAAAGAGTACGACAAAAAAAGGGTAAAAATAGCAACTTTGCATGATGTCTAGTCATACGCAGTATTACGCAGCGAACGTGGGTGGGCGTTTGTATTCGCAGACGCGCGAAAGAGAAAAATAATTCGGGAGCCCGAAAGAGAAAAACGAAGAGGTAAGCCGCTGAATGACGGATGTCGCGAGAGGGTCTTTGTGTCCATTTTATAACTGTATATTTTTTTTTAATCCATTATTATTCGTTTTCCTTTGTTCGGAGAAAGAAAGAAGAAAACGAAGAGCAGATCCTTTTTAAACGTACTGTGTGTCGCGTACTGTGTGTATAATTACGATTTAAATATCTATTCGGTATATATTGTACAGTGGGCACGTGAAGTGAGAAACTTCTTCTTCTCGGGGTGAAAACAAAAGAGACTGTGTAATTTTCGTGAAAAAAAAATAAGCACACACACACGCGCACAAACGAGGTACGACGATCAAAGTTCGGCGTCTGATTTGCTTGAAAAAGAAAGAATAGCGAGACACGGCAAAACATGGTTTTATATGCGATTGTGACTGATAAAGAGAGAGGGAGAGTAGGAGAGAAACGTAACGGTGATCTGATGTCCCATGTTGCTACCGATAACCGAAATGTGCTCGAGCACGAAGAAGGTTTTGTTGTTGTTTTTTTTACTGCAATTACGTTCACCACCGCGCGTTTGAAACGAAAGTCGAGAAACCTGATGTTCGGTTTGAGCCTTTTGGAGGGTCTCATACGACGTGACGGGTATTCGAAGAATTCACGCGGAGATCACGATTCAACGAGCGAGAAAAACAATTCACGATAAATCGTTCTTTTTCCCCCTACTGTTTTGTTCTGAACAAGAATTACATCGCGTGTGACGTACACTTTGGGCCTTTTGGAAGGTTCCGGAATGAACGCCGATACGTAAGCCCTTCGAGTGCACGAGGGGGCGATTTCTTTTCACCCCTCAACGCGTCTAGCCTCGACCATGAATTAATTAACGACCGAGAAGCGTCGTCGAGTGAAAAAAACGTGCACAGCTTTCCGCAAATTCAAAGCCGAGGGTACCTGGGGTCAAGTCGTGACCCCACGTGCACTTCGTGATTGCACTCGACGGTTCAAACGAGAGAAAAGTTACGCGCGACGCAAAGTTTCTTTTTTGTTCCCCATCGAGGAAAAATTGTACACGAGGTATAATCATATTCACGGGTTATAGGGTTCGAGTATTTACAGCCTAGGGAGACGCGGATTTAAAATGGACGAATCTTCCTCGAACGGCGGAAAGACGTTGCCGAATTTTCGTTTCTTTTTTTTTGTTTTTTTTTTTTTTAATATCAGATAACTACTAACTGCGAAGCAATTGTTCGACACGTAATTACATAGAGTGCAGAATCATATCAATAAATCTAGTTTCTTTTCCATCCGGGCCACCGTATATATATATATACCCACACATATTCATTGTTTCACCGGAGCACAAATCGATCATTTGGGGGAACTTCGCCTCGGAGATGCGACCGGGATAAAACAGGAGAAACTCGATAAAATGAAAAATAAAATGGTCGACGTTGAAATGTAAAGTTTTCCTGTGCGCCGTAGTGGGACAGGGGGGGGGGGGGGATGTAGAAGATAGGAAACTCGGGAAAAATATTGTAATAACGATCCATGAATGTCGAAATTTTGAATTCTTTTCCATCGAGGTGAAGACGGAGGGCTTAAATTATTTTGGCCCGGGGATCCTTTTTTCTTTGCTGTAACACGACGCTCTTCAACATCGTACAAATCCCACATTGTATAGAACTTCATTTAAGTCCAGCGAAAATCATGATTTGTCCTGTTTCTCTTTTAGTCATCGATTTTCGCTGAACATTTCATTTATAAAAAATCTGTACAATATGATAAGTTTAAATAAACTATCGAATAATTGAACGGCTGATTTTTATCGCGGCGGAGCCTTTGATCGATGCTGAGTTTGGAAGGCGCACTTCCGGCTACCGACGCGAGTTCGGAGCAATTGTGAGCGGAATTCCCACGGAATTCTTTCTCGAATCGTCCGCTTGGTGGAAGACTACGAGAATGCTTTTTTTTATTATTATCGGGTACCTACGATCTCAATTGACGAGAAAATATTTTGGAAAAAGATAAAAATGAGGAAATAAAAAATGATTTCTTTGCAGCGATGGAAGAGCTACGACACTCTTTTGTTGTTTGGAGACACTGGGCAAAGTATTGCCGTTGGCTTACGAGGCGACGGCCCGGGAGGTGCCTCGAGTTACGGGCTTCCACTTCGCGTGCTTATAGCGTGGGTAGGTACCAACCAAACCCCAAAATTGTAGGTACCAACTCGGCTTCCTCTTTGAGAAATCTCCGGTCAAAGTTGGGAGCCCGCTTACGTACCGTAGAGTTTGTACATGAACACAACGAGGCGAGCAGCCCAGCGGCAAACCAGTAAGTCTCCGGTCCGAACGGCTCTGGTTCTAGTCCCGTCGATGCTCTTTGTTCATTGTTTTTTCAAATCATTGTTGAAATTTATAACTTATGATTAAAAAATTGCAAGAAATAAAAAAAAATTACGCGCCTTCATTGGTAAAAACTTACGAATTAAATGGCAGTTTTTAAATTTTTTTAAAATAAATTGCCGGTAATTTAATTCAATTTTTTTTCATTTGATTTTTTCTTCAATTTGTCGCTCTGTCGATGGGGCAGGGAATATTAAAAAAAAATGATCAAGGAATATAGGAATTGAAAATCTGTTTTACCAATTAAACATTTCTTCAAGCAATGTTTTTTAAATATTCACGAGTACACTCTGACGGGTGATAATCATTATAAAAACAATAAAAACATTTATATTGTCGACACCACGAACATTGTATAAACGCCAACTCGTTTTCGTCGCAAACGCAGTTTTGTTTCCGCAATTCCGCCGGAAAAGCCACTGCGTTGACGTTGTTGAAAAATTCTTTTTCAGATGGGTCCAGATTCGCTGCACGCCAGGCATGCCTGTAACAAAATTAACGATAAACTTGTAGTATATTGCATTTAATACTTGATGCGAGTCGCTGCCGCGTCTTTCGATGCGAGCTATCCGAAAATTCGTAATGGAAATAATGCGCTATTCACGTACCCCATCATGTTTTTATATACGGGAGCCTGCAGTTGGTCATGTATTAGCGAATGAATTTTGACCATATCCTCTCTTGATGTGATTTCTTCATTACGTTGCAGTAGGCATGGAGTATTTTGGAAATGGCGAATGTAATTTTTGACTTGACGGTAAAAGGATACATCGTATGGCTGACAAAATGGTGTGCACTGCGGTGGTATAACTGACAAAGTGCGGGTTGGGAGGCCATCTTCATCGTTGAATTTCGTTTGGTGCAAGTCTGGAGGATTGACCACCCCACGAGTTAACGATGTATAGGAATGGATTTTTTCCACGTACGGCTGTATTATTCGTTCCAACAACTCTTCGTACGTGTTTGTCTGTAGTTTACCTGATTTTGTCGACGTGATGTGAACATTTGGGTATTTCAACATATATTCGTCGACTTCTTTTTGAGCTCGGGGGCTGAATTTACAGTGCCTTCTTGCAGGCAAACGAATACTTTAGGCAGAAATTTGCCAGACAACGTGAGAGCGTATTGTGCGGTATAAAAATGCGTCAATTTATTTATTCGTCACAGCAATTTCGGTCACTTTTTCACCTTTGTTCGACAAATTGTGCTTGCTGCTTATTTTATACTCGCATCCCGTTTGATCCGTATTGATAACATAATCAGGATTGAATCTCTGGATTATTTTACTCGTTTGTTGCTGATATTTTGTAGCGGTTTCCAACAGTTCTTCTAACGTTTTTGTATCCTTTTGGCCGACGTATTTTGTTACGTGTCGTTGGGATATGCGATGCTTCGATTTAAAGCGAGTAACCCAAGTATCTGACGCTTTAAATTCGAAGTTTTCATCCGAAAATTGGAAGGCAGCAGCCATTGCCCACTGTTGGAGCATCCGAGTTGTCACGAGGCCTGCTCTTTGGTCTCTCGCCTCGATGAACCGGTCGTAAACGTACTAATTAATGACATCTAGTTTATCATTTCGCGTCCCCCCTTGTCGATCGTTTTTGCAAAGTTGCCAAGGACCACATCGGATGCAGACCTGCTAGCTCCACGGCCTTGATTTTTACAGCAAATGGAATTCTGTTCCGCTCGTCTGCATCATCTTCTTCGTTCGAACCCGAAGAAATGATGTTTTCTTCTATTTTTCTTTTTTTGGTGCTCCAGTTTCTTCGTTGCTTGTTCCAGGAGTACTTTTTTCTTCTTCCGTGTTGGAAAATAATACCTCTTGCTCCGTAAACGTCATATTCGCGTACATGTCAAAAAATCGTTTAAACATTTCTCTGCGGATAAATGCAGATCGTTCTTCATCGTGAGGTGGAGGCCATAAAAGAAAGCTTCCTTCGTCTTCCACCAAATCTTCAATGTCGTCATAGTTGCATTTACTGGCAACTCGCGAACTACTTGCACTTTGCTGCATTTTAAAACGTCTGCACACTTCGAAAGAACACGCTCAACTGACGAGAAACGTTTATTTGGCAGTTACAACCGCCGACAAAATTTTAGCCACACTACTACACAACGACAAATTTTAAATTATGGCTAATTTATTTTTAAAAAAATTTTAAATCGCAAGAGATTTGAAAGAAAAAATTGACAGTTAATTCGTAAGTTTTGATCAATAAAGGCGCATAATTTTTTTATCTTGCAATTTTTCAATCATAAGTTATAAATTTCAACAATAATTTGAAAAACAATGAACAAAGAGCATCGACGGGACTAGAACCAGAGCCGGACCGTAGACTTACTGGTTTGCCGCTGGGCTGCTCGTCTCGTGTTCATGTACAAACTCTACGGTACGTAAGCGGGCTCCCAACTTGACTGGCCATTTCTCGAAAACGAAGCCGAGTTGGCACCTACAATTTTGGGGTTTCGTTGGTATCTACCCAAGCCATAAGCACGCGAAGTGGGAGCCCGTAACTCGATGCACCTCCCGGGCGATGCGAGACTGAAAAGTCCTCGGCCGGGATACCCCGCATCACTCTATTCGCTTGTCGGTATCTCAGGCCGAGAACTTTCCAGCCTCGCATATTTTCTGTCGAATCAGTGACTGAGGAAAAAGTGCGTCGCGTGGGCCACGAAAAACTTGTAAATTTACGAAAACTGAACCTAGGGCGATGAGCTGACCATCTCGAAATTGACCAGGTACGATTTTTCTCCCATGCGAACGACGCATTCACGTTCGATGAGGATTTCCTCCCCGTGGCTATGTGCATCTTTGAATTCATCTCTCGCAGGACGCACGCAGGAAGCGCCTCGAGTGCACGACAAACTTGTACGCGAGCGTGCCCTTCGAAGGGGCGCATTCCTGGCTTTTATTTTTTTTCTGCTCCTGGAGTACGAGAGATAGAGAGCGAGAGAGAGAGAGAGAGAAAGAGAGAGAGAGAGAGAGAGCGAGAGAGAGAGAGAGAGAGAGAGAGAGAGAGGGAGAGAGAGAGGGCAGAGAGAGAGAGAGAGAGAGAGAGAGAGAGAGAGAGAGAGAGAGAGAGGGGAGAAGGAGAAAGAAAAGAGCACACTCGAGGTAACCGGTATACGGTCGGGAGCAACGCAGCCGCGCAACCAGTTTGTTCAGCCCTTAGCCACATTCCATTCTCGCGTGGGAACGTCGCAGCCCAGAGGGGGTTTCGGATCTCGTTGCACTTTATACCTCTCTGTACCAAGTCGATCCGATTCATATATATGTATATATACACAGGCTGACGATTAAAAAGTCGCCACGTGTTTTTAAGGGCCTGGCGCGGAGATTTTGCAATCAATAAAAATATTGTATTTAAGGGATACGCCTCTAGGATTTTGGAAAAATCGTCTTTTTTTGGCTTAAAAAATACTTTAGGGTAGAATACATCAACATAGACGGACTGATGGACAAATGTATGGTGCAGGCATCGCAGATCAAGGGTGAATAAAAATTTCAAGATTTTAAGCGCTCGTACAAGTTTAAACGCGTTTTTCTCTAAACCCCTTTTTTCAAACTGGGAGGACGGATTACTCGAACACCCTTGCATGGATCGATTTGAAATTTTGATAGTAGCGTCACAATTACATTCTCTATGGTAGTACGTAGCCGTTTTTTGATTGAATGTAAACTTTTTTTTTATAAACAATTTACTGCTCATTTGTTTGGGCAAAAAATCGGTTTATTTCTTTCAAAGTGCGCCATTTTTCAAAATTTAATAATAAAAAAAATCCCTACGTCCCACAGCTAATAATATATAGATTATAATTTTTTTGGTTTTTGTTCCAGGTCTTATACTTTACGAGAAAACCCTCCTCCCGTGAAGCTATTTGTGAAAAACACGTTTTTCGAGATGGGCTCTGTCGCCGCCATTTTGTATGAAAATTAAAATAACATTTTTTAAAAACTTTAATATGTGTTAAATAAACCCTCAAAAGAAATCTTATTCCTGTTTTCATACTCCCAAAATAAATTGTCAAAGCTAGGCCTTATTTTGTGCCGCTAGAGAGGTTTTATTAATGTACATACAAACAAATGACCAAACGATTTTCCAATCATCCTTATTCCTTTAAAACTCATTTTTTAAAAATAACCCTGACTTTTGGGTCGTCACAGTACCCCTTAAAAAGCATCGTTAATGTTTTTCTTCTCGACGACGAGATGAGCAAAAAAACGTTTTTCACGAGTATTCGGAATTTCGTTTTCTTCATCGTGTTGTACGCAAAAAGGAATTTTGTTTTTTTCCCCCTAGAATTCTCAATTTTTTCTGGCAAATACTACTCACCTCAAAGCTACGATTTTTTTTTCGAAAAGAACATAAAAAACCATCGACAATCTTTGGGCTTATAAATGTCACCCTGAATATGTAAGTGTCTCAGAATATTCCAAATAGGCTCTTTCAAGCAATATTAATTGGTACGAAAAAAGGCCAAATTTGAGCTCTGCAACTGGAGTTAAAGTCAATGCACTGGATATTTTCTTTCTTCTCTTCATTTACACGAAAAATTCGGTTTTTACGTTCGAACTTTAATAACTCGATATCTAATCAACATTTAATTTGTCGATTTGTACAATTAGGACGTAGAAATTGATTTTTCGAGTAAATCAAAAGGGAGAAAAAATTATCCAGCGCCGCGACTTAAACTTGACTTACACTTGAGTAAAGTGGCATTATTTGCATTGCTTTATATCCAATAATGTAAAGCGTCTAGAAAAAACTGATGATAAGGTCTGGATCGATGGCTTGAAAAGTTTACGATTGTTCGCTTGGCTAGTATGCCACACAAAAAAGCCTCAATTTATTATGATTATTTTTATTAATATTATTATTGTTTTAATTATTATTATTTATGCGCTGCCGATGTTCTATTCGTCTGGTGATTTTGTAAAATGCACGTAACGATGGATAACGGTGAGGCTGCGTCTTAGAATTGGCCGAGGAAAGCAAGCAACAGTTTCTTGTGCTCCGCATCCGTGACAGTCTGAAAATTTTCGAAATGAACAAGAATACAATAAAAGTAGAGCATTGGACTTATAATGATCATTCGTAGGGTGTAATGGAATGATTGTTAATAGTGAGAAAAGATTTTGGGATTTTTATTCATTTTTTTTCACGATCGAAAGTACTTCGGGGCTTGTCGGAGCGGAAAATGCAGAGTGTAAAGTTAACCTAGGCTGCGAAATCGTGGTCGGTTTGAAAAAAGTGCCCAATACAGGTTTGTTCCCGGCTGATGAAGCGTCCGAACGCCTTATATCGTACATTCCGTTTCGCGACGTTAGTAATCCGGAAATGGCAATTTGCAAACCTGTTCCTTTCCTTTTCTTAGTGTAAGAATGCCGTCTTTTCAGCACGGTGTGACTATTCCGTCGGTAAAGCAGTTACGAATTGATACGTGTATAAATAATTTGACACTTTTAATGAAGCAACAAAGTGTTTTTTTGCCTGCGGTCGCATATATAGATCTCTGAAAACTCTCATGGTAAGTTACGCGAAGATTTGGGTAGTTCGTGCATAGGCCGCGTGTGTCGCTGCACGAGTCGGCTGCAGTCGGTCGGTTAGGACGAGAACCGTCAACGATCGTGTGGCATGGAAGGCATGGAAATAATAGTGAGTGAAGTAAACTCACGACACCAGAGTCATGAAAAACTAAAACCAATGCAGTAAACTCTCTCTAACGCAACGCTTTGTAGTAGGCCATTTCCCCTCAATTTTCCCTGGCGGCAACACAAGGAGCGGAGATCCGTTACCACCACTTTCCTATGGAAAGGCGCGAGGGGTGCAATGATAACCTCAATTTCAGGATTAAACTTTCCACTTCGTAATACCAAGTCATAAAGAACGTGAACAAAAAATTCATCCACAAGCAACAATAAAGTATTTTAATCTGTAATAACCTATTAAAAATGACATGTGACATTGAACATTTATCTTAACCTAACCAAATCCACGCTACGCCGCTCAGTAATTCGCGGTGGGAGACACTCTCTTTAGTTCGACGGAAATTCAGTCCCGAGAGCGTTGAGTTAGGGAGAGTTCACTGTATCTGTAATAACTGATAAGTTGGTTGAATCGATCTCGAATAAAATGTTTGCTTATTGGTTATGACCAAACAACGTTGAGAATCGTGCTACCTTGACTACCCCGCTTAAGGTGTTCCTTTCACGAACGCAAATATTTAACGATTGATTTTTGTCTCTAATCAAGTGAAAATACATCCCAGTATAGTGGTAAAATTGTTAACCAAGTTATCGAACTTTTAACAAAAAATGAAGACTAAAAATCGTCTCATTTATACGGCGCTTTATGGAGATGACATACTGGCCCCATTTCTATCTAATCAAGAGACGCGGCAGTGTCTCATCACCAAGTCATTTAAAAAATCTACACCACTGAGCACCACTGACACCGATAACCACCACTGACGAACACGCCGCGACTCTTTATACAGTACGATCGCCATTAGCAGACGACTTTGCACTTTAAATCAACATTACGCGTAATTTATACACTGAATAACTCTAGATGCCTGATATAAACTTCTCACACGCGTAAGAAATCTGAAGATTCCGTAACGATAATAACAGGGGGTCACCGAATATTTGAAGGAAATATTAATAATAAAACTTAGAAAATTGCGACTAGCGGAAGTTTTTTCGTAGCCGCGATTATTCAGAGAAAATATAAAATAGTATAAAACTATTTTATTTGCGGGAAATTTTTTATTCCAGTTTATCGTTGGGCATAATAATTAATTATGATTTATTTTTATTAAGCGTCATTGTGATTTACCAATGATTCAGAAGGGCCTTCCTTATGTATACGGCCCTTCGCAAAAGGAATTCTTTACCTTTAGGCGAGAAAAAAATTTGCTGTTTTTCATAGTTCTTTTTTTAAAGAGAGATTTCTTCACCATTTTTGAGACTCTGAGGGTATGTTTTATTACTACTTTTGGCTGTTAGATGGTATTTTTTATTATTAATCTTCAAAAATGGCGGAGCTATGGCACGGTTTTCCTAAACTGCATTTTCAAAACTGGCGTGACGTATAGCTAAAAATAACTAATTGACCGATTCTTTTAAAATTTGATGTAATTATTTTTAACCTTATTCTTTAAAACATAACCCTGAATGTTTTTGAAAATTAGAACAAAAGCATTTTTTATTTGTAAAATGTAGCCATTTCATCGATTTTCAACATTTCTTCTTTTTTCTCAGTTCATATTCTGCGCATGCGTGTCAATGGAAGAAAAATCTTCGTTGGTTTATTTTTCTTCAGATTAATCGCGTCGACGCTACTTGTCACGCCATCTGTTAACATCCGCCGCAACCTGTTTAGAAGACCGTGCTACACCTCCGCTGTGTTTAAAGGTTAATAACAATAATGCCCAAAGTACCCATAGCCAACAGTAGTAATGAAACATATCCTAAGGCTAAAAATGGTGAAGAATTTTCCCTGTAAAGAAAATCATGAAAACGAGCAATTGTTTCCTCGCCTAGAGGTATCTCCCCCCTTAAAGCGATGGAGTTTCGAATTATTGGAGAATTACTCACGGCTAAATCGTCAACCAACGGGGAACTGAAGAAGTGCTGATAAGCCCTTTGAATGTCATTGAGATCAATCTCCGATCTCGCGACGATAATACGATTGATGTCGGACAGTTTAGGTTCACCAGGATGATGTATCGCGTTGTACAGTTTCAGGGCGAAGTATTTAGGCCTGTCCAGGGCGAATTTTACTGTGAAAAAAAACAAGAATTGTTCAAAGAGAATTTCTTCAAACCCTCCGAGTGTATGTATACATGTATCGTTGAAAATAATCGATCGTGGTTCGATTTCCGACCTATCATATCGAGGTATGCCGCCGTAGTAGGATCGACTTTCTCATATATCTCTATCTCGAGAGTGCGACCGGTGAGCAGCGAGTATTCCCGATTGACCAATTGAAGTAGTGGGTAACATGTGTTTGTGAACATAGCAGTAAGAAGAGTCGCCTTCGTTGCCGCAGTGCCGTCCAGAAGTTGCAACTGTGAAAGACGCATATTTCGTATAATTCAGTAATTAGTTATAATATTCCGCTATGTAGGGGTTCGTACAGCGCACCCTATTAGCGATCCCCAAAAGACTTGGCGCCTCTCGCGGTCTAAGGCAGAAGCTCTACTAGCATAGTAAACTTTTTTCAACATACATTCATGAGAATGGGTAAAATTTTTAAAACGAAAAATCACTCGAGATTCTGCTGTTCCAGGGTGCAAGACGGATAATAAAAGTGAATTGTCATTCCATAAGCCGGCTGAAGATAAAGTCTTTAAAAAAGTGGTTGTTGGCTCTGAAAATAACTCTGTCTACGTCATCAAGGCGAGTTTGTAGTCACTCCACAAGATTTTTTTTCCAGTTTTGAATCTTTATAAATAATAAGCCGAGCAATATTAGAAGTCATTACAATATTTGCTGACCGCTCGCAGCTTCCGCGACAATTTTGTTTTCTCTATAGAAGATAATTGGATGGTGAGAAAAAGGAAAAGAATAGAGCTCAAAATTGTGCCACCCCAATATACAATGTATACCAGGTGTGGAAGTGTGGAAGAAAACGAATGGACACGGCTTTCTGCGTCACATTTAATTGGGCTTGCAATTCGTTGTCTGCGAAGTTTTTCGGTCGTTTCCCACGCTCTTCGTTTTCTTCAAATGATAACGAAAAACCAATGCTGTCCGCAAATCGTAGTCCGTAGGCACGAACGAGTTTTGTTAAAATATACCGGTGTAGGGAACTTGGGTTGTGTGTGTTGAAAATCTTCGTCAGCTGTTAGAGGGAGACGATCGCGCTGCAGAAGCGGTCTTACGGTCCCTAAACTGATGGCTAGCACCATCTATAGGGAAATTCCCCTTTCATACTTCTACACCTGGTAAACAGAGAGAAACCTGAGAGAGCCCACGGAGCGAAAAGCATGGGACAGACTGGTGGAGCTCGGTTCCGTAGGATCTGTGTGTTCGTTCCGTGAACTAAATCCTCAGCGGGTAAGTGATGGATGCAGATAAAGAAGTATGCACTGTATTATCTGCTCCACCGCTGAGCTCTCGGTTTTGCTTACCCACACATGTAAGCTCACACGCACGCATATTACAAAGTAAAACTGCGGTATCCCTTGGCCATTTCCGCTTTTCTCGAAGATTCAGATGCTTGCAGAAATGCCGTTTCAGATAAAAGCTTGCTTCTTAAACGGATGCAGTACTTTACATGTAATATTGATTTAATAAAATATATATTGAAAGTCATTCTTGACTAAAGACGTGTATTATAAATAAATAATAAACAAATCACCAATTTCGCGCTCTCTCTCTCTCTCCCCCTTAAAAATTCAACAAAAATTTGTTCTTTTATCTCTTTATAAGAAAAATAGTTTAGCGAGCAGGCAAATGATTATGTACGATCTACTATCGTACAAAGAAGAAAAGTTTTGCAGCTCTACTGTTCAGAGCAGCTATTCGTACCGTTTCGCGTTCACCTACAGTTAATATCTCAAACCAACCAACCAGCCAAGCCGAATTTAAACCCCAAGCAGGGCTACTACTTAAATATTGGAAAACAACCTTTTATTATGATGGAAGCGATAGCTTCCACGCTATAGCTGTGGTTAGCACGCTGGTGCAATGCGCGGAAGAGCCCGAGATCGAGTCCAAGTAATGATATTTTTTTTCACTCATGAGAATTATATTTCTTGACTACCTGCTTATACAATTATTATATGTATGTACATCTTTAATTATTACCGGGATAAATTTGGTTGGAATTTTAAATCCATCCGATGTGGATGTGAAATGAATTAGTCAAATCATTCTCTCGTTCGTCGAATTTATGTGCGTGAAAATGTATTTTATATATTCGAAATGTATATTCCTGCAAAGAATTTTCCATTCACAATAAATATTTCTTATAAATTAAGCGCCAAAATTGTGAGATTACATTCATTTTTGCTCAATCGTAATCGATTACCTTTTAAAATTCTTCATTTTCTTCTGCCCATTTTTTATCAAAATACCGTTTTTAAAAAATCACTTAAATTTCCCAGCAAAAAGGAAAGTGATCTTTCTACTTTGGCGCTTAGCTTATAACAAATATTTATTACGAATTAAAAATTCTTTGCAAGAGTACATATTTCGAGCATATAAAATATATATTCGTACATATATAATAATTTCGACAAACAGACCAACGAATCGACGAACGAACGAATTTACTAATTTCAATTTCAAAGCGAATTTATTTGAATGATGAATAAATTTATTATTTATAGTAACGAATTTACTAATTTCAATTTCAAAACGAATTTATTTGAATGATGAATACATTTATTATTCATCATTCAAATAAATGCGCCCTGAAATTGAAATTAGTAAATTCGTTCGTTCGTCGATTCGTTGGTCTGTTTGTCGAAATTATTATATATGTACGAAAATATATTTTATATGCTCGAAATATGTACTCTTGTAAAGAATTTTTAATTCGCAATAAATATTTGTTATAAGCTAAGCGCCAAAGTAGAAAGATCACTTTCCTTTTTGCTCCGAAATTTAAGTGATTTTTTAAAAACGGTATTTTGATAAAAAATGGGCAGAAAAAAATGAAGAATTTTAAATGGTAATCGATTACGATTGAGCAAAAATGAATTTAATCTCACAATTTTGGCGCTTAATTTATAAGAAATATTTATTGTGAATGGAAAATTCTTTCCCATGCTTTTCGCTCCGTGGGCTCTCTCAGATTTCTCTCTGTGGTAAATATCATTTCAGACGTCCCTTGTAAAAGGTATGCTCTGAAAAGTAGAATCACTCCTTCTCGAAACTTGCGAGTGACTCTCATAACCTTAAAAAATCTTAGGCCAGAGCTGACAGCGCTGAAAAAGAGCGGAAAATAAATAATTCACTGCATTAGCATCTTTACAATCTACTATAGGGGTAAATCCAATAGCCAACTCGCAGGAAATCAGGATCGAAGTAATTCTTTACGTCAGACGCTATATTTTGACCAGCCATATTGAAATATCGCTGCGCCACCTCGAGGACGTGAAACTGCGCATTGCATTGTATACCAAGTTTCATGCTTCGTTGTTAGGCCCAAATTTAGCCGTACTTTAGGCCGTGCATGAACTTTTACTTTTAAAAATATTATCATTCTCATCGCCTAGGCTCGTAGCCCAGAATCCTAACGTTTGTTTGCAACAAAGCTTTCGTAAAAATTCCAAAAACGGAGCGAGTTATAACGATTTTCGTGAAGGCTGAGATCGTCCACTGCGCTACAGCGCAATTCCAACCAAAACCAAGCAATTCTGGCCAAATTCCAAACAATCGAACAAAAATCTGTAAAAATTGCGAACTGGGTTGAATTTATCTCAAATAAATGGCCATTTTTTAAATTAGTTACGATCGACCTTGGTTGAGTATCGCGCCACCTTCGACTATCCCGCAAAAAATCATGTCGCAAACTTTTTTTTTCCACGAAAATCGGGCGATCGTCGCTAGCGACCATTTTTTGAAGAATGATTGTTTTTTCTCAAAACGAAGTCTTACTTGAAAAACAACTCGCCCAAGTCTTAGCCAACATGACCTTTTTTAAGAAAAAAACTCGTTATTCTTATTTCACAACAACCGGGTGGCCAAAATCAAGTACACCGTTGGGTCACGTTCATAGGCCCTCCACGGGATGGTGTATGGCATCTTCAATTATCAATATTTCAAAATAAAATTTGGCATCCAACTTTCTTAATGTGCATGCAAATAAATGTCCAAACGATTTTTCAGTCATCTTACTTAACCTTAACTTAACTTACTTAACTTACTCAACGTACATCTTACTTAAATCAATTCCCCATAAATAACCCTGTTTTTCAGGTCGTCACAGTATCGTAATCCCTTAAACAACAATAACGTCATTGTTCATCAATATTTTTCAACAAAAATATTGAAACTCGGCAAGACTAAAATATTGCAAATTAATGTGTTTTTCAAGCCGTGAGCTTACACAGACCGGTTAACAATATCTCAAGCTTCTCTCCAAAGCACGGTCTTACATACAGGTCCTGCAACTACGACAAATTTGAGTGGTGGGGGTAGCCGTGTTATCGTCCCAATTTTTTTGCCACTACGCGGCGCTGTCAGTTATTCATAGAAACGCATATGAGTTACATTACGACGCAAGGTTATAAATCCCGTATTCAGATTATGAATACCGTGATGGAAATCAATAACAAGAGAGATAAATGCATAATGACGACTAATTCCTGTGCGGTTCCGACCTGCAACACGGGACGAAAATCAGTAAAAGAGAAGTGCCCCGTGTTCAAAGTTCCAACACATCCGGATATTTTTTCTACTTATCATTTTTCGATGTTTTGGGACATTTTAAGCACACTGACATTGAAAAGTGGAAAAAAAATGTCACCATCACAAAGCCTCTTCCACGAGGAAGCAAAATAATCAATTTCGCTCGAAGCTGTTTTGTATTTCGCCGTAAACATATTCATATACGCATGTATGACTGCGTATGAGTATCAAAAGATTGGTTAGGATTCCGCCAAAACCTTGCTATAAACTTATGAAGCTTATGGATAACTCGTTGCGCCGCTCTCGTGGCCATAAGTTGTACTTTCGTTTGGACGTGAACCGACAACCCCCCACCACGTTCCTTGCAAGACCTGTATGTAAGACCGTGCTCCAAAGACGTTTCTTAACATCTCATTGTAAGTCACTGTCTCAAGAAGTATATTTACCAGATCCGCTGCCATTTTTTTGGTTCCTGCGGGTGTGATCGGGACACAGGTCTCCTGACGATTCTGAATGTTCAATATTAAAACGTTATACGCGTCAGCGTTGTTGGATAACAAAGTTCGCTTTTTCGACGGAAGAAAAGGAATGGACACTCACGTAGGCTAGGTAATAGACAATGTCCTTGAATTCTTGCGAATGTGCTGCCCGATTGACATCATCCACAAACGTCGCATTGAACTCTGCAATTGAATGGTAATCTTCACCGTGTCTTGCCAGTCTTTCACAATTGTACGATGATAAATATAAAAGCCCGTCAAGTTTCCAAGCTCGTCATTAAGGGATCGTCAATGTGTATCATTTTCTTTAAATCGGTTTTTTCTGCACTATCCGATAGTACAGGCGGTTATAAACAAGCCGTTCAATTTTTGGGGCGAAATTCGAATAATTTTGGTCTCTAGATAATTTTAGTCGGTAGCCTTTCTTAGAGAAAGTAATTCGAGGAGCGGCGCGATAGTCCAATAAAATACACGAAAGACGTAGATGCTTGCATACCGAAAGTAACCCCTATAAAATGTTTCCCCTCAACTCGTCCCAACCCTAAGAAATAGAATCGAATTTCGAGTAGAAAAATATTCGAAAAAATTCGAATAGAAATAGAAAAGAATTTCAAATCGTTTTTGTGCCGCTATTTTCCAAGATAGGGGGTTGGAGGTCAGATAACTTTATACGAATTTTATTATTCCAAACAACGTTTGTTTGACGCTTTTTTCGATCGGGCTGTTAATTATCGAGATAGGGCGATTTTTAAGGGTAGAAAATCTATATTTTCCAACAGCTTGATATTCATACTAAATAGATGTGTAATTAATTTTATGAGTTAATCACGTTTTCATACGAAAAAAAATTGTTAAATTCGCACATGATTTTATACCCGTTACCGTGGCCTTAATCTCCGAAAAAAAACTAGTGAGAGTACAAAAGTAAATGGGAAAAATTGTCGGACTCACGAGACTGGTAGTCCTTGGCAATGTCACTGACGAATTTACCGTCCACGGACAGTAAAACTTCGAGAATCGAGTTCTCGTCGCCACTGACAATCGCGTCGCGCAACTCATTCGTGTAGAAGAACAACGGTCGCGAAAGAACATTAGACATGGCTAGCCCATAATTTCCGAGTGCGAATCTAAGCAAGACGGTGAACAGTACGGTATTCCCGTACATTCTGTTGATCGCGTAAATGATCGATTCGCGCTGTGTGCCGGAACGTTCCACGAAAAGTTTGTTGATCGCGTCCTCGCGCCGCATACCGCTCATTATTAGGTCGGTCAGTTTTTCGGCGTCAGCCGCTTCGTCGAAGTGCTCGACAGGGTGGACCGACGGCGAGGACTGCATGTAATTCGAGTCAAGTCATTATGTCAGTATTTACCGTAACTTTGCAATGGAAAAATTAGAAACGTGAAAAATTCGATGACGAAACAGATTAATTCAATTGATTTGTCATACGTAATGTTTTTTTTTCTTGATTCACTAAATATTCACGATTTTCCAACGAAACGAACGCAGAAAGTGATCAGTTTTGCTGAAGTTCGAAATTCCATTTTTTTTACACGTAAGAATATTTGTGGGTTACTTACAGGCCGTTGTACTGCATCTGGGGTAGCGGCTACTTTGGATATCGTTACTGAAAAAACAGCATTTTTTAGACATTTTTTTTAGTGTCGTTATAATATTTTTATAGAGGTATTAATTTTTATCTCTAAACGATAAACTGTGTGTGTGTGTATTAGCGTGCGTAGAGAAAAGAAACATCTGTTACGCCTTCAAACGATATTATCAGAGGTAAGAGACGTTCATGACGAATTTAAGTTCTCTAACTCCGAGTGACAGCGATGGATAACTTTTTTCCCATTTAAGGATGTTGAGTCCCAAATCGCAAATGATGATAAAATTCTGAACATATGGTATGTTTTTGTATGAAGTAATTCAGAGGTCGTGTGAAAATTTCACGACAATTAGGAAGCTCGTTATTGAACAATTAACATTCACAAATTAAATGTTGTTTCATGGAAACTGTTGTAACTTTGCAATAAGTTTTTTTTTTGACCTCTCAATGTTATAATATCTACAATATACTGAAAGCAACGGAAACAAAACGAAGTTTATTGATACATTTTTTTAAATTTCTTTTAAAAACTGTTCTTAACAAAATGTTAACTTTTTAATAACGAGCTTCCTAATCGTCGTGAAATTTTAATACGACCTCTTAAATACTTCATACAAAAACATACCAAATTTTCAGAATTTTCTTATCATTTTTTATTTCAACCCTTAAGGAGGTTGAAGTAATGATGATAGAATTCTGAAAATTTGGAATGTTTTTACATGAAGTATTCAGGAGGTCGTGTAAAAATTTCATGACGATTAAGAAGGTATTTATTGAACAATTAACATTAACATGTTTCATAGGGACTCAACATCTTTAATTGACAGGGGAACTTTGCTCGGCGTCTTCAAACGTGAAGAAGTCAACGACTAATTAATATTCTTTAAAGCATACTCTTGCAGCTTAATTTTTTTTTATACCACGATGATAAATCAATTTATTCCTGTCGAACGTGAAAAACGGCTTTTTCAAAGTGCAATTTGTGGAAAAATAGATCTATCAAGATTTAAAAAAGTTTTTTTTTCAAAGTTGGGAGAGTTTGTTCTAAAAATCTTCAACCGGATTCGAGAAAATATTAATTAATTGCAGATTTGTTCGAGTGCGAACGCAAAGAGTGAATTTTAGTGATTTTTCCTACACCTAGTAATATTGCCCGAAGGGACGAGAGTGGAGAAAAATATGTCGAAGTAAAGTGACATTTTAATGAATTTATGAACAATATTTTTGCCGACTGACAGTTGTCATGATTCGCATTTATATTTTCAATAAATTTATATAGATACTAATTCCTTCGTGTAAATATTCGACAGAGCAAGCACGCGCGAAAGATGCGAATAAAAATGCAACGTAGGCACCAGGATTGTAACCACCGCATCGCACTATCAACTGCGACAGAGCTATTTGCTAATTTTCCATCGCAGCATTTTCTTTATAAATGGGTTGATCGTTAAAAAAAATTATATTCCCATTACTACGATGATTGTTTTTTTCTGCAATTTTTTCAATATACGTACCAATGACTGCTAAAAGCAGCCCGATTATTAGCGAACAATCGAAAAGTCGTGAGCCCATATTTCGTGTGTGTGCGCGCGGCAAAAAATTTAAGCACCAACTGTACCGAATGTCGAAGACATCGGCTTTATATAGAAAACTATACACACGAATGTTGCGTCTATTTGTTCAGATAGAACGAAATATGGCTGCGCACAATGATTCGCCTCCATTGCTTGTATTCTCACCAAGTTCGAGTCCTTCACGGGATTGGAGTTTTTTTCTCGTAAAAAATCAAAAGATTCGTCAAACGATTTTTCGGCCGTGAATTGAGTTTTTCGGTGGCACGAGAGGGCAATCGTTGCCAGGTGGGGCCGATTAGACTTGGAACTGCTCCATCAATTCAATGAAAATGTCACGTGGCGATCTTACGTCAAACCGTGGGGTGTATTTGCATATTTTTTTACAGCACATTTCACCGATATAGAAATATATATCGGTTCCATTCTGAAAAACACCCAGACCTAAGACGTCGTTTAAATGAGAGTAAATTGAACAAACTAAAGGAAATTCGTAATTGTCGATCAATTATAAATTAATTATGAGTCATTCGTAATAAAGAGAAAAAATTCTTTGATAGTTTATTACTTTATTTTCGATTGTCCCATCGATGTCTGCAGACATTCTTCATCCGATCAATATTTGTTTGTCAAAATTTTACACGTTTTGGAGAAGCCTGGAAAACGCTGCTCGATTTTTTAAATTTCGCCGCCACTGAGACTTTCGGCTGCCTGTCACAGTTTCGTAGCCTTCAAAGTTTACAAACTCGCCCTCCGAAGTTTCCAACCCTAATGTCGAAGTACCTACTCCCTCCTTCTTCCTTCTATTCTTCTAACCCTTCACTTAAAAAACTAGAATACTTTATGAAATTAGCATTTAGTGAGTATTTCGTTCAAGTAAAATTACGGACGTCACTGGAAAGTGATTAGTTTCGGATTTTTTTTGTTTTCGACAATTTTTTACCCGCTATATATTTATTCTTCAGCGTCTTTGATCAAATTTGATGTTTACTTTTGAATGCGAAACCATCATTTCTTTAACACAGAAATTTCTCGTTGCTTTCTCGAAATTATCAATGTTATATAATATCAATGTGTATACAGGGTGAGGCACATAAAGTGCTACAGAGCAATAGCACTCAAATTATTGATCACATCCAAAAATGTTTCAGACAAAAGTTTCAGTGTTCGAAAAGGCCGTCATACTGGACCACCCTATTTTTTTATCGGTGCTTTTTTATAGGCTCTGAAGCTACTTCAAGGTCTACTCCACTTTTTAAAATGGCACCATGTATTTTTTTTCGATTACATTATTACCGATTTTAAGATGAATTCAGCGACCTACAACACAAGGTCATTCTAGTTAGGGTGTCTTTTAGAGTCAATGGGATCAGATTTTTTTAAATCGAATTGGCGGGGGGCAGGGCAAAAGTCCACCGGATTCCCGTGGAATACGTCATATATATGTATACACTAGTCGCAAAAATTAAGGGATAAAAAAAAATTCCAAATTTTTGGGTGATTCTCAACAGACTGTAACTCGAAATAAAATGGTCGCACAGCAAAAAAAAAGCAAATTGTAGCTCCAAGTGTCTAGTTTTCGGATCTGGCTATGAAATTTTTTTATCATGGACGGTTTCGGAGTAATCCTAAGACAATTAACGAAAAAAAAAATTCGAAATTTTTGCGTCCAGATTTTTTCAATAATCAATCTTTTTGTTTGAAAAAATAAGGATTATCGCCGAAAAAAATGTATTGGAAAAATGAATAAGAATCGAAAAATTGCTCAAAATGGTGATTTTTGGAGAAAACGATAAATTTGAAGCTTCGGGGCATTAAGGGAGCTTTTCCAGTGTGAAATTTTCAAAAAATCGATTTTTTTTTTTTGCTTTATCGAATAGTATACACTCTTCCGAATATTCCCTGAAATTTTCATGCCGAAATTCAGATTATTTCGGTTACTGTACAGCATTTCTTGGAAGAAGGCAACGGAGCGCTACAGCTACAGCGAAACTTTGAACGCGTTTTTCTCGAAACAGCATTTTTCAAAACGGTGTCCAACTTGGAGGGCAGAGTTTTAAAGCTATCGAGTTGAATTTTTTACACAATATTCTTAACGTCATTGTTTATCGTGCTATGGAAGGTTTTTTTTTTTTTTTGACATCTTCCTATTTTTTTGTAAAAAAACTGCCAAAAAAAATGCTAAAATCGATACTTTTTGTTCAAACCGGCGCCATTTTTGCAAAAAAAAAACAAAAAAAAAGCCTCCATAGCACGAAAGCCAATTATATACCGATCAATAATCTTTTTGTGTTTTTTGTTTCAGATCAAAATTGTGACCCCCAACGTGGACACCACATCCAAGTGCATTTTCTGCAACAATTGTTTCATCATTTTTATAGATATTAATTAATAAATAAATCGATCTTTAAAAAATTGTTTTGTATTCTTCAATACCCAATTAATATACAAAAAAAAAACCAGACCGATTAGATTATTTTTTCTTTAAAAAAAAAAAAAGCGAAAAACAGCGATTTTTCGGGCTGTCACACTGGAAAGCTTCCTTAAGAAAAAAAAAACGCAGCGCTTTGAAATTTTCAGGGTTTTTTCGGGACACTTTAAGGTTGAAAAATTACCGACGATATTCTTCGTTCATCCATTATATCCAAAGTTATACCAAGTTATTCAAATATCCTTAAATAGGCGAATTTTGGTCGTTTTTTCAGTCAAAGTATCGTTTCGAAAAAAAAATGTTCCACAAAAGCCACTATTACAGTCTTATAGGGAATGTTTTGCAGTTTTCAAAACCCTACTTTGATTCCCTGTACGATAATTATTTTCCGAATTATTGATTGTCAAAGTTGAAAAGGACTTTTTTGCTTCGATCGACGATATCTCCGCAGCAAATAATCGTACACACTTCTTGAGGACGTTAAATTGAAGGGCATTAAATTTCCTAAAAGAGCTTTGTGGTAGAATTAAAAAAAAAAATTTTTTTTTTTGAAGACCGTAGACCTTTTTGAAGTGAAGCAAAAAATTGGAATATTTTTTTTCGGTCGTTGTCTTAGGATTACTCCGAAATCGTCCATGATAAAAAATGTTCATAGCCAGATCCGAAAACGACATACTTGGAGCTACAATTTGCTTTTTTTTACTGTGCGGCCATTTTCTTCCGGGTTACAGCCTGTTGGAAAACACCCGAAAATTTGGAATTTTTTTTATCTCCTAATTTTTGTGTTATTACTAAATTTCTATAGTATAATAATTTCGAGAAAATCGCGTTTTTGTTTTGTGTTATTACGAAATTATTATAGTATAATAATTTCGAGAAAATCGCGAGCAAAGTTTTCGTTTCGTTTTTCGTGACATAAAGTTACGTTTTTTTTCCAGAATATTGATACTTACATTAAAGTATCAAGTCGCCGGCGATAAAACGGTTCTTCACCTTCATTATATTTCTAAAAATAATAAGAGTTTGCACTTTTTATCTATTTTGAACGATGAGTTTTAAGGGCGGGGTAAAGTATGTAAATTTTTTTTTCATTTTTTTTTTCATTTTTTAAATGAATGCATAATATATCAAGAATATTGTGTTAAAATTTCAAGTCGATCGGAGTAAAATTGACGAAGTTATAAGTATTTGAGCGTCTATTGCTCCATGCCGGGTTTTATACCTGGGCGGCAGCTGCGCGGCGCGCTATTGTATTTTTCGACCCCGAATAAATTTCTTGATAAACGGGCCTGTTCTGGTCCCGTTATGTATATTCGAGGCATGGTGTATATTAGTATACACATTAGTGGTGTATATTAGTATACACATTAGTGTTGCTAAAAAGATGCTCTCAATTATCTTGATGGAAGCCTTTTGCTCTACGGACCTGGCACCGACGACTTTGAGTGAGTATAAGAAAATTATCGAGTTTTATTTTGAATTTCTAAAAATTCAAAGATAATTGAAAAATCTGAAAAAATTCATACGTATTCAGAAAAATGAACGAATCACGAAAAAAAATTGGGTTGCGGGGAAATTTGTTGACTAATTTTCTTTTTTCGTCATTTTGTTAATAACATTTTGGAATTATTATTACGCAAAATTAATCTTTTGAGTACCTTTAATATGCATGAATTTTCTCAGATTTTTATGCAATCGAGAAGTGTTCTCAAACTTATGTGCAATGAGCGCCAAGCGACCAAACTCTTCTGCGTTTTTCAAACCGTTTTTCTGAGACTTGTCATATTTGAAGTCCGTGTGCACAATAACTCAAAATCTACTGGACCAATCGCTTTGAAATTTTGCACAGTACTTCTTCACATAATTCACGAGGTATTGTCGAGAGCTTTTTTGTTGTTTTAAGTAATTACTAATTTTTCAACAACAAATTAGCCGATTTTTTTAAGCGAAAATCGGGTTTTTGGTTCCCAAGTGCTACGAAAAATCGAAAAATCGAAAAAAAAAATCCTCCCGTCATTACCTCGAGAAACATCACCTTTAAACAAATGCATTTTGATTTTTTTGTTTCAGATGATTCTGTTGCGAGTATGGTGCACACCGCAAACCAACTTTTTTTCGAGGCGCCTCCGGGGTTTAATTTTCACTCGCTCAATTTTGAATATTTTGCAATGCAAATTTAGGAGAATGTTGTTCAAATGTTACTTGATTATATGTAAATTTTTCAATAAACGAACACTATTCGTTACGCCAAAAAAAAATCTTAAAAACATGCCTTTTTTTCGCCGAATTAACTTAACCCCGCCGTTAAATTTAAAAAATTGAACATGCAGAAATTTTGCTATTTCTGACAGTTCTAAAATCGTGACGTAACGCGTAAGCCTCCCTCGTACGTAGACCGTAACGCCAGGGCGACCCCGCGCCCCCCAATTGCGTTACGTAATTTATGGACGTCCCCATACCGGTATTCCGATATTACAACTTATTGATATCGAAATATTACCGGCAAAAGCAATAGCTCCGATAGTCCAAACTCTAGTTATAAACGTAGAATGGAAGATGAATTTGCAAAAAGAATTTTGGTCTACGAAAGAGTTCTGGCTCTGCGAGAATTGTTGGATAAAAAAAAGTTCCGCTCAAAAATGGGTTTACTTTCCGAGAAACGTTTCTTCGATCGATTCACTCTAACTTTGCACAGCATTAATTAGCTTCAATCCGAATATCTTGTTTTGTGTCGTGTGTGTTGGAGATTCAATAAGAATGAGGATAACGTTTTGGTAGCCGAAGTGTACACGCGCATGAATAACGATTGATTACGCGAGATGGAACAAGTGTTCTATCAGCGTGTATTGTACGAAGAAATAAGAATGTATGTAGCCACGCGCAACATAGAACCCGCGTACACGTCATAAGAGCAGTCGTCGTTTTTAAAATTATTTATCCAAGTGCTTAATTTCTCATGAGGCATTTCTCGTGTAGCAGCAAATTTGATAAATCAATCGAATTTTGAATCGAAGGCGAGTGGAACCGTCATAGGGAAACTCTGACGTCTGTTCGCCTGCCTGTCTATCACAGTCTTTAACTCCTGAACTCTTCGGTATATATGCGCGAGATTTGGATCGAAGATGTCTTCATGTCGCTCACAGAGTAGAAATAATACGAAGGAAAAGTAGGAACAGACATCAACGACTTTGGTACTCAAAGGGAAGAAAAAAATTCTTACAATTCCAACAGGGTATCGGTTTGAGGGTGTGATGTCCCGATCCAAAAAATTCTTAATAGTTACACATTTGCTGCAGTGGGTTTAGCGACAAAGCTGAAAAGGTGTCAATGCGTCCCTGTTATCGGCTTAGTAGATTGAAAAATTTAAGGGGCTATAACAGTGTGACACTTTCAAAAAATCGATTTTTTTTGTTGCCTTTTTGACGGTTTATACTTTCAAGAATATCCTGTAAAAAATTCAAGGCCGTATCTCTATTACTCCCCGAATGGCAGCCTTCTAAAGAGCAACCGCTCGTAAGTATAAAATCGATAGTTAAATCTTCAAAAGCGTTTGTCTCGAAATGAGATTTTTCAAATTTGCTGACATTGTAACTCAAAGAGCAATTATCTGATCGACTTGAAATTTGAAGTGAGTACTCTTGAATATATTTACTCTGCAATGACGTAGGATATTTTTGATTGGATGAAAATTGACGATTTGGCATTGAAAATAAACGACCATTTTATAGGCAAGAAAACGGACTTTTTTCATAACTACGCCATTTTGTTAGATTTTGATATTTTTCGAAAATCCTACGTCATTGTACAGGAAATACCTTCCAGTTTAACGGCATTTTTTCTTTTTTCGGTTTTGGCTACTCAATCGACCGGAATCATGTCAGCAGTGGACAAACTTTTTTTTGGCGCCTCCGAAGGCAGCGCATAAGTATCTCAATATTCTTCTATGAAAACATTATGTAATAAAGGTCAGATATAGCCAAATATAATCTTAATTTTCCGAAATATTCAATTGAATACTTTTCTTCCAAAAAATTCCCGAAAATCACCCCAATTTTCACGGTTCACACTGGTATAGCGCCTTAAAAAATCCAGCTCAAGGTGCGTCTGGTAGAGAATGCAGAAAAAATATGAAAACGCGCTAGCACTTTTAAAAACTTTGGTAAAAAACAGGGTGAGCAAAAATCCGATATTTATTATAAATATCGAAAAAATCCGATATTTTAATGTATATATATCCGATTTTTTTATATTTTCGATATTTTTGATATTTATAAAAATAAGCTCTATTTGTTTGCTATTTTGTAGAGCTGCTTTTTTTAGTGTGTTGCAAATTTGAAAAAAAATATGGCTGTGAAATTAAACCCCTATTTTGATTATTTTAATATTTATTTATTTACTTTGTTTTTTTACGATAATCGGTCTTACACATTTTGAAAATCAAGTCTTTCCAATTAAAAAGCACTTGTCTTTTTGCCCTTTCTACTTTTTACCCTTTTCACTTTTCCCTACATTTCTCTTTTTACCCAATAAGGCAAGTTAAAAGAAAAGTTCCTGTTAAACTTCTCACATCTATAAGCTGTTATATTTTTAATATTGATAATTAAATATCTCTTTTTAAAAAATGTACAGAAATAACAACGCGTGACCATTATCGAACTACGAATCTGACACTGATTGTGTAGTCAGTTGAAGAATGAAATACTTTACAACATTTCTGTAAACAATGTACTAACTTTTTAATCGTTACGCGCACGCACACATCAGCGCCTAGCCAACCAAGTCTCAGTTTAACATCATATTATTATTATAATTCAGAGCGTGGTCAACACCTTTACTTGTCTTAAACCGTCGTTGCGCCACAAATGAGAACGTTGAGAACAATGGAAGAAACGCAGCTGGTCGATAGATAATGCTATTTTTTGAAATTTCGGCACTTACGAAAGATATTGGGAGCTTTTTTAAGCCTACTGATAAAGAATACCAAGGACAACTACATAGATAAGTCGTCATACTTTGGCAATAATAATAATAATAATCGACTTTTATTTGCATAACGTTTTTAACGAAAAGTTTCCGAGTTCTTTATACACATTTTTCTTATAACTACATTAATTCTATGTTCTACCCCGCCTACTCCTTACCCTCGTACTTTTGCTCTCTTTTTCTCAATTTATTCCCCATCTCCATCGCTTTCAACATCCGCTAGTTCTCTGAAATATTGGCACATCCATATATTTATCTTTCTACTCAACATGTTTATAATTTCCCCCTCTATCGCCACCTCATCCACTCCTTGCACCCACTCCTCAGCTTCCTTTCTCGTTTTCTTCGTTACAAGTTTCCATCCTTTTTTTTTTATATATTAACAGGTGCTCCGGTGTTTCATTTTCTTTCTTGCAAATTCTACATCTCCAGTCCTTTTCCGCCTTCTTTCCCGCCCTCCATATATTTCCGCATTTCAGTCTTGCCCACATTTATTTATCCCTGTCCTTCACACCCTTTTCCTCCCAGTACTTCCATGGCCTTTCCTCATTTTCCACGATATATTTATAGTTGTCATTATATGACGATTTTTTAAATTCTTTCCTCCTCATCCAAAATGTTATTTTTAGTTATTGTAAATTTTTTTTTTCATCTTTTCATCTATTCCATCCACTTCCCTTCTTTCTCTTATCACTGTTACTACGTCTTCTGTCCCCACATCCTTTAACACTTTCTCCAAGTTCTTTCCCCACTTTGACGGCATTCGACTATCAATTGCCCTCACCTCGTCCATCAAACAGATTTTTGGCCATCGCGAATGTTCCATCCCCAGAGCCTCTCTTATGTACCTAAACACTCTTTCTCTTATCAAATGGGCCATTGTTGGCAACCCCAGCTCCTTTCTCCAAATATAGTTCGTCGTCATAGTTTGATATTGAAACGTCGAGTCAGTACAGCCCTCATGGTTAGTTGCATGAAGGAAAGGTTATTTTAATACAAAATGCGCACTTTTGTTGTATGTTAGGATAAATATCAATGATATCTATCCAACGTAAATATCAGCGGATATACATCGTCATATTATATCGGATATATGTCACGTGATATATATCATGCGAACCCTGGTGAAAAGTATTCACGAAATATTACAATTCCTGTTGGTATGAAAAAATGTACTCTCGACAAATCGATGGATTGATCGATAAATGTTTAAAAAATTAAATTTTAATGTCATGCCTGTCAAAATATCATTCGAAAATGTAGTTTTGTAAGTTGCAATGCATTTTCGATGTTCGCATGAATTTAACACGATATTAAATTCAAATGAGGAGGATGAGAGTTCTTTGTGTCTTTTTAATTATTTTCATTGGCGGATTTTTTTAAAATTTTTGTGTCGGGGCTTTGCTCGGTTATCGGAATTTTTTTTATTTACCCGGGGAATAATGGGCTCATAATGTATCGTTATTATATTTCCGTTTCTTTTCCGGCACAGATAAGTGCTCAAAAGATTCCAATTAGGCCGTTCTTATTGCCCTTCACGACGAACGCGATAAACGTGAAGAAAAGTAGTCGTACGCAGGCCTAGAAATAATCGAGAGACGAATTCACGCAAACGCGAAATAATTGCGTAAGGAACGTAGTAGGGCACAATTGAGGATGCATTTTTTCGTGCTTCTTATTGTTGTTATTTTTAGGTGCCTTTTTACTATTTTTTCGGTTTTAGGTGCTTTTTCACTACTTTTTAGGTGCTTTTTGCTTTTTTGTTTTCGATTTTTAGGTGCGTTTGTGCTTTTTATCTTCGATTTTTAAAGGTACTTGATTTATATATTTTTAGGCCTTTTTAGACGTTTATTGTTATTTTCGAGGTTCTGTTTAGGTCCCTCATTAAAGAATTTTCACTGTTAATTAAAATTTTCATTTTACGGTATAAATGTTAAATTATGTGGAGTTGCAGCGGGTCTGTAATTATGTTGCTCGCACACTGACCGACTAGATTGTAGCGCCGTGGCTAAAAGCGGCATTGAGGGACCATCACTGGGTAACCTTTTCAAAAAATCGATTTTTTTGCATTATCCGATAGTATAGACGGTTATAAATACGGACCTGGCATCGCCGATTAATCCTAAGTAGTTAATTCATATGAAAATTCCGGACTCGACATTTTAAACGCGTTTTTCTCGAAATGTCTTTTTTCAAAACGGTGTACACTCTCAAAGGAAGAGTTTTCAAGCTACCCGTCTCAAATTTTGCCCCAACATTCTTCACGCCTCTCTTTATCGTGCTATGGAAGCTTTTTTCAATCTTCACATTTTTTTTAACGAAAAACTGTCCAAAAAATAGGCTAAATTCGATACTTTTTCTTTCAAACCGCCGCCATTTTGTCAATTTTGTTTTAAAGAAACCTCCATAGCAAGATAGCGCTTTTTATACTGATTAATCATTTTTTATAAATTTTGTTTCAGATAATACTTACGGCCACAACCGTGCACACCGTGAGAACTCCTTTTTTTCGAAAACATTTTCAACCGTAAAAAAAGTGTAGAAAAAATAAAAATATACGTGTAAACATTTATTTTCTCTTCTTCGTGAGTGCTTTGATTTGACATTGAAAAATCAGACTGCTTAGCGTATGTTAACCATCGGAGAAAACAAATCGCGAACATCAGCTATTTTTCGACCCGTTACACTCTGATGATTCCTCAACGCCTTCATAATACGGTGCACAAAGTTTTGTGAAATAATTCAGAAACTTTATGAACCGCGCATCTATGAGCGTGCCGACCGTGGTCGGGGGCGCAGTTCGGACCCTCCAGTAGGCCTATTCTGTAAGGGTGCGGCCTCATGCAGTCGCTCGACGCTCGTTTGCAGCGATAAATCTGGTCACGTGACCCTATTTTGAATTTCCCGCGACTCAAAAAAGTAGCGACAAGTCGCCGCGTCGAATAGCAGCGTCAACATAGCTGCTTGCAGGAATGATCTCGAAAGCTGATTTCCTAACTTCCTTTAGTGGCAGTCGCGGTAGTGATACAAGCATAGAGACTAGAGTAAAGGAGTCCAAACGCAATGCTGGCAAAATGGTTGTGAAAGCGATGAACGATCCACGGATTGTACCCGCCTGGCGGCGCTACCTCTGCGGACTCCGTCTGCGCGGTGATTTTGAATCGTCGATCCGCAATTTGTCGTATATTTCTTTCTTATTAGCGCAGCGTGCAATACTGAAGAGTAATATTGATCTGCTTTTGTTTAAATTATGAAATGACAATATTTCAGTAATTTTTTGACTTGGAGGTGATCTATACTGTGAATGTTTTATTTTTATACGGTGACATGTACGATTAAACAGCCATAATGTGAATATTGCATACTGGATTTCCAAGAAAAATATTTTTTTCAAATCGTACATTATAACGAAATGGGAGCGAGGGGTATTTATATTAAAGGATTCGCATATTTAACCTAAAAAACGTTTTTTTTTGTCCAAGCATCATGTATTACATTTTTGCTGTATATCAAAGAAATCTCTAACAGCATTAAAATTAATGGCAATTATAATTAAATTCGGCGACGATAGCATGCAATTAAAAAAATACAAACGATTTGACAAAATGAATCAAGATGTGGTTGCACATGCCGATCCTAATACTTGTCAATATTTTGGCTAATTCGCGAATTAATTGCATAAACATAATATTAAAGTTCAGTTCTTACCTTTATTGGATGGTCTTTTTCTGTTTTGATTGTAAAAATACGTTTAATACCGAAATATCAGTCAACGATGCGTAACACCGTAAACTGCGTAAACTGTATGTAACTGACATATATGTACTGCTCACATACATAGTTACTGACAGTAAAACGTCATTGTATGTATGTCACAAAACTGCTAAGCCGGTCCTCACGGACCTATCCTATTTCGTCCCTGGAGCTAGTATCGCTTGCGGATATTTTTCGAACTACAAGATCTTTCATCACTTTCGCGATCCACTTTTCGACGATTCCGCCATATGCGTTCGGGCTCCTTTACTCTAGTCTCCATGGATACAAAATAAAGAAATCGGAGTGAATAAAAATAAAAATATAATAGTGTTTTTTCGGAAATTGACGAGATGTCATTTGTTTACAAGTAACAAAAGTGGGTTGATCAGTGTCAACAGATTGCTCACAGAACACGGATTCAGAAAATTCGGCGAAAAAGAGTATTAGCATATTACGATTTGTATCGCTCACTCTCCTCTCCCCACTCTCCTTTCCCAGCGACAAAGCTCAACATTTTCAGTTGTCGCTACATATCACGTGACCAGATTTGTCGCTGCAAACGAGCGACTGCATGAGAGCGCACCTTAACGCGGTAGCGACAGTTTTCCCTATCGTTAGCTAGCGACAGCCAATCGCATGCACATTTACAAAAGAAAGGAAGCCTCTTATTGGCTATCGCTAGCTAACGATAACGAAAGTTGTTGCGAGTTACAGAATAGGCCTACTGCGGACCTTTGTTTTAAGGTACCAAACTTTTTTCCTCCCCAATCAAGATGCTTCAAAGTATCGCTTAAGCGAATTTAAATGAAATCGATATTTGGAAAATTCTAGTGGTGTTAGCCCTTAAAGAATGTGCTTGGAGATTTTCGACATTTTCATCATTTACATTTAAGACGTTGTTTGCTTGCGTTGGCTTTGTTTAAATTTTTCGGCCACAAATATTCCCAAAAAAGATATATCTTGAATACATCATTTATTTGTAATGGTCACGAGAATGTTCATGAAAAAGAATGTGTTTTAGAACTGCAAATGTTGTTCTTCTCTCCTTAAATTATGTTAAAAAGAAGTGGGCGTTACATGCTCGTTTTTCGGACCTCCAGCGTGTTATCGCCTCTCAAGTTTCAAGCATACGTCTGTGCCTCTGTGCAAGAGCGAGCGAGAAAGAGTTAGCGACACCCGCGCATGAGCGTGAGTGAGACATAAGAGGGGTAGTCAGCTGAGGCTTTGCATGTGTGCGGACATCGATAAAAAGCCGCGCGCTCTGCAGCCGAAAAGCGGAACTACTTTGTATGTGCCTGCCAAAAGCTAACGCGGGCCGTTGTTCCACGTAAATCTATGTTCTGTGGTCCGACAGCTCCGACTGCTCGTTATCGCGTTAATGGCGGAAAGTCTCGCATGTGTCAGCGAGCAAATGTATCTCATTGCGCGCATTCGGTGCTGCTTGTGTATTTGCATTTGAATATCGTGAGAGACACAAAATATCTTATTTTAATGGCCGACATATTCGACATTGCAAATTTAATCACGTCGGTCGGCGTCGAGGCCGTCAAGATAAAACAAGAGCCGGGGCTGCCCGAGAAATCGTCGAACCAAATATTGACGGAACTGTTTAGTACGTTCGACGCTGACGAGGGTCCGTCCTCGCCGGTGGACGACAAGAACTCGTCAGTCAATAAAGCGGACGTCAAATCAACACAGGGAAAGAGAAAAAAGAAAAGCAAGAAGAAGCACAAGCACAAGGATAGAAAGCACAAGAAAAAGGGCAAGCACAACTCTTCGGACAGCGACAGCGATGACAATGCTGGTGAGTTCAAAGAAAAACGTCAATATAACCTCAAAAATTATCGACGTCGCGCTAACCGAAGTAGAAATTGTGGGGATAGAACGATACGATTGATTCCTGATAATTTCAACTGAAATAACAATTGCAATAAAAAATTTGCCGTTTTGGCTCTTCAAGGAGAGGTACCTGAGTAAACGGCGAGAAAAACAGGTGAACTTCGGGAATTTTTATCTCAAATACTAATGTTTCGATTGGATCCGGATTTTTTTTTTATTGGAAAATATGTACATTGAGGTATGTTTAGGAATTTTTTAAAATAAATTTGTTGACTGGAAGCGCCATTGTTGTGGTCAGTGTCACACGTGTTGTTCGTTGACATGGTTTATGGTGCCATGCCAAAGGAGTTCGCCTCGTAAGATTTTTGGAAATTTTTATTTTCGACCGGATTGCAACCGTTTTAATTTAGCATTCGTTTTTCGTTCGCAATTTCCGACGATTTTGGTTGCATGAATTTGGTTTGCCGCACAGTTAAAAAAACGCATGTGGCAATATTGGCAGCAATTTTGACAATATTTGAACAATATTTTCCCCAGTGCCACAGCTGCAGACTCAACCGACAGTGCGCTCGACGTTCCACCGCCTTTAGCAGAATAACCCACAACTCCTTCAATATTGCGAATTTCTGCATGAAATTTATACACAAGATTCTTTGAACTACGAACTACGAGAAAAAAAAAAGAGAAATCGATTTTTTGAAAAGTTTACTCAGGTATCTTCCCTCAAGGAAATAGCATTTTCAGCGGTAATTCGAAATACGCAAAAATTGAAAGTTTTTTTAGACTCATGAGTACGATACCTTTATTTCATAACTAATAATAGAAACTGACCAAGCTGTAAGAATAGAGGAATGAATAAAACGATAAGCATGCAGTGAGATGGGTGTTATAGTTGTAAGTTCTGGAATATTGAAGGAAAGAAAATAGCGAGTAAGAAGATAAGAGATGTAAACAGTAATATATATGTAGTGTATTGTTGAAGCTTTGTAAAAAACTTTATTCAAAGTTGTGCAAATAAAACTCTAATAATAATAATAATAATAATAATAGAAGCTGACCAAGCTTCGGATGCAACGAAGCATGTTTCGTGATAGCAGTTACAATCAATTAGCAAGAAATGCAAGAAAGATAGCTGTAACGATAATAATCCAGTCTGCTGTTGAAAGTATCACTTCTAATAGGAGGTGAACAAAAAAATCCACTCTCAAGGTAATCCTAACGCCTGGCTTCATTCCATAGGATAATTTTTTGAGCTTTACTCAATAGGATAAGGATAATTTTTTTTGAGCTTTACTCAATATATTAATAATTGTCTCTGCAAAATTTCAGGTTTGGCATCGACCTAATTACAGGAAACAACGCGATTAAAATTGCCTACTTTTTGTGAAGGAATTCGGAGACGACATACAAGAACCTAATTTCCGGTTGCCACAAGAGTGGATATAATAGTGAGAATCCGTCAGATTCTTTAAAATAATCAGATTTACATACTTAAGATTTGGAGTAGTCCAATGCTCTCAGAAAAAATTACGCCTATTGATCTAATTTTCATGTAATATCAAGTTTAATTTGAACTTCCGGTATTGGATTTATTACCACTTGCGACAATAAAGAAACGTGAGAGCGAGGCAACAGCTAACCATAGTCCTAACCTCGTCTGACTCATTCGAATTTCCACACATATTTCATTTCTTACCTGACATATTTAGCTGACAAATACGATGCTTTACACTTCCCGCACCTGACATTGTTTTGACAGATCGGCATTGAAAAGCACGAAGGTTAAACTAGCCTGGTCGAGCAAAAAGAGACGGTGATAGAACCAATGTTGCCAAATATCAAACCTATAAATACTGCGCGAATCGTTGGAATAACTATTATTTTCATTTTTCTAATTAAGTGTGAACATTCATTAAGGGGTTACCCCCACTTGCGATTTTGAAAAAATCGATTTTTTTTATTGCATTTTTTTGAAGTATAAGTATCTGAGAATATGTCCTGAAAATTTCAAGTCGATCCGAACAAAATTGACTGAGATATGAGCGTTGAAAGAGAAGAATCCCTGAATTGAGGAATTGAAATTGAAACTTTAAACGCGTTTTTCTCAAAATGGCATTTCTGAAGTCGGTGACCAAGATTACTCGAAC
Source organism: Ophion costatus (assembly GCA_951751655.1). Lineage (NCBI taxonomy): Eukaryota > Metazoa > Arthropoda > Insecta > Hymenoptera > Ichneumonidae > Ophion > Ophion costatus. The sequence continues at coordinate 20,630,452 of OX632358.1, forward strand.
ACTAATGAACCGATCTTCTTGAAATTTTGCAGGCTTATTTAATACATAAAAATGTAGTCTTTAATCGTTCGATTTTTTTCGTTAAAATCGAACCATTAACTTTGACTGTCCGCCATTTTGTGAAAAATGAATATTTTTTAAAATCCTTCGATTAAAGACTAGTTTATACTTATATTTGATTAAATCCATCCGCATTTTTTTTTCAGATGATCCACTTCGCCGCAATGTTGGTCACCGCAAACCGTGTATATAAAAACATTATTTCATTGACGGCCATTTGCCACTAAACAATGTAATATTTTTCAATAAGAAAATTACTGAAAGTTCTTCAAGATGTGTTCTTTAAGATGGTATATTGATCGATTAAAAAAGTTTTGTAGTTTTCTTTAAAAAAATTCATGAAAAAGGCCTTTTTTTGCGCTGCAAGTGGGGGTAACGTCTTAATCAGTTTACACATGCAACATTTTAGTTATGACGGATTATTTTTTTTGCATATGTTACAAATATAAATTGTACAAGTCTCAAGTATGATCAGTGGTACGACTAGTGTGAAGCGATAGGATTACCTTAAGGCCTAGGAGTCACTTTGGAGCCTTATGAGTTAAAAGAGGGATGAACAGTATAGGGGAGACGCAGGAATAGCACCTGCCCGGGCAAAGCGAATACCCTGCATGGCGGACAAGATCGCTCGCTATGCCCGGACTCCTCTACTTTCCATCCGTCTTCGGACTTCTAGTGATTAAAAGTACCACTTTATTCCCTGTCTAGACGCACCTATAAGCAAGGAAAGTAGGGTAGTTGTATATAAAACAAATTTTTGGCCTTTCCGACACTCCTTAAACTATATATTTCCGAACTAGCCTGCCTGATTTTCACTATTAGTGATAAAATAAAGGTATCTTCGCAATAAGCAAAGACAAAGTATCCAAATTCCAAAAAATCGTTACTTTCAATAACCAACGAAAAATTCTGATTTTAGCGCAAAATAATCGAAGCATAAACTTTCACCATCCATCAAATTGTATTTATTTTGACTTGACAACCCAAAATTCACCATTAAATAGTGACACCACGGAAATCGTACTCTTGCAGAAATTAAAACGAGCATTGTCCCCAGGCACGAAGAAGAAAAAGCGTCACAAGAAGAAATCAAAGAGAAAGCACTCGTCCCACTCGAGCGAAGATTCCGACTCCGACGCGCCGGATCCCAAGAAACGCAAAGCCGAAAGCACAGCTCCGGTGCAGTGCAAAAAGGAGCCCCAGGGGGCTGCGAAATCGAGTCTTTCTGCGGATAAAAATATCGGCGGTGGACATGTTGACGACGTTGGGGAAAAGAAGGATTTGGCGCACACAGACCCGGGTAGTCCCATTTTGCCTTCCGTCTTGAGGAAGGCACGGGACGACGATGATGATGAGACAACGGGGCCTGGAATTCCTCGGCTTTTTGGTAAGATGGTAGTTGTGTAAATACTACTCTTTCTTGAACTTGTACTGGTACTTGGCTACGCGATTGAATAGTCACGACTTGCAAGGTTTGCAATTTTTTGCCAGAGTCAAAAAGACAGCGCGATATCAATGAATTCAAGTTTTTATCGTATTTTTGGCGATTACTGCCAGCCACGGTCAGCTTTGATTCGTTGGCTTGTTCTGCAATAGATAGAAAGTTGCCTGTGTTCGTTTGGGTTACTTTCGTTTTCCGCGTCAATTGTTTCGGATTTTTAATCGTTTTATTAGCTTTTTTTGTTTGCAATGGCTGCCTACCACGCTCTGTTTGGGTTTCTTGGGTTTTGTATTAAGTTCGGAGACAGATAGGAAGTTGCCTGCGTTTGTTTGGGTTAGTTTGGGTTCTGAGATCGACTATTTCGAATCTTTATGGTTTTGTTCAAAACGACTCTTCCTGCAACACACTGATTGGGGTTTGTTTGCGTTGTGTATTGAATTCGGAAAGACACACAAAGTTGTCGTTTGTTTGGCTTTGTTTGGGTTGCGTATTAAGTTTGTAAGTCGATACAAAGGTGCATGCGTTTTGCTTGGGTTGTGTATTAGGTCGAGACACAGAGTTTTTATGGTTTCACCCGCCATGACTATCACACGCTTTGAGGGATGCCCCCCTTCATTAAAACGGTATTTCCGCCTGTAAAAAAAACACATACGTGTCTCGTAGTTTGCAATGCTTCATCACGTTTATGAGTTTTAACAAAATGGAAGGTGGACACTTGAATTACGTTTCTTGTTAGTTGTCTGGGCGTCGATTTCGTTGCCTGGTCATTATAGTGTATTTTTCATTGGAGTATTCTTGCGAGATATTATTTGTAGGTTTCTTTGTCGTTGGGATGTGTCGTTGTGCTTTTTCCCCTTTGATATAATTAGCCTCTGGGTTGTTCTGTCACGAAACAATGTGATGCCGTCGAAGTTTGCATCAATGAAATGCACTGGAAATTTTTCCCCCCTTTTTCTCCATTTCTATTGTTGTCCAAAATATTCTTCCATAGAGTCAGGTCGTGGCTTCTAATGACAATCTTAAAAGCGTATAACGTCGCTTCGAATTGCAAAAATATTTGCAACGAGGAGTAACTGTCGTTACATTTCAACGTTGCAAACTTCAATAGCATGCGATTTTTTCGGTGGGCACGTGCCTCGGTACATCAGTTTCTCGTTTGTCCTCAGAGAAGGCAAAGCAGCAGCCGGCGGTGAAAATATTGATCAAGGACTTGAAGAACAGTGCGGTGTACAACGAGACCGTGAAGGAGATCGAGACGAAGCAGAAGGAGAAAGCGGCGAGAATGGAGGACGGTGAGATATCGGACAGTAGCTCGTACAACAGAACGCCGACGCTCTCGCCGACCCCGCCGCTCAATCGCGACTCGCCGATTCTCAGTCCGCGCTCGTACGGAAAGCGAAACGCCACGGCCAGTCCCGATTCCGTTGGCGTCATCAAGACCGATCTCAGGCTCGTGCTGAAGGAAAAGGAGAAGAAGAAATTCGGGGGCACGAGAAGAAAGTCGGAGAGTCGCGAGTCGCGAGTCAAAACGAGCCGTGATCACCGGAACAACAAAGAGACGAGGCACAAGGCGAGCGAGCACGCTCGGCGCAGCCAATCGCGCGATCGCAAGATCGCCGACTCGTCGTCGACGCACTCGTCGGCCCGTCGACGCAGCCGCAGCGGCACTCGGGAGAATCGTCGAAGAAGCAACGAGAGACGCGATCGCAGCGGCGACAAACGCTCCGGCAGAAGTCGCGACCGGAGAAAATACGACGAACCGGACGCTCACGCGAGTCGCAGCGACGGCAGATATCAGCACGGGAACAGGACCCGCAGTCGAAGCAAAGAGAGAAAGTAAGACCGATCGTTAAGTAGTGATGTTTGTTTTCTTCTTCGCCGTTGGAAGACGGACGAAAAGGGCCGAATTCGAATATTTTTTTCTGGTAGACAGTGAAAAAGAAACGTATTTTTGTCAACACGGAGATACATGCAGATCCTTTAAAAAAGATCACCAAAAATAGGGAAAAAACGACAAAAACATGGCCGCCGGCAGACGATGAAACTTTTTCCGCGACGGTCGGCGGTGGACACTCCAGCTTAAACGGTCCATCTGAAATCTAAAAACCAAACGGTTTATTCGACTTAACAATAAGTACGCGTGGTTGGTCATCGTCGATTTTTTCAATATTCTTTTGTTCACTGCGTGGCGACCAATTGAAACTGGAGCATACAAAATCTATTTTAAAAAAAGTCGTCATTGATACGTAACTATTAAAAAATGAAGATCGATTTTCAAAAGTGAGATCGTCCACGACCTTTGAATGTTTTTTTTATTGTGTCTCTTGTAAATTGTGGCACAGTCCCTCAAGTGGTTGTCGAAATATGTCCACCGAATTCAACACCAGTGTTTCGAGAAACACGCGTTTAAAGTTTGAAGCATGGTGCTGCTACCTTTCGCCCGGCCGCCTGTTAGAACCTACAGCTCGTTCAATTTTAGGAACATTTCAATGAAATTTTCAAATATATTTTTATTTCATTTCAATGAATTTTTGTTTGTTTAAATATATATTAAAATAATAAATATATTATTAGGAGTACAAATATTATGTGATGCAGATACAAAATCGATAATATTTTAAGGTTATGGTCTTGCCAGATATCCAATCTTACGATATGACGTTTTACAACTGACAATTTCAACCATAACCTCCTGGTGGGGCCGTCTTTCGGCAAACGGCGGAGACTTATTCGTACTCCCAATAAATCAAACAAATTCTTAATTAAATTGAGGAGGTACGATCATTACTACGAATCCAACTTTCGGATTTGAAATTTTTATATGATTTTGACGAATACTTTATGCGCCCATTGCCAACATTTGAGCTATTCCGACCGTTTAGTTTTGTTTGCAATAAAACTGCAAAGTTGAGCAATTTCAGTTACCGAAGCACGTCGTTTTATGGAGACGGTCAACCGGAAGTGCGGTGATCGTGGTTTTTCTGCTCACGCATCAAACTAAACCCGTTCGAAAACTGAAATTCGATAGATTAGATATAATAGATATTGTAAAAAATAAGAAAATCAAGCTTCACCGTGTAGTTAAAGCACTACATTGCAAGAAAGTTTCAATTTCCGGTTGAAAATGGTCAGAACGACGAAATAACACCCACAGACTTAGCAACGTCGCGAGTAACAGCCGATGCGTTTGGCGAACGAAACCCAGCTTTGTTTTGAAATTAATTTGAATAGAAGCCGCCACAAAATATGCAAACAACAATTTATGGAGTTTTGTCATTTATCACGTATCAATAATACGTATAATGATATTCTGCCTATCGTGTTAATTCCGCTGAGGTAATTCAAGCCTATTTTAATAGGTTTCCGGCTGATTTTTTTTGTCTTTTTAGTCCGTTTTTATGGTGGATATGTTAATATTATTATTACGAAGATTACTACCGAGTCGTTGACAATCTAATTTTCCAGTTTTTATATGTTCACGTGCAATAAATTCATCATTTACCACAACATTTGGCACACGACAATCGATAATACGAATAATCGACATAAGTAAACACCAATCAGAACAGCTGTGGGTAAAATAAATTTAGACACTTTTTTGATCCTGCGGAAGTGATCGTACCTCGTCAAATTAAAAAAAAATGAATTAAATTAGAATTCTTAATTAAATCATTAAAATAATTTAATATAAATATAAATATATAATATAATTTAATAATATATAACAATTTAATAAAAATAAATTACTAAAATAATTCAATACTCATCAAAATAATGTTATTTTAATATATTTTAATTTCATTATAAGAAATTTTCAAACAGATTAAAATAAAAATATTTTTGGAAAATCCATCGTAACTCAATGGAGCCTATCGATACTTCGTTCCAGGGAAAGAATAGAGATAGACAAGAAAAAGTTGCTGGAGATAGCGCGACGAAATGCGATCAACATGATAAAGCAGGGGGCTCTGTCTTTGGCGCAGCAGGATAAAGCCATCGCGGCGATACAAGCGGGTGGCAAAAGTGTGGACGAACTCACGGGTAAATTACAACACTCTTCGCAAATCCTATTTTTTTGTTCTGCACCATCTAACGCTTCGTTTTCTTTCTGGTCTCAGATTTCTGCAAGTCCCTGTCAAAGTCGGAAGCCCTCGGCGAATTGTCCAGTATTTCGTCGGACGATGAAGAAAAAAGTTCGGGCAAGGGATTTCATCATCCGTTCGTACTGCGCGAGCGACCGACCTCGATTATTATGAATATAAAGGTTCGTAGTTCGAAAACTCGGTCCGCACATGGGTATGAAATTCGATTTTTTTTCCTCGTCAGGATGCCAAGCAGTTGCCGAACAAAACTTTCCAAGAGAAAACTGCGGAATCGTCGACGCAGTTGACACTGAAGTTTCCGGTTTCCAGTGGTCAACATCACAGAAAGACTGGTAATCGAAGATGAACATACGTCACGACTCGATACATATATTGGGATGTTGAATACGTTTTCGTCGTTTTTTTTTCGTGAACATTAAGGCTTCATGACAAAAAATAATTCCTAATGCTTTCAATATACTCTTTTTGGCACGAAATTTGACATGTTTAGCAGAAAAATAAAGTTGCTCACATTTCGACGAAATGACGCACCGAATTTCCGGCCTGCTTATAGTACTTCTTTATAGATGCGTAGCCATCTTAACCTACGCGCAGGCAGTTCTGGTAACGTCATTTGTTGGAAAACGAGACCTTATTCAACGTCCAAAAGATTTTCCGTTTTGTGTATTTTCGCTCGCAGCACAGGCAAAGTTTGAATTATGACGGTGCGTTTCAGAGAGCGAATGGATACCAGTGGTACCCAAAAAGCCTGAGCCAAAGAAAACATTTGTGCCAGCCGCTAACAAACCAGTGCAGCAAACGTTTGCCATTGCACCCGCTGTTATGGCTCCACCGCCGGTCCCCCAGCCAGTCCCGGCTCCGTTGCCAGTACCGACGCCTTCGCAACAAACCGCCCCGCCGCTACAAACGTCCGTCTTTCCGCAGCCCCCCAACGCCGAGGTTCGTAAATTGTCGACGACGTATCGAACATCACGAAACCCCGGCTGTCACTTGAGAATTCTTTCTCCATTGAATTTTCGATACCTGCTAAATATTTTTTCACAGCACTTGCTGGAGTTTCTCGAAAAATGACGGAATTCGAGAAAGTCGTCATCCGAAGTCATGGCGCGTAAAAATGTTATTGTTGAAATAGCAACCTTTTGGTTTCGGAATAATCGCACCTTTTCTACAACCCCAAAGTATGTTTGAGGACGTACGATCACTTCCACGGGGTCAAAAAAGAGTCTAAATTGATTTTACCCACAGCTGCTCTGATTGATGTTTACTTATGTTGATTATTCGTATTATCGATTATAGTGTGCCAAATGTTGTGGCAAATAATGCATTTATTGCAACGTGAACAAATGAAAAGTGAAAAAATAGATTGTCAAAATTCTATATTATTATTTATTGAGTTTCACAATTGATGGCGTACCAGTAACATGTTCAATTACAATTCTAACCATAGTATTAATTCCGCTGAACTAATTCAGGGCTATTTGAATAAGATTCCGACAGATTCAGTGCAACGTTTTTAGTCCGTTTTAATGGTAAAACTGTTGTTGTAAATACAACGGAAACTGCTCCAGAATCGTTGAGGATCTATAGTAATGATAATAATAATCGAGTTTTATTTGCATAACTTGCTTTACAAGTTTTTTACAAAAAGTTTCCGTATTGTTTAGACACATTTCTCTTACAACTACCTTAATTCTATGTTCTGGCCCGCATACTCCTTTCCCTCGTACTTTTGCTCTCTTTTCCTCAATTTGCTCCTCGTCTCTATCGCTTTTAACTCCCTCTTCCTCCTTCCGCATTTTTTTACATACATCCTCTATTTCTCTGAAATACTGGCATATCCCTATATTTATCTTTCCGCAGTGGGCATTTTTTCACATCGTTGATCAACAATGTTCCATTGGATTCGATGATAAGTTGTGGGTATAAACAATTTTCTTCGTTGCAGCCCGTCGATATAGGATCCATAGTTTCTCAGAGGCTGGCGGCAATGCGAAGGCTCCGCGAAGATCCTCACGACGTTCAAGCACTGAGCGAGATGTATCGCGCCCAGAACGGGGTAACTGCCTTTTTCTCCTCACATTATCGACTAGTTTGAGGCCCTTTGTTTCGTATATTCGCTTTCGTAATGGTGCAAAATCCAATTGTAGAAAATATTGGAGAACACTGCGAATTGTCCAATTTATTCAATCAAGGTAGTTGGCCCAGTAATCGTCATTATCAGCAGATCGGTCGACTTTGCAAATTGACATAGCTCAACTTGGGAAGTGAGTGGAAGTTATTTTGGCCAAAAGTTTCCAGACACTGCAGAAAACTGCAAAACTTTCGATCGCGTTGGATAATTGCGGAAATTATATTAGAATAATGTAATGAATTATACAGAGCTGTATAATGTCTTTGTAAAATAATCAATGGAATAAACTATATTATTGTAACATTATTCGGCAATTATCCAGTGATCGAAAGTTTTGCAATTATCTGAAGGGTCCGCAAAGTTTTGGCCTGTAAGACTGATACAGGAGGCCACACTCGTCCCCAAAACGATATCAAGATAGATGGCGCTGGGGTGCTCCGGACCACACGTATAGACATACGCAAACATGGGTCCGATCAGGGAGGCTAGCCTCCGTGATATTACTGTTCAGAGGGCCCGCGGCACCCCAGCGCCATCTATGTTGGAACCATTTTCGGGGACGCTTTTTTCAGCGGCTTCGCGCGGGAGTTTGGTCTCCTGGTATCTAGTCTCCATACTGAATATATTTGATTCGATTATTCTTGAATACGCATGCCTAGGAGAGTGACAATGGATTCCAACATAGTGAATACCCCCTGGATGCCAATATATCACCAACCACCTTAATTTCTTGCTATCTAATTTCCACCCAAATTGAATCGTGCAACATGACATTATTTTTTATCTCTTTTTCGATCAGATGAAGAACTGGGCTGAAAGTAAGCAGATGCCAGGTCAGTTCACGGGTAATACCGGTGTGAAAGTCTTGTCACCGGCAGAACTTCATTCGGGCTATCAAGCCTGGGCACGGAAGGTAACGTCAGAAAATCTATAAACGCGGTGTAAAATGAAACGACCGTAGAAACTCGCGATAACATTGCGATAAAACATTTTCACGAGCGTTCCAGTTGCCGGCCCAACAATGACAACATTACCCAATCGACAATCCGAAGAAAATAACGAGAATAGCATTTAGCGAGTTCTTTCTAAAATGTGCGCGGTTGTTGAATTTGTAGCTACGGAGAAAATAAGAAAAATGGTGTTTGGTTCGATGATTTTGTTCACCGCTTTGGCGGGCACGGATGAACAAAATTTTGCCTGTCGAGAGTTGGCAGTTATCGGTATTAGCAAGATTTTCAATAAGTAATACGCGTTCGCCTAACGATCGCTTTTTTTTAAATTTCAGAATCAAAATTGCTTAACATCCAGCTACCATCGGAGTCCAACGAATATTTTGTCATTGTGTTTCGTTTTTTGTCAAACCCGATGCATTATTTGTCTCGGAAAACATTGATCAAACTTCCCGCCAGTGGGAATGCGAGAAAAGCCCAAGTTACAAAAAAACCTAAGCCGTAATTACGATAAAAGATTGAAAACTATGTAAAAAAGAAAAGAACGTCCCGTCGAGTCGTCAAAGTTAACGGAGAAACGTTGTCGAGCGAAGGAGTTGGGGCGGTAATTGGAAAACTCGTACTTTCGAATGAAAGGCAAGGAATTCTCATTCGGAAACAGTCAAAAAGTGGAATTCATACGATACAGCAAAAAAATCAACGAGCCATTAGCTTTGCTCCATTGTATAAAGAAAGTGTGCGTGTGTGTGCCTGTGTGTGTGTGTGCCTGTACCAAATTTTCAGGTACAGTCTCTTATAAGACCGTTCCATGATCCGCGGAAGATCTTGGTCTCGACGAGACTGTGTCGTAGGCACAGACCACTTCTGCGTCAGAGAGGTGGATTCTGTGCCTGCGCGGACATTGGATCGACGTGGCGTCGCGGTACGAACGGAAACTCCTTGCTCTTTGCAATTCAAGAATTCTTCGCGAGACTCTCCCTCGATTGATATTCCGTTCGAGTAGGCCACGAAGCTCCTATGAGACTATTGCTAATTATCGTCAGCTATATTAGACAAAAATAACATTTCGTATATTCCTTTCTGCCGTGGTAGGAGGGGCAAAAAAAAACGAGGGAAACGGGAAGCTGCGATATTTAGCATTAGTCTGGTTCCACCTGAGAATTTGTTACAGGCACATATCTGCATCATTGAAGAGATGACACCGGCAGCCTGATGACCGATTTATGATTTAAATTGGTGAGTATTTGTCATCCTGATACAATCTTAAATGCGTAATCACATACATATAAAAAAAAGAAAACGTACGATCGCGATATCTCCTTTTTGTTCGACTCTACATTCCTGTCTCCTGTTTGTGTTTCCCTTGTTCATCCTTCGGCTCATCGTGAACACTCGACATTGATGTTTCTCACAAATATTGCGAATCCATTGTTACACACTGAATGTCCAAGAATTAACGGGAGGTTACCGTCGGGAGGCATGAAAAATGCATGAACTTGGGCGTTTCTTTTTCATAGTAAATAAATAATTTTGGAAATGGGCTTCAACGTATTTTATTCTTCTATCAATGGAGAGTAAATTACAGTTGTGTTAAAAAATCCAAAATGGCGCCTCCAACTGTCGTAAAATAAGGCCATGCACGGCGTGTTTTTCTCTGTGCGAGGCGCTCCGCAGCCTTGCCAGTTCATTTGAAACAAAAACGGATTAAAAATGATTAAACTATACCACGTTCTTACATACAGGCGTTGAAGCGATGGTAGCGGCGGACGGTTCACTCAGCGTCCAGTTTTTGCTTCAATTTTCGGCCGCATGGTGCGCATAGGAAAGGGGGTGTCGCGTGCGAAGAAGACAGCGATATCATATGTCTCTGTCTTGCTTACAGCGCATGCACGTTAGACTGTAACGTCTCGGTATACGGGTCCTAGTTTATTTTTTGTAAGAAATATCCATTACACGGAAAGTAAATGAAAAAAGTATTTACTTGCATGCTAAAATGAACAAATTAATACATATATGCTTGAAAATATAACGGCTATTATAAAAATGTTTGATATTCTGTTCTTTGTATCGCGATCGTAGTGGGGCTGAATTGTTACGCTGCGCACTCGGAACGCGAAAGTTCCGGATTGTCACTGAATTAAATTGTCCATAACAGTTATTTAGGCATATCCAACTTTTCTTCATACGCGTAACGATTTTCAACTGTTATACGCACATACGCCTATACGACGAAACACTTTATGATCGGTTTAGGTTAGACTCACGACACTCCCCGATCACAACGACATACGGTGGCGACGATAAGCAAATAAAGCTTGGACAGTCAACGCCCCACTCGCCGCCTATCAAATGTGGCCGTCGTTTCAAGACCTGTATGTAAGACTGTGCACAAGAATAAATTTGGGTGGGCTTTATCGTTTTTTGTTTTCCGAAAAATGCCTGGACAACAAAATGGCAGTCGTTAAAAAAAGACCACTTTTTCTACCGTTTTTTTTGCTTGTACGGACAAAAAAATATTTCTAAATCTATTTTTGACAAAAATCGCTTCGCGATAACCTCGTAAATTGACATTCCCTTCAAATGTGATAAATGCTGTTACCATAAAAACGGATTTACAGTTTAACGTTATAAAAAATCGTATTTAATGTTTGTTTTTGATAACCCAAATAAACCCACGAGTTCTAAACACTTTGAGGATGCAAATGATGTTAAAAAATCGAATGTTTCATCATCATGAACGGTAACCTGCCCTTACCGCAAAAGAGTTACACAGTAACAAAAATGGCCGCGTCTGTAATATCTCACAACCCGAGTGGGGAACGTTGACTTTTTAATGCTAAATTAAGACGATTCCCGTTACGCAGGATCAATTAGTTACGGCCGCGCCGGTATCGGGCGGCATGGGAATGGCGCTGCTGCAGAAAATGGGCTGGCGACCGGGCGAGGGTTTGGGCAAGAACAAGGAGGGCACCCTCGTCCCGTTGCAGCTCGAAGTCAAGCTCGACAAGAGAGGTCTCGTTAGCGAGCAGGACCTTGGACAGAGGTCCAGCAAGTTTCAAAAACCCGCTGCACCGATTATCAAAACACTCGAAGGTACTGTTAATTATGATTATTATTATTATTATTATTAATTATTATTATATATACTGTTAATTATGAAAAATTGTAATTATGGTATAGTAATAACGAAGAAATTTAAATTTCAACCTACGATATGGCACGTAAACTGAAACAAATAATACATTTTATTCGGCATATTGTGATTTTTCGTAGCATTCAAAAAACATTTTGCCCACGTGATTGGAACAATTAGTTTCCAGTATTCTACAAAAAGTACGGTATAAAGAGTCAAATTTTACGAATAACTTCGTATTATTTTTCGCTATACGCCGAAGATTTATGCTATGCGTATAGTGAAATCTATACATACGCGAAGACTCATGCTATGCGTATAGTAAAATTCATATGAAAATATAGCGTGTAATAAAGGTTGGTATTTTACAAAGCACGCATTAGTTTTCACTATACAGCATATAGGACTCGCGCCTATGCGAGAATAGTTTCAAATTCAATATGCACACATCATTTTAACTATACGGTGTGAGAATCATTTTTACACTTCTATAACAAGTCTTAGAATTCCGAACTGGCACTAAACTCCTATACTTTTCTAGCACTGAATATGAGAATTCTGGCAACTAGTGTTAGAATTTGAGGCCGTATTTTTCTCCGTGCATAAATCGTTCATGAGTTTGAGATGATACCCTCGCTATCGAATCCCTTCGCTATCCGGTAAGAAACGAAAGTTCACTGCTGAGACAAAAGAAGCTACGCCCTGGCGGTATTGAGGGTCGGAATCTCTTCTCACAAAGATGAACAGGCTTATGGAGGAGGTCCGGGCTGGAAACGGCGGTCCTTCAGGAGCGTACTTCGGAAAGGGCGTGGGGTCCTTGCCGACCCCATGTGCTCCTAGCGTCAAGATTGAAACCAGCGGCGCAACGATTTTCGCAAGTTTCAAGTGTCATGAAAACGTAATAACTGCTATTGTTTTTTGTTTCTTTTTTAAGGAAAACACCCCGTCTCGCTGCTGGGTGAATACTGTTCGAAACGAAAATTCGGAGCGCCAGTTTACGAACTGTGTTTCGAGTGTGGTCCCGACCACAAGAAGAATTTTCTCTTCAAGGTACGTTGTCGTTGCATCGTTATTATTCGGCGACTTGCCGAGCTTCCACCCGGCAACGGCCGAATTAAGGGGGAAAACATATGTAGCGGCATAAAAAGAACGATTTTTCAACGTAAAATGTTAAGGAGGTTGGAGGGCCCACCACAATCCACGGTTTGAAAAAATGTACATGTAAGTAGGATTCAAACCGATTCACGGGAGAAATAAGGAACTCAGACTAAGAAAATATGAAAAGCATAGTTTAATTGAGAAATAATCGATACACGTCCGCCTTACGTCACGATCAGAAACATTCTGGTCTTCTCTTATGTTTTGTATAAGACGATCGTATAAAAGACATGAGTAACGCAGCGATAGATCGATCGCCGATTGAGCCTCTCCCACATGTATTAGGAGTACGAATAAGTCTTCACCGTTTATTACTAAAAAATTGGGCATTTATTGTGAAAGAACGGTACTGTGTTTTATTCAAATTGAAATTGCTTGTTGAGTCACTCCTAATGTAAGTGCAAGTTCTTCTTGCGTTTTTTACGAATCTCCCTCCAATGATACTTCCAATTCCGCGTCTTCGTACACTTTCGGCCTTCCGCTACGCTCTTTGTCTTCGACGTCGAACTCATCGTTCTTAATTGTCTTTTTTTTCGCAAAATTTACCGCTTTTTGGGAATTTTTTTGTGAAGAAAGTATACAACGGAAAACTTGTGAAACTTGGCATATAGTTTTATTGATCTGTTTACTACATACAAAAAAATTTTTAAACAATTTCATCAAAAAATCCGCCTCCCACCCCCCTCGACGCGCGATGCTCCTTTTATGATGGTGTGCACGATTACAGCCTTCACGTTCATCCTGCAACAAAAACCCAAAAAGCATTTTACCTTAGACACATATAGCTATCGTTCGATGAAGGGAAAAAAAAAAATTGACGATTTGGTGACGTTTTGAACTTGAAGTATCGATTTTTCGAAAAAAATTGATCGATTTTTTGTTATAAATAAAAAACTATTAAACGTATTGCTTTTTTGCTTCATCAAACGATAAAAGGATGTCAGCTGAGCATTCTGTCCAAATTTGAAGGCAATCGGTTGAATAGTTTTTGAGAAATCGTGCACACCATCAAAAAAGGACCATCGCGCGTCGAGGGGTGTGGGAGGCGGATTTTTTGATGAAATTGTTTAAAAATTTTCTTTGTATGTAGTAAACAGATCAATAAAACTATATGCCAAGTTTCACAAGTTTTCCGTTGTATACTTTCTTCACAAAAAAATTCCCAAAAAGCGGTAAATTTTGCGAAAAAAAAGACAATCCCCCCTTAAACTTTTGAAACCACTCACGATAACTTCTCTCACTTGAAGCAGCCTCACCATATGCTTCTACAAGCAATCGATGCGCCTCAGCTGCAGATTTCTTCAAATTAACGAAGTAAATCAAAAGTTCCTGCAAATGACGCTTATTCGGCTCAAAACTCGACATTTTCGCGCGAAAGAAATTATGCGATGCTGATACAAAATTGCTAACATTTCAACGTTATGGTCTTGCCAGATATCCAACCTTACGATATGACGTTTTACATCTGATAATTACAACCATAACCTCCCGGTGGGGCCATCTTTTGTCAAACGGCGGAGACTCATTTGTACTCCCAATATTTTTTATCGTGTAGACTATACTGAGTCTACAATGTCTTTGACATTTTTAATTACAAAACACGAGATAAGAACTGGTTCAATGTATGTAATTTCAAGTGTGGCTAGATGGGCAACACGTTGACGCTACGGGTGATCTAATTGTTTGGCTATTTAGCACCAAGATAAACCATTCCTAACAACGAATTAACGTAAACTAAATCATTGTCAACATTTGGAAGAAGAAAAATCCATCGAAAACACATTCAATGTTGAACCATTAAGGGTTGATAAAAGATTACGTATTTTGACTGGCGAATCAAGAGCATTGCTGCCAACCTCAGTGTCCGCGACGTTGTCTTACGTCGGCAACATTTAATATTAGTTAATGGTAATAATCAATAATCTTGTGACAGATAGGCATAATTATGACTCAAAAGTCAATTCTGAGTTGTACAAAACATTCACTGACGCATGTTTTCCTCTATTATTCTCCAACTTGGTAGTACGACAAAAGTTTTTCTTTTTCACGTAATGAAAATATAAAAATGCATAATTGTGCCCTTCAATTATATATTTTATGAAACATTTGCATCGACAGAATAAATCTATACCTCGTATGCGTTTATTTGAGGTCTATTGAAAAAAAATGCACGAACCGTCGTTTGACTCAGCCGGACCGCTCCAACCTCCTTGAACCTCAAGAATACGGTGGAAAAATTTCACACCGAAATTCGATTCTGCTTGTGAGTGTTACTCATCTCACCACTTAGGCTCAGACGAAGCGCGCCGCAAACTTTAAACACATTTTTATCAAAACTACATTTTTAAGTTTGTGGGAAACATAACTTTAAAACGAGTTGACCGATCTAAAATTGTACACACAACTCAATAATAACATTGCCTTGAACTTATACCTACTTGTTTGTGAGAATCACTCTCAAAAAGTACTTTTTTTAAATTGCAAAACGCAACGAAAATTTTGCGTAGAATTTCCATTTTTTCCTGAAGTGTCTCATTTTTATCATTTTCAACTTATTAAATGTTTTTAAGGTAAAAGTTCAGCATTTGGATGTTAAAATACTAAAAATTATTGCCTAATATTTTTCTGATCAATATTCAAGTCGCTGGATTTCCCACAAACGGACAACTGCCACTGAAAACTTCCTGAAAGACCACGCCACAACGCCGCCATTTTGCATTATCTTTTTAAGAAAAAGTTTACTCGGACCGTTTAATTATGTTATAAATTGTACCTGAAGTTTCATAAATGTTGACTGTTTTGTTGGTTAGAAGAATGAAAAAAAAAAGGATCCAAATTGACTATGTTTCCGTCGTCTACATGTATCTCCCGCTTAAGAGATTTCTAAACGACGTTCCAAATATCGTACGCAGTGGCTATGGCAGAGCCGCTGTGCTTACATACGAGAGCAATTTATAAGATCCAACGACACTTTACATAAGAAAATTCTCAAATTACAATTGTAAATTGCGTTCCAACGTATGGCAATGACGATCAGGTTGTTCTCTTACAGGTGAAAGTAAACGGCATAGAGTACAAGCCAGCCGTCGCCAGTCCAAACAAGAAGCAAGCGAAGGCGGAAGCGGCACAAATTTGCCTGCAGACGATCGGCCTCTTGCCCACTTGAGCGGACGGAAAAAAATCGAGAAGATAAAACAACCAAAATTGTACATTTTCGTGTAAAATACGTTGCGATATATTTGCGCGAATTTCTTCGCGAATAAAGGAGAAGCTTCACACTTTTATACGATCGATTTGAGAAAGGAGAGAGAAGAGAGAGAGAGAGAGAGAGAGAGAGAGGGCGACAGAAACGTCAAACGCGAAATGACAGATTTCTCTACCGCGGGAAATTGGAAAAAATTGGAAGATGAACTTCCGGTTGGATCAATCAGAAATTGCAGAGAAAGACCATCTAGCGACAGAAGGGCTTAGGCCCACTTGTAAAAGTCGGAAAACCACTTTTTCCAAAACCGATATATTTTTTACAGTATGTCGTCTCATAAATGTTCCCTAAAAATGTCAAGGCGATCGGATCCAAATTGACAGATTTATAGGCTGTTATGTTGACGCTCGTCGGTACGCTCGAAGCGTCGTTCGAAACTTCAAACGCTGCTTTCTCGAAAGTACGTTTTCAAAGTAAGTGAGCAGAATACCTGAAAAAACTACTGCATCGATGTTTCTGAAATTTTCAGGGGTTTCCTAGGTGTAGAAATATAGTATTTGATCGAAGGTTTTTTTTTCTCGATGTATACTTTAGCTTTCATTAACGAGAAATGCCCATGTTTTTTTTCCAAGAATCAAGACTCACGGCTTGATTCGATATTTCGGAATTTCCTTCGATCAATCATAGGATAAACTAATATACTAACGGAATCTGTTTGATTTTTTAATATTAGATACCCTGGTTCACCGCAAAAGACGTTTTCGAGGGGTGCTTCCCGGACATCGGCTGTAAATAGATTATAATTAAATATTGTGATAACAAAATTACACAGTGTTTTTCAGATGATACCTTTTCAAATAGGGCTAGGCTGGGTACGGTTGCAACGGTTTTTCGTTGATCGCCCACAACGTTGCAATTATCGTATAAGGCGTGCAAATAAAATGCTTTATATTGAAGACTGGACAGCTGCCTTGGAATCGAAATCACAAAATCCTCAAAAAAAAAAAAATCGCGAAAATAGCCTTTTTTCGTGGCTCCAAAGTGGACTGGCCCCTTAATCGCGGGAGGTTTTTTAGGCAACTTTTTGAGCCCCCCTCTCAGAGAGTGCGGTATTTTATTGTGAAAAACGAAATAATATATATTGTCAGTATATTTAAATGGCATTGTCCATGCAGTTACACTAAAAAATACACGTGATGTGTCACAACGCCCCCCCCCCCCTATTTGAGCCTCACGTGATTAATGGTGGATCCCTTACACTTTCGTGAATATTCGACTTGTTTCAACCGTAGTCAGTCTACCCTATTTCTTTCTCGTAGAAATGTATCATGGCGATTTTCTATAAAAAATGTCATAATTGAGCTGTTTTCGACTGTTACAACTAGGTATAACCCGTTAGGGGATATGCATAATCTTGGAAATTCAAAAAATCGATTTTTGGTTAATTTATTTTCTCATTGCGTAGAGTCTTGACTTTGATTTGGTTTAAAGATTTTGTAAATTCTTATAATTGATCGAGTTATGACGATTTTAGTGGAGGCGGTCAGAACGCTCCGTTGCGTTACGGCTATAGCGCGGCGCGGTGCTTTGTATGGTTTTTAAGGGCTTTGATATGACTGTCGAACCAGGCTGTTTGATTGTTATACGGTGCAGGAATCGCAGATTGAAGGTACGAAAAATAAATGTGATTTTATCTCAAGCAAGTAGTCTATACATCAAGGCACTTTCTTACGATTACATTTTTCAAATAACAATTAGGACGAAAGCGTGCGTTTCATGGATAGACATTTTGAATAAAAGACGTTTAATTTTTGTACTAGCTTTATTGTTAACGGAGATGTAAGCGACGAAAATTAATTGCATCACCTCTCACTCATCATTTCGGTCCTTCCACTCATCGTTCCGTCTTTCTCGTAAAAATGTTCCTTGTTCGTATCTCCATTACTAATGGAGCTAGCAAAAAAATGAAAGAGACCTTTTTTATTGTCAATTCGAAAAACAACACCTTCTATTTCAAAGTTTCATCTACAAAATGTACTTCTCGTCAGAATCGTCATTATAACAATTAAATTGTTTATAACGGAAAGAAACGATTCTAGAACAAAATAAATGTCCTATTCGTATTGCCCGTACCCGGAACCATCAAGAACCACCGAAGATATTGATGAGACCTAAACATTTATACGAAAATTGTATACGGAAAAAGTGGATTTAGTACGTTTTCTTCTGTTGCGTTTATCTTGAAAGTATACTTTGCACATTCGCGTACGTCGAATCTTCAAATCTAACCGTCCGATTTACTTCAAATTTGGGTTGGACATATTTTATGACACATTCAATCGACTGACCGGATAATTTTTTCATATGTTCCTCCGTTTGTTATTTATAAACGTTTAAAGTCGTTATTTTTGGTCGAAAATCGAGCGTTTCTTGAAAAACAATGTAATTTATACAATTTAACGAATTTTGCAAAAGTATCCGGTGAGTTTGTAGTTTTACCATTGTACTAATGTATATTTTTCCATTTTTGACTTTAAATGAATCCACTTACCGGAATCATGTACGCGACCGAGTCGTGAGGAGGCTACACCCCTGAGATTAAATAACAATGATTACGTTGTTTATATATATTTTGCAATAAAAAAAGGGCGACATGTCGAGACTGTGTACTATCTTTGTGCGAAAGACAGACTTCATCATCCCAATACCTGAGATAAAAAAAAATATTGAAAATTGATCTGTTTCTTTGACTTCAAGGTTATGCATACTCCTTGAGACGGAATGATACCTCATCGCGGTCGGTATGGTAGAATAATTATAGATACCCAACAATCTCTGAAATGGCTCTTCAGATCCCGTTAAAACTTTGCCAAACGACGCCAAGTAGATAGACGAACAGCTGTCTGCCCCTCAAATTTTCTGAATTTGAGAAAAAAAACGTAGATCAGCTGATGATAAGCCAATCTACGTTTTTTTCCTCAAATTCAGAAAATTTGAGGGGCAGACAGCTGTTCGTCTATCTATTTGATGTCGTTTGGAAAAGTTTCGACGGGATCTGAAGAGCCGTTTCAGAGATTGTTGGGTATCTATAATTGTTCTACCATACCGACCGCGATGAGGTATCATTCCGTCTTAAGAGCCGTGAAAGCCTGAAAACTTAAAGTTCCCAAAACTGTCGCGTAGCCAAAATCCCGATCACTGCGGCCGTCCGCGTGATACTTTGCGACGATTTTGGCAAATACCGAGCCCCAAAAGTGTAATGCTGTCCGCGCGGTACGCGAATCGATTTTTCCGACGTAACGGCCAACGTTTATCGGTACATTTACAAGGGCGACTATGGGTGTTATGTGGAGAGATGAAGTGGGCGCGCAACGCCCGTTTCGATACTCCTCTTTACTTATATTCCATTTTTTTTTCTTCCCTTTGGCGAACCAAGAGTAAAGTCCCTCGGACGTATCGTCGAATTATACACCCTGTGGACTATAATTTGGACACTATTTCACATGCCGTCGGCATGCAATCACGAAAAAGGTGTTTCTCCCTCGTTCGTACTTAAGTGGCTCTCCGCGCTCTTTCCTTCCTTCTCGCTCTGCCGCGCGCGAGTTCTGCTCCCCACGCATAGATGAAGAATTTATCGCTTAACAGCCGAGTTTCGAGTTACCACGATAACTTAGGTATTCGTCGTAACGATTGTTTACATCGATTCGTATTTGGTAATCCGTACCACTGCCACCATAAATCGCGGCTGTTGTCACAACTTAAGGGGGTAACGCCAGTGACGCATTACCGCCAAAGCGGTACAATTCAGGCACCGCGCTTTGCCCCATTTTTCTTCGAAGTTTTTTTCCCTGGTGAACAGCTGTACTAGGTTTTTTAAAATTATTTTTTAATCAGACCAATAGTGAAACATTGAGCATTCTGCGATCGGATGAAAATCACGTGATTTGGAGTCCGCCTATCCCGTAGATTTAGACAAGTTGATTGAAGTTCAATGCAAAAATCATGGTGCAAACCTAACAAAAGCTGGATCATTGGAAATTCGATCGAATTCAGCAATAAGTAAATTGCGCACAATGGTGTTTGAGAGAAACTTAGGACCAGTATGTCCGAACGTCAACATTGCTCTGCGTATATTTTTGAGTATGCCAGCAACGAACTGTTCAGCGGAGCGTTCATTTTCCGTATGACCGAGAGTTAAAAACTATCTGACATCGATCATATCGCAAGTTCGCCACAATGCTCTTGCTACCTTGTGTAACGAAGCGGTCGAAATCTCGTGGAGGTTTTTTCGGTTAAAGAGGTAATCCCATGTGGCAGCTATTTTTTCGCTTTCCTGGAAAATGCTTTTTATGAACCATTAAAACACATTATCTTTGAATTTTTACCACACATTTATTAACATTTTTACTGTCCCTCAGAATTTGATCAAACAAAAATAACGAGTTGAATGAACTTTACTCCGTTCGGAAGACACTAATGTTTAAAAAAGTTGGTTGACGGCTGCCATGTTTCCGGAGGTTTTGCTCATCTGAAGTAAAAAAATCAAGCGGCATTTTAATTTGTAGACGTGAGGCTATCGCCGGAAGCCTCACAACACGAACGTTGTTTTTCGTGCAAAATAATTTTTAAGATTTTTCGTACTCGTCGGGGCAGTCACGCATCAAACTCAAAATGTAATCAGCTATCGTGTGTGTCTCCCGTCTTCCCTGGTATCTATTCTCCATGGTGTTTATGTCTTGGTGGAAGCGTTCTCCTTGCTCTTCACTAAACGAGCCAAGATTTTCTGTGAATTTATCTTGATCCCTTATTTCTATCCGCAAGAGAAAAACCGAAAATGGAGTTGCACTCGGCTCCGCTCGCGTGCAACTCCATTTTTCGTTGATTTATCTGAGAGCTTCCTTGTATACGATATTCTTGCGCCAGGAGCTTCTCGGCATTGTGAAAACATTCAATTAATCGCTCCAATATGAAAGTATCGTCTTCGAATTAAACTCGGCCTAATAAAGTCAGTGCCTATATCACCTCTACTCGGTTAAGCACGGAAGCGCGATCGCTCGCGCATACTTACGCTGTCAATTTCTTTTCAGTGGGCCTCACATTTTTGTTCACTACTTAGCCCCCCGATAACCTACCGTGATGATACGTAGCTTAGAACCTACACCGGAAAATATGCTACACACTGCTGAAAACTGCATGAAAATCGGACGATTAGCACGGAAGTTGATCCGATATAGACAGAAAGACTGACTTCCGTTTATAAGTAAAAGAAGGGTGTCTCACAATGACCTGCCATTTTAAATCACGCGCCATTTGCTTTGTGGCGAACATAGAGTATTAAACTTTGGCAACTGGCATCAAAAAGTATTAAGGTTTAGTCATGGAGAACAACATGATCGAGCAATGCATAGAAATTGTGAAAATTTACTACAAAAATGGCGAAAATTTTGCCGAGACGGTTCGAAAAGTTCGCACGTGTTGGACTTCTTTCTTTGGGGTTTTCTGAAAGGAAAAGGACCCCAAGAAAAAAGTTGAACGCACCATTAATGAAATTAGTCCGCAATTGTGCCAAAATGTTATTGAAAATTGGGCCAAAAGAGTGAACGTTTTCAAACAGGGATGGGGCGGCCATTTATCGGTTATTGTGTTCCACACCTAACCTCCAAGTTTGTACCTTATATGAAAATGGAAATATTCGTACTTTTCATACAAATAATACGTTTTATTAATAAATTTAAATGTCAGGTCATTTTGAGACAAGTTACCAGGTGTAGAAGAATGAAACCGGATTTTTTTTGTAAAAATTACGTCTGTTGTTTGGTAATGATAAAAACGAATGGAGACGGCTTTCTGTGTTACATTCAATTGATTTGCGAGTTCTTGTTGACTTTGAGCATTATTTTTATCCAATAAGGCTTGCAAATCGTTGTCTGCGAACTTTTTCGGTGGTTTCCCACGCTCTTTGTTCCTTACGTCAAAATCACCACTTTTGAATTTTTTGAGCCACTCAAAACACTGTGTTTTACCAAGAGCATGCTTCGACAAGCATTCGCTGCGATTCTGCAGCAGTTTTCTTCAAATGGTAACATGAAACTAATGCTGTCCGCAAATCGTAGTTCGTAGGCACAAAACTCGACATGTTCAAGGTTATAGAAAAATATACCGGTGTAGGGAACTTGGGTTGTGTGTGTTGAAAATCTTCGTCAGCTGTTACAGGGAGATCATGACGCTGCAGAGGCAGTCTTACGGTCCCTAAAGTGATGGCTAGCACCATCTATAGGGAAATTCCGGTTTCATACTTCTACACCTGGTATATAGAGAGCTACGTAGCCTAAAGCCTACACCGGAAAGTAGGATATACTCACAATCAGGTGCTAACCGCATCAAAATCGGATAATTGGTTCAAAAGTTTATTCGGGAGTATAAAGAAAAGAAGGGAAGAGAAGAAGAGATGTATCAGGGTAGTGTGCACAAGCTCTTTTTCGCTTCGTTGCCGTCAAGATATCACTCAATTAGTTTATAATAGCAAATCATAGAAAACCAAAGAAAACATTTCTTAAATGAGCCGCTAACGATACTCACTGTGAAATTGAAAGTCACTTGAAAACCCTATGTAGTAACTTGAAATATAGGTTAGTATAGGTCTGACCAGTAGTCACTTGACAAAAAGTTATACGAATTTTGCCAACACCAAGATTATTTTTTTAAACTTGTGATATTCTCGCTTTTATATTTGGATTGTGCTGTGATGACTACTCTTGGGGAACGAGTAACGGAGGGAAGAGATTTGTCTAGGGGCGGCACGGATCGCAATTCGAACCTGGGTAACACTACTCCGGAGTTGATTGCCAAATTGGGCCCGTATATTTCGACAAGTAGCATCTTTGGAGGGAGCGGGAAAAAATTATAATGGAGGGTGACGTCTGAAACGAGAGGGGTAGTTTCTTGCTATTTTCAGACACGAGTATGAATATGGACGTGATGTCTGCCTCGCTACACAAAACAGACGCAAACGCTTCTTCTTTTTTTTGTGCGCCTTTCCTCTTCAAGGTATCACGTAAGTCAGCAGCAGCGACGGGACACGAGATTAATCTTGACGTTGCCAATATGTTTCGCATTGCGATCGGTTCTACGTCATCGACTACGCATCCAGTGCACTTGCAATCGGCGAGAAGTTTCTCCGACCACACGCGAATTCGCAGAAATCGTTGCGGTTAAAATATTGACCCCGACATATAGTTGTGATAATTTATCGCGGACTGGGCTCCGATGTTTTTGTTACGATGCTTCGTTGTATCTCTTTAAAAAACGCTATTGAGGGAAAATTTCACTTTCGTCGGGGCGTTTTATTGGCTAATTGAGGAAGTTTATAAATTTTTGTCGCGTTTATAAAATATTAGGTTTTCCTAGAGTGGAAGCTGGAAGTTCGTTTCACGTGGATGTCGGAAATGGGCTTTAGGATCTTTAGAACACAAAAAATGAGTCTGATTAGTTACTATGAGCTTGGGGTCCAAAGAACAGGACGATTTTCAATATTTTTACTTTTACAATATCGTTACACACACTGAAGGGGTTATGCCTAGTTGTACAAGTGAAAAATCACTTGTTTCGAAACCAGTATATATTTTGACAGTATATCATCTTATAAATGTTTCTTGAAAGTTTCAAGATGGTCGGATTAAAATTGACAGATTTATAGGCTGTTATGTTGACGTTCGTCGGAACGCTCGCAGCGTCGTTCGAAACTTTAAACGCTTTTCTCTCGAAAGTACGTTTTCAAAGTCGGTTTGCAAAATATCTCAAAATCTAGTGCATCGGTCTTCCTGAAATTTGTGGGGCTTTTACTAGATGTATTAGGACGTCGAATAAGTTCTCGCTGTTTTCCAGCCGTTGGCGTTACCAGAACTGGGTGCGTGCAATTTAAGATGGTAGCGCATCTATAAAGAAGTACTATAAGCAAGTTTAAAATTCAGTGTATGTCATTTCGCCGAAGTGTAAACAACTTCTTTTTTTCATAGTGTTAAACACGCAAATTTCGTGCCAAAAAGGAGTATTTGCGGGGAATTTTAGTGCACTACTTCGTTTTAGAAAAATCTGCAGTTGGAGCACACAGAGTTCTTGTTGAGACTTACAGCGACCATGCTCTGTCGGCAACAACATACAGAGATTGTTTAGACTTCATGAACATTCATGTCAGACGCCAGCAGAACACACTTTTGTTGTTATTTTGCACTAGGAATTTATTAACCAACAGTTTCGGAACGTTTTAAAACATCAGGAATCATTTAATAAAATAAGGCATTAATTTTCACGAAAAAACAGCGAGAACTTATTCAACATCCCAATAAAACAGTATAATACAGTATTTGATGGAAGGATTTTTTGTCCGATGTATAAGGTAGAGCCACCAAAGAGCGCGCGCTACTAAAGAGTACGCAGTGCTGCTAATTGTTATATTTCTTTTGGGTTGGCAACACCACCCAATCTGTCAGTGGCATATGTCATGTCAACGTGTTGGACAACAACTCGCTTCGTTAAGGATGTTGAGTCCCAAATCGCAAATGATGATATAATTCTGAAAATTTGGTATGTTTTTGTATGAAGTATTTCAGAGGTCGTGTAAAAATTTCACGACAATTAGGAAGCTCGTTATTGAACAATTAATATTCACAAATTAAATGTTGTTTTATGGAAACTGATGTAACTTTGCAATAAGTTTTTTTTTTTGACCTCTCAATTTTATAATACCTACAATATACTGAAAGCAACGGAAACAAAACGAATTTTATTCATAAACTTTTTTTTATTTCTTTTAAAAATTGTTCTTAACAAAATGTTAATTTTTTAATAACGAGCTTCCTAATCGTCGTGAAATTTTAACACGACCTCTTAAATACTTCATACAAAAACATACAAAATTTTCCGAATTTTCTTATCATTTTTTATTTCAACCCTTAAGGAGGTTGAAGTAATGATGATAGAATTCTGAAAATTTTGTATGTGTGTACATGAAGTATTCAGGAGGTCGTGTAAAAATTTCATGACGATTAAGAAGCTATTTATTGAACAATTAATATTAACATGTTTCATAGGGACTCAACATCCTTAAGATATTTATTTCTAATTTTATGACTAATAACATATTTTCGATGTGTCTGATCTTATTTTTTGACCATTTTCAATACGCTGTATAAGGTTTGAGATTAATTCGCCCCCGGCGAAAGTTAATATACTTGAAATTTGTGGTCCAAATTTTGTTTTTATTGAGAGGTTACGTCGCCGTTGGGCTTGTTTACGAAAATTATACGAACGAAATTACGAACGAGTTCTAAGTTTACGGGATAACACCAATCTAGGATTTTGAAAAAATCGTTTTTTTGGCTTAAAAATAGTTTCCGGTAGAATATATCAACGTAGATGAACTGTATGGTGATGGAAATGTATGGTGCAGGCGTCGCAGATTAAATGTATACAAAAATTTCAAAGATTTAAGTGCTCGTACAACTTTAAACGCATTTTTCTCGAAACCACGTTTTCCAAACTGGGAGGACGGATTACTCGAACACCTTTGCATGGATCGATTTGAAATTTTGATAGCACTTTCACAATAACATTCTCTATGGGAGTACGTAGGCGTTTTTTTTAAATTAAATGTAAACTTTTTTTTATAAACAATTTACTGCATATTTTTTCGGTAAAAAGTCGATTTACTTCTTTCAAAATGAGCCATTATTTCAAAATTTGATTTAAAAATCCCTACGTAGTCCCATAGCTAATAATACGTAGATTTTGGATTTTGTTCCAGGTCTTATACTTTACGAAAGAACCGTCCTCCCGTGAAGCTATTTGTAAAAAACACGTTTTTCAAGAAGGGCTCTGTCGCCGCCATTTTGTACACAATTATAATAAATTCTTTTTATACTTTAATATGTATTAAATAAACCCACTCAAAATAAATCCTATTCCTTTTTTCATACTCCCAAAATACATTGTCAAAGTTAGGCCTTATTTTCTGCCGATAGAGTGGTGTTATCCCTTAAGCGCTTAAAAAACATTTTCCCAGGTGGTTACTTAAGATTTATATTTAAAACAATGTTCCTAAGTGACCAAAGCTTAATTTAAATAAGAAGTTCACAGTGTATTACCAAAATTATTTTTTCTAGAAATAAAAGTTTATAAAGTGCGTAACCTTTGGTGGCTTTACCCTACTTTAGATTTGATGGACGAAAAATGCCAATTTTATTGCAAAAATCATCGTCCGTAAATCGAATATAAGCAAAGATTTTTACACAAAAAAATTACAGTGTTCTTCGAATGATATTTTTCAAATACCTAATTTTTAAAGAAATTTATCATCTGGGTATTCTGAGAAAAAATCCAACAATGAGCTCCCTCCGACTGTTGCAACTAGGCATAACCCCTTAATATAACGAAGTTTGGGTTTGTTTAAAATGAAAAATATTGATAAACAATGAAGCAGGGTTGCAAATAATGCATTACTTTTTGTAATGCATTACCATTTTCATTACCCATTACTCTACATTTTGTAATGTAAAAAAATTTCCATTGCTCATTACATTTGATTTTGTAATGTAAAAAATATCCATTACTCATTACATTGGATTTTGTAATGTAAAAAATTACCATTACTCATTACATTGGATTTTGTAATGTAAAAAATTTACATTACCCATTACATTGGATTTTGTGGTGTGAAAAAATTCCATTACAAAATGTAATGTAATGAGTAATGTAAATTTTTGTAAATGAGTTTTTACATTACGAAATCCAATGTAATAGGTAATGGAATTTTTACATTACTATTTCGCATTGAGAGAGAGAGAGAGAGAGAGAGAGAGAGAGAGAGAGAGAGAGAGAGAGAGAGAGAGAGAGAGAGAGAGAGAGAGAG